>CM077081.1:163128119-163772753 GCA_039513925.1 Platanthera zijinensis | reverse complement strand
AGGGTGGCATTGCCCTTCTGCGACTTCCACCAGGAGGAGGGTCCCGAACGCTTCGACCACCATGCCCGAGTATCTTGGAGATGCGGAAGCAAGAGGAATGGGAAGAAAAATCTGCTGGTAAGGATCGGGTGGAATTGTAGCAAGGACCCTCTTAGATAGATGCGAAGACGAGTAGACCTGGGGACCGAGGAGGATGCTGTGATCATCGGAGGATCGGGTTGAGGCCACTAGGCAAGGGGAGCCTTCAAACCTGTTTCTAAGCTAGCTTCGCTCTCACTCTTCTAGCTCCTCCTCCAAAGACACAGTAAACTTTGTATTCCACAATATGCCGACACGAGGATCCCTAATATGCACCCCCTCGTGATTTGAGACATAGTGATGAACGAGGAGGGGACGCAGTGAGGAATTGATGGACAATGGGAGCCCTTGGCGTCAACTATCACGAATCCACTATCACGTGGCACGTTCAGCTTTACATGCAGTCCTTCTCCTCCCTCTACTTCTTTCCTTTCTCCAGAAAACCTGAACAGCGGTCCATCTGAGGCTAGGACCCTCTTACCCTTAACCTTCATCTCATCGAAGGATCTCTTGAAGTTGACGTTCACCGAGCTCCCATTGTCCACCAATATCCTGAAGACCGTGAAGTTCTCCACTACTGTCTGAATCACCAGGGCGTCGCAGAACGGATCCTCGTAGTCCGGCATATCCGCGGATAAAAAGATTATTTTTTCTTCTGGAGGCGGAGCTAAGGAGGTCGAGGCGACCTCTCTTCGAAACATGGTTTGAAGGCTCCCCTTGCTAGTGGCCTCAATCCCGATCCCTCCGATGATCACTGCAATCCCTCCTCGGGTCCCCACGTCTACTCGATCCTCGCATCTATCTTCCTCCCCTCCTTGCTACACTTCCACGATCCTTACCAGCAGATTTTTTTTTTCCCATTCCTCTGTTCCCGCAATCTCCAAGACTCGGGCAGGTGTTCGTCGCGTGACTCTCCTCCTGGTGAAGTCGCATGAAGGGCAATGCACCCTGCCCCCTCTTCCTTCACCACCTCCCCTTCTTCCAGCCCTCGAACTCCTCTTCTTCCTCCTCTTCCTCTACAAAACCCTCCATCGCTCTTTTGGCGGCGGGAAGTGGTCTCTCGTTCCCTGCCTCCATGCCTACTTATCGAACCTCCTCGGTTACTGAAGGTTATCCATTCCCTGCAGACATCCTCCTTGACCCTGTGGGCGACCCTCCTGAGGCCTCACACCTAACCGGTTGTGTGGCTCCCGAGCTCCCCAACCTTGGTTCTGCCACTGCCTCCGGGGTTCTTCTTTTCTCCTTTCCTCCCTCGGCTCCCTCTGCTTCCTGATGGTGGTTCCTTCACATCATCCTCCGCCAATCCGGCCAACTTCCTAGAGTAAGTCGGGTTTGATCTTTCAAAATCGATCTCTTTTGCCGCCCTCTCCATTAGCTCTTCAAAGGAGAGAGGGGGAACTCTCTTCAGCTCCATGCTAAAGAAACCTGGTCTCAGCCCCAGGGTAAAGGCGAGCATCAACACATACCCCTAAACTTCCTTGACTAAGAGAATTTCTTCCTGGAACCAGTCAACGTAATGACCCAGCATCTCATTCTACTTCTGCCTTACTGCAAATAGGAACTCTGTCTCCTTCTTCCGCTTCTTCGATGTCGAGAATCTCAACAGGAACCCCCTGCGCAGATCTTCAAAGCTGTATATGGAACTTGCTAGTAACTAGTGGAACAAGTCCCGGGCCTTCTCCTTCAATGTGATGGCCAACAACCGACAATTGAAGGCATCTGTCATCTGCCTGATCGAGACTACATCCTCAAACCACTGAACATGTTGCACCGAATCATCCTTCCCTGAGTAAAAAGACATGTCCGGCTCCCGGAACCCCTCTAGCACCGGAGCCGAGATGATTAGCTCGCAAAAGGGGCTATCGCCTCAAGCTTGGCGAAAGGGAACGTCTCGTGCCCTCGGCTGACTGGCGCAATCCACGAGATCGTGCCCAGGGATTTGTTCTCGCTCTGCTACCTCCCTCTCGCCAACTTCTACCGGAACCTCCTTTCCGTGGTGCTGTCTTAGGAAGAGTTCCCGAGCGGCCATGCCTCTCTCGCCAAATTCCGTCGGGGCATCCTTCCTGGGCCGCTGCCCAGGGGCAATCTCTCCCATAAGCGGGACCGCCTCCACTGGAACCTGAGGCGTCTCCCACTCACTCCTTCTGAGAAGGCCAGGCTGATGGTCTTTAGGGCCTCTCGCCTAAAGTACTCCAACATCTTCCTCATCGCTTCCTCCCCCGGGATGGCGATACCCCCTGAGCCAGATGCTTCATCGTCACCCCCAGTCATTGGACCAAACTCAACGCTTTCCTGTACTGGCTGCCTTCCACGCTCACCGCACAAGAACTGTTGGAGCCAAAATTGACCTCAATGAATGTTCAAAACAGAGGTGCAGCCAACACCTACTTCTCTCAAGCCCTGCCCCTTGACTGGTTGCTAACGACCTAGGATTGACCCAAAGCGTCAACAGGGAGGTCCCACCTCACACCCAGAAGATCTCTGAGAGCTTCCCCTCTAAGGCCAAAATCTTGGCTAGGAGCTCCTCAGAAACCACTAGAGATTCAGATAAAAAATGAGAGTCTACTTTCTACAGAGCCCTTATGGTTCTATTTATAGCCTTCTGCTTACCTAAAATTACTAGAATACCCCTGGCCGGTCTGCCAATAGCCAAATCCCGCTGTCTGGAAAATATTAAACGCAGCCCCTGGGTGTATAAGGGTAATTTTACCCAAGGGTAATTAAGTCATTTTACCCCAGAACTTGGGCCCCACTCTGCGAGAACTCTATGTCGAGAACCCTCTCACCTTCATTTAGCTGGAGCTAAAAAGGAGTATCAAAAGTCTCAAGCTGAGCCGGCTCCCACCTTCTACGAGGCGCAATCCTTCTCGTCGACTCTGCCAGAAGAGGGCTCCGGCTGACCGACGGTGAACGCTCTCGCCCATTTCCAGGCGGGAGCTCCTCTAATCAAGATGTTATCACTGCATGACGTGACGTTGAGTGAGTGGAGCTCGCCCAAAGCCCTTACTGCTTACCATGAAATTTAGTGAGTGGAGCTTACCCAACGCCCTTGCTGCGTGCTACGACTTTGAGTGAGTGGAGCTCACTCCGCATGGCATTGAGACCACTCAACGCCTTCTCGCCCGCTCTTGGTCACGGACTGGATCTCTCCTGCTCCTAGGCGGGAGCTCCTCTGGCGGGTGAGCTCTTCTGGTCTTTAGGCCCAAGCTAGCCTGAGGCTGGTCCAACCCCGACCGTTGATGCCTCCGTGTCCTGCCCAGCGAATATGGGTTGTACATTACCAAAAGAGATCTACCAAAAATCACGATTAAGAAATGGTAGATCTCTCCCAATAAAAAGACAACGAGGTTCGCCAATCCTCTCGAAATTAAACAAATCAAGATAGACTGCAAAATCGATCTAAGAAAACCACGACTAATTTAATGCTATAGAAAATCAATGCTAAAGTATTCCACCATAAGAAAAATCTTGAAAGGAACACACAAAAGGTAGAAGTTTTCGTTATTCAATCGAAATGGAAGATTTCGATTCACTAATTTTATTCGCTCCTCAACGGCTCTGATAGTGTCATGACGAGCGGAGAGAAACTCGTCCGTATTCTTCTCTTCACGCCAGAGTTAGTTAACAAAGGGGGATCTATGCTCCTTGGCCAATTTCTTTATGAAGGTGGCCGGCCGGATTTTCCCAAATAGGAAAAGAGGGGCGGTGGTTTTGGTGTTGGACGAATCCTTAAGGGCTTGGGGAGGCCAGCGACTTGGAGGAAAAAGGTAAAATTGGTGGTGGCCGACTTTCTTCAAAGGGGAGAGAAGAGGTGGGGCCGGCGACTTGGAGGAGGTGGGGAGATAGGAAGGAGGCCGGCGGATTTGAGAGGAAGAGGAGAGGGCTAGCCAAATTTTTGAAAAGGGGGAGAGTAAAAGTGGGGGAAAATCAATTAGGTTTTTCTTTTCATCAATTCTAATTAAAATGAACAATTGCATGGCCTTATATAGGCTTGCAACATGGTTCAGCAATATGCAGCCCAAAATAAAAGAACAACACATAAAATTAAGAATCATGAACATGAAATAAACATTTCAAATAAAGAACGAAAAGGTTCAAATAAATATTATTGGCCCTCTCCAGTAATTGGCCGTCTTGCACCGAGGGCGGAGATTGTTGCGTTGCTCCACAAGGTCACTACAGTGCCGCAAGTATTTTGTTAGAGACGGAGAAGGATATTCCACGAGCATGCTGTCATCATCTTCAACATGTTGGGGGTCGTCGTCTCCATCAATTATCCCCCGCTCAAGAGTACTCATCACCGATGAGGTTGCATTCATGTACCGGCACAAAAAAGCATCATCCAAAAGAACCACCTTCGATTCAGGAAGTAAAGAGTCATCGGAGGCCGGACGATCACGCCATCGTATAAAGTATCGGAGAATATCACCACTTGGAAAGGAGATCACTTCATCTTTGAGTATCCTGTCAGGCAAAAAGGTGCTCCTGGGGAACCTTGGAACAACTTTAGGAAATAAAGGAGAAAAATTTTCTACATCAACAGTCAATGTACCTCCAGTGGAAACCGATGGAGAGAGCGAACCAGACACAAGCTCACCCCCAACCCATTATAAAATGTAGTGGAACCAAACAGACAGTCAGATAATTCAAGTGGTGGAGAAACATATGACGTTAAATCAGAAACATTAAAAATAGGGGAAATTCCCCAATCAGTGGTTAACTCCAAAGATTTGAGTTTTCTCCTAATTTCATAAAAATTCGAAAAGGTCCATCTCGCCGATTCGTCAACTTTTTTATACTGCCCGAAAAAATCCGTTCAGGGACGAGACGCACCAATACTAAATCTCCAACCTTAATGTGAGACTCTCCCTTATGTAGTTAACATGAGATTGATAAGATGCATATTGTGTCGTTAGCGCTTCATTAATGTGTTTATGCAAATTATGAACATGAGAGGCAAAATCTTATGCAAATTGACTTGACTTATATGATGGCAGTAATGGAATCAAGTCAAGTGGCACTGGTGCTTTATAACTATACACGATCTCATTCAGTGATAAACTTGTGGACAATTTTTTTGAGTTATTATACGATAACAGAGCATGGTGAGGGATTAGGTCCCACATACCCTTGTGGTCACCCACAAGACAACGAAGTAAACTCCCCAAACTTCTGTTTACCACTTCCATTTGTCCATCTGTCTATGGATGGTAGGCCGAGGTAAAGAATAGTTTGGTGCCCATAATGCTCCACAGGATCTTCCAAAAATAACTATTAAATTTCACATCTCTATCGGTCACTATTGTTTTTAGAACTCCCTGATGCCCAAAAATTTCCTCAAAGAATAATTTTGCCACATTTGACGCTTCGTCAGTCTTACTACACACAATAAAGTAGGCCATCTTAGAAAACTGATCTACTACAAACAGAATGGTTCATAACGTCTAAACGTGACAGGTAGGCTAAGATTAAAATCTATACTAACATCTTCCCAGGGGATGGAAGGAATCGGAAGAGGTGTATAAAGTCTTGCATTTATTTTATTGCCCTTAGCTAGTTGACACGAGCGACAACTTCCCACAATTTTATTAACCGTATATTTAAGTCCTGGCCAGTGGAATTTATCCTCTACTAATGTAATGATCTTATAATGTCCAAAATGCCAACCTTGACCACCGCTATATAATTCCCACGAAATGAAATGTCGTAAGGAAGAACGAGGAATACAAAACTTCGAATGTTTATATAAATAACTGTCCCGAATATAATATGCGAAAATGGTAGGAAAAGAGTTGTGTTGTGTGGAGTAATAGACGTCCTTAAAGTCCTGGCAATGAACGTACTCATCCTTAATTCAATCGAACCCAATCACTTTTACCTCTAGCGTAGACAACAATAAGGAGACTCGACTAAGAGCATCAACCACACGATTTAAAGTGCCCTTAAGATGTTTAATTATAATGGTGTACTTCTAAAGATAGGAGAACCATTTACCATGCCTTAGGCAAACTTTATTTTGGGAATTGATACACCTAAAAGCTCGTGGTCGGATAAGTTAACAAATTCCTTACAGAGTAAATAATTTCGCCAATGTTGTAGGCACCGAATATAACACCCCTATCCGTCGCATAGCATATAGCAGTAGGTCCGGCCGGGGCCCGACGCCATATACTACGGACAGACCGGTTGGTTACGCGTTGAAACCAATCAACCAATCATGTCGTCCTACACAACACCTAGCGGAAGCAATTTATTAAGTTGCAAAAGAAAATAAGAACCCAGCCACAACAGCATGAATGTCCACTACAAACTCAGGAATGTATACATACAACCAAAGAGAAATGGCCTTAAGGCCTTACACTGTTCACTTAATAAAAGAAGTGTTTTCCAAACTTCGGCACGCAGGCCGGCCATACATGAAAACGGGAAACAAACATAAGCAATTAGGCCTTCGAGGGCCGGCACAGCAACAAGGGCTTTAGCCCGCTATTTCCCGCTCTGCTCCGCAGCACCTGCAAGCCACAAACCACCGCCCGGTGGCAAATAATAGCAACGGTCAGCAATACTGACCAAATTATAACGATCCCGCCCCCACATTCGGGGCGGCAATGCTCTTTCCCTGCACTTTATTAGCATAGGCAATTATATAAAGGATTTGCGCTTCACCACAGGCGTGGGCTCGCACGGCCCCACACCCCGTGCACTCAGGGAACATTCTCGGCGAACCGGCCAACGTCACGTCAATTCCAGCCATAGACGTTCCCAATCCACCACCGCCTCTTGGACGGTCATCCATATGAGCATTTTGCCTTCCTAGCCTTGGTCACGACAATTCAAGCCATAGACCGCCGAAGACCCTCATCCATGCCAACGGTCCTACCGAACGACATAGACCGGGTACGGTTCCGCCTGACCCGTGCTCACACCGCAATGGCAATTTAAGCCATATGCGCGGGTCAAGACTCACCGAGTCCCGTTCCCACCACAATAATCACATAACCCGGTTATATTCACGTTGGCTCCCCGGCCACCGTGTTGGCAAAACACGCTTTTGCCCAGTTTTCCGGGTGCACCTTGGAGTTAATCTCCAAGGCTCCCTGATGCAATCTACCACGTAGAAAACCCGAAAACACCCAAACATCCAAATTCTTGCCCGGTTCAAATGCAATGCAACATCACCGATCCGGACCAACATGTCCGAATAGGCTTCACACACAATGCCTATGTCCGTGTACGCATACGGACTCTACACAAGGGGGACTTCACATATCTACCCCAAAGAACGCTCCAACTCTTCGCTCACTCGCGAGAGAGGGCTTCCTATGCAAAGGAAAAGAGGGCTTCACATGCCCAAGGATGAGAAATCGTTACCCTTGCGTTCCTCCGCGGTGCCATGAAAATCTATACAGATGAAAAGCACCGCAATGGCGTCACCTCCGCGGATCTGGACTCGGATCGCGATTCGGAGCTCTGATGCTCCTCCGGCGGCCGGATCTTGGTCTCCTCCTCCAAACTTGTTGTCCCCTCTCTCTAAAACTTAGAGAGAGATATGCTTGGAGGAATTAGGGATTCTAACCCTAAAACCCAGCTAAAACCCCTCAGGAACAGCCCCCCACCGTCGGATCCAAAGCCAAGGAAACGAACGGTCGAGATTAGACCTGAAATCATAAAATCTAGGCCGAACACGGGTTCACACACGGCCGTGTGCCTGGCCGTGTAGCTCATTTGCCGTCTCGACCAAAATTGAAAACCAGCAACACGGCATGTGACACGGCCTCCGACACGCCCGTGTCGCCTGCGACATGCCCGTGTCGGGACCCGTGTCACGCCCCCCGTGTGCAATATATCAACACTTCGCAGTCAGAGAGGTACACGGCTTGGTGACACGGCATCAGACAGGCCTGTGTCAAACTAGACACGCCCGTGTTCGTGCCCGTGTCATTGCCCGTGTACCCAACCGCACAGCCCTAGGTGTGACACGGCCTGGGACACGCCCGTGTCCTAGGCCGTGTTCCACCACACGACCATCGTTGACCTGAACTGGTCGACGACACGGCCCGAGCTCGACACGCCCGATACGGCCTTCGACACGCCCATGTCGGGGGCCGTGTCACCTGCACCAAAACCCTGTCTTGGCCAAATTCGATCCCCGTCGCTCCTACAACATTTTGGGGTGTTACGATTCTACCCCCCTTAAAGAATTTCGCCCACGAAATTAATAAAGGAAAAACAGGACTTAACGTAAAGCAGTACCTAAGCGGAACAATTCCGGGTACTCCTCGAGCATAGTCTGCTCCCGTTCCCAAGAGAGCTCCTCACGCCCGCAATTATCCCACCGGACCTTAACCATCCAGATCTCCTTATTACGAAGCCTCTTGACCTCAACATCTTCAATACAGATGGGCTTGACCCTAGTCGTCAACCCTTCGTCCACTGGCACTTGGTCAACCGCGATCACCTGCGAAGGCTCTTGCATCGCCTTCCGCAACACAGAAATGTGGAACACATCGTGTAACCCACTCAACTCCACCGATAGCTTCAAACGGTATGCAGCTTCGCCGACTCGCTCCAGAACCTCAAAAGGTCCAAGGTATCTTGGGCTCATCTTCTTCAAGCGTCTCACCCGCGAAACCCCCTTGAACGGCTTCACTTTCAGGTATACCCAATCGCCTACCGCGAACTCCACGTTCCGGTGCTTGGCATTGTAATACTTTGCCTGCCGGTCCTGAGCGATCAACAAGCACTCCCGAATGATCCACACTAACGAGGTAGCACTCTCCACCTTTTGCTTCTTGTACAACCTTGCCTCACTCGCTTCAAGCCACGATAACGGCGTGCGACACATCCTACCATACAGGGCCTCGAAGGGCGCCATTTGTATACTCGCTTGGTAGCTGTTGTTGTACGCAAACTCCACCAAATAATGGTGGTCTTCCCAATGCTTACCGAAATCTAGAACACACATGCGTAACATGTCCTCCATCGTTCTATTGACCCTCTCGGTCTGCCCATCCGTCTGCGGATGGAAAGCTGTGCTGAACTTTAACTTTGTTCCCAGCATCTGCTGCACCAACCTCCAAACATTTGACGTGAACCGCCCATCGCGATAACTCACAATGTTACGGGGCACACCATGCAGCCTAACAATATTGTCCACGTATAGCTTCGCCAACTTCTCCACCGAGTCATCCTTCCTATGCGAAATGAAATGCAACACCTTGGTTAGTCGATCTACGATCACCCAGATGGCGTCATTCCCCTTCTATGACCTTGGCAACCCGTGCACAAAGTCCATAGATATATCGTCGAATTTCCACTCCGGTATAGACAAGGACTTCAGAAATCCTCCCGGCTTTTGGCATTCCGCCTTCACCAAGGCGCACGTTTGGCATTTAGCTACGTACAATGCCACATCTTTCTTGAGCCCCGGCCACCAAAACAACTTTTTGAGATCACAATACATCTTCGTGCTCCTTGGGTGGATTGAGTACTTGGTATGATGAGCCTCATACATTAACTCCGCCCGGAGGTTACCCCCACTCGGGACACATAACCGATGATACTTCCTTAATAAACCATCTTCCACCGAGAACTGGGAATTTGACCCATCCAACGCTGCCTCCATAAGCTCCTTCATGGAGTCATCTAACTCCAATGCCTGCCGAACCCGTTCAGCCAGGTCATACTGAACTTCTGTCCAGTTTAACATTGCTTTGGCGCTCGTCTGCTTGTCAACGCAACAGATCTCAAGCTCCTCCAACTCCCGTACTAGCCGCTCATCATGCACCAACAACCAGTTGGCTTAGGCGGGAGCCCTGCGGCTCAGCGCATCCGCAAGTGCGTTGCCCTTCCCGGGTACATAATGTATTTTGAAGGTGTAGTCCCCTAGGAACTCCATCCACCTCCTCTGCCTCATATTAAGGTCCTTTTGATCCAACAAGTATTTTAGGCTCTTGTGATCGGTGTATATATCGACCCTTACGCCGTATAGGTAGTGCCTCCACAACTTGAGTGCAAATATCATGGCCGCCAACTCCAAGTCGTGCACCGGATAATTTCTTTCATGCACCTTCAACTGACGCGATCCATACGCTATCACGCTCCCATGCTGCAACAACACGCAGCCCAAGCCACTACCCGAAGCGTCGCTATACACCTCGAAGCCCTCGGTCCCACTCAGCGAACTAAGCACTAGCGCCGTGGTCAACCGTCTCTTCAGCTCCTCAAAAGCTTGCACGCACTCTTGCGTCCACAAGAATTTCTGATCCTTCCTTGTCAACTTCGTGAGAGGTAATGCTAATCGCGAAAAGTTCTCTACGAAGCGCCTGTAATATCCGGCAAGCCCGAGAAAACTACGGACTTCCGCGACAGAAGATAACGCAGGCCACTCCCGTATCGCAACAATCTTCGCCGGATCCACTGTTATACCTTCCCCACTCACTATATGACCAAGGAACGCTACCGAGGGTAGCCAGAACTCGCACTTGGAGAACTTTGCGTAAAGCTCATTCCTCCTCAAAGTCTCCAACACCAAATGCAAGTTCTTGAAGTGGTCTTCTTCGCACTGCGAGTACACCAAAATATCGTCAATAAAGACGATCACAAAGCGATCCAGGAAATCTCTGAACGTCCTGTTCATCAGATCCATAAACACCGATGGCGCATTGGTCAGTCCAAACGGCATGACCGTGAACTCGAAATGCCCATACCTCGTACTGAATGCCGTTTTCGGGATATCACACTCCCTGATCCTCAGCTGATAGTACCCCGACTTCAAGTCCAACTTGGAGTATACCGACGATCCGACTAACTGATCAAAGAGATCATCAATCCTCGGGATCGGGTACTTGTTCTTCTCCGTCAGCTTGTTCAATTCTCTGTAGTCGATACACAACCGCATACTACCATCCTTCTTCTTAACGAAGAGGACTGGTGCGCTCCAAGGCGACGAGCTTGGACGCACATACCCTTGCTCCATCAGCTCATCTAGCTGAACTTTCAACTCTGCCATCTCCGTAGGCGTCAACCTATACGGAGCACGTGACACCGGTTTGGCCCCAGGCACGAGCTCGATGGTGAAATCAATCTCCCACTGCGGTGGGGCCCCGGGAAGACTATCCGGGAACACATCGTGGTATTCGCAAACCACGGGAATGCTATCCAACGTGGACTTTGGCTCTACAGCCCCCACTATTGCGAAGAACAGCTCTGTACCAGCACGAACCGCCTTCACCACCTGAAAAGCAGACATCAGTGTATTGCTCGACCCCTTTAGCCCCTCAAATGTAGTCTCCCGCCCTACACCCAGCTTGACCTCCTTCCGGTCACAGTCAATCCAAGCTTTCTGCTCTGAAAGCAAATCCATTCCAAAGATCACGTCGAACTCTACTAGCGGCAGCAATGGCGCTAGCAAGTCGAACTCTTGGCTCCCAATGTGAACCTTTACGGCGCACACCCTGTCCGAACGCATCGAGCACCCATTCGGTAGCAGCACATCCAACTTGTCCTTCGCCATCGAAGAAGGGACTCCGATGCGCGATATGAAACTTTCGGACAAGAAGGAATGTGAAGCTCCCGTATCGAACAGTGCCCGTGCCGGACTATCACTAATCACAACAAAGCCTATACAAACAATATTAGGCTAACAAGCAATAGATAACGGTATTAAAGCTAACTTGCTATAAATTAACTCATACCTGTCACCACATCCGCTTGCTTGATGGCCTCCTGCTGGCCCAAGTTATAGACTCTAGGCTGAGTCGGAGCATAGTGGGACACGGTCGACTCCACCACTTTGCTCTTCTCCTCGTAGGTAGCTCCTTGTTTCCTTTCGGACTTTGAGCATCCACTCTAGCAATCACGGGCAAAGTGCCCTGTCTTTCCACACGTGAAACAAGCGCCCGGGGTTCGATTAGTAGTTGCCCCCGAGGCACCTGAAGAAGCTAGACCCGACGTCTTAGCTTTCTTGAAGAATTTCCGATAGCCCGACTTCGACGTAGTCGGCGCTTTGAACTCCTCTTTCTTACTACCAGATTCCTTCTTCGCTTGGACATTCTTCATGTCCTTCTCCAAGGACCAGGCCGAATTGACCAGGGTCATGAAACCCTGCACCTTGGGCCCCGACAGTAGCAACCTTAAATCATCTCTTAGCCCTTCATAGAAGAGGCTCGTCTTGCGCTCCTCGTCTGCGAAGGTAGCGCCGGCATATCTCCCCAACCGATTAAACTCGTGGAGGTACTCATCAACGGTGCAATCCACTTGCACCAACTTCTGAAATTCACTTTCTAGCGCAATTCTCTGCGCCGAGGGGAGGTATCGAGCCATGAATAGTCTCGCAAACTCCTCCATCGAAACTTCGGCCAACGGCCTTCCCCGCAACTGATGTAGCTCTATGCCTTCCCACCATAGTCTTGCGTCCCCATCCAACAGGAATGTCGCTATTGTGGTCTTCTGTTACTCTTCCGTTTCTGTCGCAGTCATTACCCTGTTGACCCTTGAGAGCCAATCCTCTGCTTGGGTCGGGGTTTCTGCCCCCGTGAATACCGGTGGATGAAAGCCCATCACATGCTTCAGTTGTCTTTCAGTTGCTCTTCGAGGCAACTCTGGATCCAAAACTACTTGCTCAACCCTCCTTTGCTCTACCGTTTGAAGCGGTACTTGCTCCACAGCAGGAGCAGGCTGCTGCACAGCAGGAGCAGGCTGCTGCACCTGCCTTGCAAGCTGCGCATTAATCATTGCCATGACCGCTTCTGCCACCAACCTAATGGTCTCGGCAGACAGAGGTGTTGCAGGTGCATCGCTTGGCGCACTGCTCGCCTCAGAACCTGGTCGTTCAGACGGCCCAGCACCACTTCTGGTCACCTATAATCGTGCAAAACACCGATAAGCGACCCAAAAATTACTGCAAACAACAATTATAAGAACACGCAGGTTCCTCAAACATGTATATTTTCATTCCTAAGTGGACATTCATGGGTTCTTTTCATGTTATAACGATGACGCACACTTGTGCTCACCACCCCTTAAAGTGAATTCGTCCACGAATTCATTTAAGCTTGACCGAAACCAGAAGTCTGATACCAATTTGTAACACCCCTATCCGTCGCATAGCATATAGCAGTAGGTCCGGTCGGGGCCCGACGCCATATACTACGGACAGACCGGTTGGTTACGCGTTGAAACCAATCAACCAATCATGTCGTCCTACACAACACCTAGCGGAAGCAATTTATTAAGTTACAAAAGAAAATAAGAACCCAGCCACAACAGCATGAATGTCCACTACAAACTCAGGAATGTATACATACAACCAAAGAGAAATGGCCTTAAGGCCTTACACTGTTCACTTAATAAAAGAAGTATTTTCCAAACTTCGGCACGCAGGCCGGCCATACATGAAAACGGGAAACAAACATAAGCAATTAGGCCTTCGAGGGCCGACACAGCAACAAGGGCTTTAGCCCGCTATTTCCCGCTCTACTCTGCAGCACCTGCAAGCCACAAACCACCGCCCGGTGGCAAACAATAGCAACGGTCAGCAATGCTGACCAAATTATAACGATCCCGCCCCCACATTCGGGGCGGAAATGCTCTTTCCCTGCACTTTATTAGCATAGGCAATTATATAAAGGATTTGCACTTCACCACAGGCGTGGGCTCGCACGGCCACACACCCCGTGCACTCAGGGCACATTCTCGGCGAACCGGCCAACGTCACGTCAATTCAAGCCATAGACGTTCCCAATCCACCACCGCCTCTTGGACGGTTATCCATATCAGCATTTTGCCTTCCTGGCCTTAGTCACGACAATTCAAGCCATAGACCGCCGAAGACCCTCATCCATGCCAACGGTCCTACCGAATGACATAGACCGGGTACGGTTCTGCCTGACCCGTGCTCACACCGCAACGGCAATTTAAGCCATATGCGCGGGTCAAGACTCACCGAGTCCTGTTCCCACCACAATAATCACATAACCCGGTTATATTCATGTTGGCTCCCCGGCCACCGTGTTGGCAAAACACGCTTTTGCCCAGTTTTCCGGGTGCACCTTGGAGTTAATCTCCAAGGCTCCCTGATGCAATCTACCACGTAGAAAACCCGAAAACACCCAAACATCCAGATTCTTGCCCGGTTCAAATGCAATGCAACATCACCGATCCGGACCAACATGTCCGAATAGGCTTCACACACAATGCCTATGTCCGTGTACGCATACGGACTCTACACAAGGGGGACTTCACATATCTACCCCAAGGAATGCTCCAACTCTTCGCTCACTCGCGAGAGAGGGCTTCCTATGCAAAGGAAAAGAGGGCTTCACATGCCCAAGGATGAGAAATCGTTACCCTTGCGTTCCTCCGCGGCGCCATGAAAATCTATGCGAATGAAAAGCACCGTAACGGCGTCACCTCTGCGGATCTGGACTCGGATCGCGATTCGGAGCTCCGATGCTCCTCCGGCGGCCGGATCTTGGTCTCCTCCTCCAAACTTGCTCTCCCCTCTCTCTAAACTTAGAGAGAGATTTGCTTGGATGGAATGAGGGATTCTAACCCTAAAACCCAGCTAAAACCCCTCAGGAACAGCCCCCCACCGTCGGATCCAAAGCCAAGGAAACGAACGGTCGAGATTAGACCTGAAATCATAAAATCTAGGCCGAACACGGGTTCACACACGGCCGTGTGCCTGGCCGTGTAGCTCATTCGCCGTGTCGACCAAAATTGAAAACCAGCAACACGGCATGTGACACGGCCTCCGACACGCCCGTGTCGCCTGCGACACGCCCGTGTCAGGACCCGTGTCACGCCCCCCGTGTGCAATATATCAACACTTCGCAGTCAGAGAGGTACACGGCTTGGTGACACGGCATCAGACACGCCCGTGTCAAACTAGATACGCCTGTATTCGTGCCCGTGTCATTGCCCGTGTACCCAACCGCACAGCCCTAGGTGTGACACGGCCTGGGACACGCCCGTGTCCTAGGCCGTGTTCCACCACACGACCATCGTCGACCTGAACTGGTCGACGACACGGCCCGAGCTCGACACGCCCGACACAGCCTTCGACACGCCCGTGTCGGGGGCCGTGTCACCTGCACCAAAACCCTGTCTTGGCCAAATTCGATCCCCGTCGCTCCTACAACATTTTGGGGTGTTACACCGAATAACCGCATAAAACTCTCTATCATAATTAGAATAATTTAATTTTGGTACCGCAATTTTCTCACTAAAGTATCCAACAGGATGACCCTCTTGACTCAATACACCACCAATACCGACTCAATACGCGTCACAGGACAATTCAAAAACCTTATTAAAATCTTGTAATCTTAAAAGAGGAGCTTCCGACATTCGAGATTTAATTGTTTCAAACTCTTTAGGCTCCGATTTGGTCCACGTGAAATCTCCCTTCTTCATGCACTCCATGATCGGTGCCATGATACTACTAAAATCCCAGATAAATTGACGGTAAAAAGTAGTTATGCCATGAAAACTCCGAACATCCCGTATATTGGTTGGTTTTGGCCAATCCTTGATGTCTTGAACATTCTTACAGTCAACATGGATGCCCTTCATACATAAAATATAAGCAAGGAACTACACAGATAGAACATTGAATGTACATTTTTTAAGATTAATAAATAACATTTTCGTTCGTAACGTGGTAGGTACTGTCCTCTAGTGAGACTCATGATCTTTTGATAAGGAGCTAAAGACTAGGATATCATGAAAATATTTGACAACGAATTTTCCTAGGTAAGGTTTGAACACTAAAGTCTTCAATTTTGAAAATTTACTTGGGCCATTAGTGAGCCCTTCCCCGAGCACCAACCACTCATAAAGTATGTCCTTTGATTTAAATGCCATCTTCACTCATCTCCCTCCCTAATCCTGATTTGGTGCTAGCCACTCTTAAGATCTAATTTAAAAAAAAAATTGTGTCCCTGGTTAACATGTCCAATAAGTCGTCCAATCGAGTGATGGGAAACCTGTATTTAACAGTTATTTTATTTACGGTCCTATAATACACACACATCCGCAAAGAACCATCTTTCTTAGGAACCAATAATGTTGGTACTATACAAGGACTCTTACTATGATGGATGAACCCCTTACTTAGCAAATCCGAAATTAACTTTTGCAATTCAAGGTGTGCTGAGGGGTTAAGTCGATAATGGGGAATTTTGGGTAACGAGGAACCTGGAACGAAATCAATCTCGTATTGAATTTCTCACATGGGGGGGGGGGGGGTAACTCTGACGGTAAATCATCTGGGTTAACATCCTTATATTCTTCTAAAAGGGCCTTCAATGGTGGAGGTAAGTTCTTAAAAGTGGAGCTATCATCCTTGACTTGCAAACATACTAGCGCATACGTGACACCATCTATAAAGGACTCGCGCTCAAACTCTTTCTTACCTATCAAGCTTAACGTTTTCTTCTCTACAGGCACAATCGTGTCTTAAGAATAGATTGAAGGGTCTTTAGTCGGAGTGGGTTTAAAGATAATGGTCTTGCCATTAAATTTGAACTCATATGTGTTGGCTCGCCCTAATGAGTAACATCATGGTCATAAAGCCATGGGAATCCTAGTAAGACATGACAAGCATCCATGGGGAAGCCGTCACACCAAACCTATTTAGAGTAAGCCTTGATGGTAAGGGGTACCAAACAACGCTTCGAAATCAGGAGGGATGTCTTATTTACCCATGCCATCTTATAGGGGTGAGGGTGTGGCTTAGTAGCTAATAGCATTCGGGACACTACGTTTTCAGAAATTACATTCATACAATTTCCACTATCAATGATTAACTTACACCACTTCTCTCCACTCTTAAAACTTAATGAGAAAATATTCATCCTATTCCAATCATCTAACGTTCGTGGAGTTGCCTGAATACACCGCATGACCATCATATTAACGTCATCTTTTATATCACTCGGCACTCATTCCGACCCGCAATCTTCTCCTACCTTATATATAAGCTCGTCTGACTCACACAAGGAATCTAAAAGGGCTAAGGGATTGGGATTAGTAGGACATTCACTAGCGTAATGGCCCTGAATTACATAAGCAAAATAGGTAGCAATTTTTTTGCTGAACCTTCCTACAGGAATTCTCCCACCTGTTGGATTTTTTATATTCCTAGCAGTCACAATAACAGAGTTCGAGTCTGTAAACCGGAACATACCCTTATCCTTAAAGGTGGAGGTGGGGTGGTCATAAGATGGACTTTCACTTCTGAAATAAGCGAGTCTTATATTTGTGAACGATGTACTTCTCAATATCCAATGCGGCATTGAAAGTGGTGTTTAGGTCTGTGTGACCATAACGTAGAAGTTTTCCCTAAATATCGGGGTTTAACCCCTTACAAAACCTAGAGATCGTGATCTCTGGACTTTCCTTAACATCATACCTTACCATCATGTCCTTTAGTAGGCTCATGTACTCAGAAACCAACCTATTCTCTTGTTTGAGGGTCATAAAGTCATCAAGCATCTGCATTTGATAGTACACAAGGATGTACTGGTCTGTTAGCATAGCCTTCATGCCTGCCCAACCAATGCGTTGTAACATCCCATTTCCGGCTAGACCCCTAGGAGTCGGTTGGTTGTGGTAGAACCCTAGAGAGCCCAAAACTTGAAATAAATCGACTAAGAAATCGGGTCACGGGTTGGTCACGCCCGTGACCCGCCATGTCACGCCCGTGACAAAGGGCGTGACACGCTCGACGATCGTCGATCCCAATTCGATGATCGTCGAACCAAATTCGGCCACACAGGCCTGTCATGCCCGTGACCCGCCATGTCACGCCCGTGACAAAGGGCGTGACACGCTCGACGATCGTCGATCCCAATTCGACGATCGTCGAACCAAATTCGGCCACAAGGGCCTGTCACGCCCGTGACCCACCATGTCACGCCCGTGACATAGGGCGTGACACGCTCGACGATCGTCGATCCCAATTCGACGATCGTCGAACCAGAATTGGTCTCCAGACCTGTCACGCCCGTGACCCAAGTGACACGCCCGTGACCACCCTTCGACGATCGTCGATCTTAGTTCGACGATCGTCGAACCCAGAACTGCTAACCGGGCCTGTCACGCCCGTGACCTATGTGTCACGCCCGTGACCAAGGCTGAAACGTCAGCCAGACTGGAAGTTTCGGTAACAGACGCCTTAATAAATTCTGGCTGCGGGGATGAAAAATCAAGAGTATTTATGGGTCGTTCCCTACTTTAATTATGTTAATAATTAAGGAAAAGTGGGTCCAATAGGAAATTGCCACCTGGCAAGCACCTCTTCATTCTCAACTTTTCAACTGCGATTCGTCATAACCGAAACGTCATAAGAGTGTTATTAATGGCCGCCAACGTTTCATCTCCAACGTTTCACCCTTTCCCCTCCCCATTTGCTCATCTATAAAAGATTCCTGAGAGCAAGAGGAAAAGGTTACACTCCCTCAACTGTTCAGACTTCCTCCTTGCTGTTGAAGAATTTTCGGCGACGCCACCACCGCGCAAATGGCTTCCCGACGCTCTGCACGCCTTCAACCTGCGAACAAGGTCTTCCCCTCCCTCTTCTTCTGCGGATAGATCTTAGGAATCGTCAGGAGAGATATCGGGCTCAAAAGAGCCAGATCGGGTGAGCGTATTGGTGGTTTTCCGAAAGTTTCATGGTGGCGGGTTCGCCGGAAACCGCCTCTCCGGCGGCCGTGCCGCCGCCCGACGGTAGTCCTCACCTCAACAGAGGTGGTGGTGGTGGTGGCCGGCCAGGGAGATGGCTGGGTGGCCGGGAAATAGCTTGGAAAAGCTACAGGTTATTAGGTTTTAGGCCTCTGTTTCGGGCCGTTGAAAAAGATGAACAGTGGCATGAGAAATAAATTCTAGTTTTTTTTAAATCAATTTCTGAGTGAGATATCTGTCATGTTAAATAATTTGGGAAAAATACCTAGAGGCTCCTACGGGAAAAATGATCAACATAGGAAATGTAGCCCTTGAAGTCTAATTTAACTCAAAATTAATTTCACTCGATTTGGGATCCTGGTTAGACCACAGCACCCTTTTTTGTGAGGTCTATCCATAGGGCTGCCTTGACCTTAGAAAAATTCCCCACTCCAATCCAGTCATCCAAATGACTTGAAATTTGGGGTGTGGTCTAATCTTACATATATCTAGGTGCTATCCAAAAATGAGAATTTTTGGAGAATATTTTTCTATAGTTTTTAGAAAAATTCAATAATCCTAGCCGATTTTAATTAGATTGTTAAATAATTTCCAAACCCTCCCAAATTTTGGTGAGCGGTCCGTGGGTTCACCATAAGGTTCTGTATAATTTTTCATCTCATTTGGAGATGGTTTGGATCAGAAATGATCAACCCAAAGTTTTGCCCTAATAAGAGGTCTTAGGTTAAAAGTGCACTTTTGAAGTTTGAGTGGTGAGATCACCTCAACAGAGGCTGAGATTTTTACCACTGGCTAGTAATATTCTCTAGCACCCCCTCATGGAGTTTGAGGTGGATCGGGGTAAGTTTGCCCTAAGGCCCAAGGCCCAACCCTAAGGATGGATCTTGGGGGTTTGTGAAGGTCATGTGGTCAAATGACCTCGGATTGACCCGAGATTGGGTGATGAGAACCCTAGGGCTAATATTGTTCTCTGGATGAAATCTTAGTAGATTTGGAGATCGTTGGAATATCTAAAAATCTAACCCTAGTTTAGGGCGCAAAACTTGTAGAGATAGGAAATGACACCAAATCACATTAAAAGGTGATGAGAAATGGGTAGAGTTGATTATAGGGGTAGTACAAGCTCTGGATATTTTTCTATGAATTTTATAATCACTATTTTGGGTACTTCCTTAATGATTTAGTAGTTGTATGATTTGCTTAGAAAATTTATTATGGAGTACAAACTTCCTGGAAATTGATGAAATTTAGACAGAGAACCTTTAGTATGATTTTAAAACTCTGTGAATTTTTATGGGATTTTTAGAAGCTTAATTCTAAGGCTTGCTTCATTAAGTATTATTTATCATGGATATTGGATTAAATCTGTTTTTGTGCTTAGCAAGCTGGTAAAATTATGATTCTTTGCACAATGATCTTTTCTGTATCATACTATTAGTCAGTAATTTTTCTATAATTTTATGATGAGTAATTTCAGTACTTCCTTCTTTAAAAGGGAATAATGAGATTATAATGGATAAATTAATTAGAGGCTATATACCTTTTGTAAAATCCTGCAAATTAGTATTTGATGATACCTTACAGTTATTTAGTGATCACAATTTTTGGGTGGCCATAACTTAAGAATATCATGTAGTTCATGTTAAAAATTACCCATGGTCAATTTTTGAGAAAAATAAAATAAATATCAGATTAATTAGGAAAATTATAAATTTCTGGATTTAAGCTAATTAAGTCATGCTAGATCTCCAGTAAATTTTATAGGAGATTTGGAAGATAATTTGGAGTACCTCCCCTTGTGTACCTCATATAGTTTAGGATGGTCTACATTTAGTAAAACCACGGAATTCTGATATTCGATGGTTGGTAGGGCAAGTTAAGGTTGAGTTCATTATTAGAAGTCAGGATAAGTAGAATGTGGGACTGGTTAGGGTAAGGGAGTACGGGGACGACGAAAGATCATCCGTCCCGGGAAGAAGAGGAAGAGTCTTAATACTCTAGGGTTAGAACTAAAGCAACTAAAAGGGGATTGGGTAAAGGGTAGACAACCAATAATAATAAGTGCCTAGAGAAAGGGAACTTCGGGCCGTAATGCACCGTCTTGGTTCCTAGTGCCCCTTGAGAGCCCTTCACGGGGAATACCGGGGGCAGTCCTGGGCTAACGTAAACCATAGGAGTAATAAATTAAAAGAGCAACTAGTATAACTAGGATTGCACACACTCACTCCCCGGTAGCTAGGAAAGTAGAACTATAGGATTACTTGCCATCAGACAGTAGCTCTGAAGGTAGATGCACGGACAGTATTGTCCGGGGGGCCGCGGGCTCGAGGTTTGGAGTACGGAGAAAAGTGGTGGGTCATCGGTACTAGGCGATCGATCACACCGACAGCGGTACGATGACTCGGCGAAAAGTCTGGAGGGTACATCCAGCAGCAGTACGCGGATACTCTAGGTTGTGTTCTTCTAGGGGCGTACGGAAGGGCTAGGCCTGGTAGTGTGGTTACCCGCCTAGGAGTGGGGGGCCCGACCCACTGTCTCCGTTTCCCACTACGGAGGTTCCTGGGGGTGAAGCTAGCCTCCCGAACAGGGGGAACTACAGGTCTGTGCGCATAGAGTCGTGTGCGTGGGTTGCACTTGCATAAATCATGGCATAGCATATCACTACACACATATTTGCATACAACCGACACCCCAACGTATAAATCGGTATGGGACTTTTTATACGATGGGAGCCTTGCATAAGATCCCTTAACTTATAAGTTTGTATGGGCATTCATATAAGTTAAGGTTACTTACATACTTACTTACTTGTTGCCTTCTTACTATTCTCTAGCAGTCTTTAATACAATTTGCTATTTATTAATTGTTCTACCTATTACAACATTTATATTGTTCACCTGATATACCTTGCTAGTTAGGTCCACCGTCACTTGCTTTGACTACTCTCCACTTTTGTAGCTTCCCTTTCCTCCTCTCCGCCCGGTGCTTAGGAGCCGTGGTGGGAGGGGTAGGGGATGATAGGGCTTAGTCTTTATGACTAATGGTTTTCGAACCAAACATTACAGGAGCTCCGGATGGGAGACAGGGACCAGCACCAGCGGAGTACGGTGCGCATGGAGGTGGGACAGTCTAGCACCGGTGCACCTGCGACCAGCTCCGAGAGTGATTAGCATTTTCTTAGCTTCCGCGATGAGAGACTTGTAGTGAGGACTCTGATGTACCGGGCATGAGCCCTTTTATTTCCAGACTATTTATACTCTGATGATTTTCTGTGGACACTCCCTTCGTGGAGTTTTATTTTATGTGATATTCTCTTTTGGTGGACTTGCTTCTCTCTTGCTTGCTACACGTTGCGATCGAAAAGGCCGGCAGAATCGGCGCGTTGTAGTGGCAACCTTCCCGAGTGCGAAGGTGTCACCGCAAAGCGGCGGTTCTGGGCATAAGACCCCGGTGGTTGAAAAAGAAAAAAAAAGGGGGTCTTACAAGTGGTATCATAGGAAAACCTCGATCGAAAGAGAAGTAGTCCACAAAAACCTTGGGCCACCTCCGTGCGAGCTTAGTTTGCGGACAAACTAGCAGCGGAAGCAGTGGTGGGCCCATAAGGGAAATCACATGTGAAAGTCCATCATAACTCTTCTTAAATTCCATTCATTTCGCTCGCTAACAAATGGAAATTTTGCGTGTAGCCTGCGACGAACCCTACATCGCAGCAGGGGACACCTCAGGCTCCGGATGTGGTCCTGACTCCGCCAGCACCCGTTCCGTTCCAGCAGACGGAGATGGGGCAAACACTGACGGCCATCCTGGAGGCCTTCAGAGCTCAGCAAGCCCCGGCCCCACAGCCGAACCCCGGGGCCAACTGGATGACTGTCTTCCGGGGACTATCCCCTCCATCCTACCAGGGGACGGAGTCCGCAGTACATACGGAGGAGTGGTTGGACACCATTTACGAGATGCTGGCAGGGATTCGATGCCCCACGGAGGAGGCAGTTGCTTTGGCAGTCTCCTGCTTAGAGTCACACGGGAAGAGATGGTGGAAATCTCAGCTGGACACCACCTTTGTAGAGATGGATTGTGCTGATATTACTTGGGAGGAGTTCAGAGCAGCGCTCTTGGGACATTTTATACCTCAGTCGGCGAGAGATGACCTGGAGGATAGGTTCCTGTGGTTGAGGCAGGGGAGCAGGACTGTGGTGGAGTACTATCAGGAGTTCACTCACCTGGCCCGTTATGCGGACGCTTACCAGTTAGACGATGCTGGCTATGCCCGGAGGTTTTATAAGGGGCTGCAGGATGACATGAGGCAGGCCCTCCTTTTCGTTTCAGAGGGGAGTCTTGCTAGGATTCTGGAGATGGCTAAGAAGAGAGAGGCGGATCAGCTTACAGTGAGGAGCCGGAAGAGACCGGCTGATGATACAGTGATTGGAGGACGTAGAGACCGCCCTCGAGGCCAGGTTATTGGAGAGAGAAGGAATGGGGATCAGCCCCATTAGGAGTTTGGGCAGGAGCAGAGGACTCAGGGGATATTGGCTCCCCAGCCTATACAGATGCTGGAAATGCCAAGGACGGCAGGGCAGCCACCGGTATGCTATCAGTGCAACCAACCGGGGCATATCAAGCGAAACTGCCCTGTGGGGCGAGCACCCCCACCAGCACATCAGGGCGCTCCACCCCCCAGACAATTTGGCGGACGAGGACAGGACCGAGGACGAGGATTTCAGGATCGAGGCCGCAGGCAAGAGAGAGAGCAGGTGTATGCTCTAGACCTGACACAGCCTCGGAACCCGGAGCAGGTTATCACAGGTATGGCAGCACTTTTAAATTTTTTTTTTCATATAAACTACTATTTTAGACGTAACCTGCTTAGAAATTTAAGAGAAGATGAACTGCAACAAAAATACTAAGACACTTAATTACCCCAGGCATAGTTTTCGTTAGCGGCAAGCCCGCTCACACCCTCTTTGACACCGGTGCGTCGCAATCATTCGTGTCGGAGGATTTTGTGAAAGGACTGGCAGGAGTGGAGCTATGCACCGGGAAGATGCTGAGGGTGCGCCTACCCGATGGATCAGAGATATTGACCTCTACTCATTGTAATATGGAAGCGAGGATCGGCGGAAAGGCGTTTGAGGCACCAGCGACGGTCTTGAGGATGCCAGATTACGATCTGATTCTGGGCATGACCTGGCTGTATTGGAACCATGCCCAGATCGATTGCGTGGCGAAAAGGATCACCGTGCGGCACGGCGACTCCTTCATTGTTATCGAAGGTATTATATCAGCACCCCGTACTTTACTATCGTCTGTGCAGGCCGTTAAGGCCCACCTGCAGGGGGAAGAGGTTTATCAGGTCCTCTTTGAGGCGGTCGTAGCCAAGGATTCCATTGCAGATATTCCGGTAGTGCGGGACTTCACCGACATGTTTCCAGAGAAGCTACCAGGGTTACCCCCGCACCGAGAGAAGGACTTTCAGATTCAGCTCGTACCGGGGGCTAAGCCGGTATCCAGAGCTCCCTATCGAATGGCCCCAAAGGAGTTGGTGGAATTCCGGAGTCAGCTTCAGGAGTTAGTGGAGGCCGGGTTCGTTCGGCCTAGCTCTTCACCATGGGGAGCTCCGGTGCTGTTCGTTAAGAAGAAAGACGGGACCCTCCGACTGTGCATAGATTACCGGGCTCTGAACAGGTTGACGGTCCGGAACACTTATCCCTTACCACGGATAGATGAACTTTTTGACCAGCTGGAGGGAGCCCATTGGTTCTCAAAGCTGGATCTGAGATCAGGATACTACCAGCTTCGCATTCGGGAGGAGGACATCCCGAAGACGGCGTTCAGCAGCAGGTACGGCTTGTACGAGTTTACCGTGATGCCGTTCGGGCTCACGAATGCACCCTCCGCATTCATGACTTTGATGAATCGGGTGTTCGAGGAGTACCTGGATGTCTTCGTCATTGTATTCATCGACGACATCCTCATCTATTCAAGGACGGAGGAGGAACACGCGAGACATCTAGCCTTGACCTTGGAAAAGCTGCGTGAGCACGAGATGTATGCCAAGTACAGCAAGTGCCAGTTCTGGCTAAAGGAGGTGGCCTTTCTGGGCCATGTCATCAGTGGAGCAGGTTTGGCAGTGGATCCGGCAAAGATCCAGGCAGTACGGGATTGGCCGCCACTAAAGTCGGCCACGGATGTTCGGAGTTTCTTGGGACTTGCCGGTTACTACCGGAAGTTCGTAAAGGGGTTCTCTCAGATTGCCCTTCCTCTTACGTCTCTGACGAAGAAGGAGTCCCCTTTTACCTGGACGCCGCGATGCGAATCTGCCTTCCAGGAGCTGAAGGATCGTCTCACCTCGGCCCCCATCCTTGCTCTCCCATCAGGGAGGGAGGGATTCCAGGTATATGCAGATGCTTCCTATCAGGGGATGGGTGCCGTCCTTATGCAGAATGGGCACGTAATAGCCTATGCCTCCCGTCAGTTGAAGCAGCACGAGCAGAACTACCCCGTGCACGATTTGGAGATGGGGGCAGTCATTTTTGCCCTTAAGATCTGGCGGCACTATCTCTACGGGGTACATTGTGATATCTTCTCCGACCACAAGAATCTGAAGTACGTCGACACCCAGAAGGAGTTAAACATCAGGCAGAGACGCTGGGTGGAGTTTCTTTCGGACTACCAGTATACCATGCACTACCATCCGGGGAAGGCGAACGTGGTTGCGGATGCTCTGAGCCGGAGAGCGAGTACGACTGGAGCAGGCCCGCAGCTGATGGCCTTGGAGTTGATTAGATCATTCGAGGAGATGCAGATTTCGCTAGTATCTGAGGATGACCCGGAGCTGTACATGGAGTACCTGGGGTCGATGGCTACTACAGATGACATCCGAGACCGCATCAGAGATGGGCAGAGGCTGGACGAGAGAACTGAGCCGATATTCCGAGCCTTGGAGAAAGGCACAACAGGAGATTACACTTTGAGGGATGGGCTCCTGTGTTTCCGGGGCAGAGTCTACATACCAGCAGGAGGACGGATCCGGGAGGATATTTTGACGGACGCTCACTGCAGCCGGTATTCGGTACACCCGGGGATCACCAAGATGGTAAAGGATTTAAAGAGGACGATGTACTGGCCGGGTATGAAGAAAGATATTACATATTTTGTGACACATTGTGAGGCCTGCCAGCTCGTGAAGGCGGAGTGTAGGAACCCGGCAGGATTGCTGCAGCCGCTTCCAGTGCCGGAGTGGAAGTTTGAGGATATAGCCATGGACTTTATACATGGGCTACCTAGATCCCGTGCGGGGAACGACTCGATCTGGGTGATAGTGGACAGGCTGACAAAGGTGGCCAGATTCATCCCAGTGGCGAAGGACACACCGGTCAGTGTATTGGTACGGAGGTTCATCGAGCAGTTTGTGCGTTATCATGGGGTGCCCAAGACTATCGTTTCGGATCGGGATGGGCGGTTTACATCCAGAGAATGGAGGTCAGTCCAGGCCCATCTGGGTTCTCGGTTGACTTTCAGCACAGCTTTCCACCCTCAGACCGACGGACAGACAGAGCGCACAAACCGTACACTGGAGGATCTGTTACGACTGTGTATTTTGGACCGTGGCGAGCCTTGGGAGAGATTGCTGCCACTGGTCGAGTTCTCGTACAACAACGCTCATCAGTCTAGCATAGGCATGGCTCCATACGAAGCATTGTACGGAAGGAGGTGCAGAACCCCACTATCATGGGTTCAGGATGAGGATCCGCAGGCACTGGGCTCGGAGTTTGTGGGAGATACAGATGCTCAGATTAGGTTGATCTGAGACAGGATGTTGGAAGCCCAGAGTAGACAGGCGAAATACTACGATGCGAGGCATCGTCAAGTGGAGTTCCAGGTGGGGGACCGAGTTTTCTTGAAGATACGGCCGATGCACGGAGTCTCGCGGGTTTGCGGGCGGAGGAAGCTCAGTCCAAGATATATGGGGCCCTACAGGATCCTGGAGCGGATCGGCCCCTTAGCCTATAGACTGGAACTACCGCCGGAGTTAGCGGGATTGCATGACGTCTTCCACGTCTCCTCACTTCGGAGGGCTCTGCTACGCCCTGAGCAGCTGATTCCCTCGGCAGATGGCCCGGTGGCCTCGGATCGGTCGGTCAACGTGGAGCCTATCAGGATCGACGATACAGCAGCGCGGGTCTTGCGGCGAAAGATGGTCCCGTTAGTCAAGGTTCTGTGGAACAATCATGGGCAGGAGGAGCATACATGGGAGCCACAGGACTTGATGCGGCAAAAATATCCGGAACTTTTCCGTCAGGTATACCTCAAAACCCCTCTGGACAATCAATTTGCCTTCCTGTTTTAAACCAATGGAATTGAAATTTCAAGAATAGGGGCTAATCTTTTGTTTATTGGGGTGTATATACCTAGTTAAGTGGGCGAATTAACCTTAGATTCGAAACCGCACAAACAAACGTAACGTAGGGAGGTAATCATTCGGTTCTCATGGGATGTTACAAGCTTATTTTCCCGATTTGAGTCCCGTAGGCTTAACCTTGATTTTGGGGACGAAATCTTTGTTTTGTTTATTGGGATTTGTAACATCCCATTTCCGGCTAGACCCCTAGGAGTCGGTTGGTTGTGGTAGAACCCTAGAGAGCCCAAAACTTGAAATAAATCGACTAAGAAATCGGGTCACGGGTTGGTCACGCCCGTGACCCACCATGTCACGCCCGTGACAAAGGGCGTGACACGCTCGACGATCGTCGATCCCAATTCGACGATCGTCGAACCAAATTCGGCCACACAGGCCTGTCACGCCCGTGACCCGCCATGTCACGCCCGTGACAAAGGGCGTGACACGCTCGACGATCGTCGATCCCAATTCGACGATCGTCGAACCAAATTCGGCCACACGGGCCTGTCACGCCCGTGACCCGCCATGTCACGCCCGTGACATAGGGCGTGACACGCTCGACGATCGTCGATCCCAATTCGACGATCGTCGAACCAGAATTGGTCTCCAGACCTGTCACGCCCGTGACCTGAGTGACACGCCCGTGACCACCCTTCGACGATCGTCGATCTTAGTTCGACGATCGTCGAACCCAGAACTGCTAACCGGGCCTGTCACGCCCGTGACCTATGTGTCACGCCCGTGACCAAGGCCGAAACGTCAGCCAGACTGGAAGTTTCGGTAACCGACGCCTTAATAAATTCTGGCTGTGGGGATGAAAAATCAAGAGTATTTATGGGTCGTTCCCTACTTTAATTATGTTAATAATTAAGGAAAAGTGGGTCCAATAGGAAATTGCCACCTGGCAAGCACCTCTTCATTCTCAACTTTTCAACTGCCATTCGTCATAACCGAAACGTCATAAGAGTGTTATTAATGGCCGCCAACGTTTCATCTCCAACGTTTCACCCTTTCCCCTCCCCATTTGCTCATCTATAAAAGATTCCTGAGAGCAAGAGGAAAAGGTTACACTCCCTCAACTGTTCAGACTTCCTCCTTGCTGTTGAAGAATTTCCGGCGACGCCACCACCGCGCAAATGGCTTCCCGACGCTCTGCACGCCTTCAACCTGCGAACAAGGTCTTCCCCTCCCTCTTCTTCTGCGGATAGATCTTAGGAATCGTCAGGAGAGATATCGGGCTCAAAAGAGCCAGATCGGGTGAGCGTATTGGTGGTTTTCCGAAAGTTTCATGGTGGCGGGTTCGCCGGAAACCGCCTCTCCGGCGGCCGTGCCGCCGCCCGACGGTAGTCCTCACCTCAACAGAGGTGGTGGTGGTGGTGGCCGGCCAGGGAGATGGCTGGGTGGCCGGGAAATAGCTTGGAAAAGCTACAGGTTATTAGGTTTTAGGCCTCTGTTTCGGGCCGTTGTAAAAGATGAACAGTGGCATGAGAAATAAATTCTAGTTTTTTTTAAATCAATTTCTGAGTGAGATATCTGTCATGTTAAATAATTTGGGAAAAATACCTAGAGGCTCCTACGGGAAAAATAATCAACATAGGAAATGTAGCCCTTGAAGTCTACTTTAACGCAAAATTAATTTCACTCGATTTGGGATCTTGGTTAGACAACAGCACCCTTTTTGGTGAGGTCTATCCAGAGGGCTGCCTTGACCTTAGAAAAATTCCCCACTCCAATCCAGTAATCCAAATGACTTGAAATTTGGGGTGTGGTCTAATCTTACATATATCTAGGTGCTGTCCAAAAATGAGAATTTTTGGAGAATGTTTTTCTATAGTTTTTAGAAAAATTCAATAATCCAAGCCGATTTTAATTAGATTGTTAAATAATTTCCAAACCCTCCCAAATTTTGGTGAGCGGTCCCTGGGTTCACCATAAGGTTCTGTATAATTTTTCATCTCATTTGGAGATGGTTTGGATCAGAAATGATCAACCCAAAGTTTTGCCCTAATAAGAGGTCTTAGGTTAAAAGTGCACTTTTGAAGTTTGAGTGGTGAGATCACCTCAACAGAGGCTGAGATTTTTACCACTGGCTAGTAATATTCTCTAGCACCCCCTCATGGAGTTTGAGGTGGATCGGGGTAAGTTTGCCTTAAGGCCCAAGGCCCAACCCTAAGGATGGATCTTGGGGGTTTGTGAAGGTCATGTGGTCAAATGACCTCGGATTGACCCGAGATTGGGTGATGAGAACCCTAGGGCTAATATTGTTCTCTGGATGAAATCTTAGTAGATTTGGAGATCGTTGGAATATCTAAAAATCTAACCCTAGTTTAGGGCGCAAAACTTGTAGAGATAGGAAATGACACCAAATCATATTAAAAGGTGATGAGAAATGGGTAGAGTTGATTATAGGGGTAGTACAAGCTCTGGATATTTTTCTATGAATTTTATAATCACTATTTTGGGTACTTCCTTAATGATTTAGTAGTTGTATGATTTGCTTAGAAAATTTATTATGGAGTACAAACTTCCTGGAAATTGATGAAATTTAGACAGAGAACCTTTAGTATGATTTTAAAACTCTGTGAATTTTTATGGGATTTTTAGAAGCTTAATTATAAGGCTTGCTTCATTAAGTATTATTTATCATGGATATTGGATTAAATCTGTTTTTGTGCTTAGCAAGCTGGTAAAATTATGATTCTTTGCACAATGATCTTTTCTGTATCATACTATTAGTCAGTAATTTTTCTATAATTTTATGATGAGTAATTTCAGTACTTCCTTCTTTAAAAGGGAATAATGAGATTATAATGGATAAATTAATTAGAGGCTATATACCTTTTGTAAAATCCTGCAAATTAGTATTTGATGATACCTTACAGTTATTTAGTGATCACAATTTTTGGGTGGCCATAACTTAAGAATATCATGTAGTTCATGTTAAAAATTACCCATGGCCAATTTTTGAGAAAAATAAAATAAATATATGATTAATTAGGAAAATTATAAATTTCTGGATTTAAGCTAATTAAGTCATGCTAGATCTCCAGTAAATTTTATAGGAGATTTGGAAGATAATTTGGAGTACCTCCCCTTGTGTACCTCATATAGTTTAGGATGGTCTGCATTTAGTAAAACCACGGAATTCTGATATTCGATGGTTGGTAGGGCAAGTTAAGGTTGAGTTCATTATTAGAAGTCAGGATAAGTAGAATGTGGGACTGGTTAGGGTAAGGGAGTACGGGGACGACGAAAGATCGTCCGTCCCGGGAAGAAGAGGAAGAGTCTTAATACTCTAGGGTTAGAACTAAAGCAACTAAAAGGGGATTGGGTAAAGGGTAGACAACCAATAATAATAAGTGCCTTGCGAAAGGGAACTTCGGGCCGTAATGCACCGTCTTGGTTCCTAGTGCCCCTTGAGAGCCCTTCACGGGAATACCGGGGGCAGTCCTGGGCTAACGTAAACCATAGGAGTAATAAATTAAAAGAGCAACTAGTATAACTAGGATTGCACACACTCACTCCCCGGTAGCTAGGAAAGTAGAACTATAGGATTACTTGCCATCAGACAGTAGCTCTGAAGGTAGATGCACGGACAGTACTGTCCGGGGGGCCGCGGGCTCGAGGGTTGGAGTACGGAGAAAAGTGGTGGGTCATCGGTACTAGGCGATCGATCACACCGACAGCGGTACGATGACTCGGCGAAAAGTCTGGAGGGTACATCCAGCAGCAATATGCGGATACTCTAGGTTGTGTTCTTCTAGGGGCGTACGGAAGGGCTAGGCCTGGTAGTGTGGTTACCCGCCTAGGAGTGGGGGGCCCGACCCACTGTCTCCGTTTGCCACTACGGAGGTTCCTGGGGGTGAAGCTAGCCTCCCGAACAGGGGGAACAAAAGGTCTGTGCGCATAGAGTCGTGTGCGTGGGTTGCACTTGCATGAATCATGGCATAGCATATCACTACACACATATTTGCATACAACCGACACCCCAACGTATAAATCGGTATGGGACTTTTTATACGATGGGAGCCTTGCAGAAGATCCCTTAACTTATAAGTTTGTATGGGCATTCATATAAGTTAAGGTTACTTACATACTTACTTACTTGTTGCCTTCTTACTATTCTCTAGCAGTCTTTAATACAATTTGCTATTTATTAATTGTTCTACCTATTACAACATTTATATTGTTCACCTGATATACCTTGCTAGTTAGGTCCACCGTCACTTGCTTTGACTACTCTCCACTTTTGTAGCTTCCCTTTCCTCCTCTCCGCCCGGTGCTTAGGAGCCGTGGTGGGAGGGGTAGGGGATGATAGGGCTTAGTCTTTATGACTAATGGTTTTCGAACCAAACATTACAAGAGCTCCGGATGGGAGACAGGGACCAGCACCAGCGGAGTACGGTGCGCATGGAGGTGGGACAGTCTAGCACCGGTGCACCTGCGACCAGCTCCGTGAGTGATTAGCATTTTCTTAGCTTCCGCGATGAGAGACTTGTAGTGAGGACTCTGATGTACCGGGCATGAGCCCTTTTATTTCCAGACTATTTATACTCTGATGATTTTCTGTGGACACTCCCTTCGTGGAGTTTTATTTTATGTGATATTCTCTTTTGGTGGACTTGCTTCTCTCTTGCTTGCTACACGTTACGATCGAAAAGGCCGGCAGAATCGGCGCGTTGTAGTGGCAACCTTCCCGGGTGCGAAGGTGTCACCGCAAAGCGGCGGTTCTGGGCATAAGACCCCGGTGGTTGAAAAAGAAAAAAAAAGGGGGTCTTACATGCGTGGTAAGCCGTTCACGCCTCCGAGGCACCGTTCCTCATTTAACCAAAAAATCTTAGCTCTACCTAACAGTTTCATCCTCGCAACACACACCTTATCTTCATCAGTCAGCTTGCGCCACTTGAAATTACACTCAATCTCCATAACCCAGTCTAGGAAGACATGGGTTTCACCCAATCAATCGTATGATGGGGGTTTGACTCATACCGCCTTATTGATTTCAAACTCATACGGTACACGCGGGACTTGTTCATTATTATTATTATTGTTATGGTTATTCCCTTCTTCACGTTGGTTGGCTGCATGATTACGGGGAGATGCTTGATTTAATAATAAATCGTTAAGCATCTCTCTAATGTCCGTCAACTGATCAGTGAACTCTTGGCGGAGTTCATCAATCATTGTTGAAACGTGACCCTCTTCCCTATTCTCTGCCATTTGAGAGGAATATGGGGAATACTACGTACCTAATCTAGTGCGCATGCAAAATAATAGTGATTCTAACTCAAGGAAAATACAACAGATGGAATTGTTCTCGCTTAATATCCTGGGTAGAAAAATTTTTTTTTTATTTTCTTACAGAAAATAATAAAGAGATTATAAAAAAATTTTGGTTTTTTTGTAGAAAAATAAAAGTTTAGGCCGCTATTGGCAGACCAGTAATTTTTTTTTATAATTTTGACAAATAAAAATGCAAGACAGTTGTGTATCGACATACTTATATAAGGGGGAGGGTGACAATTAAGAAATTATCATGAACGTCCCTCTGATACAAAATTTATGAAGGCTCACACGTTGACACCAAAATTAAACGGACTAAACACGAATGTCTCTCTATGATCCAATTCTACATTTGCACAAACTTTCAACGCAGCACACACAATATTCAATTTTATCAATTAAATGTTAACATACGGGTAGCAAAACTATTTATGATTAAACAAAGGCTATAGGCCGATATTTTTTCAAACTAAAAGGACCCACCCGGTCCGATCAAGCGGTGGTTGTACCAAAAAAGATCTACCAAAAATTACGATTCAGAAACGGTAGATCTCTCCCAACAAAAAGATAACGAGGTTCTCCAATCCTCTCGAAATTAAACAAATCAAGATAGATAGCAAAATCATTCGAAGAAATTAACGACTAATTTAATGATATAAAAAATCAACGCTAAAGTATTCCACCACAAGAAAAATCTAGAAAGGAACACTCAAAAGATTGAAGTTTTTATTACACAAAAGGTATTTTAGTCGCTGTTGATTATGTTTCTCGATGTGCAGAAGCCCAAGCTCTTCCTACGAATGACGCTCGAGTCGTAGTTATGTTTTTAAAAAAATAATTTTCTAGATTTGGTACACCGCGAACCATCGTTATTGACAGGGGTTCTCATTTCTTTAACACTCAGTTTTCTAAAATCCTTAATAAATAAGGCGTTACGCATATGCTTTCAACTGCCTACCACCCCCAAACTAACGGACAAGTCGAAGTTGTGAACAGAGAAATTAAAAGAATTTTAGAGAAGACTGTTTCAACATCTAGAAAAGACTTGTCAGCCAAATTAGAAGATACTCCATGGGCCTACCGAACAGCATACAAAACTGCCCTCGGATGTACGTAGTACAGGTTGGTTTATGGAAAATCGTGCCATTTACCCATAGAATTAGAACACCACACTTTTTGGGCCTTAAGGTTTTTAAATTTCGATCCCCACTCTATCGACGACCTTAGAAAATTTCAACTTAACGAACTCGATGAGTGGCGCTCTTACGCATACGAGAACAACAAATTTTATAAAGATCGATCGAAACGTTTTCACGACAAACACTTAAGGCACCCAAAAACCTTTAAGTCGGGCAACCAAGTTCTTTTGTATAATTCTCGTTTACGTTTATTTTCGGGCAAATTAAAGTCACGATGGTCTTGGCCTTTTTCTATTTTAGAAGTTTTTCCTTATGGTGTTGTTTTAATTTCCAACCCTGATAAGGGTAATTTCAAAGTGAATGGTCATCGTCTTAAACTTTATTTTTCTGGTGATGATGATGTAAGTCCAAAAATTGTTAAGTTTCTTTTGCACAAACTTTAATAAACTTTGAACTATTTTGTTTTTATTAAAAACTTTATTTATTATTTTCAAAAAAATATTTTTGGACATTATTATTTTGTTGTGTCGAGCTCAAATGACGTTTTAAACAAAGGGCGCTCTTAGGAGGCAAACTAAGTTATCTTTTTCGATTTTCATTATTTTACAATTTTTGCCCCGGACGGCTCTGACAAGCTGAAGCTTCTACGATCGCCTGCTCTAAAGTTGCTGAATCCATCACGAAGTCCAAAGAAGACATTTCATGAAGATCCAAAAGCACAAGCACAAGGGAGCGACATCAATCAGCATTCACAGAGAATAAATCCGGGGAAGTACCTATTTTTCAATTCTGTAATTTCATTTTCTCTCCTTTTCTAACCTCCTTTTTCCATTGAGGATAATGTCCATTTTAAGATTGGGGGGAGGTCTTCCTCCTTTTTGCTATGTGTGAATATTTTGCTTTTTGTGAATATTTTTCAAAAATCCAAAAAAAAATGAATATCTTAAAAATCAAAAAAATTAGAAAATATTAGAAAATTAAAAAAAAAAACTTTTTGTTACTACTTTAATAGTTTAGACGTTTAGGTTTTTTAATAGTACCTTTTGTTTTTGTTTTGTTTTTCTCAAAATCTCATATAAACAACTTAATTAATTATAATATATCTAATCGCCCTTTATAATTATGTTTCACAAGTAAAATGTTGGTCATGCTGTGTTTCTAATTTACGGTAGCATGTTAACGTAAAACGTTTTTTCTAAAACTCGCATTTCCATTATGGTTTTCATTCTTTATTTTCTTTACTTTCTCAAAAATTCATCTTCCACTATTTTCCTTTTCGTTTTTGAATAATTTTTTTAAGGTCAACTTTTGAATAGCGTAGTAGATGTGAACGATCCAAGTCATATATTATTTCTATTTTCAAGATAATTTCATTAATCTTCTTTTATTATCTAGGACTTGCTTTTTAAAAATTTTCAAATCTATGTTTTAAATAAATTTAAAAACATGAAAATGATTTAGGCCGCTTTTGTTTTCATTTGAGCTTTCCTGCCAACCTAAAACCTTTAACCACTAGTTAGCCGCTTTTGAGCCTTTTTCTTATTTCATTTGATAGCTCCTCTTTTCATATCATTTTAACCAAAGCCAAAATTTCCAACCTATCTAATCACGCTAACATTTTGAGTTTCATTTAAGAATTTTCATGATTATGATAGGTTATTTTGTTATATTTTTGGAGAAGTTTATGAAAAAGTATGCTCAAAAGAAATGTTTGCTTTTGTTTGGCCAATTCAAAATGAAAATAAAAATATTTATAGTCTTTGTTTTGAAAAATAAAATTAAAAAAAGAATGGAAAAAAAGAAAGGAAAATATTTTGTTTATAATAAAATTTTCGAAACTCTTTGTTCTGGTTTAGTGTGATTTTAAGCCTCCCTATTTATCTTTGAATTCCACTCCTAATCATAATCTTAAACCAAATGTTTCGGTCCTATTATGTATTTTTGATTCATGCTTTTTAATTTTATTTAATAACTAAGAAAAGAAGAAAAGTAAATCAGTATTTGTTTTAGATTTAAACTTAGATTTTTGTTATTTAATTGATATAATTATAATACATTGCTTGGATTTAGTAACAACTCAATGTGTTTTTCATTTTCGTTGCTTTACTTAAATATATTTAAAGAATTTCGTCAAACTTTTGGATGATTTATTTTCGTTAAGTAAAATTTATAAAAGTTAAACCATACCTAAATAATCGTTTTAGATTTACGTTTCACCTTTTCCCTACTTTGAATTTCACATAGTACTTGTGTTAGTATAATTAGAATCTTTTTGATTTGTCCTATTTTATGGTTATCTAGTTTCTATATTTTTGCTTGGGGACAAGCAAAGCTTAAGCTTGGGGGAATTTTATAGTACGTTTTGTAGTTTATACAATTAGGGTATTTTCAAGTTTTTAAACACGTTAATCTTGTCTTATTAGCTTTATTTTTATCTTTCTTATGTAAATATTATTGCCACTAACATTTTCTTGTCTTTTTCCAGGTTTCTAGAATTTTTGCCAAAGATGACTTGACACGCACCATGCCATGCCCTCCCTGGGCGTGCCATAGGGCGTGTCACCTGATCCTATGGAAGTTAGCCACTATTAGAAATTCCATAGTTCATCTCGAGTAGGATACGACCTTAAACTCGGTTGTGTCACTGGCCATGTCAAGCTAGCGTGTAACCAGAGACCAAGTAAGAGGAAAAATGGTTGTCACTCCCCCCTGATACACCCTCCTTGGGCATATCCCAGGGCGTGACATGGGGCATGTCGCCCTCTGCACGATGCCTGCCGCCACTTTAAATGTTTTTTCGCCTCAGCACACCAATTGTACTATCATGCCCCCCTATACGGTTGTGACCTAGGGCGTGTTCGCCTCCTTTTCCAAGACTGACGGATTTCAGACCAATAATTTCGACGCGACGTGCGTGTCACGCCCTCCCTACACGGGCATTACCATGGGCATGTCAGCCATCGTACAGAAACAATCATCCTTCCCGCTAGAATCAAGAACCCGAGGTAATCCCCGTATGTGGCACGCCCCCTAACACGCCCTCCTCGGGCTTGACCTAGGGCGTGACCAACCCGTGGAAAAATCTATAAATACAGGTTTCCCCTAGTGTCCAGAAGAAGTTTGGGTTGTGAGGGGAGGTGCTGCCCTTTTGTTTATTATTATTTTTTTTTCTTTTCTCCCTCTCTCTCTCTCTCTCTTTCTCATTTCTTATTTTTCTAATCCTAGCTTAGTGATCCTTTTGTAATAGCTTTTGTAATAGCTTTGTACTTCGTTTGTATCCTTGTGTTAATGATAGCTTAGTCTTTTATTTCATTGCAAGTGTACTCTTCCATTTCAAGTTGTAGCTCTCTTTAATATTAATAAAAGTGCTCTTTTCTTTTATTTGTGTTCTTAATGCATATCTACTCATCGCTCCTCCTCCACTTCTCTATGATTAACTAATCGTCCTTGTACTCGATCCTGATGATCCGAGGTTCGAGTTGATTAAGTTATGATGTTTTGAATTTACTTTTTCATTTTAGGGTTTAGACCTTTGAATTAATCTTGATTTTTCTCATTTTGAATTATACTATTGATATATAATTTCTAATTTAATTTTCACTCTTAGCTAACCGAGCGGCTCGTAGTTTGAAGTGAACACTCAGGAGTAAAGAAAGTTGTACGCACCCCTCGAGAGAGGCAGACCTCCAAATCTCCCAAATTGGAGTAAAATCCAATAGTGGGGTTCACCGTGTAAAGAGAGCTTTAGGCCTCCGATTTAGATGAGAGCTGGTCGGACCTTCCTAAACTAAGTTGGGCATGACTTCGAGAGAAGCGTGTTCAAGCTTTAGGAACCTCCACGGTCAAGGACCATCACCCTATTAAGTTTAGTTTATTAATTGTGTTTTTAATCGACTTTAGCCGAGGTAAAACTCGATCGAGGGCATTTCCATTCCTTTGTTCCAACCCTTTATTGTAATCGCTTCTTTTATGCTTTCTATTTAGCTGAAATTAATTCTCATTTTATACAATATTTCCTTTCTTTAGTGTGTTTCGATTTCTCTTCAACCCTAAAGATTTCCATCGATAAAATCATAGTCTTCGTGTGAGTAAGTTTATGTAATTGTTCCCTGATTTCAATACGACACTTGTGTCCCCTAGCTACAGTTCGATGGGTATACTTGCCTAATTGGATTGCTAGTTCGGCTCTCTTTTCTTAAGCAGAAAGCGATCACCAACAATGCCAATGTTATGTGGGGTTTAATACATTCATTTTTAGTCTTTTATTACTTTCCATATTATAGATCTGATTTTTCAAGTTTAAACATTTAAACCTTTAAACAATTATGATATACAATAAAAGCATCATACATAATGATTGAAGAATAATTGTTCCAAATTATAAATGAAAAATACTTTGATGTAAAGATATGAGACGGATATAATGTTTTTGTAATGGAAGGAATAAAATAGAAGTTATCTAATACTATTACATGCCTAGTGGGCAAATAAAGACATTAGACGTCAATGGCAATGATAACAACCTTTGCTCCATTTACCACTCGTATGTCCACCTCTCCTTTATCCAACATTATTCACCTTCTCAGTTCCTCAACATTTGTACAAATGTGAGAACCACATCTAGTATCCAATATCTAAGATGAAGAAGTAGAAAGGTTTATTTCTAAAACAAATATATTTGAAGCGAGAGTCACACTTCCCTTCATCTTCTCCCGACCTTCAATATAAGAGGGACAATTCCTCACCTAGTGACCAGCCTTGCTACAGTGGTGGAACTTCCCCTGCTTCGCCCCTTCCTCTCTAGCACTGAATATTTGGGATCTAGGTATGACTTAGGTCACACCTTAGTCTTAATTGATCCCTTGGCTTTGCCCTTGCCTTTATGCACCATCAGTATGCGGCTAGCAGTCTTAGCCTTTTTCATGTTGTTCTCGCCAGTTCTCAACATGCATAGGATCTCAGAGAATGTCTTGTCAATCTCATTCATATTATAATTTGAGACTAACTACTCATAACTGTCCGACAACGATTGCAGGATCAGGTCAGTGGCCATATCTTAGCCTAAGGGGAAACCCAGTCTTTTTAGGTTCTCTATATACCCAATCAACTTGAGTATGTGAGTTCCAACTGGTTCTTTGAAATATAATCTTATGGGTAGATAATCATATAAAGGGGATGAGTAGGTGAATTTTTAAGTTACTTTATTAGATCTTTATCACTCAACTGAGTTTGCACATACAAAGACTTAGATCACAGCACAAGCAAAAGTAATCCACAGTACACAACACACACAGAATTTATAGTGGTTCCCCTATCTAGGGTACATCCACTTTCCCCCTTCTTTCTCACTAGCAATGCGCTATATGAGGTTATAGCTCATCGCCTTTAACTCAGATCCAAAGATCCTACAGGCTCAGTTTCTATTAAGAAACCTCCACTCAGACCAACAGGTCCTACCTCATAGATTCTCCCAATCTCCTACCTCAGGTCCCTCGATAACCCTACCTCAGCCTTTATAAAATAGGCCTATAACTACGTGATTCAATCAAACCACCTACCCCAGGTTTCTAAAGAACCCTACATCAGCCTTTATAAATAGGCCTACAACTCAGATATAAGATCTCCTACCCACTCAGATCTCAAGGAGATCTTACAAAATATAGAGGTGAAAATGAAAAATGAAATTCTCAGAAAACAGAAAATCTGTAATCTGATATATCTATTAACACAGATTCTTCAATTCAGCAGCAATGAATGTCTTATTGTTAAATTGGCTGGCTGAAAAGTTGCATCTCTGGATCTGCAATCTTCTTGATGTTGATCGGCTTGATAACTTTGAAGAAATTTTAGATCAGATCCACCTTTATCTTCAGATAGACCTTTATAAAGGATCTGGAGATATTCTTGATAACCTTCGTCTTCTTCCTCCTTCTCGGGATTGTAATAAGAACGAGAAATTTTGTTTGCTTTTCCGATTTTGTATGTTTTTTTGTTGGTGTCGGCAACCCTTCTATTTTTAGCCTTTATGGATGGCTGGTAACTAAAAAATGACATCAGCATCTGATATCATACTGCAGATCCTTCCTTAGACTATTTCTATTAAAATATCTTATTTATGTAGCTGATGTGACAGTTCTAACTTATCTTGACACCTTTGTGTTGACTCCGCACATTTTCTGAAACATAAGTGTAGAGATGTCCAAAGTGTCATACTTATGTCAAGACATCTTAGTAGTCTCGACACAATTCTACTTGAAAGAATTTTCATCTGAAACTTGAGTGTTGAGACAGTTGACTTGTCTCGACACAAGCGTTGTCTGTGTCTACATCTTTTATTTTGCCTTCTGTCGAGACAGTTGGGTTGTCTCGACACAACTGTCTCCCTCATGTTAGAAGTCTATGCTTTAATTCTTCATTGTGTTGAGATAGTTGATTTGTCTCGACATAATTTTACTTAGTAAAATCTCCTGTCTTCTTTGTGTCGAGATAGTTGTATCGTCTCGATACAACTGCTTTAAGATTTATTTTGTGAAGTATGCTGATTATGTCTTCAAGTTGACGAGATGACTGACTTATCTCGACACAGCTATCTTGTATCTTCTATGTGTCGAGTTAACTGACTTGTATCGACATAACTTCTGCAAAGGTGTTGACATAGTTGAAGTGTGTCGATACTTTTCTACTTAGCCATTTTTATGTACTACATGTTGTTGAATGTAGACATTGCTGACTTCACTCAGCACTTTGCTGACTCCACTCAATGATTTTTATACTTAGACAATTTTTCTTCAAAATCAAGTCATCTTCTTGTGTCCACCTGTCCAATCAACATGAAGTAGGCAACCTGTATATATGAACTGAAACATATATCAAATACAAACATGTGTATATCTTTGTGTTAAAAAGGGTTTCTTCAAATTAAGTACATTTTGTCCAATGTACCCAACAATCTCCCCCTATTTGGAGAAGTCATAACCCAAATTCAATGATATATACTTCAATACTAAAATATTAAAATTAAAATATTTGGGAAAAGTATGTTGATCTAAACATAGATGTATACAGTAATAATAACACATATATCACTAAGTGCAACCAAATCATTCATTTAAGCTTGTTAAAGGATTACATTTGTTTGATTTGTGACAGTAATCTAAAAAAAAGTTACATAATACCTAGAAAACATATTTTAAGAATCATCTTGATCTTTGATGAGTATGCATTTCCAGATTGTATCATTGCTTTTAATTTAGGAACCTTATCATCTGCTATCTGTTTGCCTTTGTCAACCTTGGCCTTAAAAATCTTTTCCTCCTTGAGCCTTTGCCTCTCAAAATAGTGATAAGGCTTGGGAAAGTATTTACTGAGCTCAACTGGATTAGCAGAGATCTTCCCCGACTTCAGATCATGTCTGAATTTCTGGATAACCTCTTGTTGCTTTTAGTGCTTAGCCCATTCTTGCTCTTGGTACTATTTTCCCCTATCATCAGCATTATCATTAACTTCTTTCCATACAGTGAGGATAATTGATCTGGAGGTAGGGCTCCACTATTCAATGTCAGGCTTAGCTTCAACTTGTTCCCTAAACCTTTTCTTTGAGAGTTGAGCTTCTTTCTCTTTCAACAAAGAAACATCAGTCATTTCAACCTTTTCACATACAACATTATGAACTTGTGGTGGAGGACTGTATGTAACATCGCCCCGGTAATGACCATATAATATGGGTCTGGTTGGGGACCCACAACATATAGATGCCATAGCTTAAGCATTATAAGATGATATAAACTACCCAACTCAAAACTCAGACTAATCACAATGGAAACAAAGAAACAAGACTAGAAGTTATCCACTAACATATGAGTATCAACACGGGTTTAAGGCGTACAACAATTAAGATTTCAAAAACTGAAACAATAATAATCAAACATCAACGTGCATAAGCACTCCTAGGCTACCTCGACATTTAAGCCGGAAACATAGTGCATTGAGCATAACAATCAACAAAATCGAGCTACTACACAAGGTGAAACACTTCGTGAGGCTTAGGCCTTTTTGGTCGGTGAGGTTGCTCTTGCTTGCGGTCCTTACCAATAAAATAATTGTGGTAGCGTGGGTCAGCAAAGGATGACCTCAACTGTTTAACCAAAACATCTCCTCCCGGCCGTCCCTAGCAGACCCAGGGGTACACCACCACGCTGCAGGTCAGTACTTCATATGCAATATATATAAACATATAAAGCTATAAATTAGGTTTGGATGTCTCATACAACAAACATGTTTTTAAGTTGAGCATGTAATATAAACAGGCCTACAAAGCCATGTATTCAATCTTGGGTTTCACCCAAGGCACCCTAAGAGTATGATTCTAACATATCAACAATCGGGTAATTCTAATTTCCCGATCATCATTCAAGCCACAAACACAAGGGTTCTTCCAATTTCCCAACACGGTATACAAGCCGCCACCCAGAACTCTTGCATAGGCCCCACCCGCTCGTGGATATAAAACCAGGGCTTGCCTACAAGTTCTGAATTTTCACATCTGGATTCCATCTCAAACACAAACTGATTCAAACAACCCTTTCTATACACCACTGGCTCGTGGGCTTCATCACCCTAGCTTGTCCTAAGCTTGACATTCTCGTCAATTTCACATAAGGCGACTTGTCTCGCCAGGACACTCTCCAAACATGACTTGCACATCACAGGCTAGCCAGCCGACCACAGAGATAAATTATTCCTTAGCACATCACAATCCCAAGGCTTTCCTACCATAGTCCATAATTCATATCAAACTGTCCCTACGCCCTAGCGTGTACTACAATTTCCACCAGGTCCATTTCTGGATACACGTACTCACATAAAAGAGGGGGAAAACAAGATCACAAATGTCGTCTTGGCGCTAACAGATTTCCAACAAAATCCTTAAGGCTCATCATTCAACATCACCGATTCAGACTAACGGTCGCGGCTACGGCTTCACCCATAATGCATAATCCACTAACGGAGTTGATTCCGAATGCAAATCATGCCGAGGACAGACATAATTGACTCGGTGGTTCCTCTTGAACCAAGGTCACCCGAACCCCTCAAATTTAGGAGATCTAGTGCCCTAAGGCTTGAAAGAAAGCAAGAAAAGAATAGATGCCATGTACGCATCCTAAAATTGAGAGGAGAAATGACGTTACCTTATGACCCCTCTTCCTCGCCATGGAATCCATGCCTTGCATGGATGAAAACGAGCGCCTCCAAGTACTCTCCATTGATCTGGACTCGAATAAAAAATCAGGGCTACGAATCTTCGTCAATGGTAGAAGAAAGATCTCTTCTTCCTCCTCCAACTCTCTCTTCTAAACCCTAAGTCAACTCCAAAAAGAGAAGAAATGAGGGAGAAATCCCGCTCAGCCCTATAAAAGCACTCAAGAGGGAGAGTCTTGGGCCTTAAGATCAAATCCTAAGGGAAATCAGATTGATAAAAGGCCAAACGATGCAACAGCTTCCGCGTGTTATCGCTGGGCGGTAACTACCTACTGCCAAGTGGTAGCTCCCCGAGAGCTCGGCCAAGAAAATAAGGCTTCACTAACGTCAGCGATAGTACTAATGCTTCGCCGTAGCTCACTCATCGCCAGCAACTTAACGCCTCCACTCAACTCTTGCCTTTTAACACACTCAATGCCAAGCTACCGCCGAGCGGTAGCTAGCTAACGCCGAGCGGTAGCTAGCTAACGCCGAGCGATATCACTTAGAGACGATGGCTCCCAGAAAAAATCCCTCTATCGTCGCTCGATAACTCTAATACTGGTCGATAACCTCTCAACACACGACAAACTGGCTTTCGTCTCGATACCTAAACTCGATGAAATAGGGTTATCGCCAGGATATAGGTACTATCGCCGCGCGGTAGCATCCAGAGAAGCAAGGTATAGAAAACCGGGGTGTTACAACTCCTCCCCCCATAAAATAATTTTGTCCTCGAAATTTAGTATGCACACAAACAATAATCATACATAAAGCAAAGAGTTCTGTAAAGTCTTTCCGCATTAATTGCTCACTCTCCCTAGATAACTCATCTCGCCCGCAGTAGTCCTAACGTACTATTACTAGTTTAACCTTTTTGTTCCGCAACTACTAAACTTCTGAATCCTCTATGCTGACTAGGTTGACTTTAATCCACAAGTCCTCTTCTATCGGCACTACCGCCGACTTGACCTCAACACTTGCCTCCATCAAGGCTTTCCTCAAGACGGAGACATGGAAGACATCGTGTAATCCACTAAATTCTGTGGACAATGGCAATCGGTAAGCTACTTCTCCAATACATTCCATAACTTTGAACGACCCCAAAAACCTCAGACTCAACTTCTTGAGTCGGCGAATCCGCGAAATGCATTTGAATGGCTTAATCTTTAGATTGACCCAGCCAGCTACCGCAAACTCCATATACCTAAGGCGAGCATTAAAGTACTTCGCTTGGCGATCCTGAGCAGCCTTCATGCGCTTCTGAATGGTCCACACAAACTCACAAGCATCATTCACCACCTCATTTCCCAAAAGTTTGGTGTCTCCCACCTCTTCCCAAGATATAGGTGTTCGACACCGCCTTCTATACAAAGCTTTGTAAGTCGCCATTTTTATACTTGCATGGTAACTGTTGTTATAGGCAAACTGCACCATGAAGAGATGATCTTCCCACTTCTTTTAAAAATTAAGGGTACACATCCTCAGCATATCCTCCACTGTACAATACGTTCTTTCTCTTTGTCCATCAGTTTGAGGATGGAACGTCGTACTGAACTTGAGCTTCGTTCCTAGACTCTTCTGTACCAACATCCATTACTAATGATACTCTTAGGAATCCCATGCAGTCGCATAATGTTGCAAACATACAACTCTACCAGCTTCACCACGTTGTCCTCTTTCCGATTTGGGATAAAATGAGACACTTTGGTCAAGCGATCAACGATCACCCAAATCACGTCATTATCCTGCTGCGATCGAGGTAACCCATGCACAAAGTACATGGAGATGTCATCAAATTTCCACTCAGGGATAGGAAGGGGCTTCAAGAACCTGCACGGTTTATGACACTCAGCCTTCACAAAGGCACAAGTTTTGCACCAATACACGTACAATGCTAAATCCCGCTTTAAACAAGGCCACGAAAAGGATTTCTTCATATCCAAGCACATCTTTGTACTGCCTGAGTTAATGGAATACTTCATAAAATGAGCCTCAAACATCAACTCCTCATGGAGCTTGCCAAACTGCGGTACACATATCCTTCCATCCATCCTCAGAATCTCATCAATCATCTCTTAGGTGATACCTTTGCCCTTTTGAGCTACCACCACAAATGGCTGGAACTCTACATCCAAACTAGTCGCTTCCTGAACAAGATCAGATAAGTCATTTTGCAACTCAATCCAGTTCAACCGAGCAATGCTAGACTCTCCTCTTGCTATGCACTCAATGCCAAGGGACTCCCAGTCCCGTACCAACCGCTCATCATGCGCTTCGATCCAACTCCCTTGTTCGGAGTATTTTCTACTCAAGGCATTCGACACCATATTTGCTTTTCATAGCGTATACTGAATCGCCACGTCGCATTCCCCAAGGAATTCGACCCAGCTGAGCTGCCGTATATTCAAATCTTTTTTGATCTAGAAGATACCTTAGGCATTTATGGTCCGCAAAGATCTCCACCTTCGCACCATACACATAGTACCGCCATAATTTCAACGCAAAAATTACTGCAGCCAACTCCAAGTCATGGACGAGGTAATTCCTCTCATGAGGTTTCAAATGCCTAGACCCAAAGGCTATTACACTGCAATGTTGCACTAACACGCAACCTAAACTTCATCCTGATGCATCACTGAAAATCTGAAATCCTTCAGTCCCTTTAGGAATACTTAGGATCGAAGCTGTCATCAGAATTTCTTTCAAGGTGTCAAATGCTTGAATGCACTCTTGAGTCCATACAAACTTCTTGTCCTTGCGAGTCAGGGAAGTGATGGGTTGAGCTCTCCGTAAAAAGTTTTCCACAAACCTTCTATAGTACCCGGCTACTCCAATGAAACTTCAGACTTCTGCCACGGTTCTCAAAATCTGGCCATGATGGCTTCAAACTTCGTCGGATCCACCTCCACCCCATCACCACTAATCACATGGAAAAAAATGCCACCTTTTATAACCATAACTCGCATTTTGAGATCTTTGCATAAAGATGGTTCTCTCTCAACACTTGCAAAACTACCCTTGAGTGAGTCTCATGCTCCGCCTCCGATTTGGAGTATACCAAAATATCGTCGATAAAGATAACAACAAAAGAGTCAAAGTATTCCCGAAATACCTGATATTTAAAATCCCTGAATACTGATGGCGCATTCTTCAATCCGAACGGCATCACCGAGAACTCGAAGTGACCATACCTCATACCAAAAGCCATCTTGGGTACGTCCTAATTTCGAATCCACAACTGATAGTACTTTGACTTCAAGTCTAACTTAGAGTACACAACTAACCTCACCAACTGGTCGAACATGTCATCTATCCGTGGAATCAGATTCTTATTCTTGATGGTCAGTATATTCAACTCTCAGTATTCTATGCACAACCGCATTATAACAACCCGACCCGTTAAATAACTTATAATAGAAGGTCCGGCCGAGGCCCCACACTATATACTACAAACAGACGGCAAGGTCACAGCTTAATAAAAAAATACCAACGCATCCTAGCCCAGAGCATTCTAGCGGAAGTTTATAATTTGCACGAACTCAATCCATGAATGTCCACTACTATATAAATACCACATTTATATAAAAGACCAGGAATGTATAAAAGCCCACTACTCACGGCCTTAAGGCCTTACAGTTTCTCTGTACAAATATATGACTTCATACATCGGCACACAGGCCGGCCACACATGAAATCCAAATCTTTGCACGACCTTCGAGGACTACCAGTAGCAGCATGGGCTTCAGCCTGCTCAATCCAATTCAGTATCCATAAGGTCAGCACCTGCATATGGACATCCACCCCAGGGGTAACAAACAAAGCAACGGTCAGCAATCAGCTAACCAATTATAACGACCCTACCCCTAACCCGGGGCAGTGCTTCCTTCCCTACTTGTATTTCAGTCTCAACACATATATACAATGCACAATATCATCACAAATGTCGGCCTTCCTACAAGACGTTCTGTGCACTCAGGGCACGTTTACGGTGTACCAATCTCCTCAGGGTTCCACCGCTGATTTGAGGTGTTTACTTGTTGGCCGGGCATAAGCCTCCAAACCCCTGTTAGAGACCTCACGCACCCGTCCACTCAAAGGCACACACATCATAGCAAATTGTGAGCGCTATTAGTCGACCTACCACCGTAGTGTAATAAGCCTAGGGAAATCACCCCGCTGCATTGCTACCAATCGACCGCTCACCCGATCCTACCACTGAACTTTTTGGGTGGCCCACCCACTCATAGGTTCTTAACTTGTTGGCTATGGGCATCAGCCGCCAAACCCCTGTTGGAGGCCTCTCGTACCCACCCACTCAGAGGTGTTTGCGTACAACAATCTGATCATTGAACTTTGTGGGTGCCCTACCCACTCAGAGGTTCTCCCATTCCTTCACATATTCATCTGATAACACCGGCACATGGTGCCACTTACCATTCCATCAATACAGCTCGTGTCGAGCATATAACCACAGGAGCTATAAAAAGCTTCCTTCTCACCATCACTATCGTTCTCACCAATCTCTGTAGGTTAACCTATGTATACACGGAGTCTTCTCTAGTTCGTAGCATCACCAATCCAGACATCCATCCAGATGGGCTTCATACAATATGCCCATGTTGTACTACACATTTTCAGCTATAGATGCAGAATCAACCGATGGAATCACTTACGCTCTTCCATTTTTGATGGAGGATTCCACAGATATACATGCATAAACAAAGGGCTTCGCCTGCCCAAGGAAGAAAGACCATTACCCTTGACCATCGCTTCGGCGCCATGAAATAACTAGTCAGATGGAAATCCCCGGAGCGGCCTTGCCTCCACAACGCTGAACTCGGCTCTCGATTCAAACCGCTGATGCTCCACTGGCGGTCGGAAAGCATCTCCTTCTTCCTTCCTTGCTCTCCTCTCTCTCTTCACTTTAGAAAGAGAATGACCAATATAAGAATGAGATTTTCATCTCCATTCTCGGCCTTATAAGAGCAGGGATGAACTTGGACCATAGGATCTAAATCGAAGGGAACGAACGGCCTCGATCGCTTTGAAAAGCATCTAAACTGAGCTGACACGGCCTGTGACACGCCTGTGTCACATGCCATGTTCCTTTAGCGGTTAGAGAACTGACTCAATCTGGAATAAGAAAAGGGCTATGACACACCCGTGTCACTCCCTGACACGCCAGTGTCAACAAGTACATGGCCATGTGGCTGGTCTTGTCACCTCATCAGCACAAGGCTGAAGCACCCGAGAAGAACACGGCTTAGGCACACGCCCGTGTACTCGGTCGTGTTCTCAACACGCCCCTGTGACACGCCCGTGTCACATGCCGTGTACCACACTCAACGACACTCAACTCCACTCCACTCAACGCCACTCAATGCCACTCCACTCAATGCCGTCCGAGCAGGACATGCCCTGGGACACCCCCGTGTCCCAGGCCTTATCGTCTCTCGACGAACGTCGACCATGCTGTCTCGAGAACTCAACTCGACATACACCATAAAGGACACGCCCGTGTCCCAGGTTGTTTGCACCGGACACGCCCTAGGACACACCCGTGTCCCAGGCCGTGTCACCCAGCCTGAACCCATTTTGGGACTTAGGGTTTTTTGTGTGTTACAATCCTCCCCTCCTTATAGAAATTTTGTCTCGAAATTTAGCGCAACGACAATTGAAACACAACAATGCAATCGATCCACTATTAACCAAAACGATACGGGGTTACTCTCCCCACATACTCGCACCAACAAAAGTTTTTTCACAAACACACATACATACAATATATATGAAGTACAAACTACAAGCAATAAAGTGCACACTCCAATTTATTTTCGCTCATCCGCATCTCTAAGCAGCTTTTTGACAGCCTCCTATAACTCCAGGTTAAACCCTTGAGGCTGTTGCACTTCATGATGTGAGCTTTGCGGCTCTTACACTCCGAGATTGTAGACTCGCGGTTGTGCCCGGGATGCAGAAGATTCTGCAACTGCCTTACCCTTTTCCTCATAGGACGCGCCTGTATTTTGCTCACTCTTTGACGGGCCTTTCCAATAGTAATGGGCTATATGCCCCTTCTTTCCACAAGTGAAACAGTACGCGACTCAATACGTCCTTGAGCAAACATCGCACCCGAAGCAACATCCGAAGACGATTGTTCAGCAGGCCTGAACCTCTTCTTATCACGTTTCCTAAACTCTGACTATTCGGACTGCGGAACTTTGAACTCCGACTTGTCCACCGCCAAGTTCTTCTTGTCGTGTACTCATTTCAAATCTTTTTCCAGCGCACAGGCTATATCTATTAAGGCTTGGAAGCCTTGGTTCACTGAACTTGGAAGCGCCAATCTCAACTCATTTCGGAGTCCCTCAAAGAATCTGTTCGCCTTCCGCAGTTCTTTCGAAAAATTCGACCCCGCATAATGCCCCAGCCTGGTAAATTCAAGCAGGTAGTCATCCACAGTCTTCTCACCCTGCACAAGATGTTGGAATTCCGTCTTCATTGCAATTCTCCACGATACTGGCAAATACTTTGCCCAAAACAATCTGGAGAATTCGTCCATCGAAATCTCTCCCAGGCCTCTGCCAGCCAACTGGTGCATCTCGACGTCATCCCACCATAGTCTCGCCTCTCCTTACAATAGGAAAGTATCTAACTTCACTCTATGCCCCTCATCAATCCTGAGCGCTATCAGGATCCTCTTCACTCTTGAAAGCCAATCTTCCGCCTGCAGTGGAGAATGCGCCCTAACAAACGTAGGTGGATGAAAATCCATAAATCGCTTCAATTGCTCATTAGTTGCTTGCTCGTCCACTCGAGCTTCTACACGCTCTTGCCTTGCACCAACCCGAACTTGCTCCACTACAGGCCTTACCTGTCCAATAGGTTGTGCTTGAATCATGGCAAATACCGTCTCTGCAACTAGGCATACAGTTTCTGAAGAAGGAGGAGGTGTGGGCACCTCGGCTGGTGCTGCACTCTCATCCGAACGTTGGGGCTCAGACTTCCCAGCACCACTCCTTGTCACCTATATGTGAACAAGATATCTATAATAGACCTCCAATCCAAAACGACAAACATACCGAATACACACGCGCACATTCCTAGTGGACATTCTTGAGTTCAATTATGTTAAAATGGTTCGCACGTACACGTGCGCGCCACCCGACAAAAGATTTCGGCCACGAATTCGAAAGCGGAAAATTGAGAGGCCTCTGATACCAAAATGTAACAACCCGACCCGTTAAATAACATATAATAGAAGGTCCGGCCGGGGCCCCACGCTATATGCCACAAACAGACGGCGAGGTCACAGGTTAATACCAAAATACCAATGCATCCAAACCCAGAGCATTCTAGTGGAAGTTTATAAGTTGCACGAACTCAATCCATGAATGTCCACTACTATATTAATACCACATTTATATAAAAGACCAGGAATGTGTACAAGCCCACCGCTCACGGCCTTAAGGCCTTACATGTTTCTCTGTACAAATATATGACTTCATACATCCGCACGGAGGCCGGCCACACATGAAATCCAAATCTTCGCACGACCTTCCAGGCCTACAAACAGCAGCATGGGCTTCAACACACTCAATCCATTTCAGCATCCATAAGGTCAGCACCTGCATATGTACATCCATCCAAGGGGTGACAAACAAAGCAACAGTCAGCAATCAGCTGACTAATTATAACGACCCTACCCCTTACCCAGGGCAGTGGTTCCTTCCCTGCATGTATTTTAGTCTCAACACATATATACAATACACAATATCATCACAAATGTCGGCCTTCCTGCCAGACGTTCCGTGCACTTAGGGCACGCTTACAGTGTACCAAGCTCCTCAGGGTTCCACTGCCAATTTGATGTGTTTACTTGTTGGCCGCGCATAAGCCTCTAAACCCATGATAAAGACCTCACACACCCGTCCACTCAGATTCACGCACCTCATAGCAAAATTTGAGCGCTATCAATCGACCTTCCCCCGTAGTGTAACAAGCTTAGGGAAATCGCCCCACTACATTGCTACCAATCGATCGCTCACCAAATCCCACCACTGAACTTATTGGGTGGCCCATCCACCCACAGGTTCTTAACTTGTTGGTTATTGGCCTCAGCAACAAAACCCCTATTTTACGCCTCTCGTACCAAGCCACTCAGAGGTGTTCACGTACAACAATCCGATCATTTAACTTGGTTGGTGCCCTACCCACTAAGAGGTTCTCGGATTCCTTCTCATATTCATCTCAAAACACCGGCACATGGTTCCACTTTCCATTCCATCAATACAGCTCGTCTGGAACATACAACCACAGGAGCTGTACAAATCTTCCGTCTCACCATCACAATCGTTCTCACCAATCTCCGTAGGTTAACCGATGTATACATGGAGTCTTCTCCAGTTGGCAGCATCACCAATCCAGACATCCATCCAGATGGGCTTCATATAGTATGCCTATGTCGTACTACAAATTTCTGGCTCTAGATGCAGACTCAACTACTGGAATCACTTACGCTCTTCCATCTTTTGATGGAGGATTCCACAGATATACATGCATAAACAAAGGGCTTCACTTGCTCAAGGAAGAAAGACCATTACCCTTGACGATCAATTCGGCGCCATGAAAGAACTAGCCGGATGGAAATCCCCGCAGCGGCCTTGCCTCCGCAATGCTGAACTCGGCTCTCGATTCGGACCGCTGAAGCTCCACCGGCAGTCGGAAAGCTTCTCCATCTTCCTTCCTTGCTCTCCTTTCTCTCTTCACTTTAGAAAGAGAATGGCAAATTTGAGAATGAGATATTTATCTCCATTCTCGGCCTTATAAGAGCAGGGATTAACTTGGACCACAGGATCCAAATAGAACGGAACGAACAGCCTTGATCGCTTTGAAAAGAATCTAAACAGAGTTGATACGGCCTGTGACATGCTCGTGTCACAGGCCGTGTTCCTTGAGTGGTTAGAGAACTGACTCAATCTGGAACAGAATACGGGCTACGATACGCCCGTGCAACTCCCTGACATGCCTGTGTCAACCAGTACACGACCGTGTGGCTTGCCATGTCACCTCATCAGCACAAGGCCGAAAAACCTGAGAAGAACACGGCTAAGGCACACGCCCGTATCCTCGGCCGTGGGCTCAACACGCCCCTTTGACACTCCCATGTCAGAGGCCGTGTACCATACTCAACGCCACTCAACGCCACTCCACTCAATGCCACTCAATCACACTCCACTCAACGCCGTCCGAGTAGGACACAGACTTGAACACGCCCGTATCCCACGTCGTGTCGCCTATCAACGAACGTCCACCGTGCTGTCTCGAGAACTAAGCTCGATAAACAATGTAAATGACATGCCCGTGTCTCAGGCTGTGTGCACCAGACATGCCATGGGACACGCCCGTGTCCCAAGCCGTGTTATGCAGCCTGAACCCATTTTGGGACTTAGGGTTATTGGGGTGTTACACGCATACTGCCATCTTTCTTCTTCACAAATAGCACAAGCGCACTCCATGGCAAAGAACTGGGTCTAATATACCCCTGCTCCAATAGTTGCTGCAACTGTACCTTGAGTTTGACCAACTCTTTTGGTGCTATCCTAAAAGGATGACATGACACCGGACTAGCCTCTAGTACTAACTCAATCGAGAAATAAATCTCCCGTCGAGGAGGTGATCTAGGAAGCTCCTCAGGAAACACATCCTCAAACTCTGCCACTACCGATACTTGTCCAAGTGATAACCTGGAAAGGCAAACCTCCAACAATGCTACAAAAGCTACTCCTCCCTAGTTAACAGCCCGCACCAACTACATGGCCGAAATTAGGGAACTGGCCTGTAACTTCCCTCAAATAACTATACCCCTAGGAGTTGTTTTGTCATGACTCATTCATGACAAAACCATAAGAAGCTCAAAGGACCAAGTGAACAAGGACCAAGGTGAAAATCACCTTGGTCTGCCTATAGCACAATCTCAGCACCAGACTTAGGGATTGACCCGAGGACTTCAACATGACTTCATGACCCCCACCACAACACCCCTAACCCCTTGGGTGGTTCATTAGGTCACTAAGGACCCATTGGGGGCAATCAAAGTGGTTAAGTAGACCTAAGTCCACCCTAACCGTAAATGGGTCAAACTAGCCTACTTAGGGTCAATTGACCTCCCCCTTGCTAAGTGGACCCCACACATGCCTTCCTAACCCTAAAGTGAGGTCAATGGGTGACCAAGGATCCATTAGGGTTAACCCAAGAGGCTAAGTTTACCCAAGTCAACCCTAGCCCTAAAATGGCCAAAGTGCCCTAACTAAGTGGCAGGTGACCTCCAAAGTGCCAAGTCAACCCTACCTAACCCTACCTAGACCCTAGGGGAGGCCAATCGTCACCAAGGACCCATTTGGGGCATCCCAAAAGACCATTTTGACCAAGGTCAACGCAAACTAGGTTTAGGTCAAACTAGCGTAAATGGGCTATCCCAAGCTCAAGCCCTATCCAGTTGGGCTAACCTCATGTTAATTATCTAATATTATGAGTTAATGGGCTGCCAATAGGCTAGAGTATTTATCAAATTCAGCCTTGATGATAAGGAGAGAGAAAGCACCATTTTCCCCTTTAATGGAGGAGAGAGAAAATGAGGGAGAAGACCATCCATGGCATAGGGAAGCCAAGGGCCACACTTTATTGCTTGATTCAACACCTCTGGTGAAGATAAGGAGTTTCTAGCCATTTCTGGGCTTGATTGAGCCCAGGTTCACCCCCCCTTGTCATGGCTGAATATCCCCTTTAATGGCCATTGATGGCCATCAGTGCTAGGCCCTTCCCCTTCCCCAATTGATGCTTCTAAAAGCCTTACCAAACAGAGGGGAGAAGTTTACATACTTTACATGAAGGAATCAATCCAGTTGACTGTGTGGTTGCAGAACTCTGGCGACTCCACCACCATCCATGGCAACCCGGATATCGGCCCGACTCCATCCCACCACTAAGGTCCTCCCCACCTCCTTTTTCTATGGGTAGATCATAGGATTCAATAGGGATAAGAATCATGCTCAATTGAGCCCGATCGGGTGAGGATTTTCCATGAAATTTCCGTGAAAAACGAGTGGTCGGGTTCGGCGGAAATGGCCCATCTGGCGGCTGTACCGCTGCCCGGTGATAGCCCCCACCTCAACGATTGTGGTGGCGGTGGTGGCCGGCCAGGGAGGCGGCCGGGTGGTCGGGAAATAGGGCTTGTAGATTCTACATGTAGGTTAGATCTCACCCGTCAGTTGGAGGAAGAAGAAACCTAGTAACCGTCGGATTTGCGTCAAGATCTGTGCAAGATCAAATTATATATATATTATATTTAATGTATTTTATGCCCCTTAAAAATCAGACATCTTAGAAATTAATTTAAAAATTCTTAGAGGCTTCATCAGAAAAAGTTGTCAACATGAACGTTGTAGATCTATAAGTCTATTGTATTTTAAATTTGATTTGAACCAATTTGGAGTTCCGATTTGACCAAGACTCTCATTTTTGTGAGGTCTATATCTAGGGTTGAGCAACGGTTGAGTTGAGGGCCCCCATCAATCCAGCCTTCCAAATGACTTGAAATTTGAAGTGGGGGTCACTATCATCTATAAAACAACATATCAAAAAATTGAAATTTTTGGATATACTTTATCTATAGTGTTTGTAATTATTTAATAAACCTTGTATAATTAAATTAGATGGCCTAATGACCACGAAATTCCACCAAATTTTGGTGATAGGTTTTTGGGGTCAGTATACGTCTCTTTATAAAATTTTACCTGATTTGGAGATGATTTGGTTGGAATTTGGTAAACCCTAACCTTGGCCCAAAAAGGGGTATTTAGGTCAATGTGTCCCTTGTGGGTTTAAGTGGCCAAATCACCTCAATAGAGGTTGAAACTTGGGACACTGATTTGTTATTTAGTAAACACTATCAAATGTATTATGGGGTGGATAAGGGTGGATTTACCGTAGGACCCTAGTTCAAACTCTAAGGTTGAACTTTGGGGGCTTGTGAAGGACATAGGGTGTTATGTACTTGAATGGACTTGTTGATTAGTCCATGTGATCCTAGGGAGGTGAAATGTCGTAGGAAGGGATTTGGTGGAGTTTTGGACACATTCACCACACTTAAAGAACTTAGTAGATATTTAAGTCTTTACACCTTAGGGAATATTAAATGGGTCATATAATCTTCGATCTTTGTGATATTTTGGTAGGAGTATTGTCATAGTGATATATACCTCTAGATTTTATTATAGGGTGTTTAGATAAAAGTAGTTCACCCCTGTAGCTATAAACTTCATCTTGCCCATTTGATGATATTGATGTAATTATGATTTATGTCTTAGAATGATTTTAAACTCTAGAAAAGCTGATCAAATAGCATGTAGATGCACTAGTAATTTATTTGGTATAGTTGAACATTTCTTTGTAGTACATCATGAGTAAAGTAAACTAGTGCACCCTACTTTGATAAATAGAAGATAAATACTATAGCTTGATGAAAAATTCTGTTACTTAGCCAGAGTACTTTTTAGGGCCTAAAGAAGCTTGGAAAAATATTTACATGTTGTTTATTTGAGATTACAAGGATGTTTCTTCACAAAGTGCCCCATGATGGATTTGATTTAGATATTTTTATATATAGCTTACTGACCCTGGAATTGCATGAAATTTAGTCAGTATGGTTTTATGATCATAATAAAGCTCTTTTAATTTTTGTATAATTTTTGGACAAGTATTTATGGTACTCCCTTCATTACCCCTTTTTAGTTTAATTACCTTGGATTATTTATTTGGAGGATAATTCCTTTATGAAAAAATTATAAAATTTTGTATTCATTGATATATTGCTATCCTATAGTGTTCATAATTTTTGTGTGGTCATGTCTTAAGTAAATCTAGTACTTCATGTTCAAATCACCGATGGACCAATTTTTGGGAAAGTTAGTTAAATGCCAATTTATTTTGGAAAATTCCAAGTTTCTTGATTTCGGCTAAATATATCATGATAGACCCCCAATAAATATTTTAGGGCTTTTGGATGAAAGTTTGGAGTACCTTCTATCGTATACATGATATAGCTTAGAATGGTCTGCATATAGTAAAACTACAGAAATTGTGATAGGGTGTAAAATTAACATAGGGAGTTGGGGAATCAGTTTACTATTATGGTGAAATAGAAATGTGCTCATCAATGAGAGTCATTGTGAGGAGTAATGTTGGGAAGACTAGTGTAGGTGGTACTCGGGTTCGACGAAACATCGTCTTCCCTATCGAGAGGAAGGGTCAAATACATTAGGGTTAGATCCAATATAACATTAAAAGGGATCTGGGATAGGGTATTAAACAATAAAAGTAAGTGTCTTGCGAAAGGGAATGATGGGCTTCAGCTACCATCATTGTTCCTAGTGCCCTGTGAGAGCCCTTCACCGGGAATAACTTGGGCAGTCCAAGGTTAACGTAAACCGTAAGAATAATCAATGCTAAGAGTAACTAGTATATCTAGGGTTACACTTACACTTACACTCCCCGGTGTTGTGGGAGTTAGGTTCGGTCTCACGAGCGGTAGGCTCGGTGGTTTTAGTGGTTGGCAGGTTAGCCCGGCGAGTCGTTGGCTAGGTAGATAATTGTGACAAACGGGATAGTTCGGGGAGCTTTGGCTCGGTAGGAGAATATAATATTATTGCATGCGCATAAGATAAAAGGTGGTGGGTCTTCAGTATTGGACTGTCATTCACACTGACGTCGATACGCTGACTCGGCGGGTGTTGTTTACACTTAGCCAAAGGAAGTCTGGTGGATATGGCCATCATTAGTACGTGGTGACTCTGGGTTGTGTCCTTCCAGAGGCGTACTTAAGGGCTAAGCCTGGTAGTGTGGATACCCGCCTAAGAGTGGGGGCCAAACCCACTGTCTTCGTTTTCCACTACAGAGGTTCCTAGGAGTGAAGCTTGCTGCCCAAAAGGGGGTAACTAAAGGTCTTTGCACATAGAGTCATGTGTGTGTGTTGCACTTGCATGTATCATGCCATAATATATCGCTACACTCATAATTGCATATAAACCTAACACCCCATCGTAGAAATCGTTATGAGACTTTTTATATAATGGGAGCCTTGAAAAAGACCCTTTAACTTATAAGTTAGTATGGGCATTCATATAAGTTAAGGTTTCTTGTTTCTTAGTTTACCTTTCATGTACTTACTGCTTATCTCCGTGTTTACACTATTTGCTTACTTATAATTGCTTTGGCTTTATACTCATGATAGACTAGTTCTGCCATCACCTGCTTTCTTTGTTCTCTCCACCTTCATTACCTTCCCTTTCCTTATCCCAGATCGGTACCTAGGTGCCATGGGTGAGGGGTGGGGGATTATTGGACTTTGTCTTTTTGATTAACAGTCGACAACCATAATATTTCAGATACTTTGGATAGGAGATATGGAGCAACAACAGAGGATACAACACAAGCAGAGTACGGTGCACACGGAGGTGGGCCAGTCTAGCACAGGAACACAAACTACGACACAATGAGTTTTTAGTTTACTTATCTTCTGCGAGAGATTGTAGTGAGGATTGATGTACTGGGCTTGAGCCCGTTTATATTTCTTTATAATGCTTTACTTCAATACTTTTATTATCTTGTGGACTTATCGTGGTTTCATATTATATGTGATTGTGGACTTAGTTTTAACTAAACTGTGCATAAGCTTCTTTCTCTTTGGTGATCATAAAAGCCGGCAGGATCAGCGTTTTGTAGTGGAGACCTTCCCGAGTGTCGGTGCAACCACAAAACAGTGATTCTAGGCATAAGACCCCGGTTGTTTAAAAAAATGTGGTCTTACAAACTGGTATCAAAGGAAACATAGATCCAAAGAGAAGTAGTTCACAAAAACCCTAGGCCACCCCGCACCAGCTTCGTTTGCGGATAAACTCGCAGCGGAATAAATTGTGTGCCCATAAGGTGAATCACATATAAAAGTCCACTTTGTTCTTTATCTCCACTTGTACATTATCTAACAATTGGAATTTTTCCTTTATAGGCAGTGACGAACCCTACTCCGCAGCAGGGTACAACTCAGGCAAAGATTGTGGTTCCACCCCCACCAGCATTGAATCTATTCCAGCATATGGAGATGGCGAAGACACTTACGGCCATTCTGGAGGTCTTCAGGACTCAGCAGGCCCCGACTCCACAGCAAAATCCCCGGGCCAACTGGATGAGTGCCTTTTAAGGGCTTTGTCCTCCATCCTACCTCGGGACGGAGTCAGCAGTTCGTTTGGAGGAGTGGTTGGACATCATCTACGAGATGCTGGCTAGAATTTGATGCCCGATGGAGGAGGCGGTTGCTTTGGTAGTTTCCTGCTTGGAGTCACATGGGAAGGGATGGTGGAAGTCACAGTTTGACACCACCTTTGCTAGAGTGGATTACACAGACATCTCCTGGGAGTAGTTCAAAGCAGCTCTACTTGAGCATTTTGTACCTCAGTCAGCAAGGGATGAGTTGGAAGACATGTTCTTGCAGTTGAGGCAGGTCAATAGGACAGTGTTAGAGTATTATCGGGAGATCACACATCAAGCCCGCTCTTAAGACTCATATCAGTTGGATGATGCAGGTTATGCCAAGAGGTTCTATAAAGGCCTACATGATGACATGAGATAGGCCCTCCTATTCATCTCTGATGGGAGCCTGACCAGGATCTTGGATATGGCCAAGAAGCGAGAGGCGGATCAGCTAACAGTCCGGAGCCGGAAGAGGTCGGCTAACGACACAGTGATTGGAAGCAGGACGGACCAACCCAGACGTCATGTTATCGGAGAAAGGAGGAATGGGGATCACGCCCTCCTGGAAGACATGCAGGAATAGAGGGTCTCGTTTGTATTGGCCCCTCATCCCTTACAGATATGGGAGATGCCAATGATAGGGGAAAGGGAACAGGTAAGTTTCCGGTGCAACCAGCCGGGGAAATTCAAGATGAACTGCTCCATGAGGGAAGTACCCCTACCAGCACGTTAGGATGCCCCACCTGCTCGGTAGTTTGGTGGTCTAGGATGCGGCTGAGGACGTGGATTTCAAGGCAGAGACCGCATGCAGGATAGAGGGCATGTGTATTCCATGGACCTAGCTCAGCCCCGGAACCCGGAGCAGGTGATAGCAGGTACGCCAGTGATTTTAAGTTATTTTCATTCCTAAAAGCTAGTCTCATGGATATAAAATTATTAGAAATAGGAAAGAACACTATAACTAGATTTTTAAGACTTTTAACCACCTCAGGCATAGTCTTCATCAGTGGCAAGCCCGCTCATACACTATTTGATACGAGTGCTTGGCACCCCCACCATGCAGCTCAATTGGTGATGAGGAGTGGTTTGAAGACTCTTTATTAAGGAGGTTGCGGGTTTGAGACCCGGACTCAACAATGCGTGGTGGCCGAGAAACAGGTGCGGAGAGGCTTTGGGTTGCATGCTCTGTAGATCGGTTGAGGCTTAACCCTTTCGAGTTGGATGCTGGGGGTGTCGGCGGTCATCCTTTAGATCCATGGGCTGGCGAGGCCAATACACGGACCCTCCACTAAGGCCCTCAAACTAAACTTCTGCCTGCCCTTCACTTCTCTTGGTCACCATCTTAGATTTGCACTCAATACTGGCATGTTGATCTTAAAGCTAGTCAATCCTCGATATCACATCAAACTCAGCTAACAGTAGAACTGCTGCTACCAATATGAAGTCAACTTTACCTAGATTCCAACAAATGCTCCCCTTCGACCCGGTGGTCATGGAAGACCCGTTAGGCAAGCGCACCTTCAGCTCTACGTCCGCCGTGAATGACTCAACTCCAATTCTCCGGATAAAGCTTTCCGCAAGAAAGGAGTGCGATGCTCCTGTATCGAATAATACCCAAGAGGGGTAATCAGAAACTAGCACAAAGCCTAAAATATAGCCGACACTCATAAAAGGTTTTGAAAGTCCAATGCAAAAGATTAAACTTAAACTTTCCCATACCTATCACCACATCGGGTAGGAGGATCGCTTCCTGCTGCCCAAGGTTATAAGACCTTGGCTGCACGGGTTGGAAACAAAAAGCACTTGACTCCGCCATCTTTCCTTTCTCCGCAGTGCTGGGACTGGAACACACAAACTGCTCCTGCCTTGGCTCCTGCTCAACACCACCTTTAGTACAAAATCAAGCCAAGCGGCCCAGCTTGCCACACTTATAGCATGATGGTTTTCCCTTGAAGCAGGATCCCCCCGACGTCGTGCTCCTCTTCTCCCAAGACTTGTAGGGATGTGGCTTCTTTTTGCACTTACTCCCTTTATACTTCCCATGCAATTGAGAAGACTTTCCTTCTCCCGGTTTTACTATAAACCCCTTACGTCGTTGTGTTCATTCAATATCACTTTCCAACATCCTGGCTGCCTCAATCAACTAGTAGAAGCCCTCATTCTTCATAGCTACGATGGGTTTTCTAATATTCTTTCTCAACCCATAGTAGAAGAGATTATCCCTTTCTTAATCGTCGGTCATGGTCATTCAAGCATAACGACCCTATCGAGTAATTTCCTGAACATACTCATCCACGGTCTTGTCTCATTGCACCAAGTGCAAAAAATGTCTCTGAAGGGCTAACCTTGTCGACGAAGGGATATACTTTTCCAGAAGTAAATCTCAATCTCCTCTATGGACGGGGTGCGTCCAGGAAATTTGCAGCTGTTATGGCTTACCCACCACAACATGGCATCTCCTTCTAACATGAAAGCCACAATTCCGATTGCTTCTCCTCTGGCGTCTCTGCCGCCATTATCAATTCTTGAAACCCCGCCCACTAATCATTTGCATTGGTCGGCCTGCCGACTCCCTTGAACGTTGGAGGATGGAAACTCATAAAATACTTCATCTATCGGTCTCCCTGCCTGACAACCACTGTCTCAACCAGCGGCTCTGTTGGCCTGGCTCCACCTCCAGGTCCAACTTGTGTAGCATCTGGGGTAGCAGGAGTCGGTACCTGTGCAACAGGGGTGATAACTTATACTGTCGCTGTGGCTTGAACCGCTATCATTGCCTCTGCAACCATACAACCGAAGTTGGCTGGGGTTAGACCCATGCCTATTGGACCCGGAGCAGTAACACTACTGCGGAAGGCTCCTCTTGCGATCTCAATGTCTCCGCATTGTTGCTTGCACCCTTAGCAAAAGCAAGGTAAAACAAGAATTAACATCTATTCGAAAAACTTAGACACTAGGACACTCACGGTCCCGTTATACTCCTATGTGGATAACTTCTTAATGTGATCTGATTATGACATTCGACCACAAATCCTTACCTTGGACACCAACCTCCCTCTGATACGAAAATATAACACCTACCTTATAATGACCGTATAATAAGGGTTCGGGCGGGGCCCAACAATATACAAACGCGACAACTTAAGCATTATAAGATGATATAAACTACCCAACTCAAAACTAAGACTAATCACAGTGGAATAACAAACAATACTAGAAGTTATCCACTAACATACGAGTATCAACACGGCCTTAAGGCCTTACAAAAATTAAGAGTTCCAAAACTGAAACAATAATCATCAAACATCAACGTGCATAAGCACTCCAAGGCTACCTCGGCATGCAAGCCAGAAATATAGTGCATTGAGCATATCAATCAACAAAATAGAGCTACTATACAAGATGAAACACTTCATGAGGCTTAGGCCTTTTAGACCAGCGAGCTTTCTCCTGCTTGCGGTCCTTGGCCTGTAAAAAATTGTGGTAACGTTGGTCAGCAAAGGATGACCTCAACTGTGTAACCAACATATCTCCTCCCGCAATCCCTAGCGGACCCCGGGGTACACAACCACCCTGCAGGTCAGTACTTCGTATGCAATATACATAAACATGTAAAGCTATACAACAAGTTTTTATATCTCATAAAACAAACATGTTTCTAAGTTGAGCATGTAATGTAAAGGGGACTACAATGTAGCATGTATGTAATTGTAGGTTTCACCCAAGGCACCCTAAGCGTATGATTCTAACACATCAACAATCGAGTACTTCAAATTTCCCCATCGGCATTCAAGCCTCAAACACAAGGGTACTTCAGATTTCCCCCACACAGTATACAAGCCGCCACACGGAACTCTTGCCTAGGACCCACCCAATCGTGGGTTTCAAACCTGGGCTTTCCTACAAGTTCTGACATCTCACATAAGGATTCCGTCTTCCACACAAACCGATTCTAAGAACCCTTACAGGACCCCACCCGCTCATGGACTTCATCGCCCTGGCTTGTCCTAAGCTTTGCATTCTAGTCAGTTTTATAGAAGGGGACTTGTCTGTCCGGGACACTCTCCACACATGACTTGCACCTCACGGGCTAGCCAGCCGACCACAGAGTCAAACCACGCCTTAGCACATCAAAATCCCAATCCTTTCCTCCCTAATCTTCTATTCGTACCGTACCGTCCCCGCGCCCAAGCGTGCACTCTAATTTCCACTTGGTCCAGTTCTGGTTACACATACTCATACGAAAGAGGGGGAAAATAACATCACAAACGGCATCTTGCCGCTAACAAATTTCCAACAAAATCCTTAAGGCTCATTATGCAACATCACCGAGTCAGAATAACGGTCAAAGCTACAACTTCACCTACAATGTCTAATCCACTAACGGGGCGGATTCCTAATGCAAATCATGCCAGGGATAGACATAATCGACCCGGTGGTTCCTCTTTAACCAAGGAAACCCAAACCACTCTCATTTGAGATATCCAGTGCCTAAAAGCTTGAATGAAAGCAAGAAAAGAATAGATGCCATGCACGGATCCTAAAACCGAGAGGAGAAATGTCGTTACCTTACGACCCTCTACCTCGCCATGGAATCCTTGCTTTGAAAGGATGAAAATGAGAGCCTGCAAGTCCTCTCCCCGGATCTGGACTCAGATCAACAATAGGTACTTTGAATCTCCTTCCATGGATGAAGACAGGTCTCTTCTTCCTCCTCCCACTCTCTCTTCCACACCCTAAGTCAACTACAAAAAGAGAAGAAAGGATGGAGAATTCTCGCTCAGCCCATTAAAAGCACTCTAGAGGGAGAGTCTTTGGCCTTAAGTGTAACATCCCTACCCGTTATAAGGGATATAGTAGAAGGTCCGGTCAGGGCCCCACATAATATTCCACGAATTGGTGGAGAGGTCACTTTATAATATTAAGACTACAAACGATTCCTAACACAGAGCATTCTAGCGAAAGCTTCATGGTTGAAAACTTTGAACTCAAGAATAATAACAGAAATGTCCACTACTAATAATTAGGAATGTATATAACCCAAAACATAAGGTACATGGCCTTATGGCCTTACAAGTTTCTCTTAATAGGAGTGTGGTTTACAAACATCGGCACACAGGTCGGCCACACATGAACTAGAGTAAAGCAAAGTAAAGCCTTCAAGGGCAGCAACGCAACCAGGGCTTCAACCCGCTATTTCCCGCTTGGGCCAGCTCCACCTGCAAGAAACAATCCACCAAGCGGAGGAAAATAGGGCAATGGTTAGCATTCAGCTGACCAATTATAACGACCTTGCCCCTAGCACGGGGAAGCGGAATTCCTTCCCTGCAAAGCATTTTATAAACCAGCATATGTATACTATAATCCGCCACAGTTGTGCATAACCGCACTAACCAATACATAACACAAACGTCGACACGACGGCCCGATGCTCCGTGCACTCAAGGCAACTTATTGGTGTCCCGAAAAATCCCAGGTCCCACCACCGTTTCAAGGTCTCCCTACCTTACGGTCTAAAATGAGCATGCCTAGTCTTTACGGCGCGCAGGCCTAAGACTCTCGCTATGAGATCCTAACAGGGACTTAAGCACCCAATATTAGATAACCATAACGCGGGTACAGATCCGCCTTTCCCATTGCTCATTATTGTTAGTCGCCACACCGAACCGACACGGGTACAACATCTCCTTGCCCGTTCGCCACCAAGGCTTTTAGTTGTAGCACAACGGCTCAACAACACACAACATGGTACTCATGACCACACGAGTTGAACACCAAGTATCAACTCTCACATTTTCCTGGACTTCCTCCAGTACTTCCTGCTGTACCAAGCCAAAGGTATACACCAAGGGACTCCATACAAACATTCAATGAACACGGAGTTTTCTCCGATTTCAAACAAAGCATCACCAATCCGTACTACTCACTTCTGGAGGGGCTTCACACAGAATGCCTAACCGTACTACACACTTCTGGTTCTAATGCAACAATTCAAGGGATGAACCACTAATCCAACGAGAATCTCTTCGCATTCCACCTTTTTGGTGGAGGATTCCTATGTAAATGCATGAAAGAAGGACTTCACATGTCTTAGTGGGAAATCGTTACCCTTTTAGCACGTTTTGGCGCCATGAGGAAAAGTACACGGTTGGAAAGGACCGTCGGCGGCCGGATTCCTCTTCTCCTACCTCATCTTTCTCTCCCCTCTTTATTCTCCTTAGAAAGAGAAAGCCAAAGATGGAATGAGGAATAAATTTCCCATTCTCGTCCATAAACCATCAGGAGGCAAGCCAGGGTCGTTGGATCGTATTTAATAAAAACGAACGGCCCAGATTACCTCTGAAAATCATTTCAGATGGCCGAACATGGCTTTGCACACGGTTGTGTGCCCTGCTTGCACACGAAATTGTCGATCCAGAGCAGGACACGGGTTGAGACATGATGAGTCAATATTTTATACTTAATTCCGGACTCATCTGGGCTCATTTGCATGTCTTTGCACTACCATTTAGCGCCATTAGCACTCCTTTTGGTTCGCTACGACATTCCACGTCTTGTGCACCTTTTTAGCCTATTTTTGTGCGTGCGTTTATTTCCCCTTTTTTCTTGCATTTTATTAATGTCTGTGACTGCCATGATCGACAACCCGTCCAGTTTTCCTGCAAGTTTGGGGATCGTGTGGGCGTCCGGGATAGGGCTTTCACCATTTTTGGCAAAGGAGTCAATGGTCGTGCGTTTTTACCCACGCACGACCATCGACCTCTTTTGCGCACGATCATCGGTCGTGCGCAGTCATGACCTCTTCTGTGAAAGTTCTGTCCCGCCATATCGCACGATCACCAGCTATACCGCGCACGATCACTGCTCGTGCGTTGCCGATCATGCGCAGTCATGACCTCTTTAGTGCAAGTTTTGCCGCCATATCGCACGATCATGGGCCATTTCGCGCACGACCACTTGTCGTGCGCCTGTGATCGTGCGCAGTGTTTAATTCTGTTTTCTATAAATAGCGCAGGTCTCGCCCTAATTTAGAGATCCGCAATTTCTTCCGCCATTTTTCGTCCCCGACAAAGGGTTCCGCCATTTCCCTTCATCCTCAACCTTAGGGAGAGGCTCCGGGCAATCTTTCACCTCCAAATCCAAGCCGGAGCTTCCTCTCGGCCTCCTCCATCGTCTCTTGGGCTTATTTCAAGCTTCAACGCCATATCCACCAAACAAGGGGAAGATTGCAACCTTCTTCCGCTATCGTGACACGAAGAAGACGGGCCATTGGAAGGTGGTGACAGCCCTTCTCTACCCCGGACACAGTTCAGGACCGAGCTTGGACGCGGATTGACAACCCGACGATTCCAACCGTGAATCCTCAGCAAGACTTCGGATACGGTCGATCTCTTGTCTTGTTCTTCATTTGTTGTTGTTTATGTGTTGTTGTAAACTTCATTTATAGATGATGTACGCTTAATTGTAGAATACGTTTATATGAAATCATGTCTATGTGATTTGTATTTTCGTTATTTATTGCTTGAGGTGCGCCTTGTTCCATCCACCTCCATCCACCCCTGTCGCACTAGCAATTGATAGTGGCATGCGTTGCGAAGAGGTGCTCTCGACCCTCATTCCGCAAGCCTACTTGCCCATCCGCCTAGTGATTCGGTGCATAGCGGCCCGACTAGTCCTCCATCCCGCCTGATGAAGCTTCGCATAGCGGCGTGGCATAGGAGTAGTTGATAGTGTTTTATTTTCTTTTTCCGCAACAATCAAAACCCCTGTCACAACCCGCATTTTCTCCGGCAGAGCAAGTATCAGAGTATGAGAAAAACACGCGTCGTGATGCCACGTCAAGCAGGGGATAACTGCTGACGCTCAGGCGACGGAAACTATTACTATAAAAATATTCATAAGTTTAATGATTGAAAAACTGCTTATATATAGGCCGTATCCCTCGGCTCAGTGGTTCACTAGCCCACTAGAAGGAAACATAATTTACGTTATGGAAACACCTTGATTTAATTAGTTTAATATTCTACTTGAGTGCAAGTGTCCACGAAGGACATCCCATGGTATGCAAGACTCTAGATTTAGTATAAGTAAGGAAATACCTTTTTAGGCTAGTTGTAAAGTATTTCTTTTAAGTTAAAGACATGAGGTGAATGACATGCTATTAGTAAGGTTTAATACTCAAAATAACTAACATGCATCCTAGCATAAAAAATTCCCAAGAGACAAGTAACCGCTCCCAACTAGTAGACTGAGAAAAACAGCCACCGAAGGGCGCCAACAAACTGACACAAACCCCTCGGTGTACACAAAAGTCAGAGTCAACTAGCAACTACAATCTCACCTAAAGCGAGAGGATCACTCCTGCAAAACGGTCGACCGGAACGCAGCTCCAAACTAGCTGCTCAAACGGCCGCAACCTGGACCTGAGGCATTCAAAGACAGAATACCTCAGCACAAGATAAAACAATGCAAGTGGAAACAAGAGATAAAAGCTCCAAGTTAAATAAAAGATCTACAAACAGGGAGGAATCAACACTCTGCAAGCAAACTGTCAAACTCTGCAACAGGTCAGCAATGAACAAGACTATAATAAGCAAAACATCAATAAGAGCTTGAGAAAATGCACCAGGTGCTACAGGGATACAACCCGCTTCGGCTCAAACCTACTGGAGTAAAGAAAGAAAAGGCAAGCCAGCCAACATCCATGGTCAGGATAGGAGCAGTAATCCAAGAATCAAGATATGACAATCACTATACTTAGTGATCCTTGTCTCGGAGGAGTGGGTAACTTTAAAGGCATTAAATTACTTGTAACGACCTGGCAAGCTAAGTGGCACAGCGTCGCCCGGCCCACTAGGAACCCATGGAGGACCCACGGCGCTCCGGTGGTATAGCCGGAATCTACAAGACTCGCCACGGGAATCAACACCCACTGAACACCTCACGAAGACCTCGGGATCACTGCATGCTAGCAAGGCGATACAACCGACTGTTCCATCCACATTAACTTCTTACAGCGTCTCCTGTACACACTTTCCAAGGATTGGGGTCAACAACCCAAAACAGGCCCCCCCAAGGACCTCACTCAGCGAAAACGAGGAACGGCAGACAATTCCTTCGGAATTCGTCGAGTATCACCATTGATACTCGACGGATTCGTCGAGAATTGTCGACGAAGCCGAAGGGAGTCGTCGAGTATTGCCGCGATACTCGACGATTTTGCCTGGGATTCTCGACTATCGGCACGATGATTCTCGCCGAATTTACCTTAGCGCTCGACGACTCTACCTTGTCATTCTCGCCGACTTTAACTTAGCGCTAACGTCTCTACTGGTGATTCTCGATGAATCCTTACTCGACTATTTTGGCTAGCGATTCTCGACGACTCTAACCCGATAATCCCCGATTCTACCTAGTGAATCTCGCCGAATTTAACTTAGCAAATCTTGGGCAGCCAAACCACGGGTAACGAGGATACTCGACGGGTTCGTCTCGTAGTGCGGGAAAGATCGCATATTCGCCCTATAGTGTAAACCTACTCAAAATAAAGGAGAGAAAACAGCGGTAAAGGGAAGAACCGAAGCAAGCAAGGGAAGAAGATCCACTTGCCTCAAAACCCACGAAGAAGATGCTGCCCGACCCGGCCGCTTCCAGATCCGGCCACAAGGAGCACCGAGCAACGATTCCTGAAACTTTTGGGGACGAAATCAAGCCAAAACCCCTAACCCTAACCTTCAAAAGTCAAGGAAAAGGACAAAGCTTACCTCTACCGAGAAGCTCTCGCCGGGAGCGGCCCGAAAATCCGCTCGGATGGGGGAAACGAGCCCTCCTGCTCCGCACACCGCCGACCTAAGCCACGCCGAGTCCACCTCTCCCAGATCTTTCGCGAAAACGAGGACGCCGTCGGGTGCGGGAAGAAGAAGACCGGCCCCAAACCCTATTTACCCTATTTATACCCTAATTACAACATAATATATTATATAATATTAATATATATAATAACACACAATCTTCATACCACGCCCAACACAAATGAACTCGGAAACGCGCGAAACTCGCGCCATAGCCAAAAACCAACGCTACGAACGCGACGGTGAGGTCGAAATCCCAATCCGATGAGCCAAACTCAAGAAAACACCTACCAAAGCCAAAACACAAGCGGCCTTGCCGAGTCACCAAAACAGACCCGGCCTGTTAGGAAATCTGGCCAACAGGCTAAGATACAACCCTACAGAGAACTCAAAGAGCCAAATCATGCTTTAACAACGACATACGCCAAACACGTGCTAAGGTAACGCTTCTAAGAGTATCGGAAAAACCAGGGGCGTTACAGTCACACCCCCTAAAAGGAAGTTTCGTCCTGAAACTTATATCACGAAGCGAAGGAAAGACAGAAGAAAAAAAAAACACAACAGGAGAGTTCTAAAACGAGAATACCAACCTGAGAAGACTAAGAGAACAATTGAGGATGCGACTTTCTCATTGCGGATTCCAACTCCCATGTCGCGCTTCTAGCTTCTTGGTTTTGCCAGAGAACTTTAACCATCGGAATTGTCTCCTTCCTTAGCACACGATCTTGCGTTTCTAGAATACGGACAGGTTCTTCGACATAAGAGAGGTTAGGCTGTAATTGGGGCACTAAGTCTAGAACATGACGATTACTACGAATACACTTCCGCAACTGGCTCACGTGAAAGACGTCGTGAACGCCAGGGAAAGAAGCAGGTAAATCCAGTTTATACGCAGAAACCCCGATGCGCTCCAGAATCTGAAAAGGTCCCACGTACCTAGGATCAAGCTTATGGTTCCTTCCAAACCTCTTAACACCTGGCATCGGAGAGACTTTCAGAAAAACCATATCCCCAACAGCAAATTCCAGATCAACTCTGCGTTGATTGGCATACTTCTCGTATCTCTCCTGAGCCAACCTCAGCTTTTCTCGAATATGCGTCACCGAAACGCTCATATCTTCCAACGCTTTTGGACCGAGCAAGGGTTTTTCACCAACTTCTGCCCAAAATAAAGGGGTTTGACAACGCCTACCATATAACGCTTCAAAGGATGCCATCTATAATCTCTCCTGATAGCTGTTATTATACGCAAATTCCATCAATCCGAGGCATTTATCCCATGCTCCACCATGGTCCAGAATATAACATCGAATCATAACCTCCAAGATCTGGTTCACTCTCTCTGTCTGTCCATTCGTCTGAGGATGATAAGCAGTAAAATATCTAAGATCTGTGCCTAGGGCTCCCTGCAAGCTTTGCCAGAAATGAGACATAAATCGGGAGTCTCGGTCTGACACAATGCTTGTAGGTACACCATGCAGTCTGATAACTTTGTCTAGATACAATTCAGCTATCTTTTCCATAGAATAGTCAATCTTAAAAGGCACAAAGTGGGCACACTTGGTTAACCTGTCCACGATGACCCACACTGCATCATGACCTCGGGGAGATCTTGGTAAACCAGTTATAAAATCCATAGATAGACTCTCCCATTTCCAGCTTGGTATGTCCAAAGGCATTAGCTTACCACCCGGCCTCCTATGATCTGCTTTGACACGCTGGCAGGTATTACACTTAGATACAAACTTCGCAATGTCGTTCTTCATACCCGACCACCAAACAATCTGCTTTAAGTCTCTATACATTTTGGTGGAACCCGGGTGATAAGCAACACTAGAACCATGCGCTTCACTACATATTCTCGCTCGGATGTCCCCAACAGCGGGAATACAGTATCTTCCATGGTATCTAAGGGTACCCGAGTCATCAATGGAAAAGTCAGGTAATTCCCCTTTTTCAGTCCTACTGAGGAGGTGTTGCAAATCAGGATCTTCCTTCTGATGAAATCTAGTGAGAGTAATCCACGAAGGTTCTTCCACCTCTAAGCTGCTCGACGAAGCACTATTCCCTACCGTTATGTCCATAAGCAAAAATTCTTCGATAAGGGATTGCACCGAGATATTAAAGATACGCGCGGGCTTCCGGCTTAACGCGTTTGCTACCACATTAGCTTTACCGGGATGATAGAGGATATCTACTTCGTAGTCCGCAACATACTCCAACCCCCTACGCTGGCGTAGATTCAACTCCTTCTGAGTGTATATATACTTCAAACTTTTATGATCTGAATAAACCTTGCACGACACTCCATACAGCAGATGTCTCCACAACTTTAGAGCATAAATGACAGCGGCAAATTCCAGGTCGTGCGTAGGGTAATTCTTTTCATTAACTTTCAGCTGTCTTAATCCATACACAATCACCTTACCGTCCTGCATCAATACGCAACCGAGTCCAACTCACGAGGCATCTACATACACATCATACTCTACTCCTTGCACCGGCAATGCCAATACTGGAGCAGAACACAATCTTTTCTTGAGCTCCTGAAAAGCTTCTTCACAAGCCTCACTCCATACAAAGGCTGCGCTCTTTTGCGTAAGCCTGGTCAACGGCGCAGAGAGCACAGTGAATCCTTCCACAAATCTTCTGTAGTAACCTGCCAATCCTAGAAAGCTCCTTATTTCCTTAGGCGATGAAGGTCTCATCCAATCCAAGACTGCAGCTATCTTTGCAGGATCCACTGAGATACCTTCCTTACTTACTATGTGTCCTAGGAATGACACCTGAGACAACCAGAACTCACACTTGCTAAGCTTTGCATACAGCTTGTGCTCCCTTAGAGTATACAAGACTAAGCGCAAGTGCAAGGCGTGCTCATCTGCATTTCTGGAATACACCAAGACATCATCAATGAATACCACCACGAATTTATCCAGAAAATCCCTGAACACTCTGTTCATCATGTCCATAAAAGCTGACGGTGCGTTTGTTAATCCGAAAGACATTACCCGAAATTCAAAGTGTCCATAGCGAGAACGAAAAGCAGTTCGCGGGATGTCCGACTCCCGGATTCTTAACTGATGGTAACCTGAACGGAGGTCAATCTTTGAAAATATGGAACTACCTCGCAACTGATCGAACAGGTCATCGATCCTGGGTAATGGGTATCTGTTTTTAACAGTCACTTTGTTTAGCTCACGGTAGTCGATGCATAGCCTCATCGTTCCGTTCTTTTTCTTCATAAAGAGCACTGGTGCACCCCAGGGGGAAGAACTGGGTCTAATAAAGCTGCACTGCAACAACTCATCTAGTTGAGTGCGTAGCTCCTCTAACTCACGCGGCGCCATTCGGTATGGTGCCTTAGCAATAGGACGAGTGCCTGGCTCAAGGTCTATAACAAATTCCACTTCTCTCTCTGGAGGAAGTCCGGGAAGACTAATTGGAAAAACATCCGGAAACTCACTTACCACAGAAACGTCCTCAACCCGAGGCTCAACCGAAGCAGCTTCCAAAGCAGAAACGGAAACAAGGAAAGAATCACAGCCTGACTCTAGAAGTTTGCGAGCACATACCGCAGACATGATCGAAGATTCCTGATGCAGAGAACCATACACACTCATGGGCTGGCCATTTCCTCCTCTAAAGTCCATGCGCTTGTGCTTACACTGAATGACAGCATCATAGCTGGACAACCAGTCCATGCCTAAAATCACGTCAAAGTCAGCCAAATCTAGCACCTTCAGATCCGCAAAGACTAGAGAACCACCTAGGAAGATGGGGCATTTCTGAATACCCTGGCATGACCTCACCAGCTCTCCTGAAGGAAGCTTGACGCCTAGGGAGGCATCTAACGAGTCGGGAGTCCAGCGGTGACGGTCTACAAAAATCCTTGCCACGAAAGAGTGAGTAGCGCCCGAATCGAACAAAACTCGCGCCCACTTACAGTTCACCTTAAAGTCACCTAAACACATAGCGCGCGCAACTGAATTACGGAAAACTAAGAATCTACTAAGAGAGTTAACTACTAAACCAGAGACTAACCTGAGATCACTTGAGTCGAAGATTGGGCTTCCTCCTTGGTTAACACATTCAACTTTCCCTTTCCCTTGTCCACGCGCGGTACTGGAGGAGGTAGAGTCTACAACGGAATTGCATTCAGCGCGGGCTGGCTCTGCGGACAATTAGCTCTCTTGTGCCCCTTCTGTCCACTGAGGAAACAAACTCCAGCCTTCTTGCGATAATGGGCCGCATCATGCCCGGTCCTCTGGCAATAAGAACAGACCTGACTCCCCTTTGGAGCATCCTGGATCGCGTGGACCTGAGACAACTTCTGCACATCCAGTCTCTTAAAGCACCTCTCGAAGGGATGACCTGGCCTGCCACAGAAACTACACGCTTCTTTCCTATCTTTCTTCGCCGCAGGGCCAGATGTTCTAGTACTTCCCTCTTCATCAGATTTCCTCTTATCCTTCTTCGCATACATTCCCCTATTCTTTGCATTATTGATTGCCTCAACCTTCAAGGTAGCTTCAACCACTTACGCAAAGGTCTCCAACTTGTACGCGCTAACCAACTGTTGAATGTCATATCTTAGACCACCTAGGAAACGTTTTACCCTGCCTTCTTCAGATGCTACTAATGCTGGGGAAAAATGACTGAGCTTGCTAAACTCAACTTTGTACTCACCCACAGTAAGTTGTCTCTGCTTCAAGTGCAAAAAGTTGTTCATCAGACGGTCCCGCTCGACCGATGGCAAAAACTTCTTCAGTAGCATAGTCTTGAATGAGTCCCATGAACATCCATCAACAAGGTTCTCCTTCTCTTTAATCCACCAAATCTTCGCAAGACCTTTAAGTATATGCCGCAAACATCACCTTCTGGCTGGCGGAGATGCCAGAATAATAAAACATTTCCTCGATGAAGATGATCCAATCATCTAATGCCATGAAATCTGCTCTAACGACATATGAAGGAGGTCCTAGTCGCTGGATGTGCGAAATAACATTCATCTCTGGCGGCAGCGTAGCTGGGGAAACTAAAGCAGCAGGGGGAGAAGGGATAGCTGGGCCCTGGCCCACAACGGTTTCCTGGGCTCTAGGCTGCTGCCCGGCGACAACAGCCAACAACGATTGTATCTGAGACTGCATATCCACCATCTGCCTTGTCAGGGCCTCACTACTTTGTCGCAACCCTTCTATCACAGCTTCATTCTGAGCACCAGAAGACTCCCCTTCTGACTGGGGATTCGATCTCGTCGCAATGCGTTTAGGCGGCATTCTACAGAACAACGAATATATAGTCAAAATTTTGCCGAAGGCATCGCAAACTGGGAGAAATTCCCCTCGAAAATAATCGGGCTAGAAATCTACCGACACATGCAAAAAGCTTAACAAGGACCTAGCTCACCGCACCGAAGCTAGAAATCTCAAATACTCAAATTCAGATTGGAATCAGAACAAACAACTGGCACTTACCATGCAACGGCCTGGCCCTTAAGCTAAGAGGCTGCCGCACCCGCTATGGGCCGCACAGTATGGCCGTAAACTAGCGCTGCTACAGGACAGTATCCCGATACACCCTCGATCAGAACTAGAGGTGGAAAAACACTAACACTTGCTATTACCTTACTCTGGGAGATCATAGAATGATGTCATGCCTCTAACTTGTGCCTATGATATGAATGAATGAATGTTTAAATTTCGTTTTAAATCATGAGTGTACATTTGTCATCTTGCAGATCTTTAATTTGGCACGTGTGCTTATGCAATGATATGTTATGTATGAAGTGCTATGCATTCTAGAAAGGCCCTAGTGCATGTTATGAGCGGCGTACACATACAATATTATGCATCCCATACTACATAATATTGTATGCAACGAAAAAGTAAAACGTGCTAATGGGCATCCATGTAATGGTGGTTATGCATCACATACTACATAACCGTTAAATGTTGCCACCTATGGTGGATCCATATACAAACACATATTATGCATCTCATACTACATAATATCCTCCGTATACTTCTTATTATGATATGAGTGTAGTGTCCATGCTTCCATCAAGATCTACTGATGACATATCAGTGTGTGTATGCAATGGAATGCTACCACCAGGGTTTCGCTCGGGGCAAGTTGTTCGACTGACTTGCCAAACCAACTGACCCTTTTCATAACCTCCCTCTGATACGAACTGTCACAACCCGCATTTTCACCGGCAGAGCAAGTATCAGAGTATGAGAAAAACACGCGTCGTGATGCCACGTCAAGCAGGTAATAACTGCCGACGCTCAGGCGACGGAAACTATTACTATATAAATATTCATAAGTTTAATGATTGAAAAATTGCTTATATATATAGGTCGTATCCCTCGGCTCAGTGGTTCACTAGCCCACTAGAAGGAAACATAATTTACACTGCGGAAACACCTTGATTTAATTAGTTTAATATTCTACATGAGTGCAAGTGTCCACGAAGGACATCCCATGGTATGCAAGACTCTAGATTTAGTATAAGTAAGGAAATACCTTTTTACGCTAGTTGTAAAGTATTTCTTTTAAGTTAAAGACATGAGGTGAATGACATGCTATTAGTAAGGTTTAATACTCAAAATAACTAACATGCATCCTAGCATAAAACATTCCCAAGAGACAAGTAACCGCTCCCAACTGGGTACCCAATCAACATAGAAGAGTATACAGTAGACTGAGAAAAACAGCCACCGAAGGGTGCCAACAAACTGACACGAACCCCTCGGTGTACACAAAAGTCAGAGTCAACTAGAAACTACAATCTCACCTAAAGTAAGAGGATCACTCCTGCAAAACGGTCGACCGGAATGCAGCTCCAAACTAGTTGCTCAAACGGCCGCAACCTGGACCCGAGGCATTCAAAGACAGAATACCTCAGCACAAGATAAAACAATGCAAGTGGAAACAAGAGATAAAAGCTCCAAGTTAAATAAAAGATCTACAAACAGGGAGGAATCAACCCTCTGCAAGCAAACTGTCAAACTCTGCAACAGGTCAGCAATGAACAAGACTATAATAAGCAAAACATCAATAAGAGCTGGAGAAAATGCACCAGGTGCTACAGGGATACAACCCGCTTCGGCTCAAACCTACTGAAGTAAAGCAAGAAAAGGCAAGCCAGCCAACATCCATGGTCAGGATAGGAGCAGTAATCCAAGAATCAAGATATGACAATCACTACACTTAGTGATCCTTGTCTCGGAGGACTGGGTAACTTTAAAGGCATTAAATTACTTGTAACGACCTGGCAAGCTAAGTGGCACAGCGTCGCCCGGCCCATGATGCGTGGAATTACGGCAAGCGCACCGGTCGCACAAGTAATAAAGTTTGGGAATAAATCCCCGAGTGTCGGTCTCTTGAGGAACACAGTAATGGATGAGTTAATGTCGAGGAGGACTTGAGATTGAAGTCCTCGGGGCGAAGGTAACGATGGGGGTTTTGATGGTTGTGGAAAATAAAGTAAAAATCTAACAACTACTCCTATGCAACGCCGCTATGCGATGCTTCGCCAGGCGGGATGGAAGACTAGTCGGGCCGCAATGCACCGAATCGCTAGGCGGATGGGCGAGTAGGCAAGCGTATGAGGTGGAGAGAACGGCGGAAATCCTACTATGCAGGCCGCTATGCACTGCTTCGCCAGGCGGGATGGAAACTACACGGGCCGCTATGCACCGAATCGCTTGGCGGATGGAAGAGTAGGCTAGCGGATGAGGTGGTGAGAATGGCGGAATGAGGGTCGTGAGCACCTCTTCGCAACGCACGCCACTAGCAATTGCTAGTGCGGCAAGGGTGGATGGATGGTGGAGTAATAAGGCGCACCTCAAGCAATAAATAACGAAAATACAAATCACATAGACATGATTTAGCACAAGCGTTAATTACAATAAGCGTACTTCATCAATATAAAGAGTTAAACTAAGCTATCAAATACAAGAGGAAGAGGTGTGCGAATCGACCGAATCCGAAGCCTTATTGAGGGTTCACGGTTGGAATCCCGGGTTGTCAATCCGAGTTGAAGCACGGTCCTCAACTGCGTCCGGGGTAGAGGAGGCTGTCACTCACTCCCAATGGACCCGTCTTCTTCATTGAAATGATCCGTAGATTGCGGCTCCAGCTCCTCCTAACTTGATGGAGAAAGCTAGGTCAAAACTCCGCTTGAAGCTCTAGGATGAAGGAGGAGGCCGAGAGGATGCTCCGGCGTTGATTTGGCGTTGAAAGCTTGCCCGGAGACCCTCCCTAAGGTGGAGGATGAAGGGGGACAGAGGAAACCCTCGTCCGAGACGAAGAACGGCGGAAAATCGCGGATCTGGATCGATCTCTCAAGAATAGGGCGAAACCTGCACTATTTATAGAAAACAGAATTTAAACAGCGCGCACGATCACTGGCGCACGACCAGTGGTCGTGCGCGATATTGTCAGTGATCGTGCGATATGGAGGCAGAAAAGTGGAAAAAGATATAATGACTGCGCACGATCGGCAGCGCACGAGCAGTGATCGTGCGCGGTATGGCTGGTGATCGTGCGATATGCCGGGACAGAACTTTCACAGGCGAGGTCAAGACTGCGCACGACCGATGATCGTGCGCCAAAGAGGTCGATGGTCGTGCGTAGGTAAAAACGCACGACCATTGACTCCTTTGCCAAAAGTGGGGAAAGTCCGATGCCGAACGCCCACACGATCCCAGAACCTGCATGAAAACTGGACGGGATGTCGAATATGACAGTCACAGACATAAATATTATGCAAGCAAAGAGGGGAATACACACACACACGGAAATAGGCTAATAAAGTGCACAAGACGTGGAAAACCGTAGCGAACCAAAAGAAGTGCAAATGACGCTAAACAGTGTGCAAAGACAAGAAAATAAGCCTAGATGAGTCCGAAAATAGGTATATAAAGAGGACTCATCACACCCCCAGACTTAACCGTTTGCGCGTCCCGAGCAAACACAACCTAAGCAGACGGGGAAAATGAACTAGCTAATAAAGAAATTGCAAAACGGAGTACCATGCGAAGTCGCATGCTCGCGTGCATAAAAATAAAGTAGAGGAAATTCTTAAGTATACAAAATATTTTATATTTTCCACAATGCGTAGCAAAAATTTATTATTACTCAAAAGTGGAATCACGGTGAATCATCCGGTCCTACGCAGGAAGAAAGTAGACAGGCCACTAAGGTGAGCAGTGCCGAAGACCGGGGCTCAAGATTACCCCCAAAGGAATCCACCAATGTCGGAAACCATAAGCTTGCCCGTTCGCACTCTCTCCACGGCACTAGTCAACTCAAGCGCAAGTCCGTAGGACTTCGGGTAATAATGGGGCTTGGGTTACGGTGAGGAAAACAAGGATAAACATGAAGGGTATGCACCTAACCCAAATGAGCTAACGTACAAAACTAATACCCGCTGCCCACAAAATAAACACGGGTGCACCACACCCCCAGACTTAACTTTTACTAAATGGGTGTGTGCACCGCCTACTCCAAATCCAAATCATCTCAAATAAAGATTTTCAATCAAACTTTTTCTTTCTCTTTTTCTTTTCTCTTTTTTTTTTCTCCTTTAAATATTTTCTTTTTACAAAATCAGCACATTATTCTTTTGGGCACAACCACATATCACAAATAAAAACACCAAATCACAACCCAACATAAAAATATAAAACACTAAGCTCGACTTGGGTGTGCGACTAGGATTGGCTATGAGGCTTTGGCGAATATAGTGGGGCTGAATCAAAAGGAAGGGTAGGCACAAAGGGGCTAGCAAGGGCGATGTTAGGAATGGGTACAAAGCTCAACCGGGCCAAAGGGTGGCCTACATCACTCTCACGTTAGACTAACCGTGTACCAATGCTTCAAGAATAGCTTGGGGCAAGTTCTTAGCAACCGAGAAGGATAATCCTTCCTCCCGACTCAAGCAATACGAGTCTAGTGGCGGCTACACACATTCCTACGCTACCGTTTGATTCACACCGGATTCACCAGCTTTTGAGTAGAATAAAAGAATTTACGCAGATAGAAAAATATAAACTATAAGCATACAGAAAAATTAAATCTACTCAAATTCCTACACAAAACGAGAGCAGTTGACGAGAAACACAGCAAGGCCAACATTTTACTCCGTCGCACAATCCTCAACTAGCACAGAAATTTTCCAAATCGAACAAAGATACAGGTTCAACTCGTGACACGCAAACCGCTAAGCTCGCGCTCATGTGGGTGCAGTGGTGTGCGATGCAATGAACATAAACAAAATAAAATACAAAAAGCTTCTAGTATGCAAAAGAAATGTGCACGTGCAAAAGGTAAACTGACTCTCCCCCAGACTTAAACTAAACTACACAGCAAATGATATAGAAATTAAAATCAGAATGAGCTAAGGGAAGAGGTTACCCAATGCTCAGCTAGTGAGCATACCAGAAGACGCGTGAAAAGTAAAAGCAGGCCCGCCATATGAAGAATCACAACCCTGCCAATGCGTAGTTTCCATGAATACCTGCAGGGGTGAGCTCCGCAAAAACAAAAGAGAAATATACAAAAAGAAATACTAAAACTAAAACGAGACATGAAAAATAAAATGCAGAAGAAGAGAAAAGAAAAAAAAAAGATAACTACTGGGGTTACTGTCATCCCAGCACGACTTATTCAGCAAAAGAAAAGTTCTAGCTAATGGGCCTATAAAAAGAAAAGTGCACAGGCAACTGTCCTAATATCCGTGTCGGTAATGGGTACCGATACGGTGATAGAACAGTTACCCCTCTGCCAAAATAATCATACCTGCTCCCCGCAGGCAGAAGAAATAGGAAGTAAGATGAGGAGGAGCACTGGTCCTCACTCATCTCACCACAAAACAAATCCTTGCCTAGCAAGGGGTCATCCCACACAGGTGCGTAGGAGTCAACGGCTTGAGCACAAGGCTCATCGTCATCCCAGCACACCAGCGGAGAATCAACCCGCACAGGCTCAGATATGGAAGGGGGATCAAGGAATAAAAAAGATGAAGAACTAAAATAATCAGAAAATGGGAGAGTGACTCTGGCTTCACTCTCAGCAGGATCCAAACAAAGATCATCGTCGGTATCATACGAGTCGTATCGGGGGGAATCCGACAACTCGAGGTCCACGGTGGTAAGAAGAACGACCTCGTCCAACAAAGAGGTGCAAACCTCCGCATCGGAAAGAGGATATTCCTCGTCCCACCGGGGTACGTAGAAGTGTTCCGAAGATCCACATTCTCCGTCGGAGATACTAGAATCCTCATCCCACTTCGGCGCAACCTCGGGCACCGAATCATCCACAATAACGGCATCATCAGCCGACTCACAAGAAAAAGGAGTAGAAAACTCCGGCAAATACTGCGTAGGGGCAAGGCTGCTCACAAAATCAGGCATAGAATGCGCAGGCCCCTTCGCAACATCATCCGCAGATGCCACCCCGTCGACGACCGGAACACTCTCCTCGTCCCATACAGGATCGTCCATGAGTTCCCGATCCACTCCTTGCGGGCTAACATCCGAGTGAGAGTGATCACTCAAAGGGAGCTCGTAAAAAGGGGTTGAGGAACCCATGAAGGAACTATATACGGCGAGAGATTCTTCCGTAATCTCAACGGGCAAAGATCGAGCAAGGTGCGCCATGTCAGTGTATGGGCCAGGCAACACCCTGGTAGGCCCATCCACAGTAGTCTCCCGCGAACAGGGGACTGCTGCGGATGCGTCCACAGAGGTAGAAGGCTTGCACAAGCGAGGGCAATCCTTCAACATATGGCCCACACCCTGACATAGAATACACCGAAAACAGTGCTCGGCATTAGAAACAGCCATGGCATCGATGCATCTCCGCAAAGCGTCAATAATACGGCACTCGGCAGCAGAATCCATCGCGAACAGAAATATTTACCGGAAATTACTACACACAAGAATAAAACAACTCGGATCTGCAAAATAAAAAAAAAGAAAACAAGGAAGGGACAGGAAAAATAAAGTAAACAATTTCAAAAACTAAAATAAAGATAAAACAGGGTATGAACAAATGGACAAGGGCGACTATCTCGCATCTACCTCTTCAAAAACTCAAACGACTGTGTTCCCCGGCAACGGCGCCAAAAACTTGATGCGTGGAATTACGGCAAGCGCACCGGTCGCACAAGTAATAAAGTTTGGGAATAAATCCCCGAGTGTCGGTCTCTTGAGGAACACAGTAAGGGATGAGTTAATGTCGAGGAGGACTTGAGATTGAAGTCCTCGGGGCGAAGGTAACGATGGGGGTTTTGATGGTTGTGGAAAATAAAGTAAAAATCTAACAACTACTCCTATGCAACGCCGCTATGCGATGCTTCGCCAGGCGGGATGGAAGACTAGTCGGGCCGCAATGCACCGAATCGCTAGGCGGATGGGCGAGTAGGCAAGCGTATAAGGTGGAGAGAACGGCGGAAATCCTACTATACAGGCCGCTATGCACTGCTTCGCCAGGCGGGATGGAAACTACACGGGCCGCTATGCACCGAATTGCTTGGCGGATGGAAGAGTAGGCTAGCGGATGAGGTGGTGAGAATGGCGGAATGAGGGTCGTGAGCACCTCTTCGCAACGCACGCCACTAGTAATTGCTAGTGCGGCAAGGGTGGATGGATGGTGGAGTAATAAGGCGCACCTCAAGCAATAAATAACGAAAATACAAATCACATAGACATGATTTAGCACAAGCGTTAATTACAATAAGCGTACTTCATCAATATAAAGAGTTAAACTAAGCTATCAAATACAAGAGGAAGAGGTGTGCGAATCGACCGAATCCGAAGCCTTATTGAGGGTTCACGGTTGGAATCCCGGGTTGTCAATCCGAGTTCAAGCACGGTCCTCAACTGCGTCCGGGGTAGAGGAGGCTGTCACTCACTCCCAATGGACCCGTCTTCTTCGTTGAAATGACCCGTAGATTGCGGCTCCAGCTCCTCCTAACTTGATGGAGAAAGCTAGGTCAAAACTCCGCTTGAAGCTCTAGGATGAAGGAGGAGGCCGAGAGGATGCTCCGGCATTGATTTGGCGTTGAAAGCTTGCCCGGAGACCCTCCCTAAGGTGGAGGATGAAGGGGGACAGAGGAAACCCTCGTCCGAGACGAAGAACGGCGGAAAATTGCGGATCTGGATCGATCTCTCAAGAATAGGGCGAAACCTGCACTATTTATAGAAAACAGAATTTAAACAGCGCGCACGATCACTGGCGCACGACCAGTGGTCGTGCGTGATATTGTCAGTGATCGTGCGATATGGAGGCAGAAAAGTGGAAAAAGATATAATGACTGCGCACGATCGGCAGCGCACGAGCAGTGATCGTGCGCGGTATGGCTAGTGATCGTGCGATATGCCGGGACAGAACTTTCACAGGCGAGGTCAAGACTGCGCACGACCGATGATCGTGCGCCAAAGAGGTCGATGGTCGTGCGTGGGTAAAAACGCACGACCATTGACTCCTTTGCCAAAAGTGGGGAAAGTCCGATGCCGGACGCCCACACGATCCCAGAACCTGCATGAAAACTGGACGGGATGTCGAATATGGCAGTCACAGACATAAATATTATGCAAGCAAAGAGGGGAATACACACACACGGAAATAGGCTAATAAAGTGCACAAGACGTGGAAAACCGTAGCGAACCAAAAGAAGTGCAAATGACGCTAAACAGTGTGCAAAGACAAGAAAATAAGCCTAGATGAGTCCGAAAATAGGTATATAAAGAGGACTCATCAGCCCACTAGGAACCCATGGAGGACCCACGGCGCTCCGGTGGTATAGCCGGAATCTACAAGACTCGCCAAGGGAATCAACACCCACTGAACACCTCACGAAGACCTCGGCATCACTGCATGCTAGAAGGGCAATACAACCGACTGTTCCATCCACATTAACTTCTTACAGCGAAATTTTAGTCACTAGAATAATTAAATAAATTATTAAATAAATAAGGAAAATTTTGGGTCTCTGGATTTAGGGCTTAAAGGTCATAATTGACCACCATAAATTATTATAGGAGTATTGGATGATCATTCGATGTACTTTCCATTTTACATGAAGTTTAACCATGGTGGTCTGTATTTAGTAATTTTGGAAAATTGTTCATGATTTTTGTTTGAGGCTTATCACTCCTTAATCACTAATGATATTTGACCCAGAGCATTTATATGCCCTTGCAATCAGGTTAGAGTTTTCCTTGAATTTTTAGAAATAATATTGCCCTATTTATCTATTTTAATAAATTATTGCAAGTTACCTTTAAAATAAAATCAGTGGCCTAAACCTTGCTGAAAAATTTAGGAGACCTTGGATCTTAGGTTAAATGTTTATAATGAGTATAACATAAATCTGGGGGAATTGTATCTTGTCTAAATTTGGTACCTCCTGTTCAATCTCGGAGACCTTGGCCACTAGGAATATTTAATAAAATACTAGATAAATAGAAAAATTGTGAAATTCTGGATTTGGGCAATAAAGGTCATAATGAACCCCCATTAATTATTATAAGGATATTGGATGATTACACTATGTACTCCCCATTATACATGACATTTAACCGTGTGGTCTGCATTTAGTAAATTGTTGAAAGGAAGTAATTTGGCATAGTTAGGAGTTAGCCATCTTGCCGGATTTTATAGATGTGGATGAGTCATCCTAGAAGTTTAGGTTAAGTAATGAGATATGAGTCGGTAGTGTTGAGTAGTGCTTGGGGGTCGACGAAAGATCGCCTTCCCCCGCAGAGTGAAAAGTCAAAATCACCTTAGGTTTAGTCTACCGTAATATGAAAAAGATATGGGTAATGGATATGGAATTAGTTACCAACCAACAAGAATAAGTGCCTTGCGAAAGGGAGCTTTGGGATTCACCCCATCATAGCTCCTAGTACCCTCGAGAGCCCTTCACAGGGAATACCTTGGGCAGTCCTGGGTAAAACCTAAGTCGTAGGTATAAAATCGCCATAAGAGTAAATAGAAAATTTAGGATTTCACACTCTCACACCCCAATGACCGGGAGATAGTTTGGGTTACTCGGGCAAATAAGCTCAGTGGTTATGGTGATGGGCATGGTGGCCCGGTGAGCTTCGGCTCGGTTGTAGAATATGACGGATGGGATAGTCCGGAGAGCTGCATCTCGGTTGTAGAATATGACGTACGGGATAGTCCGGAGAGCTTCAGCTCGGTTGTTGATTATGACGGACGGGATAGTCCGAGGAGATTTGGCTCGGTTATTAGGACTCATAACTATTGCATGTGCATAAAAGGTATAAGGTGGTGGGTCTTCGGTATTGGACGGTCGATGCACCGACGCCAATACGCTGACTAGGCAAGTGTGGTTAGCACTTCGCCAACAGAAGTCCGGTGTGCCAGCCGGCAAGAGTACGCAGGAGTCCGCTTTGTGCACCAAGCGTTGAGGCGTACGATAGGTCTGACCGGTAGTGCTTTACTGGTTTAGAAGTGGGCGAGGCCCAACCCACCGCTTCCGTGTGCCACTACGGAGATATCCTGAGAGGTAACGGCTCCGAAAGGGGGAACTAAAGGTCTGTGTATACAGAGTCGAGTGGGTGAGTTGCACTTGCATGTTCACATCACAGCATAATTGTATTTCATAGCATAACCATTGCATATAACCTGACACCTAACGTATAAGCGCTATGGGACGCTCTATACATTAGGCCTTGCAAAACGACCCCTTGGTCTATAAGTTCGTGCGAGCGTGCTTATAGGTCAAGGTTCTCTTTTAGTATTAAATATTTAAGCCTGCTAGTAAAACCGACACCCTATCGTATAAATCGGTATGGGACTTTTTATACGATAGGATCCCTGCAAGAGATCCCTTAGCTTATGTGTATTCACATAAGTTAAGGTTACTTATTCTAAATTTGTATCATTATTACCATACTTAGAACTGCTAGTCTAATTCCGCTGCCATCTGCTACTTGACATTCTCCACCTTCATGTCCTTTCCTTTCCTTCTCCCCGCTCGGTGCTTAGGAGCCATGGGCGAAGGGGCGGAGGACGATAGGACTTAGTCTTTTAGAGTAATGGTTTTCGAACCACATCATTTTAGGGGACCACGGAGCCCAGCATGGAGGAGCAGCCCCGGAGGTCGGCACGCTTGGAGATCGGACAGTCTAGTACTGGAGTCCAGACAGTAGGGACTGTGAGTCCCGACCACTAGTAGTTATATTAGTTTACTTCCACGCTGAGCGATTTGTAGTGAGGAAATGTTGTACCGGGCATAATCCCAAGATTTCTGTTATATGTATTATCTGTGGACACTCCCTTCGTGGAGCTTATTTTCTATACCTGTGATTTTCTGTGGACCTGCTTTTATTCTATTGCTACAGTTGTGATCGATTTTGGTCGGCAGAATCGGCATCTTGTAGTGATGACCTTCCCGGGTGCGAAGGTATCACCGCAAGGTGGCGGTTCTGGGCCTAAGACCCCGGTGTCGAAAAAAAATGGGGGTCTTACACGTGGTATCAGAGGAAACCTCGATCAGAAAAGTAGCAGTCCACTAACCCTGGTACACCCCCGCTCGGGTTTAGTTTGGGGACAAACTAAGCAGCGGAAGTAGTGGTGGACCCATATGGGAAATCACATGAAAATTGTCCACTTTTAGTTAAATCTATGAGACTTCTTATATTTGTCTTCTATTACGCAGCCCCCAGCGCAGCCAACACCCCAAGGCGGAGTTCAGCAGACTCCGACTGTTGCACCACCTCCCCTGGTCCCCACTCCATTCCTACACTCGGAGATGGGTCAAACACTGACGGCCATTCTAGATGCTTTCAGTGCTCAGCAGGTTCCGGCTCCGCAGCCGAACCCGGGGGCCAATTGGCTAAGCATCTTTCGAGGACTCTCCCCTCCATCCTACTTGGGGACAGAATCCGCTGTACGGATAGAAGAATGGCTAGATATTATGTACGAAATGCTGACTGGGATACAGTGTTCCTGGGAGGAGAGGGTGGCCTTGGTTGTCTCCTGCTTGGAGTCCCATGCCAAGAGGTGGTGGAAGACGCTGCTGGACACAATGTTTGCTGATAGAGAGGTTGCGGAAGTTACATGGGAAGAGTCCAGGACCGCACTACTGGAGCATTTTGTTCCACAGTCGGCCATGGATGAGTTGGAGGAGCGGTTCTTACAGCTGAAGCAGGGCACCCGGACAGTGGTAGAGTACCATCGGGAGTTCGAACATTTGGCTCGATATGCAGATTCTTACCAATTGGACGAAGCGGGATACATCAAGAGATTCTATAAGGGCCTGCGGGAGGACTTGAGGGAGGCTTTGTTGTTTGTATCCGACGGGCCTATCTCCCGGATTTTGGAGATGGCAAAGAGGATTGAGGCTGACTAGCACACCACTCGGGGCCGAAAGCGACAAGCGGAGGATCAAGGCCGAAGAGCCAGAAATGATCAGTGGTAAGGTGCTATACCAGGTGGGAGAAGGACAGAGGACCAGCCTCGACAGGAAGTGAGGCAGGAGCTGAGGGAGCAGGTGATATTGGCCCCTCAGCCTCTTCAGATGAGGGAGGCACTGAGACCCGGGGGTATGGCATTTCCCCCACCGGAGTGCTACAACTGCCATCAGATAGGACAGATTCGGAGAAACTGCCCTATGAGGTGAGCACCTTTACCCGCACCCCAGGATGCCCTGCATGCCCAATAGTTTGGAGGACGAGGACGTGGTCGAGGACGTGGTGTCCAGGGTGCAGATCGCAGGCAACAGAGGGAGCAAATTTATGCACTGGATTTGGCTCAACCCCGGAACACGGAGCAAGTAATCACTGGTACGTCAGAAAATCGTAAACTTATTTCCTCATGACCTTTAAGTTTATAAAGAAGTTATAATCTAGGGAAGAAAACCATACCTAGATTCTAAGTCATTTAACTTTCCCCACCCCCAGGAATAGTTTTCGTCAGCGGCAAACCCGCTTATATGCTATTTGATACGGGTGCTTCACACTCGTTTGTATCGGAAGCCTTCGTAGAAGGGTTGGAAGGCGTGGAACGATTCACGGGTCTGATGATGAGGATACGATTACTCGACGGATCAGAGTTGTTAACCTCTGCCTACTGTAATATGGAGGCGGAGATCGGCGGAAGGATATTTGAAGCTCCAGCGACGATCATAAAGATGCCAATCTTTGATTTGATCCTAGGAATGACGTGGTAGAACTAGAATCATGCTCAAATTGACTGCACGTCCAAGAGAGTTACCGTGAGACATGGAGATTGCTACCTCGTCATTGAAGGTACTAGATCTATTTCCCCTCTCATGCTGTCATTTGTACAGGCCGTCAAGGCTCACTTACAGGGGGAAGAAGTGTATGAGGTAATATTTGAAATGACTGAGGCCAAGGTCTCTACCTCGGGTATTCCGGTGGTGCGAGATTTTGCCGATGTATTCCCAGAGAAACTGCCTGGGCTACCCCCGCACCGGGAGCAGGATTTCCAGATACAGCTGGTGCCGGGGGCTAAGCCGGTAGCTAGAGCCCCTTACCGGATGGCCCCAAAAGAGCTGACAGAATTTTGAAGCCAACTCCAGGAACTGGTGGAAGCCGGATTTGTTAGACCGAGTTCATCGCCATGGGGAGCCCCGGTCTTATTTGTGAAGAAGAAGGATGGGACACTTCGCCTGTGCATCGATTATCGAGAACTAAACAGGCTGACCGTCCAGAATACCTATCCGCTCCCACGGATAGACGAATTATTCGACCAGCTGGAGGGAGCCCATTATTTCTCGAAGCTGGATTTAAGGTCGGGTTACTACCAACTACGGATCCAGGAGGAGGACATTCCAAAGACTACTTTCAGTAGCAGATATGGGCTATATGAGTTTACCGTGATGCCTTTCGGGCTCACAAATGCTCCGTCGGCATTCATGAGCCTCATGAACCTGGTTTTTGAGGCCTACTTGGATGTGTTCGTCATAGTATTCATAGACGACATCCTGATCTACTCTAGGATGGAAGAGGAGCACACTCGGCATCTGACGCTGACACTGGAGAGATTACGGGAGCACAAGCTCAATGCGAAGATCACCAAATGCCAATTTTGGTTGAAAGAGGTGGCCTTCCTAGGCCATATCATCAGTGGTGCTTGGTTGGCAGTGGACCCGGCCAAGATCCAAGCAGTCCGGGACTGGCCACAGTTGAAGACGGCCACAGATGTACGAAGTTTCCTAGGACTCGCCGGTTACTACCGGAAGTTTGTAGAGGGATTCTCTCGTATCGCCCTTCCACTCACATCTCTGACAAGGAAGGAGGTGCCATTTATCTGGACCCCACAGTTTGAGGCAGCTTTTTAAGAGCTAAAGGGGAGACTCACTTCGGCTCCTATACTTGCTCTCCCTTCAGGGAAAGAAGGATTCCAGGTCTACCCTGATGCCTCCTACAAGGGCATGGGTGCAGTGCTTATGCAGAATGGCCATGTGATAGCTTACGCTTCTCGGCAGCTGAAGAAGCACGATCAAAACTACCCAGTCCATGACTTAGAGATGGGAGCTGTCATCTTTACACTAAAAGTATAGTGTCACTATCTGTACGGTGTCCACTGCGACATATACTCTGACCATAAAAATTTGAGGTATGTGGACACGCAAAAATAGCTGAACATCAGACAGAGACGATGGGTGGAATTTTTTGCAGACTACCAGTATGAGATGCACTACCACCCGGGAAAGGCGAATGTGGTAGCAGATGCACTGAGCCGAAAGACCGCAAACGCCGGAGTAAGAACACAGTTGATGGCTTTGGAGTTAGTTCAGATGTTAGATAAGATGCAAATATCCCTAGTGTCCGAGGATCACCCTGAGTTATACCGAGAGTATCTTTCATCATTAATCGCCAGTGGTGACATTCGAGAAAGGGTCAAGGATGGACAGAGGCAGTGTAACATCCCATTTCCAATTAGGCCCCCCCTAAGAATAACTTTGGGCTTGCCTGGGCCATGGCAAGACCATAGGGAACCAAATAGACCAAATGGGCTTAGGAGTCTAGTAGAGACTCATTTTGGGCTGCAAATAGCAAGTTTCCAAAACACTGAGTTTGGGTGACCTAGTGGGTTCAAACTGACTCTAGGGCATTTCTAGACCCAATGTGGGGCCAATGAGTCACCATAGACTCAATGGGGTCAATACTAGTGGCCAAATTAACCCAAGCCAACCCTAACCCTAAAATGGTCAAAGTGCCCTTCCTAAGGGCCATGTGACCTCCAGGGGGGCCAACTCAACTCCAACTAACCCTACCTAGGCCTTAGGGAAGTCCAATGGGTCACTAAAGACCCATTGATGTGGACCCAAAGAGTCAAAATGACCAAGTCAACATTTAACCCAAGTCAAGTCAACTTAGCCCATTTGGGTTAACCCAAGTTCAAGCCACCCTCCCTCTTGGGCTAAGCCTGATGACAAGAATAATGTGAGGTATTAGGGCTGCCAATAACCTAGTTCCTTGACCAGTCAACTAGGTGACTAGGAGAGAGAAAGAGAAGCCTAAATTTGAGAAATAATAGAGGAGAGAGAAAGAGTAAAGGATCATTCATGGTGGGTCCCTCTCTTATATTTCATTTGAAGTATCATAATTTGTAGTGGGCTGCCAATAGAATAAAAAGGAAGACATTACATGGGGGCTTCATTTGGAGGAAGAGAGAGAGAAAGAGAGAGAGAAGAAAAATAGGAGAGAGAAAATAATAGGTTCATGGAGAAGATGAGCCTCCCTTTCCCTTGTGAGTTCATGTAAAATTAAATGGCCTTAGTGGGCTGCCATTAGAGGGGTGAGATGAGGAGTTTTCAGTTTGGGGGTGACTAGGAGAGAGAGAGGAAGAGAGAGAAAGGAAATAATGGTGGGAGGAGAGAGAAATAATGAAAGAGAAGTTGAAGGGGGTGGGGCTCGGCCAAGAGAGGCTGAAAGCATGCCTTTATGGCTGCATTCAACTCCTCTAGAGAAGAGGAGTAGATGCAGCCGTTTCCCAGCCTTCAAGAGGGCTGTTTCACCCCCCTCCACCTTGGCCGACCCCCCCCCCCATTTATGGCCATTAATGGCTTTCTTCATAACAGCCATGACCCTCCCCCTCCCCTCTCTACCTTTTTAAACCCCCATTAGTGAGCCAAGGAGAGGCTTTCGAATCCCTAACAGAAGAGCAAGTGGTGGCCGGAGCTTGAGAAGAAGGAAAACGCCGCCGCCGCCGTCGCCATGGCCCCTCGCCGATCTACACGTCGCATGGCCGCCGGGAAGGTCCTCCCTCACCTCTTCTCTCATGTTTAGATCCTAGGATTGTTTAGGAAGAGGTTTCATGCTCAAACAAATCGGATCTAAGTTTTAAAAATTCAGAAAAATGACTATTTTGTGGTGGTTTTGGAGCCCTCGGGAAGGTCGGCGCCGCCACCTCCGGCCGCCCTAGCTCCGGCAGTGGTTAGCCCCCACCACCGGGAACACATAAGAGGTGTTTCCCGGTGGTGGCGCCGCCTCAGGCCGCCGGGAGATGGCCCGCAAAAACCACCTGTGCGAGCTCCTTTGCGGTCCATTTGGAGAAGATGAGCAGCGTGCGTCCGATGCGCTTTAAAGATCGTGCAAAGATCAACTAATTAATTATAATAACTTAATTCCTGATTTTCTGTATCCTATAAAACAGTTTTACTGTAACCCGATTTTAGGCCCCTTAAGTGCTCCTAATGAAAAAGTTTAAAACATAAAAGTTGTAGGTCTTTAAAAGACCTACAATTTGATATGCAGTGGGGAAAATTTGAAGAAAAATACAGCCCTGTAGAGCCTTTTGAATAAGGGTGTGTCCTAATCTTTAGGGCAGAACCTTGTAAAATTATTTTAGGACCTTTAGATGCATAATCAACAAATATGGCCAACATAAAAGTTGTAGGTATTTTGAATACCTACAATTTGATATGTGGTGGGAAAAATTTGGATGAGTGGTCTGCCCTATAGAGTCTTTTTAGTGAGGGCTATGCCCTACAAGTTAGGGCAGATCACTGTAGGAGAAATTTAGGGCACCCCTAGGGATTTTCAGGGGGTGTGACCTTCAGAGAAGTTGTAGGTATTTTGAATACCTACAGTTTGATATGTGATGGGTAAAATGTGGATGAGTGGTCTGCCCTGTAGAGTCATTTTAGTGAGGGCTATACCCTACAAGTTAGGGCAGATCACTGTAGGAGAATTTTAGGGCACCCCTAGGGATTTTCAGGGGATGTGACCAGCAGATAAGTTGTAGGTATTTCAAATACCTACAGTTTGATATGTAATGGAAAAATATAGGACAAGCCTACAGACCTGTAGGGCCATTTTCCTAGGGTAGGTCCTATATGTAGGGCAGATTTTAAGATGGATCCCCACACTTAACCCTTGGTCCAAATCCTCTGAATTTTGGACAGGGGCTTAACCTAGCATAAACCTAGCTCCTGTAAATATTGGAGGCAATTTGGGATAAGGTAGCTTAGGGTTTTGCCCTAAACCTAGAAAAGCTAGGGTTAGAACATTGAAGGGTCAAATGACCTCCATACCCTTCCAATTTTTGGTGAGGTGTCCCTGGTATATATATCTAGGCCTGGTTCAAATTTCAACTCATTTGGTTGAGTTTTGAATAGGAAACCACCAAGCCCTAGTTTGGTCCTAGGGAAGGGTAATATGGGAAAAAGGGGACTTGTGGCAATTTGGTGGTCAACTCACCTCAACAGAGGTTGAAGTTGTGACCAATGGGTTAGGATGATCCTAAGAACCCTTGGGGAGCAAAGGAGATGTGTTAGGGTGGATTTACCCTAGGGCCCAGGTACAAACCCAAAGTGAGGACTTTTGGGGGTTTGTGAAGGACATAGGGGCAAATGCTCTTGTATGGCCTTGATATTTGGTGGAGAGGTGGTTAATGAATATTTAACCCTCTGGTTATAATCTTAGAGAATTTTAAGGTAGCTAGGTACCTCAAATCCTAAACCCTAGTTTTAGGGTAGAAGGGCCTTTAGGGTCAAAACAGTAATATAACTCATCTAAAAGCCATGAAACTTGGGTAGTGTACTTCTTGGGTTTAGGGAAGTCTTGGGAAGTAATATTGAGAGCCTTGGAATTCAATACATGATAGTTCCTTCATAACTCACAAAAATAGGTTTTTGGGTATTTTAATTAATTTGATTTCTCTGGTTGATTAATGGATATGAAATTTTGGCAGAGAGCTTTTTAGATTCTTATACATATGCTTGAATTTTTCTGGAATTATTAACTGATTATTTTAAGTACTTCATTCACAAGCCATTGATTTTCTAAAGATAGTCAAATAATTATTATGGGTTGTTCCCTCACTGAAATCTGGTGTAACTTAGGCAAATGAGTTTTTATGACCTCTTACATCTCTGGTAATTATTGTAGAATTTTTGGATCTATAATCATAGGGGTTGATTCACAAGGCTTGCAATTTGTAGAATTTATAAATGATTTTTAAATAATATTTTTAGGCCTTGTAAAATTATAATTTTTGGTCAGTAAACATTTATGGACATTGTAGAGCCCTGGTAATTTTCTTATAACTTTATGATGAATGAAAGTAGTACCTCATGCTCAAAATCACACATGGCTTTGATTTCTGGATAATTAAATAAATATTAAATTATTTAGGAAAAATTTGGAAGTGCTGGATTTAAATTATAAAAGTCATGATAGGCCCTTAGTAATTATCTTAGGGTGTTTGGATGAGAAATTGATGCACTTCCTATCATACTTGTTGTTAGCTCAAGTTGGTCTGCATATAGTGAAATCATAGAAATTGAAATACCATGGTTATAGGGCGACAAATCATGTGTAAATGCCGTGGCAAGATGATTCGGAGGTTATCAATGAAATTGGGTATGGGATAGTGGTTAGGTTAACTAAGGATGGGTGGAGCTCGGGTTCGACGGAACATCGTCTTTCCTGGGAGCGGGTGAAGGAGTTAAAATACATTAGGGTTAGAACCAGAGTAACATTAAGGGTTTGGGTACGGGGTATTAACCAACAATAATAAGTGCCTTGCGAAAGGGAACTTCGGGCCGTAATGCACCGTCTTGGTTCCTAGTGCCCCTTGAGAGCCCTTCACGGGGTATACCGGGGGCAGTCCTGGGCTAACGTAAACTGTAATAACAAACCGACAAGAGTAACTTAGTAACTAGGGCTGCACTTTTCACAACACTGTTGGCACAGGAAGGTTGATGAGAGCTTCGACTCGGTTGATTTGGAAACGGACGGGATGGTCCGGGGAGCTTCGGCTCGGTTGATTTGGAGACGGACGTTTTGGTCCGGGGAGCTTCGGCTCGGTGTTGTGTGCTTACGGTTTAACTTGCATGTGCATAAAAATAGGAAAGTTAAGGTGGTGGGTCCTTTGATATCGGGGAGTTCGATTGCACCGACACCGATATCGTTGACTCGGCGGGGTGATTAGCACACCGCCAACAGAAGTCCGGTGCGCCAGCCGGCAAGAGTACGCAGGCGTCCGCTTTGTGCACCAAGCGTTGAGGCGTACGATAGGTCAGACCAGTGTGCTTTACTGGTTTTGGAGGTGGGCGAGGCCCAACCCACCGCTTCCGTTTGCCACTACGGAGGTATCCTGGGAGGTAACGGCTCCGAAAGGGGGAACTAAAGGTCTGTGTGCACAGAGTCGGGTGTGTGAGTTGCACTGCATGACATAACATACCCACCATATAGTTGCATATCATATCGTTCATAACAACCATGACACCTAAAGTATAAGTGGAATGGGACGCTTATACTTTAGGACTTGCAAAACGACCCCTTGGTCTATAAGCTTGTGTGGGCAAGTTTATAAATCAAAGGTTAATTTCAATATATATATATGCTGCTGTTTGATAACCGACACCCCAACGTATAAGTGGTATGGGACACTTTATACGATGGGAGCCTTGCAAAAGATCCCTTGGCTTATGTGTACTCACATAAGTGAAGGTTTAATTTCTTACTTACTTCCTTTCTGTTATACCTATTACAACACTTATAATGCTCCCCAGTCATAACTTGCTAGTTAGGTCCACCGTCATCTGCTTTTGACTAATCTCCACCTTCATGTCCTTCCCTTTCTTCCTCTCCGCCCGGTGCCTTAGAGCGTGGGGGAAGGGGTGGGGGATGATAGGACTTAGTCTTTTAGACTAACGGTTTTCGAACCATATCATTTTAGGGGATCGTGGAGCCCAGCATGGAGGAGCAGCCCCAGAGATCGGTGCGCCTAGAGGTGGGGCAGTCTAGCTCCGGAGTTCACACCGCCGGGACCGTGAGTCTCGATCTTTGAGTAGTTTCTGATTCGCTTCCGCATGAGAGACTTGTAGTGAGGATATTTTGTACCGGGCATAAGCCCGTAATTATATTACTCTGATGATTCTGTGGACACTCCCTTCGTGGAGTTTTATTATATATGTATGTGATTTTTATTATTGTGGACTGCATTGCTTTTACTTCAATAAATGTGCTACTTTCTGTGATCGAATTTGGCCGGCAGAATCGGCGCCTTGTGGTGATGACCTTTCGGGACGTGAAGGAGTCACCGCAAAGCGGCGGTTCTGGGCCTAAGACCCCGGTGGAAAAAAAAAAAAAAGGGGGTCTTACAAGTGGTATCAGAGGAAACATCGATCAGAAGGAAGTAGCAGTCCACAAACCCTAGGTCACCCCCCGCTCGAGTTTAGTTTGGGGACAAACTAAGCAGCGGAAGCAGTGGTGTGCCCATATGGGGATCACATATAATTTGTCCACCTTTATGTAGTATTTGAACGTTTTCTCAGCGTGTGTTTTTGTTACGCAGCCTCCAGCACAGCCTACGCCGCAGGGCGGAGTTCAGCAGACTCAGGGAGTTGCACCACCTCCACCGGCCCCCACTCCTTTCCTTCAGTCAGACATGGGACAGACCCTGACTGCCATTCTGGAGGCCTTCAGGGCCCAGCAGGTTCCGGTCCCGCAGCCCAATCCGGGGGCCAACTGGCTCAGCATCTTCCGGGGTCTTTCTCCCCCGTCCTATCTGGGGACAGAGTCGGCTGTTCGGACGAAGGAATGGCTGGATATCATGTACGAGATGCTGACCGGGATTCGGTGTCCATGGGAGGAGAGGGTGGCTCTGGTTGTCTCCTGCTTGGAGTCCCATGCGAAGAGGTGGTGGAAGACGCTGTTGGACACGACTTTTGCTGATAGGGAGGTTGCAGAGGTCACTTGGGAGGAGTTCAGGGCCGCACTGCTGGAGCATTTCGTTCCGCAGTCGGCTAGGGATGATTTGGAGGAGCGGTTCTTGCAGCTGAAGCAGGGTACTCGGACCGTGGTGGAGTACCATCGAGAGTTTGACCACCTGGCTCGATATGCAGATTCCTACCAGCTGGACGAGGCAGGGTATATCAGGAGGTTCTACAAGGGCCTGCGGGAGGACCTGAGGGAGGCCCTCTTGTTTGTATCTGACGGGCCCATCTCCCGGATTTTGGAGATGGCCAAAAGGATCGAGGCAGATTGGCACACCACCCGGGGCCGGAAGCGGCCAGCAGAGGATCAGGGACGGAGAGGTAGGAATGACCAGCGGCGAGGTGCTGTACCAGAGGGGAGAAGGACAGAGGACCAGCCTCGTCAGGACGTGAGGCCGGAGCCGAGGGAACAGGTGGTATTGGCCCCTCCACCTCTTCGGATGCAGGAGATGCCGAGACCCGGGGGAATGGCGTATCCCCCAGAATGCTTCCTTTGCCATCAGATTGGGCACATACGGAGGAACTGCCCCATGAAGGGGGCACCACCTCCAGCACATCAGGGCGGCCCACCAGCTCAGTATTACGGAGGCCGAGGGCGCGGCCGCGGCCGAGGATACCAGGGGGAAGATCGTAGACAGGGGAGAGAGCAGGTATATGCCTTGGACCTTGCACAGCCGCGGAATCCGGAGCAGGTCATCGCAGGTATGCTGAAATGTTTTCCTTGTTTTCATAGAATTTCCCCTTTAAATTGTTAAACTTAGAACCACACTAGATAGATTAACCAGGAAAGAAAACTTTTTATAGAACCCTGAGATATTTAATCACCCCAGGTATAGTCTTCATCAGTGGCAAGCCTGCCCGCACGCTGTTCGATACTGGAGCTACTCACTCTTTTGTGTCGGAGTCGTTCGTAGAAGGACTGGAAGGTGTGGAGCGGTTCACAGGCTCGAGGATGAGGGTGCGACTACCGGATGGATCTGAGCTCCTTACCACGGATCACTGCAATATGGAGGCAGAGATTGGTGGGAAAGCGTTCGAGGCTCCAGCGACGATTCTGAAGCTGACGGACTACGACCTGATCCTGGGCATGGTATGGCTGCATTGGAACTATGCCCAGATTGACTGCCAGGCAAAGAGGATCACCGTGAGGCACGGGGACTCTTTCATTACCATCGAAGGTATAAGACCTGTCTCTCGTATGCTCTTATCTTCGGTACAGGCCGTTAAGGCCCATCTGCAGGGAGAGGAGGTCTATCAGATTCTTTTTGAGATGGCGGAAGTCAAGGAGTCGGTGACAGACATTCCGGTGGTGCGAGATTTCGCTGACATCTTTCCAGAGAAACTACCAGGACTACCGCCACACCGAGAGCAGGATTTTCATATACAGCTTGTGCCGGGGGCCAAGCCGGCGTCTAGGGCCCCTTATCGGATGGCCCCAAAGGAGTTGGCAGAGTTTCGGACCCAGTTGCAGGAATTAGTGGAGGCAGGTTTTGTTAGACCGAGTTCCTCGCCATGGGGAGCACCGGTCCTGTTCGTGAAGAAGAAGGATGGGACACTCCGCCTGTGCATCGATTATCGAGCACTAAACAGGCTGACCGTCCGGAATACCTATCCGCTCCCACGGATAGACGAATTATTCGACCAGTTGGAGGGGGCCCATTATTTCTCGAAGCTGGATTTGAGATCAGGATACTACCAGCTGCGGATCCAGGAGGAGGACATTCCGAAGACGGCCTTTAGCAGTAGATATGGCCTGTATGAGTTTACCGTGATGCCCTTTGGGCTCACGAATGCTCCGTCGGCGTTCATGAGTCTCATGAACCGGGTTTTCGAAGCCTACTTGGATGTGTTCGTCATAGTATTCATAGACGACATCCTGATCTATTCTAGGACGGAGGAGGAGCACACTCGACATCTGGCACTGACCTTGGAGAGGTTGCGGGAGCATCGCCTTTATGCAAAATTCAGCAAGTGTCAGTTCTGGTTGAAGGAGGTGGCCTTCCTAGGTCACATCATCAGCGGAGCCGGGCTAGCGGTAGATCCAGCGAAGATTCGGGCAGTTCGAGATTGGCCGCAGTTGAAAACGGCCACCGATGTACGCAGTTTCTTGGGACTTGCCGGTTACTACCGGAAGTTCGTAGAGGGGTTCTCTCGGATTGCCCTCCCCCTCACATCGTTGACAAAGAAGGAGGCACCTTTTGTTTGGACCCCGCAGTGCCAGGCGGCTTTCCAGGAGCTGAAGGACCGACTCGTCTCGGCCCCCATTCTGGCCCTTCCATCGGGGAAGGAAGGATTTCAGGTGTATACCGACGCATCATACCAGGGAATGGGGGCAGTGCTGATGCAGAACGGACATGTCATAGCATATGCCTCCCGCCAGCTGAAGACCCACGAGAGGAACTACCCGGTGCACGACCTCGAGATGGGAGCGGTCGTTTTTGCTCTAAAGGTCTGGCGTCATTACCTTTATGGAGTCCACTGCGATATCTTCTCCGATCACAAGAACCTGAAATACGTGGACACGCAGAAGGAGTTGAATATCAGGCAGAGGCGCTGGGTGGAGTTCTTAGCAGATTATCAGTATGAGATGCACTACCACCCAGGGAAGGCAAACGTGGTGGCCGACGCGCTGAGTCGGAGAGCGGCCACTTCCGAAGCTGGGCCCCAGGTGATGTCTATGGAGCTAGTCCAGTCATTCAGAGATATGCAGATATCCCTAGTGTCCGAGGATGACCCAGATCTGTATAGGGAGTATCTGGCATCGATAGTGGCCATAGACGATATTCGGGATCGCATTCGGGACGGACAGAGGGCAGATGTGTGGGCAGAGCCGATGTTCCGAGCCTTGGAGGAAGGTTCGACAGGAGATTATTCCCTGAGGGATGGTTTGCTCCACTTCAGAGGCAGAGTATATATACCCGCAGGAGGCCAGATCCGAGAAGACATTTTGACGGAGGCACATTGCAGCCGGTACTCCGTACACCCGGGGATCACAAAGATGACCGCTGATTTGAAGAGGACGATGTTTTGGCCGGGCATGAAGAAGGACATTACGTACTTCGTGACCCATTGCGAGGCGTGTCAGTTGGTGAAGGCGGAGTGCAGGAACCCCGCAGGGCTGTTGCAGCCACTCCCGGTGCCGGAGTGGAAGTTCGACGACATAGCGATGGATTTTATACATGGTCTTCCCCGGTCTCGGATAGGGAACGACTCGATTTGGGTGATTGTCGATCGGCTGACGAAGGTGGCCCGCTTTGTGCCGATCAGGAAGGATGACTCGGTGGGAGTGCTGGTACGGAAGTTTGTGGAGCAGTATGTCCGATATCATGGCGTGCCCCGGACGATAGTGTCGGACCGCGATGGACGATTTACATCCAGGGAGTGGCGGTCAGTGCAGGCATATTTGGGCACCCGGTTGGCTTTTAGCACGGCCTTCCACCCTCAGACGGACGGGCAGACCGAGCGCACCAATAGGACCCTGGAGGACTTACTACGGCTGTGTATACTAGACCGAGGGGAGCCGTGGGAGAAGATGTTACCCTTGGTCGAGTTCTCCTACAATAATAGCTACCAGTCCAGCATCAGGATGGCGCCTTATGAGGCCTTATATGGAAGGAGATGTAGGACCCCGCTTTCTTGGGTACAGGACGAGGATCCGAAGCTGCTGGGATCGGATTTCGTTGAAGACACCGAGGCTCAGGTGAGGCTGATCAGAGAAAGGATGCTGGAGGCGCAGAGCAGACAAGCAAAATACTATGACGCTCGGCATCGTCAGGTGGAGTTCCGGGTAGGAGATCGAGTGTTCTTGAAGATCCGGCCCATGCACGGAGTCTCACGGGTGCGCGGTCGGAGGAAGAAACTCAGCCCTAGGTATATGGGCCCTTACCGGATCCTGGAGCGGATCGGACCCTTAGCCTACAGGCTAGAATTGCCACCAGAGCTGGCAGCTCTACACGACGTCTTCCACATCTCTTCGCTGAGAAGGGCTCTACTACGCCCGGAGCAGCGAATTTTGACCGCAGAAGGGCCGGTAGCTTCAGACCGATCTGTTCACTTGGAGCCGGTTCGGATCGATGACAAAGGAGTGCGGATCTTGCGCCGTAAGAAGATTCCCTTAGTCAAGGTTCTGTGGAGAAATCACGGTCAGGAGGAGCACACCTGGGAACCTCAGGACCTGATGCAGGAGAGATACCCGGAGCTGTTTAGTCAGGTAATCCTCGCAACTCCTCAAGTAATTTAAAGTTTTCCTTCCTATTTACAATTATTCGTAGAATAATCTAAGAAGGTATAGGCTAAACTTTTTGTTTATTGGGGACTAGCCCGTAAATGTTGATATCGTAGGCACCGCAAACCATATGGGATGTTACAAGCTTAACTTATGCCGGTAGTGATCTCCCGTAGACTTAACCTTAATTTCGGGGACGAAATTTTTGTTTTGTTTATTGGGATTTGTAACATCCCATTTCCAATTAGGCCCCCCCTAAGAATAACTTTGGGCTTGCCTGGGCCATGGCAAGACCATAGGGAACCAAATAGACCAAATGGGCTTAGGAGTCTAGTAGAGACTCATTTTGGGCTGCAAATAGCAAGTTTCCAAAACACTGAGTTTGGGTGACCTAGTGGGTTCAAACTGACTCTAGGGCATTTCTAGACCCAATGTGGGGCCAATGAGTCACCATAGACTCAATGGGGTCAATACTAGTGGCCAAATTAACCCAAGCCAACCCTAACCCTAAAATGGTCAAAGTGCCCTTCCTAAGGGCCATGTGACCTCCAGGGGGGCCAACTCAACTCCAACTAACCCTACCTAGGCCTTAGGGAAGTCCAATGGGTCACTAAAGACCCATTGATGTGGACCCAAAGAGTCAAAATGACCAAGTCAACATTTAACCCAAGTCAAGTCAACTTAGCCCATTTGGGTTAACCCAAGTTCAAGCCACCCTCCCTCTTGGGCTAAGCCTGATGACAAGAATAATGTGAGGTATTAGGGCTGCCAATAACCTAGTTCCTTGACCAGTCAACTAGGTGACTAGGAGAGAGAAAGAGAAGCCTAAATTTGAGAAATAATAGAGGAGAGAGAAAGAGTAAAGGATCATTCATGGTGGGTCCCTCTCTTATATTTCATTTGAAGTATCATAATTTGTAGTGGGCTGCCAATAGAATAAAAAGGAAGACATTACATGGGGGCTTCATTTGGAGGAAGAGAGAGAGAAAGAGAGAGAGAAGAAAAATAGGAGAGAGAAAATAATAGGTTCATGGAGAAGATGAGCCTCCCTTTCCCTTGTGAGTTCATGTAAAATTAAATGGCCTTAGTGGGCTGCCATTAGAGGGGTGAGATGAGGAGTTTTCAGTTTGGGGGTGACTAGGAGAGAGAGAGGAAGAGAGAGAAAGGAAATAATGGTGGGAGGAGAGAGAAATAATGAAAGAGAAGTTGAAGGGGGTGGGGCTCGGCCAAGAGAGGCTGAAAGCATGCCTTTATGGCTGCATTCAACTCCTCTAGAGAAGAGGAGTAGATGCAGCCGTTTCCCAGCCTTCAAGAGGGCTGTTTCACCCCCCTCCACCTTGGCCGAACCCCCCCCCCCCCCCCCCCCATTTATGGCCATTAATGGCTTTCTTCATAACAGCCATGACCCTCCCCCTCCCCTCTCTACCTTTTTAAACCCCCATTAGTGAGCCAAGGAGAGGCTTTCGAATCCCTAACAGAAGAGCAAGTGGTGGCCGGAGCTTGAGAAGAAGGAAAACGCCGCCGCCGCCGTCGCCATGGCCCCTCGCCGATCTACACGTCGCATGGCCGCCGGGAAGGTCCTCCCTCACCTCTTCTCTCATGTTTAGATCCTAGGATTGTTTAGGAAGAGGTTTCATGCTCAAACAAATCGGATCTAAGTTTTAAAAATTCAGAAAAATGACTATTTTGTGGTGGTTTTGGAGCCCTCGGGAAGGTCGGCGCCGCCACCTCCGGCCGCCCTAGCTCCGGCAGTGGTTAGCCCCCACCACCGGGAACACATAAGAGGTGTTTCCCGGTGGTGGCGCCGCCTCAGGCCGCCGGGAGATGGCCCACAAAAACCACCTGTGCGAGCTCCTTTGCGGTCCATTTGGAGAAGATGAGCAGCGTGCGTCCGATGCGCTTTAAAGATCGTGCAAAGATCAACTAATTAATTATAATAACTTAATTCCTGATTTTCTGTATCCTATAAAACAGTTTTACTGTAACCCGATTTTAGGCCCCTTAAGTGCTCCTAATGAAAAAGTTTAAAACATAAAAGTTGTAGGTCTTTAAAAGACCTACAATTTGATATGCAGTGGGGAAAATTTGAAGAAAAATACAGCCCTGTAGAGCCTTTTGAATAAGGGTGTGTCCTAATCTTTAGGGCAGAACCTTGTAAAATTATTTTAGGACCTTTAGATGCATAATCAACAAATATGGCCAACATAAAAGTTGTAGGTATTTTGAATACCTACAATTTGATATGTGGTGGGAAAAATTTGGATGAGTGGTCTGCCCTATAGAGTCTTTTTAGTGAGGGCTATGCCCTACAAGTTAGGGCAGATCACTGTAGGAGAAATTTAGGGCACCCCTAGGGATTTTCAGGGGGTGTGACCTTCAGAGAAGTTGTAGGTATTTTGAATACCTACAGTTTGATATGTGATGGGTAAAATGTGGATGAGTGGTCTGCCCTGTAGAGTCATTTTAGTGAGGGCTATACCCTACAAGTTAGGGCAGATCACTGTAGGAGAATTTTAGGGCACCCCTAGGGATTTTCAGGGGATGTGACCAGCAGATAAGTTGTAGGTATTTCAAATACCTACAGTTTGATATGTAATGGAAAAATATAGGACAAGCCTACAGACCTGTAGGGCCATTTTCCTAGGGTAGGTCCTATATGTAGGGCAGATTTTAAGATGGATCCCCACACTTAACCCTTGGTCCAAATCCTCTGAATTTTGGACAGGGGCTTAACCTAGCATAAACCTAGCTCCTGTAAATATTGGAGGCAATTTGGGATAAGGTAGCTTAGGGTTTTGCCCTAAACCTAGAAAAGCTAGGGTTAGAACATTGAAGGGTCAAATGACCTCCATACCCTTCCAATTTTTGGTGAGGTGTCCCTGGTATATATATCTAGGCCTGGTTCAAATTTCAACTCATTTGGTTGAGTTTTGAATAGGAAACCACCAAGCCCTAGTTTGGTCCTAGGGAAGGGTAATATGGGAAAAAGGGGACTTGTGGCAATTTGGTGGTCAACTCACCTCAACAGAGGTTGAAGTTGTGACCAATGGGTTAGGATGATCCTAAGAACCCTTGGGGAGCAAAGGAGATGTGTTAGGGTGGATTTACCCTAGGGCCCAGGTACAAACCCAAAGTGAGGACTTTTGGGGGTTTGTGAAGGACATAGGGGCAAATGCTCTTGTATGGCCTTGATATTTGGTGGAGAGGTGGTTAATGAATATTTAACCCTCTGGTTATAATCTTAGAGAATTTTAAGGTAGCTAGGTACCTCAAATCCTAAACCCTAGTTTTAGGGTAGAAGGGCCTTTAGGGTCAAAACAGTAATATAACTCATCTAAAAGCCATGAAACTTGGGTAGTGTACTTCTTGGGTTTAGGGAAGTCTTGGGAAGTAATATTGAGAGCCTTGGAATTCAATACATGATAGTTCCTTCATAACTCACAAAAATAGGTTTTTGGGTATTTTAATTAATTTGATTTCTCTGGTTGATTAATGGATATGAAATTTTGGCAGAGAGCTTTTTAGATTCTTATACATATGCTTGAATTTTTCTGGAATTATTAACTGATTATTTTAAGTACTTCATTCACAAGCCATTGATTTTCTAAAGATAGTCAAATAATTATTATGGGTTGTTCCCTCACTGAAATCTGGTGTAACTTAGGCAAATGAGTTTTTATGACCTCTTACATCTCTGGTAATTATTGTAGAATTTTTGGATCTATAATCATAGGGGTTGATTCACAAGGCTTGCAATTTGTAGAATTTATAAATGATTTTTAAATAATATTTTTAGGCCTTGTAAAATTATAATTTTTGGTCAGTAAACATTTATGGACATTGTAGAGCCCTGGTAATTTTCTTATAACTTTATGATGAATGAAAGTAGTACCTCATGCTCAAAATCACACATGGCTTTGATTTCTGGATAATTAAATAAATATTAAATTATTTAGGAAAAATTTGGAAGTGCTGGATTTAAATTATAAAAGTCATGATAGGCCCTTAGTAATTATCTTAGGGTGTTTGGATGAGAAATTGATGCACTTCCTATCATACTTGTTGTTAGCTCAAGTTGGTCTGCATATAGTGAAATCATAGAAATTGAAATACCATGGTCATAGGGCGACAAATCATGTGTAAATGCCGTGGCAAGATGATTCGGAGGTTATCAATGAAATTGGGTATGGGATAGTGGTTAGGTTAACTAAGGATGGGTGGAGCTCGGGTTCGACGGAACATCGTCTTTCCTGGGAGCGGGTGAAGGAGTTAAAATACATTAGGGTTAGAACCAGAGTAACATTAAGGGTTTGGGTACGGGGTATTAACCAACAATAATAAGTGCCTTGCGAAAGGGAACTTCGGGCCGTAATGCACCGTCTTGGTTCCTAGTGCCCCTTGAGAGCCCTTCACGGGGTATACCGGGGGCAGTCCTGGGCTAACGTAAACTGTAATAACAAACCGACAAGAGTAACTTAGTAACTAGGGCTGCACTTTTCACAACACTGTTGGCACAGGAAGGTTGATGAGAGCTTCGACTCGGTTGATTTGGAAACGGACGGGATGGTCCGGGGAGCTTCGGCTCGGTTGATTTGGAGACGGACGTTTTGGTCCGGGGAGCTTCGGCTCGGTGTTGTGTGCTTACGGTTTAACTTGCATGTGCATAAAAATAGGAAAGTTAAGGTGGTGGGTCCTTCGATATCGGGGAGTTCGATTGCACCGACACCGATATCGTTGACTCGGCGGGGTGATTAGCACACCGCCAACAGAAGTCCGGTGCGCCAGCCGGCAAGAGTACGCAGGCGTCCGCTTTGTGCACCAAGCGTTGAGGCGTACGATAGGTCAGACCAGTGTGCTTTACTGGTTTTGGAGGTGGGCGAGGCCCAACCCACCGCTTCCGTTTGCCACTACGGAGGTATCCTGGGAGGTAACGGCTCCGAAAGGGGGAACTAAAGGTCTGTGTGCACAGAGTCGGGTGTGTGAGTTGCACTGCATGACATAACATACCCACCATATAGTTGCATATCATATCGTTCATAACAACCATGACACCTAAAGTATAAGTGGAATGGGACGCTTATACTTTAGGACTTGCAAAACGACCCCTTGGTCTATAAGCTTGTGTGGGCAAGTTTATAAATCAAAGGTTAATTTCAATATATATATATGCTGCTGTTTGATAACCGACACCCCAACGTATAAGTGGTATGGGACACTTTATACGATGGGAGCCTTGCAAAAGATCCCTTGGCTTATGTGTACTCACATAAGTGAAGGTTTAATTTCTTACTTACTTCCTTTCTGTTATACCTATTACAACACTTATAATGCTCCCCAGTCATAACTTGCTAGTTAGGTCCACCGTCATCTGCTTTTGACTAATCTCCACCTTCATGTCCTTCCCTTTCTTCCTCTCCGCCCGGTGCCTTAGAGCGTGGGGGAAGGGGTGGGGGATGATAGGACTTAGTCTTTTAGACTAACGGTTTTCGAACCATATCATTTTAGGGGATCGTGGAGCCCAGCATGGAGGAGCAGCCCCAGAGATCGGTGCGCCTAGAGGTGGGGCAGTCTAGCTCCGGAGTTCACACCGCCGGGACCGTGAGTCTCGATCTTTGAGTAGTTTCTGATTCGCTTCCGCATGAGAGACTTGTAGTGAGGATATTTTGTACCGGGCATAAGCCCGTAATTATATTACTCTGATGATTCTGTGGACACTCCCTTCGTGGAGTTTTATTATATATGTATGTGATTTTTATTATTGTGGACTGCATTGCTTTTACTTCAATAAATGTGCTACTTTCTGTGATCGAATTTGGCCGGCAGAATCGGCGCCTTGTGGTGATGACCTTTCGGGACGTGAAGGAGTCACCGCAAAGCGGCGGTTCTGGGCCTAAGACCCCGGTGGAAAAAAAAAAAAAAGGGGGTCTTACAGGCAGGATACCCAGCTAGAGCCGATATTCCGGGCCTTAGAAGCAGGCACTGCAGGAGATTCATTGCAAATGGAGGCCAGGTCCGGGAGGACATCATGATGGAGGTTCAATGCAGTCGATATTCGGTACACCTGGGGATTACAAAGATGACTGCAGATCTGAAGAAGACTATGTTCTGGCCCGGCATGAAGAAGGATATCACCTACTTCGTGACCCATTGCGAGGCATGCCAGTTGGTGAAAGCGGAGTGCAGAAACCCCGCAAGATTATTGCAGCCACTCCTACTACCAGAGTGGAAGTTCGATGATATCGTCATGGACATTATACACGGACTTCCTCGATCGAGGAAAGGGAATGATTCAATCTGGGTGATCATCGACTGGCTGACAATGGTAGCCAGGTTTATTCCAATCAGGAAGGATGACTCGGTAAGTGTGCTAGTCCGAAAGTTTGTGGAGCAGTTCGTTCGCTATCATGGCATCCCCAAGTCGATTGTGTCGGACCGGGATGAACGATTTACATCCAGGGAGTGGAGGTCAGTGCAGACTTACTTGGGTACTCTACTAACATTCAGTACGGCTTTCCACCCCCAGACGGATGGACAGACGGAACGAACCAACCGAACTCTGGAGGATTTACTACGACTCTGCATATTAGATTGCGGTGAACCTTGGGAGAAGTTGTTACCGCTGATCGAATTCTCGTATAATAATAGTTACCAGTCTAGTATAAAGATGGCTCCTTATGAGGCATTGTACGGACGGAAGTGCAGGACTCCGCTGTCATGGATACAGGACGAGGACCCTAAGGCATTGGATTTGGAGTTTGTCGAGGACACCGAGGCTAAGGTGAGATTGATATGGGACAGGATGCTGGAAGCACAAAGCCAGCAGGCTAAGTATTACGACGCTTGGCACCGTCAGGTGGAATTCCAGGTAGGAGATCAGGTGTTCTTGAAGATCCGACCAATGCATGGAGTTACTCGGGTACGTAGACAGAGGAAGAAACTCAGTCCAAGATACATGGGGCCTTATAGGATCCAGGAGCGGATTGGTCCCTTGGCATACAGGCTGGAGCTGCCACCGGAGCTGGCAAGTCTGCACGACGTATTCCATATATCCTCTCTCAGGAGAGCTCTACTATGCTCAGAGCAGCAATTTACCACCACAGATGGGCCAATAGCATCTGATCGGTCAATTCACCTAGAACCGGTCCGGATTGACGACAAGGGAGTACGAGTCTTACGCCACAAAAAGGTTCCATTAGTCAAGGTCCTGTGGAGAAATCACAGAAGAGAGGAGCACACATGGGAACCCCAGGACTTGATGCGACAAAGATACCCAGAACTCTTCAGTCAGGCATACCTCACAACCTCTCAGAATGTTCAATTTACCTTCCTATTTTAAACTAGTAGGGCTGAAATTTCAAGAATATGGGCTAAACTTTTGTTTATTGGGGTCTAGACTTTGCCAATTGAGCGAATTGGTCATAGATTTGACTATCACCTTTAAACCTCATATAGCGAACATGGTCGTGATCTAAATCTTTCGATTCTCATGGGATGTTGCAAGTTTCCTTCTCCCCGATAGGAGTCCCTGTGGGCTTAACCTTGATTTCGGGGACGAAATCTATGTTTTGTTTATTGGTATTTGTAACATCCCAATTCCAACTAGACCCCTAAGAGTGGTTTTGTCATGACAAAACCCTAGGAAGCCCAAGAAAGAGTCAAGTGGACCTGGTGGTGTGGATAGAGGCACTATGGTCTGCAAATAGTAAACTCCAAAACCTAGGTTTAAGGTGATCATGAAGCTTCACCAAGACTCCAAGACCCAACCCATACCTTTATAACCCTAGTAAGGGGTCAATGGGTCACTAAGGACCCAAGGAGGGTAGCCAAAGGACCTGAGTTGACCAAAGTCAACTCTAACCCTAATTGGGTCAAACTGACCTACACAAGGGTCAATTACAATCTCTTAGCCATATGGACCACCCCTATACCTCCATAACCCTAGTGAGGGGTCAGTGGGTCACTAAGGACCCATGGAGGGTAGTCAAGGGAGCTAAGTTGACCAAAGTCAACTCTAACCCTAATTGGGTCAAACTGACCTACACAAGGGTCAATTGCAGTCCCTTAGCCAAGTGGACCCCACCCCTACCCTCATAGACCTAGTGAGAGGCCAATAGGTCACCAAGGACCCATTGGGACCAATCAAAAAAGGATAGGTTGACCAAAGTCAACCCTTGACCTAAAATGGTCAAAGTGCCCTAGTAAAGGGTCAAGTGACCTCCAAGAGCCAATCCAACCCCACCTTGACCCTAGGGGAGGCTAATGGGTCACCAAGGACCCTTTGAAGAAACCACAAGTGTTGGGTCTTGTTGTTGGGTCTTGTTTCCACAATGACCTTAATTTGAAGAAGTCCTCCTAAAACTAAGGTGAATTGCAGTTGTATTTGATCTTGTGTTTGAGTTATGTATGCAGGACTCTAATTGGCAAGTGTAGACCAATGTCAGTCTGTAATGGGTCACCAAACACAGGACCATGCAATGTAATCCCTCATTGTGTGATCCAAGGTGTTGGCCCATGTATAGCCTTTCTATTGGGATACACTTATCCTTCATGCACATTGGATGGATGGACAGAAGCTTTGGAGCTAAGCTTTCTCAGAGAGAATTTTCCTAAGTCCTTTATACTCGAGTATTTCCTTGTAATACACGAGTAAGGTAATTCATACTCGAGTAACTCCTGTTCCATACTCGAGTAAGTGTTTTCTGATACTCGAGTATAACTTCTGATACTCGAGTAAGTTTTCTCTATACTCGAGTATATCTTCTGATACTCGAGTAAGTATGTTCATACTCGAGTAATTGATCTTTGATACTCGAGTAAATTCTTCCATACTCGAGTAATTGACTCTGATACTCGTGTATGTAAACGTTTCTCAGGTATATTTTCTGATACTCGAGTTTAGCCTTTTGATACTCGAGTATATCGTCTTGATACTCGAGTATACTTTTCTATTACTCGAGTATACAATTCTGATACTCGAGTATACCATTTTTGATACTCGAGTAATTCATTCTTCTCTCCTGTATTTCTCTCTTTCTATACTCGAGTATACTGCTTCTTGCTACTCGAGTAATCCATCTCTCCATACTCGTGTATATCCTCCATTACTCGAGTATCGCAGTCAACTTCTCTGCAAATTCAAAGTACTGATACTCGAGTAAATACCCTGATACTCGAGTATGTGTTTTCTGATACTCGAGTAAATACCCTGATACTCGAGTATGTGTTTTCTGATACTCGAGTAAATACCCTGATACTCGAGTATGTGTTTTCTGATACTCGAGTAAATACCCTGATACTCGAGTACGTGTTTTCTGATACTCGAGTAATTCCCTGATACTCGAGTATACGTGTTTTCGGATACTCGAGTAATTCCCTGATACTCGAGTATATGTGTTTCTGATACTCGAGTAATCCCCTGATACTCGAGTATATCCTTCTGTTACTCGAGTATATGTTTTCTGATACTCGAGTATCTAAGTTCCCATACTCGAGTATTCCTTCTCTCACTCGAGTATAGCTGTTCTCTAATTCAGAATTCTTCTAAGTTCTAATTCGTCTTAAGTATTTTGAATCTGTCAATTCTGATTGGTCCACGTGTCATCATTAATCAATATTATGACCGTTGGAACCCACCTATAAATAGGTCTTTTCAGAAATGACTTTTAAGCGTTATTACAGAAATATTCTTTTTAAGAAAGAGAAATTCCGTGAACCCTAATTTCACGCCGCCGCCATTGCCGTTCACGGAAGAAGAAAAAAAGTTTGGATCGCGACCTTCGTTTTCATCGATCTTTTCTCCAGCGATCCAGAAGAAAGAGAATCACTCGATCTTGCCGAGCCTTGAAGATTCCAGATCTACTTTCTCGATCGAGGTGGTTCTAGATCTCAGATTCGTGGATCTTTCTCTAGTCGTCTTCTACATTTTCTGATCAAGCCGAAGTTCCTAAAGAAGAAGACGGATACAGATCCAGATCTGATAGTGTGTTTGTTTGTAATCACAACCAATATTTTTGTAGGAGTTTTAATTCTCCGAGATTTGTAGGAAGATTTCCTCTTCCGAGTTCTTTTTTGTAGATCCGTTTTGGGATCGAGATTTGTAGGAACGTGGTTCCGAGGTGTAGGATTGTTTTCAATCCGAGATAGTGGAGTAGCCGAGTCTAGTGATTTGCTAGATCGGTGAGGAAAGTGGACGTACCCAAGATTGGGGAACCACTAAAAATCTCTTGTCGTCTGTGATTGCTTGATGTGCGTTGTGTTCAATTTTTAATTCCGCATTAGACACGCATTTCACCTATTCACCCCCCTCTAGGTGAATTAGGCTAACATCTTAGACCTCTCAATTGGTATCAGAGGGAGGTTGATCGTTAAAAGGTTAACACCTTGATCTGATCCTACCCGAGTTGTCTTTAGAGAAGTAATCAAGCATGGACAGAGCCAAGGATTTTTCTTAGCTCCCAGTGTGCAGTAAGGCAAACTTCCCCATGTGGAAAGAGAGAATAAAACTTTACATGGAAGCTGTTGACCCCCGCTTATTCATGATAGTGGAGGAAGGCCCTTATATCCCTATGATTGCCTCCACTAGTGATCCTACAAAGGAGGTGCCAAAGAAGTTGATGGATCTTGATAAGAATGAGATTGAACTTGTCTCCTTAGACAAGAAAGCCAAGAACATCATCGCAAGTGCAGTCAATGATTCTATGTTGCAGAACCTCATTCACTGCCAATCTGCCAAGGAGATGTGGCGGTCTCTAATCATCTTGATGGAAGGCACAGAAGAAGTAAGGGATGACAGAAGATCCCTTCTGAATCAGAAATACGAAGCCTTCAAGCAAGGACCAAAGGAAAATATTGCTGACACATATGAAAATTTCTTCATGATTGTCAATGGTTTAAGGAACTACGGCAGAGTGTTCACAGATGGTGAACTAAACGACAAGTTCCTAAGATCCTTGACAAAGGATTGGGACAACAAGATATGTGCCATCAGAGAGTTTGGAAGATTAGCAGAGACTGACCCTCAGAACCTCTTCGGAAAGCTTATGTCATATGAGCTTCAAATCAATAATAGAAAAGCTGAAGAAGAGTTCAACAGGCCCTCATCCCAAGATATGTCAGTTGCTCTAAGGGCAGACAGCTCAAGGAAGGCCAAAGCTGCTTCCACTCAAGGAGACTATGAAGAAGAAGAGTCCGAGCCAAGCACCTCAGGCTCAGATCTATCAGATGAAGAGTTTCATCTTCTCTCTCGACAATTCAAGAAGTTTCTTAGCAACAAGAAACAAATGAGAGAAAATGATTCCTCGTCCAGAAGATCACGTCCTGATGGTGATCGTCACAGCAGACATGACAGGTATAAATCTAAACCGAACAAACATGTTTCATCTAACGTTGTCTGTTATTCCTGCAGTAAGCCAGGGCATATAAGCACTGAGTGCCCTCTGAAGAAGAAAGAAGGAAGAGGCATAGAAAAGAATTCCCTTCAAGGGAAAAGGAAGAAAGAAAGAAGCTTCATTGCCAAAAAGCCAAAGACCCTCAGTGACTCTGACTCATCTGAGTCAAATGCGGATGAAGAAGCCTACTTCGGGCTTATGGCCTTGTCTGACCAAGAGGACAAAGACAACGGTAACTCCTCATATACCGGGAAGGTAAATTCTCACACACCTCTTTCTGCCTCAGATTCTGACTCAAATGGTCATGATGGCTATTCTTCTGGGGAGGATGATTTTGAATTGGTAAATCAGTATCAAGTCTTATTGACTGCATTTGACAAATGCCGGAAGGTAGTCAAATTGCAATCAAAAGAGATTGCATCCCTCAAAGAGGTGGAATCAAATCTGAGGGAGGAGATTGACCAAATGACCCCTCTCAGAGATGAAGTTCAATCTTTGAAGGAGGAAATCAAAGACTTTACTGAATTAGTAAATCATAAAGACTTTCTCCTGGATGAATTGGAAGCAAAGCTAGTCATTGAACGAAAGCTGGTTGAAACTCTCACCATGCCTACAACTGTGCTTCCAATCACTAATGGAGAAACCTCCTTTGAGAAAAATAGCAGTATAGGACATAAATCAGTCAAAGGTAAAGGCAAGGCTATCCCAAGCCAAACTGTTGCCTCACTGAAGTGTGGTCCTTACACTCATGGGCCAAATGAGAAGAATTCACCAAAAGCTAAAACTGGTGTAACAAAGGCCAAGGAGACAAGGAAGCCATGTACTTGTTGTAATCATGAGGCTTCCTCCTCCAAGTTAGGTGCTCTTGCTAGACCTCCTATCCATAAGGTAAGGCAAGAGAACAAGAGAAGGTACAACTGGTTTAACTGTTGGTGTTGTGGCAAGGTTGGTCACTTCGCCATAGATTGCTGGTTTAATCCCAGATATGTTTTAACTCCTCAAGTTGATAATGTGAGAAAGACCACTCACAATATTAACTCTCATAGGGGGAGGATACTAACAAGAGACCTAGGACCCAATCTTGTTTGGGTTCCTAAGGGATTCTAATCTTGTGAATGCAGGTATGTCCATGGGCTAACAAAATTCTTATCTGGCAAATGGACAAGAAGAAGTTCCAGAAAAATTCTTGGAACTAGAAGATTAAAGTACCTCTGTTGGAAAGCTTGATGGTTTAGCAGCTGAAGAAGAACTTCCTCATGCATTGGTTTAGGGGGAGCTTCTAACTGCTCACCTTGTCCAAAAGAACCTCAAAGGTGTTTGAGCCTTCAGTAAGGATGGAGACATGATTGATATCCCCTGCCATGTCCCCTATTCAAAGATGTCAGAAAGGGGGAGAGCAAAGGGGAGAGAAAAAGGGAGAGCAAAAGGAAATGAAAGATAGAGATAGAAAGGGAAGAAAATTTGCAAATCCAAATGAAGATTTCAGAAGGAGATGAAATGCAAAACAATTCTAGTACAGAAATGGGGAGAAATGCAAGACAATTAGAGTAAAGAAATGTAAGACAATGCATCCTCTTTCATGTCATTTTGTTTTAATATCTCTAGCAATTCAACTTAGTAGATGGTGTTCTGACTTCTTCAAATAGGGGGAGATTGTTGGGTCTTGTTTCCACAATGACCTTAATTTGAAGAAGTCCTCCTAAAACTAAGGTGAATTGCAGTTGTATTTGATCTTGTGTTTGAGTTATGTATGCAGGACTCTAATTGGCAAGTGTAGACCAATGTCAGTCTGTAATGGGTCACCAAACACAGGACCATGCAATGTAATCCCTCATTGTGTGATCCAAGGTGTTGGCCCATGTATAGCCTCTCTATTGGGATACACTTATCCTTCATGCACATTGGATGGATGGACAGAAGCTTTGGAGCTAAGCTTTCTCAGAGAGAATTTTCCTAAGTCCTTTATACTCGAGTATTTCCTTGTAATACACGAGTAAGGTAATTCATACTCGAGTAACTCCTGTTCCATACTCGAGTAAGTGTTTTCTGATACTCGAGTATAACTTCTGATACTCGAGTAAGTTTTCTCTATACTCGAGTATATCTTCTGATACTCGAGTAAGTATGTTCATACTCGAGTAATTGATCTTTGATACTCGAGTAAATTCTTCCATACTCGAGTAATTGACTCTGATACTCGTGTATGTAAACGTTTCTCAGGTATATTTTCTGATACTCGAGTTTAGCCTTTTGATACTCGAGTATATCGTCTTGATACTCGAGTATACTTTTCTATTACTCGAGTATACAATTCTGATACTCGAGTATACCATTTTTGATACTCGAGTAATTCATTCTTCTCTCCTGTATTTCTCTCTTTCTATACTCGAGTATACTGCTTCTTGCTACTCGAGTAATCCATCTCTCCATACTCGTGTATATCCTCCATTACTCGAGTATCGCAGTCAACTTCTCTGCAAATTCAAAGTACTGATACTCGAGTAAATACCCTGATACTCGAGTATGTGTTTTCTGATACTCGAGTAAATACCCTGATACTCAAGTATGTGTTTTCTGATACTCGAGTAAATACCCTGATACTCGAGTATGTGTTTTCTGATACTCGAGTAAATACCCTGATACTCGAGTACGTGTTTTCTGATACTCGAGTAATTCCCTGATACTCGAGTATACGTGTTTTCGGATACTCGAGTAATTCCCTGATACTCGAGTATATGTGTTTCTGATACTCGAGTAATCCCCTGATACTCGAGTATATCCTTCTGTTACTCGAGTATATGTTTTCTGATACTCGAGTATCTAAGTTCTCATACTCGAGTATTCCTTCTCTCACTCGAGTATAGCTGTTCTCTAATTCAGAATTCTTCTAAGTTCTAATTCGTCTTAAGTATTTTGAATCTGTCAATTCTGATTGGTCCACGTGTCATCATTAATCAATATTATGACCGTTGGAACCCACCTATAAATAGGTCTTTTCAGAAATGACTTTTAAGCGTTATTACAGAAATATTCTTTTTAAGAAAGAGAAATTCCGTGAACCCTAATTTCACGCCGCCGCCATTGCCGTTCACGGAAGAAGAAAAAAAGTTTGGATCGCGACCTTCGTTTTCATCGATCTTTTCTCCAGCGATCCAGAAGAAAGAGAATCACTCGATCTTGCCGAGCCTTGAAGATTCCAGATCTACTTTCTCGATCGAGGTGGTTCTAGATCTCAGATTCGTGGATCTTTCTCTAGTCGTCTTCTACATTTTCTGATCAAGCCGAAGTTCCTAAAGAAGAAGACGGATACAGATCCAGATCTGATAGTGTGTTTGTTTGTAATCACAACCAATATTTTTGTAGGAGTTTTAATTCTCCGAGATTTGTAGGAAGATTTCCTCTTCCGAGTTCTTTTTTGTAGATCCGTTTTGGGATCGAGATTTGTAGGAACGTGGTTCCGAGGTGTAGGATTGTTTTCAATCCGAGATAGTGGAGTAGCCGAGTCTAGTGATTTGCTAGATCGGTGAGGAAAGTGGACGTACCCAAGATTGGGGAACCACTAAAAATCTCTTGTCGTCTGTGATTGATTGATGTGCGTTGTGTTCAATTTTTAATTCCGCATTAGACACGCATTTCACCTATTCACCCCCCTCTAGGTGAATTAGGCTAACATCTTAGACCTCTCAACAAGGACCAATTTGACCTAGGTGGGCCCTAGTCCAACTTTGGGTCAAGTTAGCCCAAATGGGCTAACTCAAGCTCAAGCCCATTGCAATTGGGCTAACCTTGGCTTAAGTGACCAAATGGACTTGTGGGATGTCATAGGATAGGGAGGAGCCAAATTTCATGCTTGGTGACTAGGAGAGAGAAAGCCACCCATGGAGGAGAGAGAAAGAGAAGGAAGAAGAAGGAAGGAGGACTTTCTGCTCCTCCTCCCCCCTCCCCAACCTCCCCATTCAATTCAGAAGAATAAGGGGGAGTGCAGCAGCCATTTTGGACTGGTTAGAGCAAGCTCCACCCCCACTACCAACCAAGCCGCCATTGTTGACCATGGCCAAAAATGGCACAAGGCATTCAGCCACCTAACTCCCCTCCTCTCCCTCTTTAAAAGCTTCACTGAGGTTCAAGGAGCATTTCCCACACTTTACCTGAAGGAGCCAAGCAATTTCCTGCATTTTTGAATAAGCCGACCACCATCGGCCACCACCATGCCAATCCGGCGATCAGCACGACTATAGCCGCCACCACAGGTCCTCCTCCTCTCCTTCTTCCATGGATAAATCATAGCAATCCTTAGGTCCAAGGTTTGGGCTCAGTTGAGCCCGATCCAATTCAATAAAATCCTGGTTTTTCCATGGATTTGAGCTTGTCGGGATCGCCGGAATAGTGCTTCCCGGCGGCCAAGCCGACGCCTGGAGATAGCCCCGACCACCACGAAGGTGTTGGCGGCGGTGGCCGGCCGGGGAGGTGGCTGGATCGCCGGCGGCAGCGGCTGGAAATCGGCCCAGGCAGGATAAATCCTGGCCATCTACTGGAGGAATAAGACGATGGGATTCTGTCGTCTTTGCGTCAAGATGCGTGCGGGATTGATAATAAACTATGGGTTATAATATTAGAAACATTTCATTTCTGTCACAGCAATTGTATTTAATGTTTTTAATTTTTAAAAATACCTAGAGGCATTTTCAGAGAAAACGTTCAACACATAAATTTTATCCCTCTGAGTCTACTTTCAAACAAAATTAGTTTGAACCAATTTGGGTTACTGGATTGACCAGGGCACGCATTTTGGTGGGGTCTATACATATGTCTAGGCAGACATTAAACAGAGTGCCCACACTTCATCCTTAGCCCAAATTAGTTGAAATTTGGGCAGGGTGTCATACTAACTAATATATATACCCTGCCCAAAAATTGGAATTTTTGGATATAATTTTTCTATAGTTTTGTAAATAATTTAATATATCTAGGGTAAAATAATTTATGGGTCAAATGAAGTCCAAATTCATCTAAATTTTTGTGGGAAGTATAAGAGGTCAATATAGACCTCTGGTTAAAACTTCATTAAGTTTGGAGGTGATTTGAATGGAAATCATGCAAACCCTATTTTTGCCCTGAGAAGGGCATTTTGGTCCAAAATGTAATTTTTGCTTAGAGTGTCCAATTCACCTCAACAGAAGTTCAAATTTGGAACACTGACTTTTCCTGAGCTTGTGCACCTTCCAATGAAATATGGGGAGGTTTGGAATTGATTTGCCCCAAGATACTAGGTCAAACCCTAAGGAAGGGCTTTTGTACCTTGTGAAGGGCATGTGGCCAAAACACCTTGTATGACTATGAAATTTTGTAGGGAGGGTATTAGGGTAATTATAACCTTCTGATTAAAATCTTAGGGTGTTTTGGAAGTTTGGGACCCACAAAATTCTAACCCTAGTTTAGGGCACAAACATTGTAGGGTTGATATGGGCTAGCTAAACTCCTCAAACTAAGATGAAATTTTGGTAGATTGGTCATAAGGATATTATGAGCCTATGGAAATTTAATTGGGAATTTTTGGATAGTAGTTATAGTACTTCATTTGTAACACAAGGGATGCGTCAATTTTAATAAATTGAACATTATAGTCCCTCTGACCCTTGGGAGGTCATGAAAGTTTGGCAGAGGAAGTTTTGACTCATTATATGCATATATAAATTTTATGAAAATTTTTGGATACATATTTGAGGTACTTACTTCACAAGCTTGTTAAATGAGGAAATTATTCAATAATTTAATTAAGACTATTTACTAATAAATAAATTATAAAATTTGGCCCAAATCATTTAAATACCATTAGAATCATACTGGAATTTTCGCTGAATTTGTGGAAGCAATATAGTCTTTTATATTTCTTTAAATGAATTTTCAAGGGTTAAAATGAAATAGGAATTTTGGGATAAAACCTTACTGAAAAATTTAGATATTTTGGAAGATGAGTTAAATCCTTATTTTAAATATCATATAAAATTAGTGGAATGATATCTTGCCTAAAAATGGTACTTCATGTTCATTATTGGAAATTTTAGTCACTAGAATAATTAAATAAATTATTAAATAAATGAGGAAAATTTTGGGTCTCTGGATTTAGGGCTTAAAGGTCATAATGGACCACATAAAATTATTATAGGAGTATTGGATGATCATTCGATGTACTTTCCATTTTACATCAAGTTTAACCATGGTGGTATGTATTTAGTAATTTTGGAAAATTGTTCATGATTTTTGTTTGAGGCTTATCACTCCTTAATCACTTATAATATTTGACCCAGAGCATTTATATGCCCTTGCAATCAGGTTAGAGTTTTCCTTGAATTTTTAGAAATAATATTGCCATATTTATCTATTTTAATAAATTATTGAAAGTTACCTTTAAAATAAAATCAGTGGCCTAAACCTTGCTGAAAAATTTAGGAGACCTTGGATCTTAGGTTAAATGTTTATAATGAGTATAACATAAATCTGGGGGAATTGTATCTTGTCTAAATTTGGTACCTCCTGTTCAATCTCGGAGACATTGGCCACTAGGAATATTTAATAAATTACTAGATAAATAGAAAAATTGTGAAATTCTGGATTTGGGCAATAAAGGTCATAATGAACCCCCATTAATTATTATAAGGGTATTGGATGATTACTTGATGTACTCCCCATTATATATGCATTTAACCGTGTGGTCTACATTTAGTAAATTGTTGAAAGGAAATAATTTGGCATAGTTAGGAGTTAGCCATCTTGCTGGATTTTGTAGATGTGGATGAGTCATCCTAGAAGTTTAGGTTAAGTAATGAGATATGAGTCGGTAGTGTTGAGTAGTGCTTGGGGGTCGAAGAAAGATCGTCTTCCCCCGCAGAGTGAAAGGTCAAAATCACCTTAGGTTTAGTCTACCGTAATATGAAAAAGATATAGGTAATGGATATGGGATTAGTTACCAACCAACAAGAATAAGTGCCTTGCGAAAGGGAGCTTTGGGATTCACCCCATCATAGCTCCTAGTGCCCTCGAGAGCCCTTCATAGGGAATACCTTGGGCAGTCCTGGGTAAAACCTAAGTCGTAGGTATAAAATCGCCACAAGAGTAAATATTAAACAAAGGATTTCACACTCTCACACCCCAATGACCGGGAGATAGTTTGGGTTACTCGGGCAATAAGCCCAGTAGTTATGGTGATGGGCATGGTGGCCCGGCGAGCTTCGGCTCGGTTGTAGAATATGACGGACGGGATAGTCCGGAGAGCTGCGACTCGGTTGTAGAATATGACGGACGGGATAGTCCGGAGAGCTTTAGCTCGGTTGTTGATTATGACGGACGGGATAGTCCGAGGAGATTTGGCTCGGTTGTTAGGACTCATAACTATTGCATGTGCATAAAAGGTATAAGGTGGTGGGTCTTCGGTATTGGAGGGTCGATGCACCGACGCCAATACGCTGACTCGGCAAGTGTTGTTATCACTTCGCTAACAGAAGTCTGGTGCGCCAGCCGGCAAGAGTATGCAGGAGTCCGCTTTGTGCACCAAGCGTTGAGGCGTACGATAGGTCTGACCGGTAGTGCTTTACTGGTTTAGAGGTGGGCGAGGCCCAACCCACCGCTTCCGTCTGCCACTACGGAGGTATCCTGGGAGGTAATGGCTCCGAAAGGGGGAACTAAAGGTCTGTGTACACAGAGTCGAGTGGGTGAGTTGCACTTGCATGTTCACATCACAGCATAATTGTATTTCATAGCATAACCATTGCATATAACCTGACACCTAACGTATAAGCGGTATGGGATGCTCTATACATTAGGCCTTGCAAAACGACCCCTTGGCCAATAAGTTCGTGCGAGCGTGCTTATAGGTCAAGGTTCTCTTTCAGTATTAAATATTTAAGCCTGCAAGTAAAACCGACACCCTATCGTATAAATCGGTATGTGACTTTTTATACGATAGGAGCCCTGCAAGAGATCCCTTAGCTTATGTGTATTCACATAAGTTAAGGTTACTTATTCTAAATTTGTATCATTATTACCATACTTAGAACTGCTAGTCTAATTCCGCTGCCATCTGCTACTTGACATTCTCCACCTTCATGTCCTTTCCTTTCCTTCTCCCCGCTCGGTGCTTAGGAGCCATGGGGGAAGGGGCGGAGGACGATAGGACTTAGTATTTTATACTAATGGTTTTCGAACCACATCATTTTATGGGACCACGGAGCCCAGCATGGAGGAGCAGCCCTGGAGGTCGGCACACTTGGAGATCGGACAGTCTAGTACCGTAGTCCAGACAGCAGGGACTGTGAGTCCCGACCACTAGTTATTATATTAGTTTACTTCCGTGATGAGCGATTTGTAGTGAGGAAATGTTGTACCGGGCATAAGCCCGAGATTTCTGTTATATGTACTATCTGTGGACACTCCCTTCGTGGAGCTTATTTTCTATACTTGTGATTTTCTGTGGACCTGCTTTTATTCTTTTGCTACAGTTGTGATCGATTTTGGCCGGCAGAATCGGCATCTTGTAGTGACGACCTTCCCGGGTGTGAAGGTATCACCGCAAGGTGGCGGTTCTGGGCCTAAGACGCCGGTGTCGAAAAAGAAAAAAAAATGGGGGTCTTACATTAAGCCCCCACTTTCTCTCTCCTCCAAAGTTGGTAACACATTCCTATCTCTCCTAGTCATCACTTTCTTAATTTTGTGGTCCCAAAATGTGTCTCTCCACTTCCTTGGACTAATGGGCCACACCACTTGGTCTTAGCACACTTGAAATGGGCTAGGTTAACCTAAGTTGACCACTTTGACACATGAGTTGACTTTGGTCAACATGACCATTTGGGTTCACCCCAAGGGGTACTTGGTGACCCCTTGGCTTCCCCTAAGGTCTAGGAAAGGTTATGTAGGGATGAATTGGCACCATGGTGGTCACATGCCCCTTAGATAGGACACTTTGACCACTTTAGGGCTAGGGTTGACTTGGATCAACTTAGCCTCTAAGGTTGACCCCAATGGGTCTTTGGTGATGACTTGACTTCACCCTAGGTCTAGAAAGACCCAGGTATGGTTGGTTGGGCACATTAGGGTCACATTGCCGTTAGTTAGGGCACATTGCCCAATTTCGGCCTCGGATGATCTTAGGTAAACTTGGCCAACCTAGGTTGACTCCAATGGACCCTTAGGGCTCTAATGGACCTTTCAATAGGTTGGTGAGGTTGCAGTGGGGTCTTTGATTCATGGTGAAGCCCCATGATCATCCTAACCTAGTGTTTAGAAATCTACTATTTGTAGACCATTGTGATCTCACCTACATTCCTAGGTTCACATTGTCTTCTTGAGCTTCCTAGGGTTTTGTAATGACCTATTCAAGACAAAACAACTCCTAGGAGTCTAGTTATCTGAGGGATGTAACACCTTAACCCATTAGGAGGTCGATTGGGGCCATTAAAGATCAATTGGGGTCAACCGAAGGGGTCAACTTAGCCAAGGTCAAACCTAGCCCTAGTTAGGTCTAATTGCCCTAGTTGGACCTAAGTGGTTTACACCAAGCCACAAGTGGACTTGGATGGTGGCAAGGGATCCAAGACACTTAGTTGACCAGTCAACCCACTTAGTTGACCAGTCAACCCACTTAGTTGACCAGTCAACCCACTTAGTTGACCAGTCAACCCACTTAGTTGACCAGTCAACCCACTTAGTTGACCAAGTCAACAACCCTAAGTCAAACTTGGTCAAACCAAGCTAATATTAGGAGAAAGGCTAATCCCAACTCCAATCTAATTGGGATAGACCCAATTGTGATGGCCAACTAGCTATAGTCAATAGAAACCAGCTGGAATACCACTCAAATTCTAGAGGTGGTGACTAGGAGAGAGAAAATGGGAGTTTTCATCAAGGGAGGAAAGAGAAAGAGGGGAGAGTAATGGAGATTGCAAAGAGCCTCCCCATTCCTCCCCCCTTAAGCCACTATTCGTCTCCGCTTACCCTTGGGTGGAGATTGCCATCAATTCCAGCCAGACCAGCACATGAAAGGGCACCAACCCACCATGGCCGAACTATTGGGTTTTATAAGACGGCACAACACTTGTGCGCTCAGCGGAATTAGAAGAACAAGAAAACCCAAAAGTTCGGATCTGGAAAAATTCATGAATCAAGAAGTAAAACTTTGCTGTAATAAAAAGTTACTTTTGCGGGATTGAGTCAATACTCAACGAAGGTGCTCCGATGAAGTCAAATAATTGGAAATGGCTAGAGTTCTGAGTGTAGAATAATGTCTACGCCTCTACAGATATCCACATGAGCACCGAGAACCCTTCGACTCTTATCACACAAGATCTAGGTCGGAACTAGGTTGGCCCTCAACGTCTCCACGAACTACTAGATCCTTTCAAAGAGAGGTGGCGATGATGAATCCAACGCACAATAAACTTTTTTAGGCGAAGGCAGAGGCTCAACGGCAGCGAGCGGAATCCACGACTTGCGGAACACTTCTGTCATCGTGGAGAAGGAAAGGTCGTCGCAGGATTAGGTCGGGAATGAATAGTTACATCTCAGGCTTTCCGTATAAATCTTATTTATACAGGCAACCGAACCAGCACATAAAACCGCATACCAGCTGAACTGGACTTATTGTAAATAAACCGGTTGAAACAGAATTCGTCGAGTATCACGCTGATATTCGACGAATCAAAACTATTCATGAATCTTCGACGAATCGAGGTCTAACTCGTCCGGGAATTAATGCGATATATTGTAACGACCCCATCCGTTAAATGTCGTATAGTAGAAGGTCCGGCCGGGGCCCCACACTATATGCCACAAACAGACGGTGAGGTCACAGGATAATACCAAACCATACGAATCCTAACTCAGAGCATTCTAGCGGAAGCTTTAAATTACAACTTTTGAACTCTAAACAGGAATGTCTAATATATAAAACCACTTTATATATAAATCCATGGAATGTACAACAAAGGTTTGGCCTTAAGGCCTTACAGTTCCTCTTTACATACAACATGTTTTACAAACCTCGGCGCGCAGGCCGGCCATACATGAGTAAAAGAGAACAACCAAAACATTCGCTTAGCCTTCAAGGGCTAGCGGCAGCAGCAGCAGCAACAGCAGTAGGGCGTCAGCCCATCACTTACCACTTGGCTCTCCAGCACCTGCACGGGAACAATCCACCCAACCGGTGGCAAACAATGCAACGGTCAGCATTCAGCTGACCCAATTATAACAATCCTACCCCTTTCTCGGGGCATGAGCATTCTTTCCCTGCAAAGCATGGCATCATCAAATAGCAACTATGTGCGCGCAGGCACATTCAAGCCATCACAACTATCGGCCACACGGCCCGACAGTCCGTGCACTCAGGGCACATTCTTGGTATACCGGAATACCAGGGTCAACACCACCGTCTACACGGTATTTGAGCATTCTAGTCTTTCCGGCGCGCGGGCCTAAGACTCTCATTAGGCGCTCCAATAAAACCTATAACCAGGCTTCCAAGTCGGACGGACCTAACGCAGGTACGGATCAGCCACCCCCCGTTGCTCAAGTCGCCGTGCCACCTCGAATACGGAAGTATCCATGTCTATTTATAGGCGCGGGTCGGTTTCACCTTTCCTGTTCGGCAATCTGCCTTTTCATCGAGTTGCAGCCCAACGGCTCAACCACTCACAAATTGGCAACACACGGCCACAAGAGTTGCATCCAACCCTCTTCATTTCCTGGACATCGTCCAGTACTTCCTGCCACACCAAGCAACAGGTAGGCACAAGGCATCACAAGCCATAATCACGGAGCCATCTCCGATATGCAAACAAGCATCACCAATCCAGACCATATCCAGATGGGCTTCACACAGCATGCCTAGAGCCGTACTCCAATTCCGTCCTCTAACAAGGGGGACTTCACATATCTACCCCAAGGGACACCACAACCCACCGCACACTCGCGGGGAAGGGTTTTCCCTATGCAATGCAGAAAAGAAGGACTTCACATGTCCAAGGAGGGAGATCGTTACCCATGTCGATCTCTTCGGAGCCATCGAAAACTAGCCGGTGAGAAAGAACCGCAGTAGCCTTGCCTTCACAACGCCGGCTTCGGATCACGAATCGGACCACGGGAACTCCGCCGGTGGCTTGCTCTCCTCCTCCTTCTTCTTCCTCCTTTCTCTCTTCCTTAAGCACAAATGAAGAATGACTTCTTCCTTGACGAATTTAATCCAGCCAGGAATCACCTGAGCCCTTGGATCTAAAGAGAGAATCTGAACGGCCACGATCTGCCCAAAAAACTCAATTTTTGGCTGACACGGCCTGTGACACGCCCGTGTCACAGGCCGTGTACCCTTAAGCGGCACACGCAGTTTGAACCGACTGAATAACACGGGTATCGACACGCCCGTGTCGAACCTCACACGCCCGTGTCATCCCTGAGACATGCCCGTGTCAAACCTGCTTCCTCGAGCTGCAACCAGTACACGGGTCGGAACACGGCATCGGACACGCCCGCGTCCCACGTGACACGCCCGTGTTCACGGCCGTGTTCAAGGCCGTGTACTATTCTGACTCGAACAGGCCAATCTCGAAATTTAATTCGAACACGCCCTGGGACATGCCCGTGTCGAAGGCCGTGTCCCAGGCTCGACGATCGTCGACTCTCAATCGTCGACTAACCTGAACACGCCCTGAGACACGCCCGTATCCCAGGCCGTGTACCCCCGACACGCCCTGGGACACGCCCGTGTCCCAGGCCGTGTAAAATTACCTGTACCTCAAAAATCATTTTGAGTCCTTTGGGGTCTTTTTGGGGTGTTACAACCCTCCCCCCCTTAACAAAATTTCGACCCGAAATTTGCACGGTAAGGAAACAAGAACCAGCAATGCTATAACTATGTTATAACAAAAAGTACACGGTCACAGTTTATACAAACAACTCGGGAAAATCAGCTCGCATGGTCTGCTCTCGCTCCCATATTAGCTCTTCACGGCCACAATTGTCCCATCGGACCTTGACCATCCCGATCACTTTGTTCCGCAACTGTTTCTCGGCTCGATCCTCGATCCGAATGGGTCTAACCCTCGCCGTTAGCCCATACTCGACCGGTACCCGATCATTCTCCACTACTTGAGCTGGATCCTTCACCGCCTTACGAAGGACTGAGATGTGAAATACATCATGTAATCCACCCAAGTTTGCTGAAAGTGCTAGTCGATAAGCAGCTTACCCAACTCGCTCCACCACCTCAAATGGACCAAGATACCTCGGACTTAGCTTTTTCAAACGCCGAATCCTGGACACGCCTTTGAAGGGTTTGATCTTCAAATATACCCAATCACCCACCGTGAACTCCACGTTCCGATGTTTGGCATTGTAGTACTTTGCTTGACGATCTTGGGCTATCAATAGTCTCTCCCGAATAGAGCGTATGAGTGAGGTAGCTTCTTCGACTTCCTTTTTCCCACTCAACTTAGATTCGCCTGCTTCTGCCCAAGCTAACGGTGTACGGCATTTCCGACCATATAAAGCTTCAAATGGTGCCATACCAATACTCGCTTGGTAGCTATTATTATAGGCAAATTCGACAAGAAATATATAATCTTCCCATCTCTTACCAAAGTCTAGGGCGCACATGCGGAGCATATCCTCCATCGTTCTGTTGGTCCATTCAGTCTGGCCATCCGTTTGGGGATGAAAGGCCGTACTAAACGCTAACTTTGTACCCAACATTTGATGAACGAGCCGCCAATCATTCGATGTGAACCGCCCATCACGGTCACTAACGATGCTCCGAGGAACACCGTGCAGTTGAACAACCTGCTCCACATAAAGCTTGGCCAAGGTTTCTACTGAATCGTCTCTTCTGTTTGGAACGAAGTGCGCCACTTTTGTCAACCGGTCCACAATCACCCAGATTGAATCATGACCGCGTTGAGATCTCGGCAACCCGTGCACGAAATCCATCGAAATATCATCGAACTTCCACTCCGGAATAGGTAACGACTTCAGGAAACCGCCAGGCTTCTGGCATTCTGCTTTCACCAACGCACAGGTATTGCATTCAGCCACATAACGTGCGACATCTTTCTTTAGTCCGGGCCACCAGAACAACTTTTTCATATCTCTGTACATCTTTGTGCTCCCTGGGTGAACTGAGTACTTTGCAAAGTGAGCTTCGTACATCAACTCTTCCCTCAATTTACCCACACTTGGGACGCACACTCGACCATTTCTTCGTAACAAACCGTTATCCCAAGAGAATTGGTCCTCCGGCCCATCTTTAGCATAGCGCTGGAGACTTTCATCAAGCTCCGTTGCTCGCCGAACTCTGTCTGTAAGGTCATACTGCACCTCCGTCCAGTTCAAGCATGCATCGGTTGACGAACCCTTGTCAACGCAAGATATCTCCAATGCTTCCAATTCCTGGATCAAACGCTGATCATGCCTCTGCAACCAGCTTGCCTGTACCGGAGTCTTTCGACTCAAAGCATCAGCGACCACATTTCCCTTCCCGGGAGTATAGTGAATCTCGAAGGTGTAGTCCCCGAGGAACTCCATCCATCTTCGTTGTCGCATATTCAGATCCTTCTGATCCAACAAATACTTTAGGCTTTTGTGATCCGTATAGATATCCACTTTAACGCCTTATAGATAGTGCCGCCACAACTTGAGCGCAAAGATTACCGCCGCCAACTCCAAATCATGGACGGGGTAATTCCGCTCATGCACTTTCAACTGACGCGAGCCATAAGCAATCACTTTACCAAACTGTAGAAGAACGCAGCCTAAGCCGCTCCCAGAAGCATCACTATAGATCTCATACCCAACGGTACCACATGGCGATGTCAACACAGGCGCCGTGGTCAAACGACTCTTCAAGTCTTCAAAAGCTCGCGCGCACTCCGGCGTCCAAATGAACTTTTGATCTTTTCTCGTCAGCGTGGTCAGAGGTAAAGCAATCCGTGAGAATATTCCACAAACCGTCTATAGTACCCCGCAAGTCCAAGGAAGCTCCTGACCTCGGCCACTGAAGACATCACTGGCCAATCCCGAATGGCACTTATCTTCAACGGATCCACCGTGATACCTTCTCCGCTTACCACATGGCATAAAAAGGCTACTGAAGAGAGCCAGAACTCACACTTTGAGAACTTGGCATAAAGCTTATTCCTCCGCAGGGTATGCAAAACCAACCGCAAATGGTTTGCGTGATCCTCTTCCGACTGAGAGTATACTAAGATGTCATCGATAAACACAATAACAAACAAATCCAAGTACTCTCGGAACGTTCGATGCATTAGGTCCATAAATACCGAAGGCGCATTACATAGGCCAAACGGGATTACCGTGAACTCATAATGCCCGTAGCGTGTTCCAAACGCCGTCTTGGGAATGTCACCTTCCCGAATCCTTTGCTGATAATATCCCGATTTCAAATCCAATTTGGAATAGACCGCTGATCCTGCCAGCTGATCAAAGAGGTCATCAATCCGCGGAATCGGATATTTGTTTTTCTCCGTCAGCTTATTCAACTCGCGGTAGTCAATACATAACCGCAAACTACCATCTTTCTTTTTCACAAATAGAACAGGCGCGCTCCAAGGTGACATACTTGGGCGTATATATCCCTGCTCCAACAACTCTTGCAATTGGACTTTCAACTCAGCCATCTCTTTTGGCGCGACGTGATATGGAGAGCGGGCCACAGGTTTCGCACTTGGCACCAACTCAATAGAGAAGTCAATCTCCCGCTGGTGTGGTAACCCAGCAAGATCTTTAGGAAACACGTCGGCAAACTCTGACACAACTGGCACTTCACCGACACTGGCCTTTGGCTCAACAGCCTGAATTAGCGTGAAGAATAACTCCGCGCCCTTCCGAACAGCATTGACGACTTGGAGTGCAGACAACAAAGTCCCGCCAACTCCTCGCATACCAGCGAACTTCGTCACAAGTCCAGTATTCTGGCCCAGTGTAATCTCCTTGGAGTTGCAATCAATAAAGGCACGCTGCTCCGAGAGCCAGTCCATACCAAAGATCACATCAAACTCCGATAACGGTAGCACAGCTGCACTCAAACCGAAATCCCGCCTTCCTATTTGCACAACCACATCGCAAGCCCGATCCGCAAGCATCACACAGCCATTCGGCAATAGCACCCTTGTACTATCCACCGTCACATGACTTGGTACCCCAATGCGAGATACGAAATCCTCAGACAGAAAAGAATGCGAAGCACCCGTATCAAACAGGGCTTTCGCCAAATTATTCCGAATCAGGACAAAGCCTGCAGCACACACATCATGCACAAGCTATACATAACCAAAACCATAGCACAGCAAGTAAACTAAATCAACTCGTACCTGTGACGACGTCACTTTGCTTAATCGCTTCCTGTTGGCCAAGTTGATAGATTCGGGGCTGCGCCTGAGATGCAGAGGAATCAACCACCGCTTTGCCCTTCTCAGCATAAGACGCACCCGTCTTCTTTTCCCCTTTGGGCTGCACAACCCGACAGTCACGAGCAATATGCCCCACCCGGCCACAGTTATAGCATGTACGAGAATCCGGCCTTGATGTCGCTCCCGACACAACGGTCGTAGTCACTTGCCCAGATGGCTTGGACCTCTTGCCCCCTTTCTTCTGGTAAAACGATTTGCTCGGGCGAGGTGCTTGAAACTCTGGCTTCGACACAACCAAGCCCTTATTCCCTTGCACTCGCCTCATGTCCTTCTCCAACGCGCACGCAGTATCAACCAACGCCTGAAACCCTTGGCTCACTGAACTCGAAAGCAGGAATCGCAACTCATCCCGCAATCCTTCATAGAACCGATTCGTTTTCCTATGGTCATCCGCGAAGATTGTTCCCGCATATCGTCCCAACCTGGTAAACTCATGCAAGTAGATATCCACGCTATCTTCCCCTTGCTTTAACCGTTGGAACTCATTTTCCATAGCAATGCGTTGCGCTGCTGGGACATGTTTTGCCAGAAATATTCGAGAGAACTCCTCAATCGATACTTGCGTTAATTGCCTGCCCGCCAAATGGTGTACCTCAACCTCGTCCCACCACAACCGCGCCTCTCCTTCAAGCATGAAGGTGGCCAAGGTGACCTTTAGAGTTTCCTCCGCCCTGATCGCTGTCATTATCCGCTTGACACGCGATAACCAATCTTCCGCCTGCGTTGGGGATCCCATTCCCGCAAACGTAGGAGGACTGAAGCTCATGAATTGCTTCAACTGTCGGTCAGCTGCTCGTGGATCTACAGCCTCAACCGGCTCGGGTCTTACATCAACACGAACTGGCACTACTGCCGGCTGCGCTTGCCAGGTCGGCTGAATCATGGCAAATAGCGCCTCAGCAACTAAACGAACAGTTTCCGCAGATGGAGGAGGTGTTGGCACCTCAGCTGGTGCCGCACTCTCATCAGAGCGCTGGGGCTCAGACTGCCCAGCACCACTACGTGTCACCTATAGGTGGACAAGACACACATTAACGAACGTATACAAGCAAAACAACACAAAAAGGAACGCGCAGATTCCTCAAACAAGATTTTGTACATTCCTTAATGGACATTCCAGAGTTCATTAGCGTTACAGCAGGTCGCACAAACACGTGCTCGCCACCCCACAAAAGAATTCGACCACGAATTCGAAAGAGGAAGACCGACACAAGCTGATACCAAAATGTAACGACCCCATCCGTTAAATGACGTATAGTAGAAGGTCCGGCCGGGGCCCCACACTATATGCCACAAACAGACGGTGAGGTCACAGGATAATACCAAACCATACGAATCCTAACTCAGAGCATTCTAGCGGAAGCTTTAAATTACAACTTTTGAACTCTAAACAGGAATGTCCAATATATAAAACCACTTTATATATAAATCCATGGAATGTACAACAAAGGTTTGGCCTTAAGGCCTTACAGTTCCTCTTTACATACAACATGTTTTACAAACCTCGGCGCGCAGGCCGGCCATACATGAGTAAAAGAGAACAACCAAAACATTCGCTTAGCCTTCAAGGGCTAGCCGCAGTAGCAGCAGCAACAGCAGTAGGGCGTCAGCCCATCACTTACCACTTGGCTCTCCAGCACCTGCACGGGAACAATCCACCCAACCGGTGGAAAACAATGCAACGGTCAGCATTCAGCTGACCCAATTATAACAATCCTACCCCTTTCTCGGGGCATGAGCATTCTTTCCCTGCAAAGCATGGCATCATCAAATAGCAACTATGTGCGCGCAGGCACATTCAAGCCATCACAACTATCGGCAACACGGCCCGACAGTCCGTGCACTCAGGCACATTCTTGGTGTACCGGAATACCAGGGTCAACACCACCGTCTACACGGTATTTGAGCATTCTAGTCTTTCCGGCGCGCGGGCCTAAGACTCTCATTAGGCGCTCCAACAAAACCTATAACCAGGCTTCCAAGTCGGACGGACCTAACGCAGATACGGATCAGCCACCCCCCGTTGCTCAAGTCGCCGTGCCACCTCGAATACGGAAGTATCCATGGCTATTTATAGGCGCGGGTCGGTTTCACCTTTCCTGTTCGGCAATCTGCCTTTTCATCGAGTTGCAGCCCAACGACTCAACCACTCACAAAGTGGCAACACACGGCCACAAGAGTTGCATCCAACCCTCTTCATTTCCTGGACATCGTCCAGTACTTCCTACCTCACCAAGCAACAGGTAGGCACAAGGCATCACAAGCCATAATCACGCAGGCTTCTCCGATATGCAAACAAGCATCACCAATCCAGACCATATCCAGATGGGCTTCACACAGCATGCCTAGAGCCGTACTCCAATTCCGGCCTCTAACAAGGGGGACTTCACATATCTACCCCAAGGGACACCACAACCCACCGCACACTCATGGGGAAGGGTTTTCCCTATGCAATGCAGAAAAGAAGGACTTCACATGTCCAAGGAGGGAGATCGTTACCCTTGTCGATCTCTTCGGAGCCATCGAAAACTAGCCGGTGAGAAAGAACCGCAGCAGCCTTGCCTTCACAACGCCGGCTTCGGATCACGAATCGGACCATGGGAACTCCGCCGGTGGCTTGCTCTCCTCCTCCTTCTTCTTCCTCCTTTCTCTCTTCCTTAAGCACAAATGAAGAATGACTTCTTCCTTGACGAATTTAATCCAGCCAGGAATCACCTGAGCCCTTGGATCTAAAGAGAGAATCTGAACGGCCACGATCTGCCCAAAAAACTCAATTTTTGGCTGACACGGCCTGTGACACGCCCGTGTCACAGGCCGTGTACCCTTAAGCGACACACGTAGTTTGAACCGACTGAATAACACGGGTATCGACACGCCCGTGTCGAACCTCACACGCCCGTGTCATCCCTGAGACACGCCCGTGTCAAACCTGCTTCCTCGAGCTGCAACCAGTACACGGGTCGGAACACGGCATCGGACACGCCTGTGTCCCACGTGACACGCCCGTGTTCACGGCCGTGTTCAAGGCCGTGTACTATTCTGACTCGAACAGGCCAATCTCGAAATTTAATTCGAATACGCCCTGGGACACGCCCGTGTCGAAGGCCGTGTCCCAGGCTCGACGATCGTCGACTCTCAATCGTCGACTAACCTGAACACGCCCTGAGACACGCCCGTGTCCCAGGCCGTGTACCCCCGACACGCCCTGGGACACGCCCGTGTCCCAGGCCGTGTAAAATTACCTGTACCTCAAAAATCATTTTGAGTCCTTTGGGGTCTTTTTGGGGTGTTACATATATGACGAGTCGAGGTATAACTCGTCGAATCTGTCATGACGATACTCGACTAATCCAAGAAAAAAGCATTGAGATGTCCCAATGATACTCGACGAATTGCAGTGGAAGAGTTGAGATGTCTAGGCGATACTCGATGAATCGCAGTGGAAATGTTAACATGTATCGACACTAATCGATGAATTGTTGAGTTGTGTCGATAATACTCGACGAATCTAGACATTTTGTCGTAACCTCTCATCTATACTAGACAAATTTCCCTTACCTTTCTTTTGAGAACGTACCTGATGACCTATATCACAATACATGTCCTAGAAAGAAATTCCTCCACATACATAACGTCATAGGCTTGGTCCTTTACTCATATCACATATAAGCAGGGCCAACACAAACCATTACAACTTCTTAAGAGCTCCTATATGCGAACGCATAGGCCCATATTGCGTTGGCAGTGAGGCTACATGTTTGATCACTTCCAAATCACTATGGTAATACAAACTGTCTCCCACTTGATCTTGAAAGTATCAAACCAAAGCTTCACAAACAACGAGCAGCATCTAGCAATGCATCATTGTTCCCCAAGCAATAAGAGTTTGAAACTCAAAAGCCATTGTGAATAATGTATTAGTGTTGTCATGTCCCTTCGTCCCTTGCATCCGGATAGAACTAAACGTATAGACCATGTCACCCTCATAATCATTCAATTCTAGTTTCCTGATCTAGAATGGACTTTTAGATATTAGTGAGCCTGATATCATATGTTGACTCAACCAAACATGGCCATGCATTTCTCAGTCCCATTCCATAAAGGGGCCCATGGATTCAACTCCTGTCATATAGGAGTAAAAATCCCTTCTCTGCTCACACGTAAACACCCAAATAATTTGTAACCTACCCAATAACCACCTTTATCATCCAACTTCCTCAAGACTGTACTTTCGATAGCACTAAAGCTCACCCTTCCTCACTCAACAAATACTGTGAATTCAGGTCAAAGGACCACAAACAACATTGCCACTTGAGCCATACTTGTGACATGTTTATATAATAATCCACAAAGTATTCTCATGGTGGGTTTGTCCAGTGCAACTTGTTCATAAAAAGTACCCATGTGATGACTTGATATCACAATATCATGACCTGTAAGGATTGGTCATTAGTCAACGCACATGCTAGTCTTAAAAGTATCATCATCACCCTTAGCTTCTGAGATGATACAATGACCAGGGACCTTTAAGAATGATGCTTTTGGGATCATAGTTTCTTACATCAAGTCTCTACTTGACCTATGGAATCGAACATTCTAAGGGCATTTATACAGTTAATTATTCTATCACAATAGAAAAAATAACACAAAAAAGAACTTGCCAAAATTATATAAAATGAAATGCATACAGCACATTATTCATCAAATGAAAAAACTACAGCCAACAAACATACAATCCACAAGAATCTAATTAGAGTTGATCATTCAGGCATTGTATACCCATGGATCTACCATGACCATCATGCTTTCTCTGTGCGAGAGGCTTTGTTAGTGGTTCTGCAATGTTCTCCTCAGTCGACACTCTGCTAATGCTCACATCTCCTCGATCGATAATCTCTCGAATCAGATGGAACCGCTGAAGTATTTTCTTGTAGCACTGATGAGATCTAGATTCCAAAGCAAGTGCAATTGCACCGTTGTTGTCACAGTAGAGATCTATGGGATGAACAATGCTAGTAACTACATCTAATTCACTGATGAATTTCCTAATCCATACAACCTCCTTCGCTGCATTTGCAGCGGCGATATACTCGGCCTCAATTGTAGAATCAGCAACTGTCTCCTACTTGGAACTTTTCTAGCTAACAACACCTCCATTAAGGCAAAATATGAAACATGACTGAGATTTTGATTCGTCCCTATTAGTCTAGAAGCTAGTATCCATGTAACCCCTTACAACGAGCTCTTCCTCTCCACCAAATATCAAGTACATATCCTTTGGCCTTCATAAGTACTTTAGGATATTCTTAACGACAATCTACTGACTTTAAGCGAGATCAGACTGATACCTGCTAGTCACGCTCAAGGCATAAGAGACATCGGGTCTATTACATATCATTACATACATAATTGACCCAATTATCGAAGCATATGTAATCAACTTCATGTAGTTCTAATCTTCATAAGTCTTAGGACACTTGTCCTTAGAGAGACTCACATTATGAGACATGGGCAAGAATCCTTTCTTGGACTCAAGCATGTTGAATCACTTCAACACCTTGTCAATATACGTACTTTGCGTCAAACCAAGCAAATTCTTTAATTTATCTCTATAGATCTTAATACCAAGTATATAAGTCTCTTCACCAGTCTTTCATTAAAAAGCAGTCGCCTAGGTTGTTCTTAACAACTTACAGGGTCGGTTTGTAATTCCCGATCAGTAGTATGTCATCCACATACAAAATCAGAAAGACAACTATGCTCCCATAAATCTGTTTGTAAAACACGGTTCATCATCATTCTTAATAAAACAAAACTCTTTGATCTTTTCATCAAAACGAAGATTCCAACTTCGAAAAGTATGTTTTAATCCATAAATGGATCTCTACAGCTTACATCTTTTAGTGGCTTCACCTTGAGATACAAAACCCTCGGGTTGTGTCGTATACACGTCCTAAAGGAGGTTTCCATTTAGGAAAGCCGTTTTGACATCCATCTGCCAAAACTCGTATAATAGCAAGCAGAATTCGGATGGACATAACCATGACAACATTGGAAAATGTCTCATTATAGTCAATACCATGAATTTTCTTGAAACCCTTATCCACCAATCGCCATTTGAATGTCAGTACATTCCAATCCATGTCAGTCTTCTTCTTGAAGACCCACTTGCACCCTATGGGTCGTATCCCTTTGGGTGGTTCCACCAAAGTCCACACTTTGTTTTCATACATGCAGTCCATTTCAGATTTCATGGTGTCAAGCCACTTATTAGAGTCCGGTCCACTCATAGCCTCTTAGTAGGTTGCAAGCTCATCACTATGATCCATAAGCAACACATTACATATTTGAGACAGGAGAAATCCATATCTCTCAGACTCAAACATTAGTATACCAGATCTACGTGAAACTTGTGTTTCCGGAGCAGGTTCTCTAGCTATAAAACTTGTAGTCCTGGCTAAGGTTCCAATTACGGTCCATTCACAGTTTGTGGTTCTTGAACTTCTTCAAGTTTGACCCTGGCAGTCTTTCTACTTAAGAACTCTTTCTCAAGAAAGACACCGGTCCTCGCGACAAACACTTTGCCCTCGGATGGTAGGTAGAAATAGTACCCTTTAGTTTCCTTAAGATACCCCCCAAGATAGCACTTATTTGATTTGTGTTCCAGCTTGTCAGGAATTTGACGTATCACGTAAGCCTCATAGCCCCAAACCTTAATGAATGACATACTATGACGCTTCCCAGTACATATATCATATGGTTTAATTAGAACCACCTTCGTTGGATCACGATTTAATATTAAAGCAGAAGTTTCTAGAGCAAAACCCCAAAAAGAAATAAACAGATCTGCCTGACTCATCATCAACCGTACCATGTATAACAGAGTACGATTCCTCCTCTCAGACACACTATTATGTTGTGGTGTTCTAGGTAGAGTGATCTATGATACAATACCACACTCTTTTAGATGATCACGGAACTCATGACTCAGGTCTTCTCCACCTCGATTAGATCAGAGTGCCTTAACCTTCTTACCCAGGTTGTTATATACTTTGTTTTTAAACTCTTTGAACTTTTCAACGGTTTCGGATTTGCACTTCATAAGATACACATAACTGTATCTACTGAAATCATCAGTAAATGTATCAAAGTAGAAATACCCACCTCTGGCCATAGAATTCATGGGTCTACATACATCATAATATACTATACCCAAGAGATCATCAGCACTCTCATTGTTACAAGTAAAAGGAACCTTAGTCATCTTGCCTAACAAACTAAAAGTGAGGGATAGATCTACTTTACACTAGAGGGGGGGTGAATAGTGTATTTTAAAAACTTTAATTTATTTTTATAGTGAATTTAAAGTAAGTGATATATATATATATATATATATATATATATATATAAAGAAAAAATCACAGCACATAAATAAGAAGAATAACAATCACAGATGACACAAGGAAATTTATTGTGGTTACCCAATAAATCTGGGTACGTCCACTCTTCTACCACCCTTGTAGGAATCCACAACAGTTTTTTGATCAGCTGCCCTGCCACCAGAAGATCTATTTTCTAAGTGAGATCTTATAACCCTTTGAGCTTTTTATCAGGTGCCCAAAAACCAAGCTTAAGTTTTTTTATCAGGAGACTTAGGAACCAAAAGATAACTTTTGAAGGGAGTTAAAAACCCTGTACACAGTTTATGAATTAAACTAAAAAGTTATTATGTCTTCTCTGTCAAGATTATCTGAGAAGACTTGTGGATGTTGAAAGAAAAAGCTCCCCCTAATTTGTGTAGAGTTTATGATCAAGAGCGGGAAACTTTTATTCAAGGTGTAGGCCTTCTTGAAAAACTTCACTGTCCAGAAAATGTTTTTGAGAGATTTGAAGTTAAATCTAAGAATGAAGATTTGCTCTTCTTGAAGAAGCTTGAAGCAGCATATCTAATTCTCTATAAAAATAAATCAGTTCTTTCTAAAACTATATTATCTATCAGTCTAACCCTGAGGCAGAAAACTTCTGTCAATATATATAGAATGCCGGAGAGGAATTTAAACATTTGAATTCATTAATTCTGAAATGACTGAAGCATTCCTTGAGAATTGTAACATCTATATTCAATTTTTTGTAATTAAAACCATTCCTTAACTGCCCTGGTAATTGATGTGTGGAAATCGGCAAGTGCACCGGTCGTACAAGTAATAAAATGGGGGAATAAATCCCTGAGTGTCGGTCTCTTGAGGAATGCAATTAGCATAGAGCAACTACAATTCAGAAAATATCGTTATAAAAGATTATACTATGAAAAGATCAAAAAGGGATTGAGAGATTGTGAGTTTCTTTATCTAAACAACTAATGAATATTATGTGGGTCGAAGGCACCGCTTCGCAAAGTGAAGTGAGTGTATCGGCCGCGATGCCGAACTTCGGTTGGGCGAGTGGACGGAAAGCTAGTGGATGCAAGTGTTCTTGAGCGGAGTGCAATTGGCTGAAACAAGTGTATGGAGTGGATGTGGAGTGGGCGAGGCGCATTAACAACACACAAATCAAATGCAAATGGAAACTACAAACATCTAATTAGATATAAAATAGAAAATGCAGTTCATTACATAATCAAATCATTCCATACAATGAAGAAAGAGGAAGATGAATAAACCAATAGAGGGTGAAAATCCACCGCGGGTTGTGGCCGGAATAGCGAGTTGTCAATCCGCTTCCGAGCTCAGTCCGAGGAGGCTTTCGGTACCAATGAGTGTCATCTCGAAGGCCTTTGAGTCTGTTATCTAGGTTGTCTTCTTCTCTAACTCCGGTGGAAAGCTTGGAGTTGAGGTCATCAATGGCCGGGAGCTTCGCCGGAGGGTTTGGAAAGCTTCGAAATAGCCGGCTATGGACTCCCGATGGAAGGGATGAAGGTGGAGGTGGATGAAGCAGCTGGAAGGCGAAACGGCGGACTGGAGGCGAGTCCCGATTGAATGGTCTTGACCTAATTCGCGGAATGATCCTTTTAATAGGACCAAATTTTGAATACCGCGTACGCTCATCAGCACACGACCAGTGGTCGTGCGCCCTGATGTTGGCGCTCGTGCGGCAGCAACCTGTAGGACCTACAATAAGAAAATAGAAGATCACGCACGAGTGGCGTCAAACGATCGGTGATCGTGCGAGATATGGTCGGCACTCGTACGATAACAGAGACAGGGATGAAAGAAAATGGGGCATGAATGCGCACGATGGGCAGCGCACGATCGGTGATCGTGCGAGGTATAGTCGGTGATCATGCGATATCCCGGGATAGGGATGATGAAAATCTGGCATGAATGCGCACGATCAATTATCGTGCGCAAAAGGGGTCTCTGATCTTGCGTTGGTTAAAACGCACGACCATTGACACCTAGGGTAAAAATGGTTAAGTCAGTGCCAGACGCCCACGCGATCCCCGTACCTGTAGGAAAACTGATCGGGGAGGATAGCGTTAAACAATAACAATTAAACTAAATTACATCACAGCGCATGCATAAAGATGTATGAAATAAGTAAACGCATGGAAATGGGCTAAAACAGTGCATTAGGCGTGGAATAGTGTAGTGATCCAAAAGGAGTGGTATTGGTGCTAAAAGGAAGTGCAATGGCATGAAAATGAGCCTAGATGAGTCCGGAATCTGGTATAAAATATGGACTCATCACACCCCCAGACTTAACTGTTTGTGCGTCCCGAGCAAACGAATCTGGCGAAATGTGAAAAAGGGAGCTAATCGAATAGATTGCAAGCGCGAGGTGATATACGAAGTTTCGCACTCGTGTGCACCGAAATTTTATAGAAAGTGATTCTAATTAAACAAGCTAATCTATGAAAGTGTAAAAGCATAAAGAGAAATTTATTAGTACTCATATGGTGAAATATGAAGAATCGCGTAGTCGCGCTCGATTCGAAAGTAGGCGAACTACTTAGGGGAATGTTGCCCAAAGAAGAAATTCGAGAGTATCTCCGTTGAAATCCATCAACAACACGGGCCATAAGCTTGCCCGGTTACACTCTCTCCACGGTGCTACTAAACTCACGAGTCGAATCGATAGGGCTTTAGGTCAGGAGGAGGCTTAGGCAAGGTATTTGTATATCGGGGGTAAACATGAAGGCTCACATAACCAATCCGAGTAATCAAAATCTAAAACAAAGCAGCCCTTAACTTTTTGCACATGTGACACACCCCCAAACTTGAAGTGAAAATAGGGTGTGTACACGGCTACTCCAACAAATATCAAAATGATTTTTCTTTAAACACAAGGGGATCAAAATTTTCTTTTCTTTTTGTTTTTTTGTTTTTTTAGAATACTTTTCCCAACTCATCCTTTTTCTTTTTCTTTTCATCCCCATATTCAGCGTTAATAAAAATATATCCATCTCATTTCACACAAGAATTTCACACCACATGAATACGATTAAGCTCTTGGATTAAGTTGTGGTAGTGGGATAGGCTTGAGGCTATGGTGAGAATAAGTGGAGCTAAAACAATTGAAGGGGTAGGCACAACGGGGCTAGCAATGGTTAGCGTTTAGGAATGGATACATAAGCTCAAACTAGAAAAAATGGTGGCCTACGTCACGCTCAATCCATGATTCCATTGCACCTATACTTCAAGAGTCGCTTAGGGCAAGTTCTTAGCCAACGAGAGAGGTAAACCATCCTCCCTACACGAGCAGCACATACCGAGCACTAACCTACACACGAAATCGAGCTACCACTTGGTTCAAACACTTTCTCCATTAGAGTAGAATAAATTAAATTTACGCAAATACACTAACTATAAATTAAAAGATTAAAGAAAATCTAATTCTACTCGAAAATTTTGAGGCGAGCACGAGTAATCAACTAGAGCACTGTAGGAGTCAACATCGCACATAGGCTCGCAATCGACTAAAGTACCATCAAATTTTCACAACCCAAAATACGAACGTGAATGCGGGAACGCGCAATAAGCAAGTGCGCGCTCATGTGGGTGAGTGTGCGTGCTATAGGATGTTATAATAATAAAACACAGAATAAAAACTACTGGCATGAAACTATGGTGCTCGGGTAGTTCGTAGCTGGCTCTTCCCCCCAGACTAAAATGAAATAGACATTTAAAAATGAAATAAAAGCTGAAAGTAAAGACTACCTATGCTCAATAAATGAGCATACGAGCAGATACGTGGAAAATCTGGCGGCGGTTTCCACTTCGATAAAATGTTGGACCTGCGAATTAGGCTATCCACGAAAAAGGAATACAGGGGACAGAGATAAACAAAATATTAAGAAGAAAAATAGAAGCACAAAAGTAGGACCAGGTGGTCCAAACATGGGTTGTCTCCAAAAATCCCTTTTGTTTATCGTCCTTAAGGTGGACCAAATACCTGTATTAGCAGTTATAATAAAGAGTTCTTTGTAGTTTTAAGAAAAAGAAATAAACATAAAAGCTCAAACATATTCTTTAGATACAATATCTGGAGAATAACGTGCAGGGGTAGCTGCAGAGTGGAGGGGTGGTCCTTATTCATCGTTGCTGCCATTATCGATCAAGGAATGTCGTTATCGCTTTGCTTGGGGTTGGCGAGCTACAGGCTTTGAGAGTCGCCGGTGGTTGCGCTGCCATCATATAATTTTAGCCGGTGCCCATTGACTTTGAAATTGTCTCCGCTTTTCCCGGCTATTTCGATGGCTCCAAAGGGGGAGACTCCGATCACTGTGAAGGGGGGGGGGGGGGCAGCTCCACCACGATTTTAGCTTTCCTGGAAATAAGCGGAGGCGGGAATTGTACATCAGGACTTGGTCTCCTGATTGGAATTCTTTTGGGATGATGTGACGGACGTGCTATTTTTTTTGTTTTTTCTTTGTATATCCGCGCATTTTCGTATGCGAAATGCCGGAGATCCCCTAGTTCGTTCAGTTGAGAGTGGCGCATATCTGCTGCGGCTTTGATGTCCATATTTAGTAATTTGGGTGCCCATAGCGCTTTGTGTTCTAGCTCCACCAGCAAGTGGCAAGCTTTTCCGTAGACTAGTTGGAAGGGGGTCATACCGATAGGGGTGTTGAAGGCGGTTTTGTACGCCCATAAGGCATCGTCGACCTTCTTGGCCCACTCTTTTCTATTGGAATGGATGGATTTTTCGATGATTCTTTTGAGCTCGCGGTTTGAGACTTCTACTTGCCACAGGTTTGGGGATGGTATGCAAGAGAGATTTTGTGGTGGACTCCGAACTTGTTCATGAGTTACAAAAATGACTTGCTGCAGAAATGGCTCATGCCGTCGCTGTTGATAGTGTGCGGGGCCCCAAATCTCGAGAAAATGTTCTTGTGTATGAAATTCAATATGGTGCGGGCGTCATTTGCAGTGACAGCTTCGGCTTCGACCCACTTGGAAATGTAGTCGACTGCGACAATAATATAGAGTTTTCCGTGCGACATTGGGAAGGGTCCCATGAAGTCGATCCCCCAAACGTCGAATGGTTCGCAGACGAGCATGTTGTTGAGTGGCATTTCGTCCCTCTTGGAGATTTTTCCGGTCCTTTGGCATTCATTGCATTTTGCGATGTATGCTTGGGTGTCTCTAAAAAGGGTTTGCCAAAATAGGCCACATTGCAGTACCTTGCGTGTCGTTCTGGTGGCGCCGAAATGACCGCCGGTCTCCCAGTCGTGGCAGTGTGTTAAGACGGATTGGAATTCAGTCTCGGGTGCACAGCGCCTGATGATGCCTTCGTTGAAAGTACAGAATAGTAATGGGTTTTCCCAGAAATAGTATTTGGCGTGGGACAGTAGTTTTCGCTTTTGCTGCGATGACAGGTTAGGGGAGACAGATTTGCAAGCGAGGTAGTTGGCCATATCTGTGTACCACAGGATTGTCGGAGTGAGCGAGGAGATGGCGAATAATCTTTCGTATGGGAAGCAGTTGGCTATCTCGTTGCGTTCGCGTCTGGGTGCAGCTCCTTCGGTGTCATTTTCCAATCTTGATAGGTGATCGACGATGACATTCTCTACCACTTTCTTATCTCAGATCTTCAGGTCATATTCATTGAAAGTCACTCGTGTAAACTACCTTCACCTATGGGGGGGATAGGTGATTTGTAGTCGTTTTGCGGAATTAAATATTTACATGCACAATAAAATAAAACAAGCACAACACAGAAACACACGGGCAGTTATAGTGGTTCCCGATTTGGGTACGTCCACTCTCCCCCTTCGACCTATCCCCCAATAAGGGACGACTCAGTTACTTCATCAACAGGATTGAAATCCAATCCTTTCACTATGGAAGAAACCCTTCCACCTGAAGGAGTCATTACTCCTCCACCACGGGTTGCACCCAACCCTTACAATGAGGAACCAAAGTTCCTTTACAAAAAAAATAAAAAAAGAATGTACAAAATACAAACTATGTATGGAGCGCTCGGTGTCCCTCTTCGTTCGATGAAGCGTTCTTGAAGAAGACGAAGAGTCCACGACCTAAGCACTCTCTTGGAGAAGATCTTCCCAAGATCGGCGGCGGCAAAGGATTGCGGTTGCGATGCTTTGTAGATCCAAACTTCGTAACAAAGCTATCAAGGTCTACCAACGATCTTACTTGGATCGATCGTCTCAATCGATTCGGAAGGGGAAAGTATTCCCGTTCAACAAACCAAGAGACAAGGGATCTCAAGATAGAAACGTGAGACGCGTTTCTTGGCTAGGTTTCAATCGCCGAGAGATCAAGAAGAATCCGATCAGCGGCGGCGACAACCTTTCGAGCGGCGACGGCGGCGGAAGGAAATCCGCGATCTGCTAGGTCAAGTTGGCGGCTCTTTCTTTTTCGTGTATTTGGGATTGTCTGTAATGTTAAAAATAAACGAGTATTTATACTGTAGATCATCCTTTATGACAGTTGTGGGCCCCACCAGACGAAACCCTAATTTCGGTTCATACAGCGCCTGAACACTTGGTAAAGCGGTCCAACGAGCCAACGAAATTAGCCTAAGGAAAATTCGGCGGGAATCATTGGTGATTCTCGACGAATCGGCGAGAATCACTTATGATTCCCGTCGAATTCTCCTTAGAAGAATTTTAGCTGAGGAGCTTGCCATCCTGAGTGAATCGGCGAGAGTCACAATCCATTCTCGACGAATCGGCGAGAATGCAGAGTCATTCTCGGCGATTCGTCAAGAATCACTTAATGACTCTCGACGATTCTGACTTAGCGTTAATTTTGCAAGCGTTGAGTCAGCCGGATGCAGTCGGCGGGAATCGGCGAGTGATTCTCGACGATTCGGCGAGAATCACTAGTGATTCTCTTTGAATCGGCGAGAATCACTTAGTGATTCTCGTCGAATCTGACTTAGATGATTTTTCATCTTTCTTCCTGTGAGTTGCTTTGACCCATACTTGCTCCTTGTCTGTTCTTGATCTGTCTCAGCCCTGTACTTGAAAATAAGTACACTCCAATAGAGAGAGTACACGTAAGCCAACACACTTTTCTGCTCAATGAGGGATTACGTTGCGCAGACCCATGTATATTGACCCACTGCACCCTAACATTGGTGTGTACTTAGCATGGAATAACTGCAAGCACATCTTGAAGAAAATCATCAAATACATTACTTATTCAACTTAGCTTGTTCAGGGGCTTCTTCAAACCAGGTACATTGCGGATACAATACCCAAAAATCTCCTCCTATTTAAAGAAGCCTGAACCCTACAAGATAAGGTGAATGGAGCATATGAAAATCATAAATTAATAATTCAGTTGAGAGAGAAATTCATTACCACTTTCCTGAGAGCATACTTGGAGCCACCTTAGCCTTAGCCGAGAGGGTAATCTCCCCCTTTTCGGCTTCTGCAAATCTGGGACTTTACGTGGAGCCACATGCTCCCCCTAGATCTTGCATCCATGCTCTAGCTTGAGTTCCTTGCTAATGCTCCCCCTTGATCCAAGAGCCCTGAGCCAGACAGTCTTCACTCTTCATAGTTCAGCATGCCGAGTTCAGTTTTGAAGAGACTGAACTTGGCCTCGTCTAGGGGATTTGTGAAGATATCTGCAACCTGCTTATCCGTAGGGACATAGCAGAGAGATATATCTTTTTTTCCATATGCTCCCGAATAAAGTGATAGCGCACTTCAATATGATTCCTTCTGCTGTGCGACACAGGATTATTCGCAATTGCTATTGCGCTTGAGGAGTCGCAATACATCGGAACTTCGCTGAATTCCAAGTCATAATCTTTGAGCTGATTTCTGATCCATTGAAGTTGTGCGCAACAACTTCCTGCTGAGAAGTACTCAGATTCAGCTGTGGAGGTTGCGACACAATTCTGCTTCTTACGGTTCCATGAAATAAGCGTTCTTCCGAGGAATTGACACGTCCCGGAGGGTCTTTTCCTATCATCCGTGCTTCTTGCAAAGTCAGCATCTGAAAAGCCTATCTGCTCAACATCATTGTTTCTTGGGTACCACAAGCCAAGATTTGGTGTACCTTTAAGGTATCTAAGAATCCGCTTTGCAGCGACATAATGAGATTCCTTAGTGTTCACCTGATATCTGGCACAAACGCATGTGGAAAACATAATATCCGGTCTACTAGAAGTAAGATAGAGTAGGGATCCAATTATGCTTCTGTACTTGGTTTCATCAAAAGGTTTCCCTTTCTCATCCTTGTCCAGAGACACAGTGGATCCCATTGGAGTCCTCATAGAGGTTGCACTCTCCAATCTGAATTTCATGAGGAGTTCATTTGTGAACTTCGTCTAAGAGATGAAAATCCCATCCTCAGACTGTTTCACTTGAAGTCCTAAGAAATACTTCAGCTCTCTCATACTACTCATTTCTAACTTCCCTTGCATAATTTTGGAAAACTTCTTGCAAAGGTTGTTATCCGTTGACCCGAATATTATGTCATCGACATAGATTTACACCAGCAAAATCTTGCCTTTGACTTCCCAAAGAAACAATGTCTTATCTATTTTTCCTCTAGAGAACTTGTTCTAAAGAAGAAAACTAGACAGAGTCTCATACCAAGCTCGAGGAGCTTGTATAAGCCATATAACGCTTTATTAAGAAAATAAACATGATTGGGAAATGTATGATTAACAAAACCTGGGGGTTGTGCGACATATACTTCCTCTTTCAGATTTCCATTGAGGAAAGCAGATTTCACGTCCATCTGATAGACAGTGAATCCTTTTTGCCAAGCATACGCCAGGAACAATCTGATTGCCTTGAGCCTTGCCACTGGTGCAAAGGTCTGGTCGAAGTCAATCCCCTCCTCCTGTCTGTAACCTTGAGCCACCAGCCTGGCCTTATTCTTTATGATGACACCGTGTTCATCCAGTTTGTTTCTGAAGATCCACTTGGTGCCAATCACATTCTGGTTCTTTGGTCTGAGAATAAGCGTCCAGACGTTGCATCTTTCAAATTGATGCAGTTCATCTTGCATGGCCAATATCAATGCCGTATCTTTGTTCGCCTCGTCGAACTTCTTTGGCTCAACCTGTGACAGGAAACTAAGGTGCAAAATCTCATTAATTGTACCTCTTCGAGTTCTGACACCGTCACGAGAATATCTGATGATCTGATCTCTAGGATGATCCCTCACGTGTCGGAGCTCTAGGAGTCTGGCATCTAGAGCTCTAACATCTTCTCGGGCTTCTCCTTCTTTCGGAAGATTTTCTCCATCCTACTCGTCAACTTCTCCAGCTGACGTTGAGGTTGAAACCTTGATGTACTTGGGAGTTGCACCTTTAGTAGTCTCAACAAGACTTAGCTGTTCAAGCCGTGCACCTACATCTTCAAGAATGCCACTTGAAGAAGTGCTATGAAGCAAGCTTCCTTCATCAAAAACAACATTAATGGACTCTTCCACCACTAGGGTTTTCTTATTGAATACCCTATATGCCCGACTATGGCTACTATAGCCCTTGAATATACATTCGAAGCATTTTTCACCAAATTTAGTACGCGGGTACTTCCCGTTATTAAGTACATAGCATCTGCAGCCAAAGATCCTTAAATAGGATATGGTTGGTTTCCTGCCTTTCAGTAGCTCATAAGGCGTCTTACGATGACTCTTGTTGATCAAGGCCCGTTTTTGTACATGACAAGTCGTATTGACAGCCTCTACCCAGAAGTATTCTGGGAAAGAAGCGTCATTCAACATTGTCGTGCAAGCTTCAATGAGAGTTCTATTTCTCCTCTCCGCAACTCCATTTTGCTGAGGAGTATGCGGGGAGGAAAACTCATGAAAGATACCCTGTTCTTCACAAAATTCTGTCATAGCCCCAGACTCGAATTCTGTTCCATTGTCACTTCTGATTTTGACCACTGAGCAGTTAAGTTCGTTCTGAATTTGATTGACAAAACTCGTGAAGATGTCAAACGTATCTGACTTTTGTTTTAAGAAGAACACCCATGTAAACCGAGAGTGATCATCAACAATCACTAGCGTATAGGTCTTGCCTCCCAAGCTATGAACTTGCACTGGACCAAACAAGTCCATATGCAGAATATAAAGACATCTGGAAGAGTCTTTGTCTGCAATGCCTTTAAAGGTAGCCCGAGTCTGTTTGCCCTTCTGGCACGCAGGATAAAGGCTATCTTTGATGCACTTAATAATGGGAGCATCCCTTACTAAATTTTTAGAAAATAACATATTAATCGTCTTGAAATTAATATGTGCCAATCTCTTGTGCCATTGTTCACAAAGAGATGCACTGCCTTTTGCTACAAGGCACACGGGAGTAGAAGAATCTAAACTAAGAAAATCTAAACAAAAGATATTTCTGCTCCTAATGCCGGTTAATACCGTCTCCGAAGAGGCACACGATATTATCAAGCATTTATCCTTGCAGAACTTAACGTCATATACTTTATCACATAATTGACTTACACTGATCAGGGTATGATTTAAACCTTAAACATAAGCCACGTCGGTGATAGAGATTATTCCGTTGGAAATAATACCATAACCTCTGGTGACACCTCGATCTGATCCCCCAAAGATGACTTTGGGTCCATTTTCGACTAGAGAGTAATCACACAGCAGGCTTCTAGTCCCAGTCATATGCCGGGAACATCCACTGTCCAAGTACCAGATTGGAGTTTTGGTGGCCTTTGGACATTCCTGCAAAACAAAATTAATTTCCCTTAGGAACCCAATCGAACTTGGGTCCTAGATTCCTTATTAGCACACTCCCCCTCGGATGGTTAACCCTACGAGTGGTCGGTCTCGCATTGCTAACATGAGGAGTCTTGTTATATCCCGGATTAAACCAGCAATCCACGGCAGAGTGACCAACTTTGCCACAGCACCAACACTCAAATCTGTTGTATCTTTTCCTAGGCTCCTGCTTCACCCTTGGAACGGTGGGTCCAGCCGGGGCCTTGGATCTGGAGGTGGAGCACTCATGAAGACAGCAGTCACATGATTTCTTCACCTCCTGTTCCTTACGTATAACAGGCTTGGCTTTTGGTGCCTGCTTCCTATTATGGCCGCAAGAGAAGTGGCCATAATCCTCCACTTGGATTTCCTCATAAGGTGCCTTAAAGACACTCTCACCGTAGTTGCGGGGGAAGGCCCAACCATCATACCGGCTCTTGGGATTTTAGACCGAGGGCCGGAAGAAGTGGCCATAGGTTGACTCAAAGTCCTGTTCATTGCAGGGAAAGCCAAGCTTCCTGAATTTAATAGGGTTGAGTGGGGCCTTTCCCTTTTCTGCAGAAGAGGCCTTCTTAGCAGCCTTATTTTTCCTCTGCTTTCTGTTTCTCCTGGATGATTTACCAGGCACACCCACATGCCCCAAGGCAGCCCCCTTAGCCTGAGTAGAGAAGGTATCAACCAGTGGAAGAACAGTCTTTAGCATAGAGAAGCTTTTGACAATCTTCCTTTCTGCCGCAAGTTGTTCTTCCAACTTATTGATTTCTTCCTGTTTAAGGTCAAGGAGACTTAGAGAATCAGAGTGCTTAGAGACCAGGTCCAAGTGCTCCTGTCGGAGAGAAATCAAGCTAGTGAACTCTTCTGTTAGGGAGACACCCTCGACCTTAAGGAATTTGACTTCCTTTTTCTGAGCCTTCAATCTCTTGCGGCATTCCTCGAAGGTGTTGAGCAAAAGCTCATACTTTTCGAGGAGCTCGACTTCTCGGGTAGAAGGGCTGTCCTCGATATCATCATCATTAGACTCAGAGTCAGAGTCAGAGTCAGAGAGGGGGGGTGCGATTTTTTACCTTCCCAGTAAATGGGGGCATTCTCCTTCTGAGTCAGAGCGACCCATTAGCCCGAAGTAGGCTTCCTCATAATCACGGGTGTCTGAAGTGTCAGATTCACTCAGTGTCTTTGGCTTCTTAGCGATGTAGCTTCTCTCCTTCTTTTTATCTCTAGAGGGTCTGTGCTCCTTTCCCTTCCCCTTCTCTCTCTTGCCTTGATGGAAGTCAGTCATGACGTGTCCTGGCTTATTGCACCCAAAACAAATGATGTCAGTATGATGATGTTTGTTTGGTTTTGATTCATACCTGTCAGAAGAATAATTCTTCTTCTGATTTATGGAGGAGGAGCCGTCTCTCTTTCTTTGATTCCTCATCTTGAGGAACTTCTTGAATTCTCGGGTGATGAGGGAGAAGTCTTCTTCAGACAGCTCTGAGCTGGAGGAGCATGGATCAGAGTCTTCCTCCTCATCCTTTTTCCACGAACGGGACGGGGCAGCCCCCTTGCCTTTTCTGGAGTGAATGGCTTTTAGGGCCACAGTCATTTCTTTTGCTGCGGCTTTCTCGGCTTCTTCTTCTGCTTTCCTCGCGTTCAGCTGAAGCTCATAGGACATAAGCTTCCCAAATAGTATCTGAGAATCAGTTTCTGCTAATTTGCCAAACTCTCGGATGGCGCAGATCTTCGTGTCGCAATCCTTAGTAAGGGACCTAAGGAATTTATCATTCAGTTCACCATCAGTGAACACTCTTCCATATCCCTTTAGGGCATTGACGATCTTGAGGAAATTCTCGAAGGTAACTCCGATCTCTTCCTTGGGCCCTTGCCTGAAGGCCTCATATTTCTGGTTCAGGAGGGATCTCCGATCATCCCACACTTCATCTGTGCCCTCCATCAGTATAATCAGGCAGTGCCAGATATCCTTGGCTGTCCTGCAGTTGCAGAAGTTCTGCATCATGGAGTGATCGACTGCGCTGACTAGAATGTTCTGTGCCTTCTTGTCAAGTCCGACCAGCACCATCTCAGAAAACTTCTTAGGCACCATTTTTGTAGGATCAATGGTGGAGGCTTAGTGGGAATATAAGGTCCCTCCTCCACGATCATGAAGAGTCGGGGGTCGACTGCTTCCATGTAAAATCTAATCCTTTCCTTCCAGATAGGAAAGTTTAGCCTGGTGCACACTGGGATCTTGCCTGAGTACTTGAGTCCGTCCATAGTAGATATCTGCCTTCTTCTTGACACTAGTGACAGGAACTTACTAAAGGTATTAACCTTTTTGATGAGTAACCTCCCTCTGATACCACTTGAAAGTCACTCTAGTGTCAACTACCTTTACATATGGGGGGGATAGGTGATTTGCAGTCATTTTGCGGAATTAAAAATTTACCTGCAATAGCAATTGCGAACCCTTCGATAGTATAAAAGATTTTGTTTTTTTCCTTTGACCAGATTCCAATAGCTTCTTTTCTGTAGTGGTATAATTAAGTTGGGCATCGTTGAGGGTCCAGCTGGCATAGGAGATAGTATAAAAGATTTTGTTTTTTCCTTTGACCGAGCACCGCTCTGACTGCAACGTCGCTTGCATCGCACATGACTTCGAAGGGTAAAGTCTAATCTGGTGCCACCAAGATTGGAGCGGAGATGAGTCGGTCTTTGAGAGTCTCGAAGGCTTGCATACATTTTTCATCAAAGTCAAACTGGGTGTCCTTGGACAGCAAATTTGTGAGGGGGCTTGGATATTGATGAGAAATTACAGATGAATCTTCTGTAGAAGCCGACATGTTCCAAGAAGCTGCGGATACCCTTGGCGGAAGACGGAGGAGGAAGATTTTAGATGATACTGACTTTCGCTTGGTCAACTTCGATCCCCCTGTGAGAGACTTTGTGGCCTAAGACGATGCCCTCACGTACCATGAAATGGCATTTTTCCCAATTCAAGACGAGGTTTGTATCTTCACACCGCTTTAAAGCTTTGGCTAGATTCATGAGGTAGGAATCGAAGCTGTTCCCGAAAAGTGAAAAGTCATCCATGAAGACTTCGAGAAAGTCTCCGATCATGTCGCCGAAGATGGCAATCACACATCGTTGGAAGGTTGCTGGGCCGTTGCAAAACCCGAATGGCATTCTCCTGAACGCGAAAGTGTCGGATGGGCACGTGAACCTCGTTTTGTCTTGGTCGTCGGGGTCAACTGTGATTTGATTGTATCCTGAATACCCGTCGAGGAAACAATAGTATACCTGACCGGCCAATTTTTCCAGCATCTGGTCGATGAAGGGTAGCGGGAAGTAATCTTTGTGTGTAGCCTCATTCAGTTTCCGTTATTCTATACAGACTCTCCGCCCGGTGACCACGCGGGTGGGTAATAATTCATTTTTTTCGTTGGCCACCACGGTAATCCCACCCTTTTTGGGCACCAATTGTACTGGGCTTACCCATTTTCTGTCGCTGATTGGGTAAATGATACCCGCATCAAGGATTTTATTACTTCTACTTGTACCACTTCATGCATCTTGGGGTTCAGTCTCCTTTGAGGTTGTGCCGACGGTTTGTATTGATCTTCAAGCAGAATCTTGTGCATGCAAAATGCCGAGCTGATCCCTTTTATGTCGGCTAACGATCGTCCAAAAACATTTTTGTTTTTATTTTAGACGTCGACTAGTGCAAGTTCGTTGTTGGCGGAGTGGGATGCGGAGATGATGACCGGGCATGCTGTGCCATCCTCTAGGAAAGCGTATTTCAATGATTCGGGCAGCGGCTTCAGAGTTGCGTTAGTGGGTGTGATAGTAGATGCGATGGAAGGTTCTTTGGTCGGATGCGGGGTTCTCAAGACATTAGTTCGGACGATTTCATCGGGTGCATCTTCTTCTACCCACGCTAGCTCGGCTTGGTCAAGAATCATTTCGCTGTGCATGTCTGGTTCTTCTACCAAATCTGCTACTTCGTAGTCGGTGATTCTGAGATGTTAGGGAGGTTCGAAGACATTGAAAGAAATCAATTCTTCCCCCAGGCTTAGGGTTAGCTCTCATTGGTCGACGTTGATAATGGCACGGGCTGTGGTGAGGATGGGCCATCCTAGGATTATAGGTACTTTTGGATCAGCCATCATGCCGAGGATGACGAAATCTGCTGGGAAGGCGAGGTTGTTGACCATGACAGTGAGGTCTTCGACTATCCCGACAGGTTTTTTTATTGATCTGTCAGCTAATTGCAACCTCAGGTGGGTGGGTTATAGAGTCCCAACTCCTAGCTTGTGGAAGATGGAGAGCGGCATTAGATTTATCGAAGCTCCTAAATCACATAATGCATGGCCGAATCTGTGGAGGCCGATTCTGTAGGGGATGGTGAAACTGCCTGGATCCTTGCGTTTGGTTGGGGAATAGTTGGCGAAGAAAGTTGAGCATTCTTTGGTGAGGTTGATCGTTTATAGTCCTTCTAAGGATTTACGCCTCGATATGAGGTTCTTTAGGAACTTGGAATATCCTGGGATCTGAGTGATAGCTTTTGTTATGGGTTTGCTTATTTAGAATCCTTTCGTGATCTCGAGGAATTTATGGAATTGCTTTTCAGCCTTTTCGTTTCACAGTCAGTGGGGAAATGGCGGCTTCACGACGTTCTTCACGGGTTGTGGTACTGCCATGGGTTCTTCCTCAGTCAGTGAGGACGGAGGTTCCTTTATCGAATCGGCAATGGGCTCGCAGAGTGATTTTGCGGGAGGATCGGGAGGCGATGCTCTCTCTAGGCTTTTTCCGCTTCTCAATCTCATTGTATGTACCATTTCCTGTTTATGATTGACTGAACATATTAGCTTTTCTGTGAGAATCCCTATGGCGGTTGGTAGGTGCTGAATGGTGGTGGATTAGTGGTTGAACATCTCCATCATTCTGCACGCATAAGCGAAAAATTGCTCTGTCTTTGAGGAGGGATTGCGGTCGGAGGCTTCATTAGAGACTACTGAATTTATCTCTATGGGAAGGTCAGGAGAAGGCGGAGAGTTCCAATGTCTACTAGTTTGGGCAATGTTGTCTATCACTTCCCAGGCGTCCTTGCTAGATTTGTTAAACAGAGTTCCGCCAGCTGCGACTTCAAGTAATGGCCGGAATCTGTCTGAGATGCCGAAGTAGAAAGTTTGGATTAGGAGGATGTTTGACATTTCCACTCTGCAGAATTCCCTTCATAGTGACTGGAAAGGCTCCCATGTATCAAACAAGGTTTCGTCATTTCTTTGGGTGAAGGTGATGAGCTCCTTGTAATTGTTTATTGCTAGAATTTGTTGTCGGAATTTGGCCAAGAATTTCCCTTCGAGTTGTTTCCAGGATGAGGGTATTTCCTTTCAGATATCTTGATACCATCACTTTGCTTTGTCTTTCAGGGAGAAGGAGAAGTGTAAGATCTTTTGTTGCTCACTTTTGGCATCGTTCGACATAAAAGTGTTGTAAATTTCTAAGAACCTCTGTACGTGGCATAATGCATCTATATTTCCGTCTCCGCTGAATTGGTAGTTTTTGATGATGTATTCGATGAGGTCAGGTGAGATCTCGAAACTATAATTTCCCGTTTCTGCTCAGTATGTGAGGTTAGTAAGGATTGCTTTATAAGTCTGCTGCTGAATAGTAGTCATTAAAAGTTGCTTGAATGAAATGGGGTTAGTAGGCTACTAGATCTCTTATGGCTCGACCATGCATTCACTATGGCAAACTACACAAGGAAACAACAATTAAAAACACCTATTATAATAATATTTCCAGTCATTCGGAATCGCTCTATTGTTGCATTACCCGGCAACAACGCCAAAAACTTGATGCGTGGAAAACGACAAGCGCACCGGTCGCAAAAGTAATAAAATGGGGGGAATAAATCCCCGAGTGTCGGTCTCTTTAGGAATGCAATTAGCATAGAGCGGCTACAATTCAGAAAATATCGTTATAAAACATTATACTAAGAAAAGATAAAAATGGGAGTGAGAGATTGTGGATTTCTTTATCTAAATAACAAATGAAGGTTATGCGGGTCGAAGGCACCGCTTCGCAAAGTGAAGTGAGTGTATCGGCCGCGATGCCGAACTTCTGTTGGGTGAGTGGACAGAAAGCTAGTGGATGGAAGTGTTCTTGTGCGGAGTGAAATCGGGTGAAACCAGTGTATGGAGTGGATGTTGAGTGGGCGAGGCGCATTAACAAAACACAACTCAAATGCAAATAGAAACTACAAACATCTAATTAGATATAAAATAGAAAATGCAGTTCATTACATAATCAAATCATTCCATACAACGAAGAAGGTGGAAGAGGAATAAACCAATAGAGGGTGAAAATCCATCGCGGGTCGTGGCCGGAATAGCGAGTTGTCAATCCTCTTTCGAGGTCAGTCTAAGGAGGCTTCCGGTACCAACGAGCTGTCACCTCGAAGGCCTTTGAGTCTATTCTCTAAGTTGTCTTCTTCTCCAACTCCGGTGGAAATCTTGGAGTTGAAGTCATCAATGGCCAGGAGCTTCGCCGGAGGGTTTGGAAAGCTTCGAAATCGTCGGGTATGGACTCCCGATGGAAGGGATGAAGGTGGAGGTGGATGGAGCAGCTGGAAGGCGAAACGGCGGACTGGCGGCGAGCCCTGATTGAATGGTCATGACCTAATTAACGGAATGATCCTTTTTATAGGAGCAGATTTTGAATACCGTGCACGCTCATCGGCGGACGACCTGTGGTCGTGCGCCCTGATGTTGGCGCTCGTGCGACAGCAACCTGTAGGACTTGCAATAAGAAAATAGAAGATCGCGCACAAGCGGCATCGCACGACCGGTGATCGTGCGTGGTATTGTCGGCGCTCGTGCAATAGTGGAGACAGGGATGAAATAAAATGGTGCATGAACGCACACAATCGACAGCACACGATCGGTGATCGTGCGAGGTATAGTCTGTGATCGTGCGATAGCCTGGGACATGCCTGATGAAAATCTAGCATGAATGCGCACGATCAATGATCGTGCACAAAAGGGGTCTCTGATCGTGCGTGGGTTAAAACGCACGACCATTGACTCTTTGGGTAAAAATTGTTAAATTCAGTCCCGGACGCTGGCGCGATCCCCATACTTACAGGAAAACCGATCGAGCTGTCGAGGATAGCATTCAACGATAACAATAAAATTAAAATACATTACAGTGTATGAGTAAAGAGGTATGCAATAAGTAAAAGCATGGAAATGGGCTAAAACAAGGCACTGAGCGTGGAATAGTGTAGTTTTCCAAAAGGAGTGGTATTGGTGATAAAAGGAAGTGCAATGGCATGAAAATGAGCAAAGATGAGTCCAGAATCCGGTATAAAATATGGACTCATCAGTATTTAATTAGAATAATAACTATATGTTAATTTCATATTTAATGCTGCCAGAAATGGCTATATTCATTAAGAATGTTTAGCATTAAATAACAGAGTGTACCTGACTGAAATTACACCATTCAAAATTAATCAGCCTATGAATATAAAACTACATGGACACTGAAAAAGAATTAGTCGAACTGAATCCTGGAAATCGTCGAATAGACCCTGGAATTCGTCGAACTGAGAAAGGAGTTCGTCGAGCTAAGCCTCTAGTTCGTCGAGATGAGCTGCAGAGTTGAGGTCAGAGTTCATCGACCGGAGCTCAGCTTTCGTTAAGATGAACTCAGAGGTAGAACTTTGAGTTCGTCGAGCTTAGCTCGGCGTTCATCGAACGCAGCTTTGCTTTCGTCGAACTGAATTTCTTCTATCGTCGATCTGCATTTCTATTGGAATTCCTTCTGGAATCACCCTAAAAATAACCTATAACCATATACTATACAAAATGGGTCAAACTAATCATCCTAAACAAAAGATAGTGATCCTAGCCCAAATAAGTAATAGGGTTCCAACACAAACAAGATTCACATCTCACAAATGATTCAAAATAAAATTAGTCCAATAGTCCATCTCTATGAAGCTTGGAAATAGGCTTCTCATTTATATGGCCCAAACGACAATTCCAAAGATACGTAGGGTTCGAATCATTTGTTCTTAGTCTTTTAGCATTTTATATGTCATAGATCTGATGGTCTAAGTTCAAAATATATAAACCATTAAACATTTGGGCTACACCATAATAAACATCTTTCTTAAATATTGAACAACAATTGTTCTTAATAATAAAAGAAAAACCAACCCTGTACAAACATGAAATGGATATAATGTTTCTAGTTATGGAAGGAACAAAATAACAGTTATCTAGTTCTATTACAAGCCCAGTGGGCAACGAAGGATGGTAAACTCCTACGGCGATAGCATCAACTCTTGCTCCATTGCCAGCACGCAGGTCGACCTCTCCTTTACTCAACATTCTTCTCCTTCCCAGTTCCAGCACATTTATACAAATGTGAGAACCACATCCGGTATCCAATACACAGGATGAAGGAGCAGAAAGGTTTCTATATAACATAAATATCAGAAGCGCGGAAGTCATACCTCCCCTCATCTTTTGCAGACCCTCAATGTATGAAGGGCAGTTCCTTCTCCAAAGACCAGCCTTGCCACAGTGGTGGCAATTTTTCTCGTTCCCTGAACCTTTCTTTTTCAGTACAGAAGACTTGGGCTCTAAAGTAGACTTAGGTCCTACCCTTATCTTCTTAAATCCCTTTCCCTTTCCCTTGCCTTTATGGACCATTAGTATGGGGATAACAAGCTTGGGCTTCTTCATGTTTATCTCGCCAGTTCGCAACATACCTAGGATCTCGGGATGTGTCTTGTGTATTTTATTCATGTTATAGTTTAAGACAAACTGCTCATAACTGTCCGATAACGATTGCAGGATCAGGTCTGTTGACAACTCTTGGCCCAAAGGGAACCCTAGTTTTTCAAAGTTCTCGATATACCCAATCATCTTGAGTACGTGAGTCCCTACTAGGTCTCGAGCTCCCATCTTGCACTAGAATAATGCCTTAGTGACATCGAATCTCTCTTGACGAACTTTCCCTTGAAACATTTTCTTGAGATGCTCATCAATTTCCTTGCAACACTTGTTCTCGTGTTGCTTTTGGAGCTCAGAGTTCATGGTCGCATGCATAAGACATTCAAAATTTTTGGAGTCGTCAAAGTACTTCTTGTATGCATACTTATAAGCATGAGGTGCATTCCCGACAGGCTTATTAGGGGATTGCTCTTCCAAAACATAGAGCTTGCGCTATTGCTTGAGAACAATTCTCAAGCTCCTGTACCAGTCCAGATAATTCATCCCACTCAGCTTTACCTTCTCAAGGATTGCTCGGAGGGATAGGGTGGAATGTGAACCACTTGCCAGGGAAATTTTATAAGGTTCAAGCAAAGCAAATTAGTACTACATTTCAAAATATAATTTATCTTTCGATAAGGAATTTAATCAAAATAACTCTCACTATTTTTTTCAAACTGATAACCATCAATATCAATTCAAAAATTTTATGTGAGTAAATCTCTTAGTGGACAAGATCCATATTTTACTAACACTATGAGTCATCTTTGACTTTTCTCTCACAATGCAGCTATTTAGATAGGCAACGCTTGTCAATTGCATCACAATGCAATTCAAGTATGGCTGGTGAATAACTCCTTATTCATATCCATCATATGGTGCATGCCAACCCTATGCCTCTGGGCACAAAACCTTTGAGGTCACCCAGTTAATTCTGACCCGATGTCGATAGTAGGATATCATAATTATCCGCTCGCACCCTCACCAAGATAGATTAATGCACCTTGCTTTGGCGGGCCCACTCTTTATCGATCGAGGAAGGAAGAGTGTCATCCATCGGAATTCATCCGAATACTTAATATTACTTAAGGGATTTTCATACTTGATTAACTCTTTAATCACGGTTAACACTTAACCAGTGTGCACATCAAATAAGACAAAAGGCAGCAATCATAATCAAAATGCCTCCCAGATGTGAATAAGAACATCATCAACACTTGATGAGCCGGTGTAAATCTGAACATCTACAACACTTCTAAATCTTCAGATTTATATGCATAGGACATGAGCAACAAAAACTCCACTCTTACAGTAGACAAGCTCGTCACTTTATGTGTGAGATTCAAAATCTACCATATCCTTGGCTTCATAAACCATCAAAAGTGACGGTTACTTCTAAGGAGTAGAAACAAAGAAATCACATGTGTCCATGGTGGGATTCCAAGAATAGATTTGCGCATTTTAGAACACTTCTAAAATCTCCAAATCTATACGCAATAGATTTAGCAACTTCTTAAATATGGAATACTGCTGATAACCTCCCTCTGATAACACTGCAGGATTTTACATGACGGCGCAACACTTGTGTGCGTAGCAGAATTAGAAGAATAAGAAAACCCAAAAGTTCGAATCTGGCAAAATTCATGAACAAAGAAGTAAAACTTTGCTATAATTAAAAGTTACCTTTGAGGGATTTAGTCAATACTCAACCAAGGTTCTCCGATGAAGTCCAACGAACGACAATGGCTGGAGTTCCGAGCGTTGAATAATGTCCATGCCTCTACGGATAACCACACGAGCACGGAGAACCATAGAATCATTATTGCCACGTTCAAGGAGAGGTGTTGATGACGAATCTGACGTACAGGAAACTTTTTCCGACGAAGGAAGAGGTTCGTCGGTGGGTGATAGTGAGCAGCGTCCAAGACTTGCAGAACACTTTCATCATTGTCGGGAAGGAAAGGCCATCACAGGATTTGGTCGGGAATGAATAGTTACATCTCAGGCTTTTCGTATAAATCCTACTTATACAGGCTACCGAACCAGCCCATAAAACCGCAGACTAGCCGAACCGGACTTAGAGGAAATAAACAGGTTGAAACAGAATTCGTCAAGTATTATGTTGATATTCGACGAATCAAAACTATTCATTTAGTTAACACGTGGATATTTGACGAAATGAAACATGGCAAATCGTCCTGGTATCAAGGCGATATACAACGAATCGAGGTCTAACTCGTCGAATCTATCATGATGATACTCGACAAATACAAGACAAAAACGTTGAGATGTCTCGACGATACTCGACAAATCGCAATGTAAGCGTTGAGTTGTCTCATAGATACTCGATGAATCACAGTGGAAGTGTGTAGATATCTCAATACTACTCGACGAATCATTTAGTTGTGTCGACAATACTCGATGAGTCTTGACCATTCGTAGAAACCTCTCATCTATACTCAACGAATTTCCCTTAGCTTTCTTCTGATAACTTACCTAATGACCTATATCGCAATACAGGTCCTAGAAAGAAATTCCTCCACATCAAGAATGTCAAAGGCTTGGTCCTTTACATATATCACATATGATCATGGCTAACACATACCATTCCAACTTCTTAGGAGATCTTATGTGCGACCCCATAGGCTCATATTGCGTTGGTAGTGAGGCCACATGTATGATCACTTCAAGATCACCATTGTAATACCAACACGAACATCCCCATACATGGCAATTAATGGCCATTCAGTGTAGCCCTTCCACTCCCAAATTCAACCTCCATATAAGCTTTAAACCTCCCAAACAATCAGAATGAATGTTTACTTCACTGGTTTAGGAGGAGAAATGTGGATTTGGTAAGGAAAAAACATGGAGTGGTCGACCATGGTACATCACAACCACACACGCCGCTATGCTCGCCTACAGGTCTAGTCCTTCTCCTTCTCTCTCATGCTAGATATTTAGATCTTTAGGAAGATAAATCGGGCTCAATTGAGCCCGATCAGTGAGGAGAAAAACTCAATTTTTCCTTGAAAACACAACCTATCGGGTTTGCCAGAAATAGCCCCTCCGGCGGCTGTGCCACCGCCAGACGATAGCCACCACCTCAACGGAGGTTGTTGTGGCGGTGCCCGGCCAGGGAGGCAGCCGGGTGTCTGTGAATAAGTGCTGGAATAGTTACAGGACAGAGTAATCCCAGCCACTGCCTCATCGGTGATGATGATGGCGGGCCATTCGATCAAGTTTGATTTGATAAGCGCAGGCCTATATAATGATTTATAATAATTAATATATTTTATTTTATCGCACATTTATAGCCATTTTCATTTAAATATTAAAAATACCTAGATGCATTTCCTGAAATTATGTCAAACATATAAAACCTAGCCCTTTTGGTCTAGTTTAATAAAAAATTAAAATCAACCCATTTGGAGCACTTGATCTCCTTCAGCACACGTTTTGCTGCACGGTGTCCAAAGGCTAGTCAAAAATTAAAATGGATGCCCCCATTGGTATTTTTATCCAAATGACCTGAAATTTGGGCCATGATCTTATCTTGATAGGGACTAGGTTTAATTTAAAAATTGGAATTTTTGGAGATAATGTTCCTAAGGATTCGGTAGAAATTAAATAAATCAAATGGGATTTATTTAATGTTGTAAATGACTTTAAAATTCACCAAATTTTTGGTGAGAGGCTTTTAGGGCCATGATAGGGCTCTAGCTAAAATTTCAGCCCATTTTAGATTGATTTGGATAGTGGGTGTTGAAAAAAATATTTGGTTAAGTGGGCCATATTTGACCCAGGAATTTCATGGGGTCCCATTAGGAAATTAAGTGGTCTCCCCTCAATCCCTTAGGATGAATCTTAGGTCAAACACTTAAAATATCATAATACACCACTTCATGAAAAATGGTTGGGTTCTAGTATTGTTTGGCAATTAGGCATAGTGTAAATCCTAAAAGTGCACTTTTGGAGTTATTAAAGGACATAGGGTCAAACCTCCATAGAAGGCAGCGAAACTTTGTATTTGAGTTTTATCCTTGTTATTATCACTTGAGAAATTTTATAGGAATTTTTGGGAATATTTATACATTTATTTCTTACTTAATTTAAAAAAAGGGTTTTTTACTTTACTGCTAAAATAAAGGGTCAAATATTGTGGTAATGCTTTGGAATTTTTCTAGTGATACTTTATGATGCAAGCATCCCCTACGAATTTTTGTACAATTTTTGGATGGGCATTTTGGGTATATTATTCACAATGTGCCATAATTTAATTATGTTTGTATAAATTTGTTTGCTAGTCAATATATTTTGGAAAAATATGAATCTTGGCCAGAGAGGGATAAAATAGTGCTCTGGAAATTTTATGGAAATATTTAGATGGATATTTACAGTACCTCCTTCACACCCATTTTGTTTATATTATTCTTGAATTTAATTATTTGTGTGATTAATTTGTCTTAGAAAATTGTGAAATTTGGTCGTGAACTTTTTATGTTTTTGTAAAGTCTTGTTAATTTTATTACAATTTTTGGGAGAGTATTCACAGCAGTTCCTTAACAAGTTTCCCTAGAGGCAAACTATTTTGTAATTTCAAATAAATAGTCTAATAACAATAGAAAATTATGGAATTTGGGCAGACATGATTTCTGATCATTATAGTCCCCAGTTTTGTAATAATTTTTAGATGATAAAAACTTGTACTTGCTTTGTAAATGGTCTTTTAGATCAAAGATTTGAAATTTGTTTATGGTAAAATGCCTTTTTAGAAAATTATAAAATTTATACCCTATTGTTATTTAGTCAATAAGAGGCTCTGTTAATTTTTGTAGGGTCATTGCATGATAGAATCTTATTGTTCATGTTCAAAGTCATAGGAGGAATGATTTTTGGAAAATAAAATAAGGGTTGATTTAATTAGGAAAAATACCTAGTTCTAGTTTGGGGCTTAATATATTATGGTAGTCCCCAAGTAATAATTTTAAGGTTGTAGATAAGTTTTCAAAGTGTTTACCTTCGAACTCTTGGATCGATCACAAGGTCTGCATATAGTGAACTCGATGTTTCAGGGTAGAATAGTAAACCACACATGGGTGAACTATAGTGGGTATACCAGGTTTGGGTGAAGTCATGATAAGGTCACCCTTAGGGACAAGTGTAACACCCCAAAAACCATAAGTACCAAAATGGGGTCAGGCTGGGTGACACGGCCTGGGAAACGGGCGTGTCCCAGGGCGTGTCCAGTGCACACGGCCTAGGACACGGGCGTGTCCCAGGGCATGTCCTTTATGGTGGGTGTTGAGTCGAGTTCTCGAGATTGCAGGTCGACAATCGTCGAGAGGCGACCTGGCCTGGGACAAGGGCGTGTCCTGCTCAGGTGAATAACGGGGTAGCATTGAGTGGAAAGCACGGCCTATGACATGGGCGTGTCACAGGGGCGTGTTTGGCACACGGCTAATGACACGAGCGTGTTCCTTACCCGTGTTCTTCTCGGGTGATCTGGTCCTATGTTGAAGGAGTGACACGGCCAGTCACACGACCGTGTACTTTCTGATACGGGCGTGTTAGGTGTTTGACACGGGAGTGTCTAAGACCATGTTTTGGACTGGGTGAGTCGATTCTGTAGCCGCTTAAGGAACACAACCTGTGATACAGGCGTTTCACAAACCGTGTTATGTCCAGGAAATGTATTTTGAGAGCAATTCTGAGCCGTTCGTTTTCTTTGAAAGAGGTCCAATGGCCCTGGTTTCAACCTAGCTTGATAAGGTTGGGAATGGAGGATTTATTTCTCAACTCATCATTCTCTTTCTAAAAGTAAGAGAGATGGGAGATCAAGAGGAGGAAGAATAAGCGGATTCCAGCCACCGGTGGTGCTAAGGTGGTCCAAATTGCGAGCAGTGTTCGGATTTGCGTTGGCAAGGCTACTACGGGAACTTTCATTCGTTTACTTTTCTCCCCATGGCTCCGAAACGTCTTTTAAGGGTAACAATTTCCTTCTTGGACAAGTGAAGTCCTTATTTCTTGCATTTTCATAGGAATCCTCCCCCAAAAAGTTGGATGGCAAAGTGATTCCCTTGGGTCGGTGGTTCGTCCCTTGTTGTATATCTGTGGTCGATGCCAGTGGCTTGGTGCCGTAGGAAGTACTGGAAAAAGTCCATGAAAATTGTGAGAGTTGGGTTCAACTTTTGTGGTCGTGAGTGCCATGTGGTATGAAGTTGAGCCGTTGGGCTGCAACTGGAGGAAATGCCTTGGTGGTGAACGGGCAAAGTGAAGCCGTACCCGCGTCCGTACAGTCTTGAGTCTAACAATTTTTAGCAACGGGAAAGGTGGATCCATACCCACATTATGGTTGTCTAACCTTGGGTGCTTAAGGCCCGGTTAGGATCATATAGTGAGAGTCGATGGCTTGCGTGCCGATCAGACTAGGAAGGGTCAAATTGGACCGTCATGTCTGGGACCTCTGAATGGTGGTGGGATCTGGTGTTTCCGGTACACCAGAATGTGCCCTGAGTGCACGGAATGTCGGGCCGTCGTGCTGGCATTTGTGATATGTATTGCCTTGGTTGCTGAATATATATATATATGATGTAAAATGCTACGTAGGGAAGGAATTCTGTTGCCCCGTGCCAGGGGCAGGGTCATGATAATTGGTCAGCTAAATGCTTATTGTTGCCCTTTTTTACACCGGTTGGTGGATTGGTTCTTGCAGATACAGGTGGTGCTGGTCCAAGCGGGACTTAGCGGGCTGAAGCCTAAGCTGCACTGTTGCCCTCGAAGGCCTTGTTTTGTTTACTCTTGCTCATGTGTGGCCGGCCTGCGTGCTGATGTTTGTAAACCATACCGTATGTTAAGAGAAACTTGTAAAAGCCATAAGACTGTGTTCCTTGTGTATTTGGTTGTATACATTCCTATTTAGTAGAAGTGGACATTTCTGTTATTGTTGAGTTCAAGTTTTCAACCCTGAAGCTTCCGCTAGAATGCTTTGTGTTAGGGTGCGATGGTTCTTGATATTATTTAGTGGCGTCTCCGTCTATTTGTGGAATATGGTGTGGGGCCCCAGCCGGACCCTCTATTATATCCTACTTGATGGGTAGAGGTGTTACACAAAGTCCGGGGTAGACTAGGTAATTTAAAGATGGGGTTGTACTCGGGGTCGACGGTGTTTCGTCTTCTCCCGGGAAGTATTTAAATTCACAAAGGGTAAGTAAAAAGCCAACTTTGTAAAGAGTTTTGGTAAATAATAGATACTCATAAAAGTAAGTGCCTTGCGAAAGGGAACTTTGGGCTTCAGCCCATCGTAGTTCGAATATACGAACTTAGAATTGGAACGAGAGAGAGGAATTCAGTGTCGTTTGTCCGTTATGGTTCGTCGGGTGACATAACTTGCATCAATTTGGTATCAGAGGGAGGTTCATGTAAATTTCCTAATTGACACCATCCTCATATTCATAGGACAATGACATGCACTTGTCTTGCATGTTTCTTTGTTCAAAATAACAAAAAAAAAATTTGGTCTGCTAATAGAGGTCTATATTTCTCAATTTTTTCGAAATAAAAAAAAGAAAATTTATGCATTTTTATCTTCCTATATTTTTAAGAAATTAAAAAAATATTTTACTTTGGTCCTATATTGAGACGGGAAAAAAATAAATAGTTATAAAATTTATTCTGGCCTGGGCAATTTTGCCTACAAAAACTATTTTCTTTTCCACTTGCATGCACATATGGCCCGAGCAGATTATACTCTCCCGTCCACACCAAGTATGGCCTATGACGTTAGCGTTTCCCGATTAAAATCTTCTGGTTCCATGACGAATGTTAGGAAACCAGTTCATTCACCTATAATGGATGAGATTAGGGTTTTGCTTGCGCAACTAACGGCTAATCAAGCGGCACCACCACCCCCTTGGCAACCCCATCATCATCTGGACTGTCGTCATGAGTGAGAATTTGAAGTTTCTAAGTCGTCTAGGGAGTTTGCACCCACCTACGATGGGTTTGGAGGTCCTCAGATCTTCCTTAATTGGGTTGTTGGCATAGAACGTTATTTCGAGTGTCTTTGTCTGTGGGACGTTCACAAGGTCCCCGTGGCGAGCAATCAGTTAGTGGGTCGACCCCAGACCTTCTGGCTCAAAGAGGAGACATGTTTTGGGTCTTCTATAGGTTCGGAGGTCATGAAGAGTCTCCTCACTGATCAGTACATTCCTACGTGGATGTTTGATGATGTTGCTAAATTATGCCAGGGAACTATAAACTCATCAGATGATAAGATTGACCTTAGCCCTCAAGTTAGATCCTTTCCCCAGACTGGCAGGGCAACACATTGTGTACCTCCATCCACCGTTAGGGAAACAGATCAGTTTAGATCCATTGTCCGAGATTCCTTGGTTGTTACTGCTAGGAGTGTCATGCCCAGTTCAGCCTTCGTCCTTTGTCTTACTAGGGTCCTCCCCCAAGCTTTATTTCCCAGTTGTTAACTCTTCTAATTATTCTGGGCTAGTGCTTTTGACTGAGCCAACCATTGAGGGTGATGTTGGCATCATTGACGAGCTTAGCGATGTTGAGGAGGTCGATTACCCCAATAATATGTAAGAGGAGCTCTCCTCTGAAGTGCCACCCAATATGATTATCCGACCCTTCCTTGACCATATTTCAGGTCCGGCACCCATAGTAGTTGAGGAGTCCCGAGATGATTCTTAGTTAGATTACAAATCTTGTGAGTTGGGAGAATTACCTAGCAAGGGAAGGATATTCTTAGATGATTTGAGTGGTATTAATCCAGAAGAATTTTCTTTGATGATAAATCCATTGTGAGACTGTCAATATGACTTTGATATTCCCCCAGATCTAACTTTTCTGATCCTCCTTCATGATCATGTAGCTCGACTAGATGACTTTGTAGGACACTGATTTGTTATAACTAGTCCGAGCCATTTGGTGTTGCCTACGTTAGTAGCCCCTCCATTAGACATGTCTCGTAGGATATGAATTAATGAGTTGTTAGAATTCGTGTTCGGTCTTGTCACAACTTTTTGTAGTTCTGTATCTTCCAAATTTCCTATGATTGATCATTTCTCTGATTATATGTCTACGATCAGGTCGTCTATTGTGACCACTTCTTATTTCGTGATGGGTGTACCTCTTGGTTTGAGTCCTCTAAACTTTAAATATAAATTAAATCGATTAAACCAATTAGCCCCACCTTATTCTCAACCATGTCACGATATCTATGCACCCAATCTTGTGGCCATGGCTATCTAATGTGAGTTGTGTCATTTGCATGCCGGCCTACTCCTAAGAGTACCCAACTTACAAGTTGACGGTAATATTTTAGTGCGCTCATCTCCCAACCAGTTGCTTACAAGCACCATCTTGAACATAACATTTAGGAGAGCTGACCCATACCTGATTTATATTGAAAATGGAGACATTATGATTTTTTTGGATTTTATGAATGATTGGGGTGTTTCACCCATTTTCAATGTCCCGGATTTTATGTCGTATGCTTCTCCTCATCTAGAGTGGCTTTCTCTGTCATTTCTTCCTCGCACTACATGTTCTCATGGGTTGGGGAGTGAGGTTATTGCCATATTAATCTTCCACTGGAATTCCATGGTACTTGCACTGGTTGGTAAGACAAAAGTCATTTTTCTTCCTGTCACTTTTTGTCTAGTTTTTTGGAAACTTCGATTTTTTTGGTGATGCCTCACAGGTTACTCTCGGCTGTTACTTGGGAGCTCGTCGTTCTATATTTGGAAGCTGCCTTATTCCACCAGTCTCTTCCACGCCACTCATCAGTAATGAGTGATTTTGATTGGGGGGGATTGATAGCGACGAGGTCCCGCCATGTGCTCGTGATGCTCGTGACCGTTTGAATATGGATGACGAAGTCCCGCCACTATACGATGATATTGCTGATGCGGCCGTTGATCTCTACAATAGAGAGTTTGATAATTGTGATGGTTGTTCTGCAAGATGAAAGATGGGATTTTACCGCGACATCCATCGTCAATGTCGTGCCAAATCTCCATTATATGTTATGCATGTCATCCACCTTTACCCTCATATGAAAATATATGGTTATAAATTATATATTTTCAAGCATTTTATCTTTTAGCATTTTATTTCATGTTATTATTATTTAAATTGTTATTTGAATTTTTATATTTGAGATGGGCTTCTTATAACCATCTAGTTTTTATTTATTATTGAATGGAGGAGATGGAGTGGTGTATCCTATATATAGACTTGCTTTGGTATTGAAAATTAAGATTAGGAAGAAAATAAAAGAACCCTAATTATACTTTGAGAATTCTCCACTCACTCTCCTCCCTGGCCACCGGCCTCACCCCCTCCCTCTCCCCTTAGCTAGTTCGGCCTCCCCTCCTCCCTTCCCCTCCTCCTTGGCACCATTCGGCCACCCCCTATCCTCCCTCCTCCTTGGCACCATTCGACCGCCACTTTTCCTCTCTCCTCCTTTATACCCTTCGGCCTCCCTTCTCTCCCTCCCCCTTCCTTCCCTCTTGAAGAAAACAAAGGATCTCCCTTAGAGATTTCAGCCAACCAAGATCCCTCCAACTTGGTGGATTTAGGCCAAGTACAATCTCCCTTACAATGAAGAACCTCCTCCGGTGACTCCGAAGAACGGGGTGTGCGTCTTCTCCTTCCGGTGCGGCTCCGTGACATTTAGTGGAAGTGGATTGTATCACCCCAATAGGGGTAGGAAGTAACACGCTAAAACGGAGAACAGAGTTCGGCGAAGGTCGAAGGGAGTTCGGTGAAGGTCGAAGGGAGTTCGGCGAAGGTCGAACGGAGTTCGGCGAAGGTCGAACGGAGTTCGGCAAAAACGTCGAACGGAGTTCGGCGAAAACGTCAAACGGAGTTCTTGTGAACGGAGTTCGGCGAACGTCGAACGGAGTTCGGCGAACGTCGAACGGAGTTTGGCGAACTTCGAACGGAGTTCGGCGAACGTTGAACGTCGAACGGAGTTCGGCGAATGTCGAACGGAGTTCGGCGAACGTGGAACGGAGTTCGACAACGTCGAACGGAGTTCGGCGAACGTGGAACGGAGTTCGACAAATGTGGAACGAAGTTCGGCGAACGTCGAACGGTGTTCGCCAAATGTGGTTCTGTTATGTATTATGTATCCTTTCGGCGAACGTCGAACGAATTTCGGGAAGGCTAAAGTGTGGAGCTCGCTCGACGAACTCAATCCCATTTGACGAACTTCGTTCGACGAACTCGACCCTGTTCGATGACTTATCAAAATAAAATATCGCCGAGTGGAGACATGTGTCAGATGGATGGTGAGCGGCCAGAGAGCGGCGATTGACTTTTCATCTCAAATCCTGGCCTTTGCTTTGTTTTGAAGGAGAGATCATGCGACTTGGATTAGTCTCGAATCCACTTAACCAGAGAAGAATAGGAAGTAGGTTTCATTCTCTTTCTCTCTCTCTCTCTCTCTTTCTTCATCTCTTAATTTTCCTTGTGTAAAAAGGAAGAAGAAGCTAAGGAAGTGTTGGTCTAAACTTTGTGAGCTCCCTGAAGGAGATCTCATGGTCGGAGGCCAGATCTGAGGATAGATCCGCAAAGGGGAAATTGAGGCGCTCATTTCCATCTACATAGAAAAGCTTCACCATTGTTCCTAAGAGAACTACAAGGGTAACGAGTTTCTCCCGGACAAGTGAAGTCCTCAATATGTATATTTACATGGATCCCCTCACCAAAATGTGAAAAAGGGTGGAGTCTAATGAGTAGATCGGTTTGATCACTATATATTCCTTCATATAGATTCAGAAATGTAGAGTATGGAATAGGCATGTTGTGAGAAGTCCATCTGGACAAGTTGACTTGGATTGGTGATGATTATTTTGTGAGTCGAAGAAGACTCCGTGGATATTCATGTTTTTATGTGTGAAATCCGGGGTCTAGGGGTGTGTATGATGCTGCATCAATGTACTAGAAGCATTTCCAGGAAAAGACCCAGAAATGATCACACTCTCGAGAACTATGGATGTCACCGAGCGATAGGGACTATCGCTGGTGATAGTTCCCAGGGAGCTACAATGTTGTGAGGCCCATCTTTAAGAGACTTGGGGCCCTTTGTATGCATAACTGAGAGCTTTTATAGCCCAGTAATGGCGGGTGCTAGCCTGGAATGGACGAAGCCGTCTTGCTTTACTGTGCCGTCAAGTTAAGTACCTTTGAACGACAGAGTCGTTTCTCAAGTACCTCTGAATGGGCAGTTGGTATAAGTTAAGTACCTCTGAACAACGTAGTCATCAAGTTAAAGACCTCTAAACTATAAAGTTAATCGTTAAGTCATGGACCTATGAACGTTGGTGATACACAGGAAGGCGTGTGTAACAACTCCACCCGTTAAAGAACATATAATAGAAGGTCTGGCCGGGGACCCACACTATATGCTACAAACAGACGGTGAGGGCACAGGATAATACCATCAACGCATCCTAACACAGAACATACTAGCGGATTAGATACACAATAGCTGAACATATAACAGAAATATCCACCAGATATATATAAACCAACGTTATATACAACCACTCAAACGAGGGGATAGCAAATACTACAATTTGGCCTTAAGGCCTTACAGTTCCTCTTTAAATAGTATGGATTACAGACATCGGCGCGCTGGCTGGCCATACATGAATAAAAGAAAATACAAAAGCGAGCCTTCAAGGGCTAGCAGCAACAGCAAGAGCGGCAACAGTAGCAGCAGGGGCATCAGCCCTTCATTTTCCGCTCGGCTCTCCAGCACCTGCACAGGGACAATCCACCCAGAAGGTGTCAAACAAGGCAACAGTCAGCATTAAGCTCACTAATTTATAACAATCCTACCCCTTTCCCGGGGCAGAGGCATTCCTTCCTTGTAGAGCAATATAGCAATTGACAGATAATATACATATTGTGCTCTCACGCACAAGCAATCCATCACAACCTTCGGCCACCCGACCCGACGATCTGTGCTCCCAGGCACACTTTTGGGTACTCCGGCGAACCGGGATCAACACCATTGAGAATTTAGTCTTACTAGCGCGCAGACGTTAGAGTCTTCTTATGCTTCTGTTAAAAGCCCAATGCCTTTGCACTTCCTTGTACAGTCAACATAACGCAGGTACAGATCCACCACACCCCGTTACTCAACTCGCATTGCCTTCACCAAGCACATCGTACTTGCGGCTATAATAAAATGCGCGGGTCGGCTTCACCTTTCCTGTTCTGTGCGAGGCCTTTTAGAGCTCACAGCTCCCAATCGCCATAATGTCCGCCAAGGAATTGCGTCACAATAGCCACACTGTCTAACTAGGACTTGCTTCATCGTCCATCAAGGGCTGGCTACATCATAGGCACAGCACAAACAGCACAAGGGCATTTTCCTGGAGTTCCAATTTCCAGTACTTCCTGCTACTCCCTTTCGCAGGCATAACCAAACGACCCCACTAACTACACGAGTATACGCGGGGTATTCTCCGGTGCGTAAATGCAACATCACCAATCCAGACCAACATGTCCAGATGAGATTCACACAGCATGCCTATCTCGTACTACACTTTTCCGGGTCTATATGCAGACTCAACAGGGGAAAGCAACTATCAACCCACCAGAATCACTCACTCATTCCACCTTTTTGTGGAGAGGATTCCTTACTCATGCATAAAGAAGTACTTCACTTGTCAAAGAAGGAAGATCGTTACCCTTGACGATCTCTTGGGAGCCATCAAAAATCTGGCTGTTTGGAAAGAACTGCAGCAGCTTTGCCTCCACTAAACTAGGCTCGGATCTCGAATCGGACCGTGGGAGCACTACCAAAGCCTTGCTCTTCTCCTCCTTCCCCTTTCTCCAAGCTCTCTCTCTTTCTCTCTTGATAAGAATGAGAGAAGAGGCTAACACTCAGCCTTATCAGTACAGGAAAGGACCTGGGCCATTAGATCCAAGTAGAAATAATTTGATGGCAAATATCTGCTCAAAATTCCATATTTGACTTGACACGGTCTGTGACACGCCCGTATCCCAGGTCGTGTCCCCCAAGCGGTGTATGAACCGACTCAAATTGAACCAGAATACGGGCTCCACACGCCCATGTCACAGGGCAGACACGCTCGTGTCAACTTTGTCACGGCCGTTTGACTGGCCGTGTCAATCTTTGTAACACAAGCCCAAATCACCCGAGAAGTACACGGCTAAGGCATACGCCTGTGTCCATGGTTGTGTGCCGACCACGACCCTATGACAAGCCCGTGTCACAGGCCGTGTTCCACACTCAACGCCACTCAATGCCATTCCTCTGAGTGCCACTCAACGCCACTCAATGCCACTCGGTATTCACCCGAGCAGGACACGCCCTGGGACACGCCCGTGTCCCAGGCCGTGTCACCTCTCGACAATAAGTTCTCGAGAACTCGAGTCTATGACTACAGAAAAGGACACGCCTTGGGACACGCCCGTGTCCCAGGCCGTGTGCACTAGACACGCCCTGGCACACGCCCGTGTCCCAGGCCATGTCACCTAGCCTGACTCTATCTTAAGAGTTTTGGGGTGTTACAATCCTCCCCAACTTAAGATAAATTTTGTCTCGAAATTTTTACTAAGTAAATAAATAGGAATCACAAATCTATAACGTTTAAAATAGTTGTTATAACAAAATGTACACGGTCACCATTTATACAAAAGGTTTGGGAAACTCAGCTCGCATGGTCTTCTCACGCTCCCATGTTAACTCCTCTTGGCCACAATTGTCCCACTGGACTTTGACCATCCCGATTATCTTGTTACGCAACTGTTTCTCGGCTCGATCCTCGACCCGAATGGGTCTAACCTTCGTCATTAGCCCATAGTCGACCGGTACACGATCATTCTCAACTATTTGAGCTGGATCCTTGACGGCTTTGCGAAGTATTGAGATGTGGAAGACATCATGCAATCCACTCAACTCTGCTGAAAGCGCTAGCCGATAAGCAGCTTCCCCGACTCGCTCCACCTCTTCAAATAGACCAAGGTATCTGGGACTTAGCTTTTTCAACCGCCGAATCTGAGATACGCCATTGAAGGGTTTGATCTTCAAATAGACCCAATCGCCCACCGCGAACTCCACATTCCGAAGTTTGGCGTTGTAGTACTTTGCTTGTCGATCTTGGGCTATCAATAGCCTCTCCCGAATAGAGCGTATTATCGAGGTAGCTACTTCGACTTCTTTTCTCCCATTCAGCTTGGATTCGCCTACCTCCGCCCAAGCTAATGGTGTGCGATATTTACGACCATATAGATCCTCAAACGGTGCCATACCGATGCTCGCTTGATAGCTATTTTTATAGGCAAATTCAACCAAATAAATATACTCATCCCATTTCTTATCGTAATCTAGGGCGCACATATAAAGCATATCTTCCATCATCCTATTTGATCGCTCAGTCTGGCCATCCATTTGGGGATGAAAGTCCGTATTGAATGCTAATTTTGTGCCCAACATTTGATGAACTAGCTTCAAATCAGTTGAGGTGAATCGCCCATCACGATCACTGACAATGCTCCGAGGAACACCGTGCAGTCGAACAATCTGTTCAACATACAGCTTAGCCAAGGCTTCCACTGAATCATTTCTCTTGTTTGGAAGGAAGTGAGCCACTTTTGTCAATCGGTATACAATCACCCAGATAGAGGCATGACCGCGTTGAGATCTAGGCAACCCGTGCACGAAATCCATTGAAATATCATCAAACTTCCACTCTGGAATCGGTAATGACTTCAGGAAACCACCAGGCTTCAGGCATTCCGCTTTTACCAAAGCTCAAGTATGACATTCTACCACATAACGTGCTTCGTACATCAACTCTTCTCTCAACTTCCCCATACTTGGGACGAAAAATCGACCATCTTTTCACAATAATCCATCATCCCAGGAGAATTGGTCACCAGGACCATCCTTTGCATAACGTTGGAGACTTTCATCAAGCTCCGTTGCTCGCCGAACTCTGTCCGCAAGGTCATATTGTACCTCCGTCCAGTTCAAGCATGCATTGGCTGTAGCATCCTTGTCAACACAAGATATCTCTAACGCTTCAATCTCCTGGATTAGTCGCACATCATGCCTCTGTAACCAGTTTGCCCGTACTGGCGACCTATGACTCAAAGCATCAGCGACAACATTTCCCTTCCCGGGAGTATAGTGAATATCGAAAGTGTAGTCCCCAAGGAACTCCATCCACCTCCGTTGTCGCATATTCAGATCTTTCTGATCTAACAAATACTTTAGGCTCTTGTGATCTGTATAAATATCTACTTTCACGCCATAAAGATAGTGCCGCCACAACTTTAGCGCAAAGATTACCGCCGCCAACTCTAAATTATGGACGGGGTAGTTTCATTCATGCACATTTAGCTGGCGTGAGCCATAAGCAATCACTTTACCAAATTGCAGAAGAACGCAGCCTAAGCCGCTCCTTGAAGCAGCACTGTAGATCTCATAGCCGTCTGTACCACATGGAGGTGTCAACACAGGCGCCATGGTCAAATAACTCTTCAGCTCTTCAAAAGCTCGCGCGCACTCCGTTGTCCAAACAAACTTTTGATCTTTTCTCGTCAACGTGGTCAGAGGTAAAGCAATCCGTGAGAAGTTTTCTACAAACCGTCTATAGTAGTCTGCCAGGACAAGAAAGCTCCTGACTTCGGCCACTGAAGACATCACTGGCCAATCTCGTATGGCACTTATCTTTGCCGGATCTACTGCTATGCCCTCTCCACCTACTACATTGCCCAGAAAAGCCACTGACGATAGACAGAACTCACACTTTGAGAACTTGGCATACAGCTTATTCCTCTGCAGGGTATGCACCACAAACCGCAAATGGTTTGCATGATCATCTCCCAACTGAGAGTACATAAGAATATCATCAATAAACAAAATTACGAATAAATCCAAGTACTCTCGGAACATCCGGTGCATTAGATCCATGAATACCAAAGGCGCATTACATAAGCCAACATCACCGTGAATTCATAATAACCATAGCGTGTCCCAAACGCTGTCTTGGGAATATCGCCTTCCCGAATCCGCAATTGATTATATCCCGATTTCAAATCCAACTATGAATAGACGGTTGACCCCGCTAGCTGATCAAATAGGTCATCGATCCGTGGAATCGGATATTTGTTTTTTTTCCGTCAGATTATTCAATTCGCGGTAGTTAATACACAAACGCAAACTACCGTTATTTTTTCACAAATAGAACAAGCACGCTCTAAGGTGACATAATTTGGCGTATGTATCCCTGCTATAACAATTCTTACAATTGGACTTTAAGTTCAGCCATTTCCTTTGGTGCAACACGATATGGTGAGCGGGACACAGGTTTTGCTCCTGGCACCAACTTAATCACGAAGTCAATCTCCCGCTGGGGAGGTAACCCAGGAAGATCCTTAGGAAACACATCTCCAAACTTCGACACAATCCAAACATCACTTACACTGGCCTTTGGCTCAACAGCCTGAATAAGCGTGAAGAATAACTCCGCGCCCTTCCAAACAGCACTGACGACTTCGAGTGCAGACAACAAGGTCCCGCCTACTCCTCGCATACCAGCGAACTTCATCTCAAGTTCGGTATTCTGGCCAAGTGTGATCTCCTTGGAAGTGCAATCAATCAGGGCACGCTGCTTTGAGAGCCAGTCCATGCCAAAGATCACATAAAACTCTGATAGCGGCAGCACGGATGCTCTCAATCTGAAATCTCGATTTCCTATATGCACGTCCACATCGCAAGATCTATCCGCAAGCATGATACAACTATTCAGTAGTTGCACCTTTAAACCATCTGTCGTCATATGACTCGGTACTCCAACTCAAGTTACGAAATCCTTAGACAGAAAAGAATGTGAAGCACCCGTATCAAACAGGGCTCTCGTCGGATTGTTCCAAATCAGGACAAAGCCTGTAGCACACACATTATGCACAAGCTACATACAAAATTTACAATCAATATAATAAGCATTAACCTAACTCATACCTGTGACGACGTCACTTTGCTTTATAGCCTCCTGTTGGCCAAGATTGTAGACTCTGGGCTGCGCCTGCGATGCAGAAGAATCAACCACTACTTTGCCCTTCTCAGCATAAGACACACCCGTCTTCTTTTCTCCTTTGGGTTGAGCAACCCGACAATCACGGGCTAAATGCCCCACTTTTCCACAGGTAAAGCATGCACGAGACTCCGGCCTCGACTTTGCTCCCGATGTAACTGTCCCAGATATTTACCCCGAAGGCTTGGACCTCTTGCCACACTTCTTCTGGTAGTACGATTTGCTAGAGCAGGGTGCTTTGAACTCGGGCTTTGCCACAGCCAAGTCCTTCCTGCCTTGCACTTGATTCATGTCCTTTTCCAGCGCACCCGCCGTATCAACCAAATCCTGAAATCCCTTGTTCACTGAACTAGAAAGCAGGAACCTCAAGTCGTCCCACAATTATTTATAGAACCGATTTTTTTTCTTTGTTCATCGGCGAAGATTGTTCATGCATACCGTCTCAATCTTATAAATTCATGTAGGTACGAATCAACGCTATTTTCTCCTTGCGTTAGCCTCTGGAACTCGTTCTCCATAGCAATGCGTTGTGTTGCTGGAAGGTGTTTAGCCAAAAACATACGAGAGAACTCCTCAATCAAAACTTGAGTCAATTGCTTGCCCGCCAAATGGTGTAACTCAACCTCGTCCCACCATAACCTCGCCTCTCCTTCTAACGAGAAGGTGGACAAAGTGACCTTTTGAGTTTCCTCTTTGCTGATCACCGTCAAAATACATTTGACTCGCGATAACCAGTCCTCTGCCTGCGTTGGGGATCCCAGTCAGGTGAACGTAGGCGTATTGAAGCTCATGAATTGCTTCATTTATTGTTCAGCTGCTCGCGGATCCACAACCTCCACCGGTTCGGGTCGGACACCAACACGATCTGGCACCATTGCCGGCAGCGCCTGCACGGTCATCCGAATCATCGCAAATAGAGCGTCATCAACTAATCAAACAGTTTCCGCAGACACAGGAGGTGTTGGCACCTCAGCTAGTGTCGCACTCTCATCAGAGCACTGGGGCTCAGATTGCCCAGCACCACTACGAGTAATTTATGGGTGGACAAGACACACATTAGCGACAATACGCAAGCAATAACAACAAAGTAGGAACACGCGGATTCCTCAAACAAGTGTATTTGTATTTCTTAGTGGATATTCCAAAGTTCACTAGCGTTACAGCGGTTCACACAGACACGGGCTAGCCACCCCACAAAAGAATTCGACCACGAATTCGAAAGAGGAAGACCGAGATAAGCTGATACCAAAATGTAACGACTCCACCCGTTAAAGAACATATAATAGAAGGTCCGGTCGGGGCCCCACACTATATGGTACAAATAGACGGTGAGGTCACAGGATAATACCATCAACGCATCCTAACACAGAGCATGCTAGCGGAATTTATACACAATAGCTGAACTCATAGCAGGAATATCCACCAGATATATATAAACAAACGTTATATACAACCACTCAAATGAGGGGATAACAAATACTACAGTTTGGCCTTAAGGCCTTACAGCTCTTCTTTAAACAGTATGGATTACAGACATCGGCGCACAGGCCGACCATACATGAATAAAAGAAAATACAAAAGCGAGCCTCCAAGGGCTAGCAGCAATAGCAAGAGCGGTAACAGCAACAGTAGGGGCATCAACCCTTCATTTTCAGCTCGGCTCTCCAGCACCTGCTGCCTTGGCACTTCCTTGTACAGTCAACATAACGCAGGTAGAGATCCACCACCCCCCATTGCTCAACTCTCCTTGCCCTCACCAAGCACATCGTACTTGCGGCTACAATAAAAGGCGCAGGTCGGCTTCACCTTTCCTGTTCGGCACGAGGCCTTTTAGTGCTCGCAGCTCCCAATTGCCATAATGTCTGCCAAGGGCTGGCGTCACAATAGGCACACTTTCAAACAAGGACTGGCTTCATCGTCCATCAAGGACTGGCTACATCGTAGCCACAACACAAACAGCACAAGGGCATTTTCCTTGAGTTCCATAATCAAGTACTTCCTACTACTCCCCTTCGCATGCATAACCCAACGACCCCACTAACTACACGAGTATACATGGAGTCTTCTCCGGTGCGTAAATGCAACATCACCAATCAAGACCAACATGTCCAGATGGGCTTCACACAGCATGCCTATCCCATACTACACTTTTTCGGGTCTATATGCAGACTCAACACGGGATAGCAACTATCAACCCACCGGAATCACTCACTCATTCAACCTTTTGGTGGAGAGGATTCCTTACTCATGCATAAAGAAGGACATCACATGTCCAAGAAGGAAGATCGTTAACCTTGACGATCTCTTGGGAGCCATCGAAAATCTGGCCGGTTGGAAAGCACAGCAGCAGCTTTGCCTCCACTAAACTAGGCTTGGATCTCGAATCGGACCATGGGAGCACTACCAAAGCCTTGCTCTTCTCCTCCTTCTCCTTCCTCCAAGCTCTCTCTTTTTCTCTCTTGATAAGAATGAGAGAAGAAGCTAACACTCAGCCTTATCACTGTAGGAAAGCACCTGGGCCATTGGATCCAAATAGAAATAATTGGATGGCCAAGATCTGCCCATAATTCCATATTTGACTTGACACGGCCAATGACACGCCCGTGTCCCAGTCCGTGTTCCCCAAGCGATGTACGAACCGACTCAAATTGAACCAGAATATGGGCTCCACACGCCCGTGTCACAGGGCAGACACGCCCGTGTCAACTTTGACACGGCCGTGTGACTGGTCATGTCACTCTTTGTAACACAAGCCCAAATTACCCGAGAAGGACATGGCTAAGGCACATGCCCGTGTACATGGCCGTGTGCCCAACACGCCCTTGTGACACTGATGGGCTAAACCCGAACAGGCAAGCGTACCTGTCAAATTGTAGTATTAAGGTCGAATTTAAACACGTGGTTGTCAATTACTGCTACTCACGCTTGAAATATTATCCTACCGGAAAATAGTTGGATTTTGAGAATATTTTAAGTAAAATGAACGATAAATTGCGAGACGAAAACTTATATAAAAAAAGGCTAGCACTTGATCATTGATTCACCAATAAATGAAACGAGAAAATAAAAGGGCATAGTTTTAAATTTGCAAATCCAACTCGGCCGTGACTGATCCGAAAATGAGACAAAATCTCGCTAGAGCATTAGGCCTCCTAACTTATAAACTCTTTGATCGAAATCTCTTTACAAATCAAAGAAGCTTAAAGTTGCATTATCGAGGTGATCCGCACTATTCGATTTGACTCCAATCCGGAGGATTTACGTCATCCTATCTCTAGGGTTGCGTGCAACTCCTTCCTTCTTTGAGTGATCTTTCACATTCACGAGCCTCTCGGCTACTCGAATATGAGATCATAAGCCTACTACCGTATACCGGAAATACGGAGTCGACGAAATAATTATTCAAAGAAGGACCGAGTAGAATTTGGCAAAAATAAAACTATTGAATAAAAATAATTCTCATTTCAAATCATGGATCCTCATGATCAAATGCTAAGAGGGAATTAGCTATGCATGACGGAAAAGAAAACGACAATAATAGAAGCGAGGAACATTTTCATTACTTGCAAAGATAAAAGAGAAACAATATTAAGAAGGACAATATTATATTATGATGAAAAGAGAGATTACAATAATGAAAAGACTACAACAATAATGAAAAATAACAACTCACTAGCTCTCTTGCTCTCTACAATTCAACTCCAAATTTAACTTAAACTTCACTCCAAAAAGAACTAACTCCTTGGCTTGAGGGATGGGGAAGCTTATATAGGGGATGGAGAAGCTTCTAGATGATAGGAAATTATGAGGGGACAAGGGGGGTGGTCGGCCACTTCATTTGAGATAGGTTCATGCATTTCTTTAATGAGGGGAGAGAGAAAAGAGAAGGTGCATGTATAACATTTAATAAAATAAGATGGGGGATGCATGGAAGCTTGTAGAAGGGGGAAAAGGAGAGGGGCCGGCCACTTTATGGGGAGATTCATGCATTTGGATTTAATGAGGAGAGAGGGAGATGCATGCATGAGATAATGAGGTGGCAAGGAAAATAATAAAAGAGAGAGAAGGGGGGTGGCTGCATGGTGAGTTCGGGTAGGAGGTGTAGGTGGGCTGCTTCATGCTTAAGTGGGCCAAGAGCTCGGGTAGGAGGTGTAGGTGGGCTGCTCTTGTGGGAGGGGCTGCATGGGGGCTGCTTTGGGCTTTTATATAGGCTCGGGTTGGGCTAGGGGCTGCTCCAAAGTGTGAAGGTCGGTTGCTCTGATGCTTGGGCTGCAACAAGGGCTCGGGTAGGGCTTGATAGGTGGCCGACCATGCATTGAATGATGGTTGGGCTTGTGCTTGGGCTGCTCCTACAATAAAATAAACATAGATTAGTTATATTATAAATAAAATTAAAACACAAAACATCAAGAGCATTAAAATAAAAACAACATAATAACATTAAAACATTAAAATGAAATAACAAAACATCAAGAACATTAAAACATTAAAATAAAATAACACAACATAAACTAATACTAATTATAATTACTAAACATAACATAATATATAGTAACATAATACATAAAATAAGACTATATATATGTTTTTATACCAAATCATAAAATAACATCATAACAAGCATACAAAACACAAAATTATAATAAAACTTAAGCATTTTAACTACTTAATTACCCCAAAAAGGGATGACTAAGAGTAGTCATCAAACTCCCCCATGCTTAGACATTTGCTTGACCTCAAGCAAATAGAAATAAAAATTAGGAAGAAGCAAATAAAAGAAAGCATAAGATATATATTTTTTAAGTTCCATAGTTAAGAAAAACAAAACATGAAAAATTAAACTATCCTAATATTCATATTATCAACTAGTGGGGTGAGAAGTGCACAATAGAAAATTTGAAAGTGGAATCCTAAAAATCTCCTTAAAACATAAGAAAAGTCTACTAATTTCTCAATCTTAAAAACAAGGTATCCAAAATAAATGAAAATAAGGAAAACAAAAGTAGAGGTTCTAAATAAACGGCGCATTAACAAACTACTAGGTTGCTAGATAAACATTAACCCTAAAACACTCCAAGATAACCTCCAAAGAAATCCATCAATGATGGTGGCCATAGGCTTGTACGTTCACACTTTCTCCACTACGCGAAATTAAGTTCTAAGATCATTAGGACTTCTACTAGGCATTAAAACTTGGCTTAGGTAAATGATTAGGAAGTGGAATCAAAGATAAACATGAAGGTTTTAGGCACTAATCCAAGGTGAGCTCAAAAATAAATAAAGCATAATATCAAAATGAGAAATAACAAGTATGTCATTTCTCCAATATGAAACTACAAAACAAGGTCATGAAAATTTTTCTTTTATAAACTTGGCCAAACATAAACTTTTTGCATTCTTTTTTTTTATTTTGATTTTCACTTTTCTTTCTCAATTTTTTTCTTTTTGAATAACATTTGATAAGAAAACTCCAAAAATAAGCTTGAGAATTTCCTATTCATTTCAAAAATAATACCCCTCCACAAAAAATAATTTTTAAGCTCAAATTTATAGTGCAAAAATAGGAAAGGTAATTGGCTTTGGTGAACATCATGAAATGAAAGTGGAGCTAAAAACAAAGAAAATAAGGAAAAGGCCCAAAATTGTTTTGCAAGGGTTTTGTTTTTGGTGGGCATGAAAAGCTCAAACTATTCAAATGGTGGCCTAAATCATTTCTAAAGAACGTAAAAATGGCGCAAATGCTTCGAGAGTAGCTTGGTACAAGTTCTAGACACCAAGAAAGACTACCCCGCAAATGAAAAAGAGCAAATGATACCTAGCAACCATTCATAAGCAACTAACCGAATAAAGATGCGTAACTACAAATTGCTAACTTATATTTGAAAAACCGGATGCCTCTATTTAAGAAAAAGAAACTAATGGAACGGAACTATGCTAAAATGATAAGTTTAGAAAACATTTTCAAAGGAATCTACATAGAACTACAAAAACCGCACGAGCCTACACTTCACTAGAAGAAACGTGAAAATAAAGATAGAAATAATTTTAGATTTTGTTTTTCAAATAGATTTTAGCACATTTTTTTTTTATTTTTTTTGTTTTTCTAATTTTTTTGGGTTTATAATTTTTAATTTTTTTGGATTTTGATGACATAACATAAAATACTATACTAATATAAAACATAAATTTTTTTCTTTTCTTTTTGGAAGAAGAAAGACAGAAAGAAAGACCAAAAGAAACTAGATCAATTCCCCCATACTTAAATTCTTCATTGCCCTCAATGAAGATAACAAAAAGAAAAAGAGAAGGGGACTGAGAAGAAGAGAAAAAGAAAAATGCAGGAAAATAAATAAATAAAAAGAACAGGACTTCCCCGGGTTCGTGAGATGAAGGCGGATGTCGCTCCCCCATGCTTGCTTTTTAGAGTACTTGATCGTCAGCAGGTATGACTTGATCCATCTGATATCAACAGCGGCGAAGTGGCGACCACGATCATGGACTTGATTGGCCTCCGATAGAAAGAGCAAAAAAAAAGAAAAAAAAAGAGTCCGTGGGCAGATGCCCGATAATGTTTTTTTATTACAACAGTTCAAAGTCCGAATAAAAGAGTTTCATAATAATAATAATAAGAATAACCATAAGTCCAGAAAAAAAATGTCCATCAGAAAATAATAAACTAAGAATCAAAAAGAAGATTCTCCTTTGCAGGAGTCACAAAATCATTAGAGAAATAGAGCTTAAGTTTGCGTTCATGTACTTTAAATTCACCCCTCTCCGGGTGCGAAAGTAATACAGTTTCATCAGAAAAAACATCCTTGACCGCAAACGGTCCAGACCAACGAGATTTAGATTTTCCAAAGAAAATGCGTAATCGTGAATTTAAGAGAAGAACTTGATCGCCTGGTTTAAAATTTTTATGGTGGCGGAAGTTCTTATCGTGATAATTTTTTTCTGCAGGGTCAGGTGGTTTTTCAAAATAATTTGGCAAATTTTTATCATTTTCAAAAATAAGATTTTTTTTTGTCCAGAATCAGAGTCATTTTCGAATGTTGCTTGTACGGACATAACAGTGTTTTCAAAAATAGTTGATGAGGGTCCAAAAAAGGAAGAAGAAAAATCATTTGGAGAGAAATAGGAGTCTTCTTTTAAATCATCAATGAAAAAACAAGAGTCATCATTTTGTATAGAGTTTTTCATCGATTTATTAATATCAAAAGTTACTTCCTCATCTACTACGTGCAGAAAAAGTTTTCCCTCACTCACATTTATGATTGCGCGAGCGGTGGCTAGGAAAGGTCGACCAAGGATAAGAGGGACCTCGATGTCCTCCTCAATATCGAGAATGACAAAATCCACCGAGAAGATGAATTTGTCGACCTTTACTAGCACGTCCTCAATGACTCCTAACGGATACTTAATCAAACGATCGGCTAACTGTATACTCATGCCTGTAGGGCTGAGAGTGCCCAAACCTAGCTTTTTGAATAAAGAAAAAGGCATCAAATTGATGCTCGGTCCAAGATCTGCTAACGCATGTTTAACAAATAAATTGCCAAAGACGCAAGGAATGGAAAAACTACTCGTATCGTTTATCTTTTTACGAAGATTAGAATTTTTAACGACCGCCGAGCATTCTTCATTCAATGTTACATGTGATAAATTTTCTAATTTCGTCTTGTTTGTTAATAAATCTTTTAGATATTTTGCGTACTTCGGCATTTGACTAAGCGCTTTATGAAATGGCAAATTAATGTGGATTTGTTTAAATATTTCAAGAAAGCGTTGAAACTGATCGTCTAGTTTTTCCTTCCTAAGTCGAGCCGAATAAGGAGGTGGCGGAGATTCCTTTATAATAATAGGAGCATCATCTTGAAAATCATTTTTTTCTTTTTCAGAATCAGTAAAAATAGTGATATCTTTTTCTTTTTCAAAATTAGATTTGTCTTTTTCAAGATGTAAGTTGTTACTTTCCGTGGGGGTAAAAACAGGAGGGACAATCACCCTTGGCTCTTCCCTTGTGGTGGGCTCGTTAACAACCTTACCACTCCGAAGGGAAATCGCATTTGCATGCTCCCTTGGGTTAGGCTCAGTGTTCGAGGGAAGAGTTCCAGGTGGTCTCTCATAAAAAGCCTTGGCGAGTTGGCTGACCTGATTTTCTAGATTTTTCATTGATCCCGTTAAATTTCTAATAGTGGCATCGTTCGAGCTTATATACTTAGCGAGGATCTCTTCCAAAGGGGAAGGTTTTTGAAAATTTTGTTGCGGTGGTGGTGGTGTAAAATCGTGTGGTGGGCGTACAACATTAGAGTTATTACTCCACGAGAAATTAGGATGGTTACGCCATCCGGGGTGATAAGAATTAGAAGAAGAATTAAAACCAGGAGGAGAAGAAAAATTCGAAAAAGCAGAAAAATTGTTCGCAGAAATATTTTGAGCAGGCCTGGGAATGTTCCCCAGATAATCCACCTACTCAGCAGCAGCTGCATTTTCATATACCTTAGCGGCGGAGGGAGCAGTCATCTCCGAGATCTTCTTGTTGAGCATTTCCACTTGCATCGCTAGTTGTGTCACCGAATCCACTTCAAATATACCTGTAGGTTTAGATGGGCGAGACCTAGACGAATTCCACTAATAAGTGTTCATCGCCATGTCATCGATAAGCTCAAGAGGGCTTCCGGAGTTTTGCGGTCTAAAGAACCAGCGAAAGCGGCATCTATCATTTGCTTAGTTTCTTGATTTAGCCCATTATAGAATGTCTGGACCTGCAACCATACAGGCAGAGCATGATGTGGGCATCTTCTCAAAAGCTCTTTGAACCTCTCCCAAGTGTCATAGAGGGTCTCAGAATCAATTTGATAGTATGAAGTTATATCATTTCGCAGCTTAGCAGTTTTAGCGGGGGGGAAATAACGAGAAAGAAATTTTTCAGTTAAAATGTTCCAAGTAGTGATTGATCCTCTTGGAAGAGAACTCAACCACTGTTTGGCTTTGGTTCTTAGGGAGAAGGGGAAGAGTCTTAGCCTTATAGCATCGTCTGAGACACCATTGATTTTAAAGGTGTCATAGATTTCAAGAAAATTGGCAATATGCAAGTTCGGATCTTCATCTTGTATTCCGTCGAACTGTACATATTGCTGCACCATTTGTATGATGCTAGGCTTAAGCTCGAAGTTATTGTTCGCAATCGCAGGTCGAACAATACTTGTCTCTGTCCCTTCCAAGTTTGGTCGAGCATAATCGGACATAGTCCTTTGCTGAGCCATTCCTGGGTTAGGGTCTCCCATCTCAGAATAAAAATTACAATCCCCGTAGGAATCCTCAACCGCTGTTTGAGAAGTGGAAGCCCCGAATCGTAGTTATCTCCGAAAGGAGCGTTCGATTTCCGGGTTCAAATCAACAAGTAGCGACGGATTCACTCGGGTCATGCACTAGCAAAGAAGACGAAGGAGAATGAAAAAGGAAACTTGAAAAAGAAAGAAAAAAAAAAGAGAAGAAAGGATTTTTTTTTTGAATAGATTTTTTTTACGGCTTTGCTCTCGAACTTCCCGAGGACTACCCGGTGAAGGGTTCGCCCGGTACTAAGTAAAATGGTGGCGCTTAAAGCCCCTTACCCTTTTCGAGAGATTTTAGGTGGGGTAGAAATAAGGTGAAGTGGGTTGATTATAAATATTTAAATATATAAATATAATTTTTTTTTTTTTGTAGAAGTAATAGCGCAAGCGTTTTCAAAATATTGACGATAAAAATCCTCGGCAACGGTGCCAAAAACTTGATGGGCTAAACCCGAACAGGCAAGCGTACCTGTCGAATTATAGTACCAAGGTCGAATTTAAACACGGGGTTGTCAATTACTGCTACTCACGCTTGAAATATTATCCTACCGGAAAATAGTTGGATTTTGAGAATTTTTTAAGTAAAATGAACGATAAATTGCGAGACGAAAACTTATATAAAAAAAGGCTAGCACTTGATCATTGATTCACCATGAAATGAAATTAGAAAATAAAAGGGCATAGTTTTAAATTTGCAAATCCAACTCGGCTGTGACGGATCCGAAAATGAGACAAAATCTCGCTAGAGCATTAGGCCTCCTAACTTATAAACTCTTTGATCGAAATCTCTTTACAAATCAAAGAAGCTTAAAGTTGCATTATCGAGGTGATCCGCACTATTGGATTTGACTCCAATCCAGAGGATTTACGTCATCCTATCTCTAGGGTTGCGTGCAACTCCTTCCTTCTTTGAGTGATCTTTCACATTCATGAGCCTCTCGGCTACTCGAATATGAGATCATAAGCCTACTACCGTATACCGGAAATACGGAGTCGACGAAATAATTATTCAAAGAAGTACCGAGTAGAATTTGGCAAAAATAAAACTATGGAATAAAAATAAGTCTCATTTCAAATCATGGATCCTCATGATCAAATGCTAAGAGGGAATTAGCTACGCATGACGGAAAAGAAAACGACAATAATAAAAGCGAGGAACATTTTCATTACTTGCAAAGATAAAAGAGAAACAATATTAAGAAGGACAATATTATATTATGATGAAAAGAGAGATTACAAAAATGAAAAGACTACAACAATAATGAAAAATAACAACTCACTAACTCTCTTGCTCTCTACAATTCAACTCCAAATTTAACTCAAACTTCACTCCAAAAATAACTAACTCCTTGGCTTGAGGGATGGGGAAGCTTATATAGGGGATGGAGAAGCTTCTAGATGATAGGAAATTATGAGGGGACAAGGGGGGTGGCCGGCCACTTCATTTGAGATAGGTTCATGCATTGCTTTAATGGGGGAGAGAGAAAAGAGAAGGTGCATGTATAACATTTAATAAAATAAGATGGGGGGATGCATGGAAGCTTGTAGAAGGGGAAAAGGACAGGGGCTGGCCACTTCATGGGGAGATTCATGCATTTGGATTTAATGAGGAGAGAGGAAGATGCATGCATGAGATAATGAGGTGGCAAGGAAATAATAAAAGAGAGAGAAGGGGGGTCGCTGCATGGTGGGTTCGGGTAGGAGGTGTAGGTGGGCTGCTTCATACTTAAGTGGGACAAGAGCTCGGGTAGGAGGTGTAGGTGGGCTGCTCTTGTGGGAGGGGCTGCATGGGGGCTGCTTTGGGCTTTTATATAGGCTCGGGTTGGACTAGGGGCTGCTCCAAAGTGTGAAGGCCGGCTGCTCCGATGCTTGGGCTGCAACAAGGGCTCGGGTAGGGTTTGATAGGTGGTCGGCCATGCTTTGAATGATGGTTGGGCTTGTGCTTGGGCTGCTCCTACAATAAAACAAACATAGATTAGTTATATTATAAATAAAATTAAAACACAAAACATGAAGAGCATTAAAATAAAAACAACATAATAACATTAAAACATTAAAATGAAATAACAAAACATCAAGAACATTAAAATAAAATAACACAACATAAACTAATACTAATTATAATTACTAAACATAACATAATATATAGTAACATAATACATAAAATAAGACTATATATATGTTTTTATACCAAATCATAAAATAACATCATAACAAGCATACAAAACACAAAATTATAATAAAACTTAAGCATTTTAACTACTTAATTACCCCAAAAAGGGATGACTAAGACTAGTTATCAGACACGCCCGTATCACAGGCCGTGTTCCACACTCAACGCCACTCAACGCCATTCCTCTCAGTGCCACTCAACTCCACTCAACGCCACTCTGTATTCACCGGAGCAGGACATGCCCTGGGACACGCCCATGTCCCATGCCGTGTTGCCTCTCAACGATCAGTTCTCGAGAACTCGAGTTGAAGCCTACAGAAAAGGACACGCCCTGGGACACGCCCGTGTCCTAGGCCATGTGCACTGGACAAGCCCTGGGACACGCCCGTGTCCCAGGCCGTGTCACCCAGCCTGACTCCATCTTAAGAGTTTTGGGGTGGTATAGCGTGTACACCAAAAATGTGCCCTGAGTGCACAGGGCATGTGGCTGTTGAGCCAACGTCTGTGGTGAATGGTGCTTAAATTGCACATTGTAAATGCAACGATATATATATGTTGCCTTGTTTGTAGGGATAGAGAAATGCTTCCCCAAGTAAGGGGTGGGATCGTTATAAACGGGTCAGCAAAATGCTGACCGTTGCTTTGTATGCCATGTTTTGGTGGGACCTTTTGTGTAGGTGCTTGAGAGCCAAGTCGGAAGTAGCGGGATAAAGCATATGTGCTGCAATTGGCTGTCCCTTGAAGGCCTAAATGCGAACATTTACCTTTTTCATGTGTGGTCGGCCTGCGTGCCGAAGTATGAAACATTTTTTTGATAAATAAACAGTTGTAATAAGACTACGACCAAAACATATGTTATATGTATATATATATATATCATTCCTATTGTGCAGTGGACATTCTTGTTATGTATGAGTTCATAAACTAATATGCTTTCGCTAGAATGCTCTGATTTAAAGTGCGTTCATAATTGAACTTGGATTTAGAAACAACTAATAATCTCTTTACCTGTTCATAGTATATGGCATCGAGCCCCGGCCGGACCTTCTATCATATGCTATACGACGGATGGGGGCATTACTAAATTGGTATCAGATTCTATTCTCTGTCTTTCTTCGTTGAATTCGTCGTCGAATTCTTTTAAGGGGTGGTGAGCACATGTATGTGCACTACCGTGATAACATAACTGAACCCATGAATGTCCACTTATGAATGAAAATACACATTGTTGGAACACCCTATTACTAATTTGGGTAAGGATCACTATGGTTGTCTTAGGAAACCAGGTTGACCTAGTTGTATAGTTGTGAAGGTCAACACTAGAGTGAGTCTAGGGCTTAGAACTTAGGTTTGAAGTTGCCCCCAGGACCATTCCAAGATCAAGGTTGAAGAGCTAAGTCTAAGGCAATTTTCGTCGAGCTCAGGTCGACGAATCGTCGATCTCCATTCGACGCTCTCTGAGCTCAACTTCGATAAATCGTCGAAATCAGGTCGACGATCTTCGAGCTCAGATCGACTATTTGCCTTCAGCCCGTTCTGCTTAATCGTCGAACTCCCTTCGACAATCTTCGAGCTCAGATCGACGATCTCTCTTCAGTTATTCTTCAGGTCGCAGAGCTCGGTTCGACGATCTTCGAGCTCAGTTCGACGTTTTCTGTCTGCTTTATCTCATTTCATCTCTGAGCTCAGTTCGACGATCGTAGAGCTCAGATCGACGATTCTTCTGAGAGATCGACGCATTTAAGGATTCAAATGCTGTAATTCTTTGGAATGTTTTTGAATATTATCAGCATTTATGATAAGAAGATCTGCCAGCCGTTTGTCTTTATTCTGGAGCAAGTTTCAAGGTATTATTCAGAGAATGTTTGCTGGACTTTCCTCTAGAAGACAAGACTTTTTATGGAAGACATTTATGACTGCCAACGGCTACTTTGGACAAAGAATTTTTTAGAGAATAAGATCTTCCTTTTTCAATCAAAAAAATATATATCATATACAGAACACTGATAGCAGAAAGAACAACAGAAGAACTGTGACAAAGAAATCTTCTGGCTTACTGAAAAGTGTTCACAACTTCATTTCAAGAACTCCAGACACCTCATCCTTCAGCCTTCTTGCTGAAACAATCTTTTGCTGGAGATCAAAATTCTGAAGACCTATCACCCTAGAGCAAAGCTTCTTTTCCTGAACTAGTCTAGATCTCAGGGGGAGCTTTGACAACAAAGATCCACTAGTCTTCTCTCATTTGATTTGAGAATAGAGAAGACAACTTCATTTCCTTTTCCTTTTTATTTTCCTTCTGTAAAAGGGTTTTCAAAACTCCTTTCAAAAGCTTTGAGTCTGGTTCTGAGAGCCTTGTCAAAACTCAGTGGTGGCAAGACACCTTATCAAAAAATCCAGTTTTGGTTTTTGAGCACCTTAACAAAAGCTCATTGGTGTCAGGACACCTGATCAACTAATCCTGAGTGGTTTCCTACCAAGGGTGGTAGAAGAGTGGATGTACCCAGGTTTTGGGGAACCATTATATTTCCTTGTGTCTTCTGGATTATTTGTTTGATTGTTGCTGTGTGCTGTGCTCTTAGTTTCTTACTTCTTTAATTATTTTCTAGCACTCTACACTATAGTGTAAATTAAATTTTATATGTGTTGATATTTTCAAAACTGTGAAACTTATTTGAATAAACTCTATTCACCCCCCCCCCCCCCGCTAGAGTTGAGATAGATCTTACCCTCACTTTCAATTGGTATCAGAGGGAGGTTGGTTGCTCATACAGGCTAACACCTGAACCAAGTGATCCTTGGTAAAATCTATCTTTTAAGAGGGTTATTTCTTTATATATATTACTCTATGATATGGCACAAAACAAGGATTATGCAAGCACCAGACCTGCAGTGTGCAATCTATCTAAGTTTGTACTTTGGAAGGCAAGGATTAAATTATACATGAACTCTATTGATGAAGATATTTTCAATTCTATCATGACAGTTTGTCCAAGTCCACCAGCAAGCTCAAGCACAAATGCTGTTCCACCTCCCTCAGGAACAGATGCAGACATAAAGAAATGGAAAACGGCAGATGCAAAGGCCATGAACATCTTAGCTCAGACAATGTCTGATGAGATATTTAAGAAAGTAGCTGACTGCAACTCAGCCAAAGGAATTTGGGACAAGCTCTCTGAAATTGTCTCAGGGTCTGCTGATGAAAGGAAAGATAGGAGATCTCACCTCATAACCCAATATGAGAATTTCAAGAAAGGAGAGACTGAGTCAGTAGCAGATATGTACAATAGATTGAGTCTGATTGTCAATGAGCTAAGGACCTTGGATAAAGAAATCTCATTGACTGAGCTTAATGACAAGATCCTAATGTGCTTCCCCAGTACTTGGGATTCAAGAATCTGGCCAATCAAAGATGCCAAAAGTCTAAATGAAATCACTACTGAAACTCTCCTAGGCAAGCTCAAATCTTATGAGCTGCTTATCAAGAACAGAGAGGAAGAACAGAAGGCTGCTTCACCAGCCTCAAGGAAAGAGAAGTCAATAGCTTTCAAAGCCATTGAAGATCAGCCTGAAGAAAAACTCACAGGCAATGAGGAATTGGTCAGCCTACTGGCCAAAAGATTTTACAAGCTAGCCAGAAAAGACTTCAGAAAAAGGCCATACAAAGGACATGACAAACCAAGGTATGATAAGTCAAATAATAATAACAAAGAAATCATATGCTTTGGTTGCAAGAAACCAGGCCACATTGTGCCTGACTGTCCAGAGAACAAGAACAAGGACAGAAAGGATAGAAGAGAAAGAAGAAAAGAAAAAGATTTCAAAAAGAACAGCTCAGACAAAGCCTCCTCTAGCAGGAACAAAAATACAAGGAAGGGTTTTGTTGCTGAGACATAGAGTGAGACAGAAGAAGATTCTGAAACTTCATCTAGCTCCAGTGATGATGAAGATGATGCTGATGAGAAAGAATTCTGCATGATGGCTATCAATGCCTCACAGCAAAACTCTGATGAAGAATCAGATTCAGATTCAGAAAATCAACCAGAGGAAGATCAGGTAATTAACTCTTTTGATTTTAATTCTGAGGACTTCAAAAATGAATTTAAGACATTGTGCTTGGATTTACTAAGATCTGAAAAAGAGATAATCTCTCTCAGAAATAAATTATCTGAATATAATGTCCTGAACTCAAATAACCTCAAACTCTCTGAGGAGTTAGAATGCTGTAGGGAGGAGATAGCTTCACTGAAAAGTGAACTGTCAAGAGCTAAAATGTTTGAAGAATCCCTAAATGGGAGAAGTATCAGACTGATGGACATTACAAGCACCGTGAACTCTAGATTCACCAGTACACTGGGCTTGGGTGCCTCATCCAGCCAACCTATAATATTAACAACTCCAATAAAATTTGTCACTGACAAAGGAAAGGGAGTAATAGAGGTAGCTAGAAAGAATGCAGATCTGTCAGAGAAAAATTCAGTTCAACAGATTGCGTCGAGCAGAGCTCGACGATCGTCGAACAGAGCTCGACGATCTAACCACAGATCGTCGACCTCAGCTCGACGATATCCAAACTCTGAACTTCAGTATAATCGATCTTCGAACAGAGATCGACGATCTGACCCAATATCGTCGACCTCAGCTCGATGATCGTCGAACAGAGATCAGGTCTGTGAACATTCCTTCAATGGCACTTCTAGATTCAATCCTAGAAGCCCCACATCCCAAGGCTTTAACCCCTATACTGAATGGATAGTACCTCCTAGGAGATACCATCCTGAAGGCTATAAGAGTCAACCTGGGATGTCTTTTATTTCTAAATTCAAGGGATATCAACCTAGGCCCAAGGTTAACTGGGTCAAAAACAAATAAGCTGCTCATGTGCAGGTGAAGAACTATCCAGTATCTAACCAACAATGGTATCTGGATAGTGGGTGCTCAAAGCACATGACAGGGAACAGGGAGAACCTATCATCCTTCATAACCAAACTTGGACCCAAAGTGATTTTTGGTGATTCAAATTTTGGCCAAACCAAAGGATATAGTGCTGCTCAGATAGGCTCAGTAACTTTTAAAAAGGTGGCATATGTAGAAGGACTGAAGCACAATCTGATAAGTATCAGTCAACTATGTGATGAAGGATACAAGGTGACATTCAATAAATCCCTGTGCAAGATCAAATCAGAGGACAACACAACAGTGTTAATAGGTAAAAGGACAGGTAACATTTACTTAGTAGATTTTCTTTCTTCTAAAGTAGATATCTGTTTATTCAATTCCATATCTAAGCCTAACATTTTGTGGCATAAGAGACTAGGATATCTAAACCTTAGAACCATTGCTAGGCTCTCCAAGGACAACCTTGTTAGAGGACTACCTTCTGGCTCCTACAAGAAGGAAGGACTCTGCAAGGCTTGTCAATTAGGCAAGCAAACTAAAAATAGCTTTAAGTCTCTTAATAAGAGTGATTCACCTAGGATTTTGTATCTGTTGCACATGGATCTTTTTGGACCCATCACAGTACAAAGCTTAGGAGGAAAGTCCTATACTTTAGTAGTTGTAGATGACTTCTCAAGATTCACTTGGGTATTCTTTCTGAGGAAGAAGTCTGATAACTTCAAGTGTTTGACAGATTTTCTCAAATGCATTCAGATTGAGTTCAACACTCACATTGCCCTGATCAGAAGTGATCATGGGACAGAGTTTGATTCTCTTCTCATGCAAGAGTTCTGTCAAAGTGAATGGATCAGGCAAACTTTCTCAGCTCCTAGAACTCCTCAACAAAATGGGGTAGCTGAAAGGAAAAATAGAACCCTAATTGAATCTGCTACTACATTGTTGACAGATGCTCACTTACCTCTATCCTTTTGGGCTGAGGCAGTGAACACCTCCAACTATGTACTAAATAGAAGCCTGATACATAAACTAAAGGGCAAGACTCCCTATGAATTGCTCAAAGGGAAGAAACCTAAAGTAAATTATTTTAAATTTTTTGGCTGTATTTGTTATATTCACAACAATGACAAGAAACATCTAGCAAAATTCCAAGCTAAAGCTGATGAAGGAGTGTTTCTGGGATACTCCATGATCAGCAAGGCTTATAGGGTTTATAATAAATCATCTGGTAAAATTAAAGAGTCTGTTCATATTAATTTTGATGAAACTAACATGTGTTATAAGGAGAAGTCTACTTCTACCAAAGAACCTTTGCAGGTACAATCTATATCAGAAAGTATGGACAGATTACAGGTTAAAGAAGAGGACACAACTTCTCAACCTATTCAGCAAAAGAATGAAAGCAGTGATGATGAAGAAGTGCAACATCTTGAAGAAAATCATCCTGAAGAGCCAGTTGTTGTTCCACTAGAGGAGACAACAACACAGGCTGGTGAACAATCAACACCCCCTGTTGATTTAGTAACAATAAGAGATCATACAATCACCCAAGTAATTGGAGATATCTCAGCTGGTGTGCAAACCAGAAATCAGGACAACCAGAACCTGATGCACACTTGCTTCCTATCTCAAGTTGAACCTCAATCCATTCAAGATGCAGAGCAAGATCCACACTGGATCATTGCAATGCAAGAGGAGTTGCATCAATTTGAAAGGAATAAGGTTTGGGAACTAGTGCCTAAGCCAAAGGATCATTCCATTGTTGGAACAAAGTGGGTTTTCAGAAACAAGCTGGATGTCCGAGGAATTATTGTCAGAAACAAGGCAAGGCTAGTTGCTCAAGGCTACACTCAACAAGAAGGAATAGACTATGACCAGACCTTTGCACCAGTTGCAAGGTTAGAGGCCATCAGAATATTTCTAGCTTATGCTGCTCACAAAGGCTTCAAGGTCTATCAGATGGATGTGAAGAGTGCATTTCTCAATGGGGACATCAAAGAGGAAGTCTATGTTAGACAACCTCCAGGTTTTATCTCTCTAACTCACCCTGATTATGTTTTCAAATTGCATAAAGCATTATATGGTCTCAAGCAAGCTCCTAGAGCATGGTAGGAGACCCTAGCATGCTTTCTTCTGGAAAATGATTTTGTTAGGGGGAGAGTAGACCAAACTCTTTTTATTAGAACCCATAAGTCCCACACCCTACTAGTACAAATTTATGTAGATGATATCATATTTGGATCTACTGATTCAAACTTGTGCAGAAAGTTTTCCAACCTAATGCATTCCAAATTAGAAATGAGTAGCATGGGTGAGCTCTCCTTATTCTTAGGATTGCAAGTAAAACAGCATGCTGAGGGCATATTTATTTCCCAAACCAAGTATGCTAAAGAATTGGTTAAGAGATTTGGTATGTCTGAGGCATCTTGTATGAAAACACCCATGCCTACCAATGCTGTATTGGATGCTGATGAACATGGGAAACCAGTTGATCAGACAACATATAGAGCAATGATTGGCTCTCTATTGTACCTTACAGCCAGTAGGCCAGATATAATGTTTGTTATATGCATATGTGCTAGATTCCAAGTTAGCCCTAGAGAGTCACACCTAACTCTAGTTAAAAGGATTCTTAGGTATGTAAAAAGTTGTCCAAATCTAGGACTCTGGTATCCAAAAGACTCAGGATTTGAATTAACTGGATTCTCAGATGCTGATTATGCTGGATGCAGAATAGATAGGAAAAGCACCAGTGGAACATGTCAGTTTCTTGGTGACAGACTTGTCTCCTGGTTTTGTAAGAAACAAACATCTGTGTCAACCTTAACTGCTGAAGCTGAGTATATGGCTGCAGGCAGTTATTGCTCACAAATATTGTGGATACAAAATCAGCTTCTAGACTATGGTTATAACTTAGAGAAGTCAAAAATTTTCTGTGATAATACTAGTGTTATCTCTATAGCACAAAATCCAGTCCTCCATAGTAGGAGAAAACACATAGAAATTAGGCATCACTTTCTAAGAGATAATGTAGAGAAAAATAAAATTGAACTTCAATATATTCCTACTGATTTGCAAAGGGGAGATATTTTTACCAAACCTTTGGATGAAAAGAAACACAGTTTCTTCCTAAATCAGTTAGGCATGTTAGATGGAGGAAGCCTAAATTAAATTACAAGATTTTGAAAAGCTAAAACAGACCAAGACTAGGATAAAAAAAAAATCAGTTCCTTTTGTGTCTGTAGAATAGGTTTTGTCTCTAAACTGTGCTCGACGTTTTCCCAGAAATCGTCGAACGAAGATCGACGATTTTCCAAAAATCGTCGACCAGAGATTGACGTTCCCGAAATCATCGATCTGAGTTCAGAGCCTTCGCTAGATTTAGGCTTTCTCTCCTTCTGTTCAGAGGCCGTCGAGCGGAGCTCGACGCTTTTCAACATCGTCGAACGGAGATCGACAATATTGACGTCTCTTCAGATTCCTTCTGCAGCCCAAATCGTCGAGCTGAGTTCGACGCTTCGTCGAACTGAGCTCAAAGATTTTCCGTTTCGCCGTCGAACCCTAATATAAAATCATTTCTTCAGCCGTCGTTCTCCTTTTGCGCTTTCATACTCTGCAACTTTCTTCATTTTCCCTCCAAATCCTCTACACTTGGTCTCGTTTGGTTTTCTGTTGTAGGTGCAAATGGCTGAATCCAGTGCTGCTATCTCTAAGATGAAATTTGATACCGGATTCGATATAAATATAAACTCGTTTGATGGAAGCGATCAGCGCTTCAAGGATATTCTCAATCTGTTCAGGGAACAACAGCTGATCCAAATAATGACTACCCGGATGAAGATTGCTTCAGAAAAGATCAAAGAGTGGTGGTTTACAGCGACAGACGAGACTGAGAACTCTGTCGTCGGCGTCATTAAAGGGACTCAGGTACATCTATCACCGGCTCTCTTAACAGATGTCTTTCAACTTAGTACTGGAGAAGATTCTATTGAATTATCTGGAGAAGATTATGATTCAATGCTTAATCGAATGGGTCACAATGCTATCAACCCTAACAAACTTTTAAAGAAAAATCTGTCTCTGGAATATCAATTCCTGGCTGATGTAGTTGGGAAAGTGCTATTGGCCAAGCACTCAGCTCATGACACCATCTCTAAATATCAACTTTGCTTGATGGGAGCTTTAGTCGATAAGAAACACCTTGATTGGGGATCAATCTTCTTCAATCTGATTAAGAAGAAGATAAATAAGACTGCCGTGAGTTTTGGGAGAATCTTAGGGGTCTATCTGCACTACAGATGCCCTGAACTGTTAACCTCCTCTGGGATGTTCATCAATGCATCCAAGAGGCTCTCCTGTGCCCTATTCAGCAAATGGGACAGGCAAATCATCAACCCTACAAGAGCTACTGCACCACTTCCTTCAGGCACAAGGACTGCTTCAGTCACTCCACCAGCAGAAGTGTTGCCTGCCTCTCTTCCTCCTCCAGCTGTATCTACCCCAGCCATTTCCTCCTCACCACTAGTCACAACCATAACCATATCATCCCCAATTACCATTTCCTCACCAGTTTCATCCCCTCCAGTATCCACCTCAGAGGAATTCCATCCTCTCTTCTCCTATTCAACCTTCACCCTACCATCCTTTTCCCTTGTAGATGATTCCTTCATGGATGATTCTCCCTCCACTCCTCCTGAGCCACCCTCTACCTCCTCTTTTCAACAAATGCTTAATGACATTCTTTCCCAACCATCCTTCACCCCCTCTCTTGCTTCACCTATCTCCACCTCCACCTTCTCTATCTCCACAATTCCATCCTCAGAGCCATCCATTCCTACCTCCACACCTTCAGCTCCAGCCAACATCCCTCCATCTTCCTTTACTCCTACCTCTTCTCAAGCCCCACTTGAGCATGTAGATCTTCCAAGGTTGGCAGACAGACTTTATGAGTTGCTAGCTCCCAGGCTGACATCTCTGTTGGAGACTTCCCTGGCTCCACTCCTGAAACAAGTTCAGGAGCTGTCTACCAAGCTTTCTTCTTTTTCCTCCTCCCAGGCAATCCCTTCTACTGGGTGCCTTGATTCAGCTCTCCTTGAACCAAGGCAGGGGGAGATGCTTTATGAAGAAGTGGATGTGCCAGTGGATGCTCCTGTTTTTGCTCCAGCTCCAGCTCCTGCTCTCTCAGAAAGCAGTGGATGTGCTTTTGCACTAAATCTTCAGAGCCTGCTATCTCAATTTGATACAGTTCATTTCAGCTTTCTGCCAGTACCTCTCACTGAAGATCTGTCTAAGGCCATTGTGCCTGTATCTATTTGTGATCCCAGCCACATTGAATCCTATATCAATTCCTGGAAGGCTGTGGATATTCCTGATGCTGCTACTAAGGCCATTGTGCCTCCTATTGTTGAAACTGCTACTGCTGCTGCTAAAGATATAGAGATGATTCCAGTAACTGTTGCTGATGAACTTGCTGATAAAGAACTTGCTTCCTACCTAGAAGATCCCACACCTGCTGCTATGCCTGCTCCTGCTCAAGTTTCTGCTGCTGCTGTTGCTCCTGCTCTGACTTCTGATCAGTTAAAGCTACAAGAAAAGTACTTGAAAAGCATTGATGATCTGTATGACAGACCACAAAGCTCAGATAGTGACCAATTCCAGACTGACTCAGATGACTCTGCCAATACCATTTCCAAGAAGAGGAAAGCTAGAAGCAAAGCCATGATGTCAGTTCCTCCAGCTAAAGCAAAAGACTCCAATGATATTCCCTTTTACATTCTGCATGATTGCCCCATTTCTGAGCCATGGATGCAATACTCCAAGAATCAACAGAAAGCTATGAAGAAGAGAAGGAAGCTTGATAAATATGAAAAAGGATCTTCACAATATCAGCCTCCTCCTCCTCCTCCTCCAGATTCTGGATCAGGCTCAGCCCCTCAAGCTCCAGCTTCAAGGCAAAGCTCCTCCCAATCTTATCCAAGATACTATCAAAGGGGATAACATCAAAGAGGATATCAATCCAGAAGGGGTCATTACAGAGGAAATCAGAGAGGACAAAGATCTTATCAAAGGGAAGGACAAGGCCACACTGACTCCTCTTCAGGTCCTTTCCCTTACAGGCTGAAAGACACAGTTGTTTCCAGGACTCCTCCTGCTTCTGAATCTCTCAACAGGTATGAACCTCCCATTCCTTTTGAGGATCCTGAGAACAATCCTCTATCCTGGACAGCAAGAATGAAAGAGCTAGCTTCTCTTGATCAACTAAAGAAAGCCAGAGAGCAAGGCATGGACATCTCTAATATAACAACTTTATCAGATCAAAGGAAGAAAGAATTGGAAAGATATGCTTCAAGAAAGTTTTTCAACCCAGAAGACTACATGAAGCTGCACCCAGAGGCTGTAGTACCAAGGCCAAGATCTCAAACTTCTCTAGGTGCAGAGGATGACAGAAGATCAAAGAAAGAAACCCTGAATCCTAATAGAGAAATTTTGTTTAGAAAGGGAACTGAGAAGAAGTAAAATTGTGTAAGCTAAACTTTCATCCTCATCTGGATAATTGCTGCTATATTATCTGTGATCTGCTTGCTGCTATATCTTTGCTTGGTTAGCTCTTGTTTTTGAATGTATGCTTATTCATTTCCTAATGTTATTTGTAAATAGTAATCCTAACCCAAATAGGGGGAGATTGTTGGAACACCCTATTACTAATTTGGGTAAGGATCACTATGGTTGTCTTAGGAAACCAGGTTGACCTAGTTGTATAGTTGTGATGGTCAACACTAGAGTGAGTCTAGGGCTTAGAACTTAGGTTTGAAGTTGCCCCCAGGACCATTCCAAGATCAAGGTTGAAGAGCTAAGTCTAAGGCAATTTTCGTCGAGCTCAGGTCGACGAATCGTCGATCTCCATTCGACGCTCTCTGAGCTCAACTTCGATAAATCGTCGAACTCAGGTCGACGATCTTCGAGCTCAGATCGACTATTTGCCTTCAGCCCGTTCTGCTTAATCGTCGAACTCCCTTCGACGATCTTCAAGCTCAGATCGACGATCTCTCTTCAGTTATTCTTCAGGTCGCTGAGCTCGGTTCGACGATCTTCGAGCTCAGTTCGACGTTTTCTGTCTGCTTTATCTCATTTCATCTCTGAGCTCAGTTCGACGATCGTAGAGCTCAGATCGACGATTCTTCTGAGAGATCGACGCATTTAAGGATTCAAATGCTGTTATTCTTTGGAATGTTTTTGAATATTATCAGCATTTATGATAAGAAGATCTGCCAGCCGTTTGTCTTTATTCTGGAGCAAGTTTCAAGGTATTATTCAGAGAATGTTTGCTGGACTTTCCTCTAGAAGACAAGACTCTTTATGGAAGACATTTATGAGTGCCAACGGCTACTTTGGACAAAGAATTTTTCAGAGAATAAGATCTTTCTTTTTCAATCAAAAAAATATATATCATATACAGAACACCGATAGCAGAAAGAACAACAGAAGAACTGTGACAAAGAAATCTTCTTGCTTACTGAAAAGTGTTCACAACTTCATTTCAAGAACTCCAGACACCTCATCCTTCAGCCTTCTTGCTGAAATAATCTTTTGCTGGAGATCAAAATTCTGAAGATCTATCACTCTAGAGCAAAGCTTCTTTTCCTGAACCAGTCTAGATCTCAGGGGGAGCTTTGACAACAAAGATCCACTAGTCTTCTCTTATTTGATTTGAGAACAGAGAAGACAACTTCATTTCCTTTTCCTTTTTATTTTCCTTCTGTAAAAGGGTTTTCAAAACTCCCTTCAAAAGCTTTGAGTCTGGTTCTGAGAGCCTTGTCAAAACTCAGTGGTGGCAAGACACCTTATCAAAAAATCCAGTTTTGGTTTTTGAGCACCTTAACAAAAGCTCATTGGTGTCAGGACACCTGATCAACTCATCCTGAGTGGATTCCTACCAAGGGTGGTAGAAGAGTGGATGTACCCAGGTTTTGGGGAACCACTATATTTCCTTGTGTCTTCTGGATTGTTTGTTTGATTGTTGCTGTGTGCTGTGCTCTTTGTTTCTTGCTTCTTTAATTATTTTCTAGCACTCTACACTATAGTGTAAATTAAATTTTATATGTGTTGATATTTTCAAAACTGTGAAACTTATTTGAATAAACTCTATTCACCCCCCCCCCTCTAGAGTTGAGATAGATCTTACCCTCACTTTCACACATGTTTGAGGAACTGGTATGTTCCTATAATTGCATTTGGTAATATCTGTTGTTGCTTAATTGTGTGTTTCACATTGTAGGCGACTAGTAGTTGTGCGGGGCAGCAAGAACACCAACACTTGGTGGAGAGTAGTGCACCAAATGAGGTGCCAACATCTCCTTCTGTGAAAACTATATGGTTGGTTGATGAGGCCGTGTTCGTAATGATGAATGCGCAACCAGGGGGTCAGAGACAACCTCCTATTCCTGCGATGGTTTAGGAACCGGTTGACATGGATGAGCGCGTAGCGGTGAGACAAGTGGTCGTTGAGACAATGGCTGCAAGGAGAGTAATGGAAAAGCAACTGAAACACGTGATAAGTTTCAATACCCCTGTGTTTATGGGTATTATAACCCCGACACAAGCCAAATATTGGCTCTCAAGAATAAAGAGGGTCCTGACGGCAATTGTAACGCCCCGTTTTTTTCAGCGATTATTTTTATTCTCGTTTGGCGTTACGTTGACACGTTTCCGTGGCTTGTGCCATGTGTGGAGTACGGTTTAGCTCCTTAGAACTGAGTGCCCTGTTTGGTAGCCTGTTGGCAAGATCTCCCTAGCAAACCGAGTCGTTTTGGTGACCCGGTGTGGCCTCTCGGGGGGATGTTTGTGTTTGGCTTTGTTTGGGTGTAACTCGAGTTCTGTTCGTCGAAAGTTAATTTCGACTTCGCCGTTGCGTTCGTAGCGTGGGTATTTAGCTACGGTGCGAATTTCGTCGAATTCCGAGGTAGTTCGGTTTTCGCGTCGATTTGGTGCTTTATGTAATTTTGTAATTAATAATATAATTATATAATTATATATATATATTTATGGAATGAGAAGGAACCGCCATCTTCATCTTCCCCGTAAGAAACTGCCGGCCCCTTGTACGAGAGAAACGGAGAAACCGCCTACCTTGCCTTCGGACGCCGATTCCCGGAGCGTTTGTGGACGGAATTCGATTCCGAGAGTGGATTCGGATTGCTCTCGTCGAGACCTTCATTCCTGCGGTAAGAAATTCGATTTTAGTGGAGTTTTGGAAGGATTGGAATTTTCGGTTTTGGAAGTTTTCCGCCATTAATGGCCGAGTCTTTGTTCTAGGTGTTGCGGCCGTTTTGATCCGTGCGAAGAGGAGGAAAGCAGTCCAAAGCTTCGTTGTGAATTGAGGCAAGTGGTATTCTTGCCCTTGCCAAGTGTTTTCTTTGATTTTATTTGCTGAAATTGAAATCCCGGTTAGCCCAGGTTAGAGGCCTTGTTGTTCTCATTTTCTTGCTAACTATAGGGCTTAGTTCTTCCTACTGAAACCCCCCCTATGTTGTGATGTTTGGAATCCAAATTGTCGGCGTGGAGCCGTTGTTTTCCTTTATTTTTAATTGTTGCTCTGGTTCGGGTGTAGCCGAGAGGGAGAGTTAGGAGGGGGGTGTGGTTGCCAATTTCCTTCGTTAAGGTATTATTCGAATGGTTAGGCATAGTTTGAGTGGTAGTAGCGTGCGACGTGATAGTTGTCTACTGCTACTGTAGTGGCGTGAGTCGTGTGCGCATTCCGGTGTCGTTCGGGAAATTCCAAACGGTGCAGGTTGACCGTGCACGGTCATCAACCTTTAGGGCGCACGACCACTGGTCGTGTGCCTCTGTTCGTGCGCGTATAAATTTCAGTTTCCAAAGTTCTGTCTCGGGCAATCGCACGAGCGCTGACAACAGTGCGCATGACCACTGATCGTGTGACACTGATCGTGCGCAGTTGCTAGGTTTTCTGTCAGGTTTTCCAGGTTCGCTTCGCACGATCATCAGCCGATGAGTGCGCACGACCACTGATCGTGCGTCACTGATCGTGCGCTTTGTATATTTTCTGTTGCTAGGCGAATTTAGATGGTTTCGAGTGCGGGAGTTTAGATACTCAAGTGGCAGGCAACTACTCGAGTTCTGGATCTTCTGCCTTGGTCGTTCGACTGTCGTCGAGCTCCGTATTCTTTAGTGGGTTTGTGGGTAGTAACATTATTTTGGCGGCGAGTGAGGCTAGCTCACTCAACGCCAAAGTTTAGGTAGGCACTGAGTGGGTTTCACTCAACGCCTAGTCGTGTTGGTTTATTTTAACACTCTTCCTTTACCTTGTGTTTCATTTCCGAGTGGATTTCCAGTTGTATTTCTGGGTTTTCCTTGTCGGCCGTTTTCTTTATTTTCCTAAAGGCCGAATCGTGGGTCGTGGTTAGTAGTGGTGGTTGTAGCTCTTTATGGGGGTGGAGTTGTGTGATATAGCCAAGGCCACCCATGGATTTCTTGCTCCAGGTACGGGCTGGGCATGTCGGGTGGAAGGTCCCTTGTGTTTTCACGTGTTGACCCTCGAGCTTTTGACTTGGACATGGTGGATTGGGGGACTGCGTTTGCCTTCGATCCGGTTCCTCGTTGTTGTTTTTGCTACTATCACTTCCCGTAGTTTAGGGTGTTAGAAGTTTCTTCTTTGGTAGTTTGCAGCATTCTGGCTCTTGGTAGCCTAGTAGGCCCTGCAGGATGTTGTTCCTGGGCTGGGTCGTTGTTGTTTCTTTGCACGTTGTGCATTTCTTGTTGTCCTGTTTTGGACAGTTGTGACTCTTTCTACTGCATGTTTCCTGTTATTTTGTCCTTTTAGTTGACTCTTTCATGCAGTTTTACCTTGATTTTTGCTTGCTGAGGTATTATGTTTTCTTTTGGAATGCCTCAGGTTCTGAGCTGTAGCCAGTCTGGTGGCTAGTTGGAGGTGTTGTTGTTGGTGGACTCCCGGACTTTGGAGTTTTGTTTACCTTGTTTGTGAGGTTGTTTTCAGTACTTTCTTACAGACATATATATGTGCTGGTGGGTTCGTGTCAGGTTGTTGGCGCCCACTAGTAGTTTTTACCTTGTACTAGATATATACTATTGCTGCTACCATTTATTTTTCTGGAGATAGTCTACTTGCTTTGAGAAGATTTTATGCTAGGTTGCTTGTTATTTTTAAACTATAATTATTATTATAAATGAAGCTCATGATCAGCATGTTTTGTGAACTTAATCACTATTTTCCAAATCACGTACGAAAACCGTTTTCTTATATATATTATATAAACTAAGTGTAGTGTCTTGCATAGCATGAGTGGTTCTCTTGGGACCCTTATGCGCTCTTTAGGGTGTAAAACCTAATTAAAGTATTTTTCCGCAACGTTTAAATATAGTTTCCTTTTGTGGACTAGATGATCCACTGAGCCGAGGGATACGGACTCTAAACATAACTGATTTTCTATTCATTAAGCACATGATTTTCTTGCATAAAGATTGTAGTTGGAATTGCCTGAGCGTCAGCAGTTATCCCCTGCTTGACGTGGCATCATGACGCGTGTTTTCTCTTACTCTGATAATTCTTAATTCGGAGAAAATGCGGGTCGTGACAGTTGGTATCAGAGGGAGGTTGCTTGACAAGTTAGTTGGGCAACCTTCCTTGGATGCTTTTAGTAGTTCAGCACCATGTCATTCACACACCGATATGTCATCAGCACGTCTTGGCAAAAGCACGAACACTACACTCATAGCATAACATGAAGTATACGGGGCATATTATGTAGTATGGGATGCATAATATGTGTTCGTATATGGATCCACCATAGGGGCTACATGTGAGGGTTATGTAGTATGGGATGCATAACCCCACCACATGACTGCGACTAGCACGTTTCTTTTTCGTTGCATGGAAATGTTATGTAGTATGGGATGCATAACATTTTCATGTGTACGCCGCTCATATCATGCATTAGGGCCTTTTTTTTAGAATGCATAGCACAATCATGCATATCATAACATTGCATAAGCACAACGCGCCGAGCTAAAGATTTGCAGGATGACATATGTACACACATAAGTTTTCAAACTAACATAAGTTCATGCATCCGATCTAGGCATAAGAGTTAGTGAGGTGGTGGTTAACCATCCTAGGATAGGGCATATCATCTAATTATTGTGAAGAAGATAAACTCTCAGAGCAAGTTTAGCAGCTTTAAGTCTATATCTACATATGTATTGTCTGTACTGGTAGTCGGTTCTAGTCGTGGGATTTGGATCTGATTTGCGTTGTAATGATTTTTAGGATGGCTAGGCGTCCTGCGACTCGATCGACTCCCCTGTCTGAGGGTGAATCTTCTGGAGCTCAGAACGATGCGGTGATCGAGGGTCTGCGTCAGAGTAGCGAAGTTATGGGTAGGCAGTTGGAGGAGGTGCAAGCCCAGATTCAGTCTTTGGTGGCAGTTGTGGCAGAGCAGGCTCAGGGTGCGCAAGTTCCTGCGGGGGGGGGGGGGGGGGGGGTTAGCTGTTCCTCCTGCTCCTGCACCCTTGAGACCTCCAGTGGTGGTGCCAGCAGAGATGGCCTTCATCTCGCAGTTTCAGAGGCTGAGCCCTCCCACTTATGATGGGAAGGCAGATTTCATGGTGATAGACGACTGGCTGATCTCCATGGAGGAGATGTTCTCGTACTTAGGGATTTCAGATGATCAGAGGGTGATGATAGCCGCCTATCAGCTTAAAGGTTTGGCTAAGAGTTGGTGGCTGAGAGAGAAGGAGAGCCTGGTAGCCGGATGCTCTTGGGAAGTGTTCAAGGAGATGCTGTTGAGGAAGTTCTTACCCTCGGTCGAGCGTGACTGCCTCATGAATGATTTCCTCTATCTGAAGCAAAGGCAGCTCACGGTGGGTGAGTATGAGATAGAGTTTAGTAAGTTGAGCCGTTTTGCCCCTGGATTGGTCAGCGTTGAGGCTGATCGAGTTAAGCGATTTCTCGGTGGTTTGAGGAGTGAGGTACAGCAGTTGGCCAGTGCTTATGGGTCAGTGACTTATGCTGGAGTTGTAGAGGCTGCTCTTAAGGTTGAGGCCATTGAGACGGCGAAGAGCAGAGGCCAGCAGTTTAGGAAGGATAAGAGGAAGTTGGTAGAGGAGAAGAAACCCCTGGTACCCGATGCTGTTCCGGGAAAGAGGAGCAGGGTGGTGTGCAGTTTTTGTGGCCGGTCAGGCCATCCTGTCGAGAGGTGTTTCAAGAAGGCGGCAGCTCAGAAGAAGGAGCAGGTTCATGCGATTCAGGGTGCTCCTGGGAGAGATGTCTCTTGTTTAGTTTGCAAGCGATCCGGGCATGATGCAGCCCAGTGTTGGTCCAGGGATAGAGTCTGCTATCAGTGTGGGCAGAAGGGTCACGTTAAGTCGAGGTGTCCTCAGGTCCAGTCAGCTCTTCCTGCAGTTCCATTGCAGGCATTACCTCCACCTCAGCGTGTGGACAAGGGAAAAGGGAAGCTGAACGTGATTTCTTCCGAGGAGGCTCAGACTTCGACCCAGGTGATCTCAGGTTAGTAGTTAGTTGTTTTTCTTTCTAGCCTGGTAGTTTAGTTGCTAGATTGTTTGCGGTACTGTTGTGCTAGTTCCTTAGCTTTGTGTGTTCCTATAGGGAAATTTAAGGTGAAGAACCGCTGGGCGCGTGTTCTGTTTGACTCCGGCGCTACCCACTCGTTCGTGGCTAGAGCCTTTGTGGAGCGTCATCGGTTGTCTCTAGATCGGGTTCGGGATTCCTTCCGTGTCAAGTTTCCCTCTGGTGAATCTGTGTTGTCAGATTTGGGTATTTTGGATTGCCCGGTTTTGTTGGGGAATTTTCTTGCGAAGGCGGACCTGAAGATGATTGATCTAGAGGACTTCGATGTCATTTTGGGCATGGACTGGCTCTCTCGATATGATGCGGTCATTCAGTGCAAAGGAAAGCGCTTGGACTTCATCAAGGACGACGGTCAGCCCGGCAGCGTGTATGCTGATCCGTATCAGGATTCTCCTGTTCTCTCTGCGGTATGTGTTCAGAGATTATTTCTTTCTGATTGTTGTGTTTGTTTAGTCTCGGCGGTTGGAACCGTTGTTAGCGTGCCACGCTTGGAGGAGATTCCTATTGTTCGTGGTTTCGCCGATGTTTTTCCTGATGATCTTCCTGGTATCCCTCCTGAACGGGATATGGAGTTTGTTATTGATTTGGATCCGGGTACGCGTCCTATTACTAAGGCACCGTACCGGATGGCCCCTCGTGAGTTAGAGGAGTTGCGAATTCAGTTAGATGAGTTGTTGGCTAAAGGTTTTATCAGGCAGAGTTCGTCGCCTTGGGGTGCTCCTGTTTTGTTCGTAAAGAAGAAAGATGGGTCGATGCGGCTTTGCATCGACTATAGAGAGTTGAACAAGGTCACTATCAAGAACAAGTACCCTCTGCCGAGGATCGATGATTTATTTGACCAGTTGCGTGGTAGCACGGTGTTCTCCAAGATCGATCTTCGTTCGGGCTATCATCAGCTCAGGATCCGTGAGGCAGATATTCCACGGACTGCGTTTAGGTCGAGGCATGGGCACTTTGAGTTTTTGGTGATGTAGTTTGGTCTGACCAACGCACCATCAGCCTTCATGGATATGATGAACAGGGTGTTCAAGGATTTCCTAGACAAGTTCGTTGTGGTCTTCATTGATGACGTGTTGGTTTATTCTCGCAGTGCTGAGGAGCACGAGCAGCATTTGCGTTTGGTCCTATCAGAGTTGAGGAACCACAAGTTATTCGCCAAGTTGAGCAAGTGCGAATTTTGGTTGCCTCAGGTTTCTTTTCTAGGCCACATGGTGAACAAGGATGGGATCTCGGTTGACCCAGAAAAGATTGCAGCAGTGACGGATTGGAGTAGGCCGAATACTCCTAAGGAGATCAGAAGTTTCTTAGGGTTGGCTGGCTATTACAGGAGATTCGTGGAGGGTTTCTCTTCTCTAGACGCACCGTTGACCAAGCTGACTCAGAAGAATGTGGCTTTTGTTTGGAGCGAGAAGTGCGAAGAAGCTTTTCAGGAGTTAAAGAGGAGATTGTGTACTGCTCCCGTTCTGACCCTTCCTACTGAGGGCATGGATTATGATGTGTATGTGGATGCTTCGCATATAGGTCTGGGATGCGTGTTAATGCAGGATGGAAAAGTAATTGCTTATGGGTCAAGGCAGTTGAAAACTCATGAGCGGAATTATCCTACGCATGACCTTGAGTTTGCAGCGGTTATCTATGCGTTGAAGTTGTGGAGGCACTTACTTTATGCGGCTCAGTGCAAGATTTTTACTGAGCATAAGAGCCTGAAGTACGTGTTCACGCAGAAAGAGTTGAATCTGCGTCAGCGGCGGTGGCTTGAGTATGTGGCGGATTATGACGTAGAAATCCAGTATCATCCGGGCAAGGCCAATGTGGTGGCCGACGCCCTGAGCCGAAAGACGGGAAAGATCTTTAACCTCTCCGCCGATCGATTAGTTGAGGAGTTCCTCCTTATGGATATTTCAGTGGGATGCTGTAGTTTGCAGAGTAGCTTATCAGTGGAAGAGCCGTCCTGGATTTCTTTGACTAGACTGCATCAGAAGGACGATCCGGATCTATTGCACCTTTTTACCAGGATAGAGAAGGGAGAGTTGCCAGATTTTTCTATTGATGATGCGGGTACTTTGAAGTACCGCGGCAGGTTTTGCGTTCCCGCTGTTGGGGACATTAAGAGTATGATTTGCAGTGAGGCTCATGGTTCCAGCGTTGCCTACCATCCAGGATCTACGAAGATGTACCGTGACTTAAAGCAAATTGCTTGGTGGTATGGTATGAAAGGAGATATAGCCCGATATGTTGCTGAGTGTCACACTTGCAAGCGTGTGAAGGCCGATCATGGAAGGCCTGGTGGTAAGTTGACTCCGCTAGAGATCCCGACTTGGAAGTGGGAGAGTATATCTATGGACTTCATTGCGGGTTTGCCAAAATCCCCGAGAGGATTTGATTCTGTTTGGGTTATAGTGGATAGATTGACGAAGTGTGCTCACTTCGTGCCTTATAAGATTGGTTACCCGATGAAGAAGATAGCGGAGTTGTACTTGAATGAAGTCATCCGACTCCACGGTGTGCCGGTTAGCATCATTTCTGATCGACACTCCCGGTTTACTTCTCGTTTTTGGCAGAGTCTGCAGGAGGGTTTGGGTACGGATCTGAGGTATTCTACTGCGTACCACCCTCAGACCAATGGGCAGACGGAGCGGGTCAATCAGATTGTTGAGGATATGATCCGGTGCTATATTTTAGACCACGGTGGAGCGTGGGATGTGTAAGACCCCCCTCCCGGAACACAACACACAGCACGAGGGGAGTCTTATGCCCGAAATAGCCGCCTTGTGGTAGCACTAACACACGGGTTAGCCTTTACCATAAGACGCCTATTCTGCCGGCTACAATCCATATCACAACAATTATGCCAACCCAACCATAACAGAAAAGTAAAGCAGTTCAATTCACAGCTAAGTTAAAGTCCAAAAGTTAGCGGAAGATAACAAGCACAACAGGCTTGTACAAAAGAACAAGAGTCTAGAAATGTTTTGCCAAGCGGCTACATGAAAACACTCACGACTGTCACTGACGGTGCCGATGGCACCACCACCTCAGGTCCTATCATCCGGGCCTGGCTGTCCTGCTGCATAGTCCGTTGCTGCTCTACCTGCGGGGTTTCCTCCTAAAAAGGAAGACGTAGCAACCGTTAGTCATAAGACTAAGTGGCTTCACATCCGCTCCCCCGGCGACTCCTCGGCACCGGGCGGAGAAAGGAACAAAGGTACAATATGTATATATATAAGCAAGTAAACAAGCAGGTGACTGTAAATATGGTGGAGTATAAATTACGCTACACAACTAGCAGTTCTACGAATATCAATAATATATGACAGCAGGTATAAGTAATCAGAATAGTAACTTAACTTATAACAGTGCCCATACAAACTTATAAGTTAAGGATCGGCTTAACAGTAAAGTAACTCATCGTATAAGAGTGCCCATACAAACTTATACGATGAGGATCTTGTGTATGCAATGAATGACATGATATGAATGTTATGCAATGACCGAATCATACGCACGCACATGCAAGTTGCTATGTCGACACAGACTGGAAGTTCCCACTTTTCGAGCAGGTAGCTAACCTCTCAGGCGTCGTCCGTCGTGGCCAGACGGCGACAGTGGAGCGGGCGTCTCCACTACTAGGTGGTATCACACTACCTATCCTAGGCCCCCGTACGCCTCAACGCTAAGAACACAACAGCGGAGCTCACATGCGTACTATGGCTCAGAAGGGGTCTTGGGTAAATGTGCACCAAGAACACAGCCCAACCTGGCCTTTGATTTCGAACTGGATGGAACCTCGGAAACGCACGAGGTGCAAGCCCAACCGTTCTCATGGCACGGAGGAGATCTCGGGTTATGGACACCAAGTATCTAACCCTACCGCCCAAGGTCTACCCACTGGCTCCCATCGGTGTGACGACTGGCAAACCCGTAGACCTGCCACAACCATTATCTCAATATCGCGACACGATGAATCGTCGCACATCACATGCCCCAAAACAACTCACTCGATGCTACCCGTAGGGAGACTACAACTCTAAGCATCGGTTGTTAATAAACCCCTTGGGCTCGGATTACGGTTACAAGATACTCTTCACATAGTGTTCATCATGTTCACGCCCACCTCTTCAATGATTTCACCTCAACACTACGCATAATAGATATGTTCAACACCAAATTGTATAAATATATCCTATACCAATCTCAACTCCTAATATCTAACCTTCCCATCCAATCCATTTCTCTACCATTGCATGGTTATTCCTTATTACACAACCAAATGAGTAACCATGCTAAATTATAGTAACAACAACATTATAGATATATGGGAGCAAGATAATAAATGTGCAAATCACAATCATTGCAAGAGTGCTAGCATTATAAATTAACAAGTGCATTAACATAGGATAGCCCGATACTAAAACTGGGATTCCCGGAGTTACAGGAATCCGATCACGATGCACAACCCCTCGTTGGAAAGGTATTCGCGAGGGATACGACTTTCATGTTGAGTCGATCACCCAGATCTGGTCGCAACATACCAGAAATTCAACTCGAATACGTACAGGAAACAGTTTCCTGTACAGGAATTTTCCCGAATGCAGCGGACTCGAACCAGCTTTCCCGTGGCTACAGGTATCGCATGGAAACGAGCAACCACTCGTTGGAAAGGTAATTTCAAGGGCTACGACTTTCGTGTTGAGTCGTTCACCCAGATCTGGCCAGAACACCTCCAAAATTGGCCACGAAGGTCGCCGCGTGCAGAAATCAGATTTCTGCACGCATCTTAAGGCGAGATGAACGGCATCCGTTCATCTTCTTCCTTGCAATGACCTCGCATAAACTTCTCCAGAAATCACACCCAACCTTATTTCTCCTTTCAAAGCCAAACCCTCAACGAAAACCCCTCTCATCTCCACTTTGAATGATGAGAAGGTTGAGGGAGACTAAGCCTAGAAAACCTAGGCATGGCTTATCCAAAGAACTCTCCTCCTCACCATCAAGACTCTATGGAGTCGATGTCTCTCCTAAAATAACTATCGATCTAGAACCAAGGGAGAGGGGAGGAAGCTCACATCAAGTCCAGCGGTACCACCATGGCCGGCCATGAGCCTCGCACTCCTCATTTCCCGTACGTTCGCACCTGTTCAGGCCGCAGCAAAGCCTTCCGAAGCGACGATACATGGAACACGTCGTGAAGGTTCTCCAGCTCCGGTGGTAACTCCAATCGATAGGCCAGAGGGCCAATCCTTTCCACTACGACATAGGGCCCGACATACCTTGGGCTGAGCTTCTTGACTCCACGTACTCGTGACACTCCGTGCATCGGTCGAATCTTCAGGAACACCTTATCACCCACTTGAAACTCTACCATACGGTGCCTTGCGTTGTAATATTTCGCCTGTCGGCTTTGAGCCTCTAGCATTCGATTCCGGATCAACCTAACCACCGCGTCCGTGTCATCAATATACTCATTTCCCAATGTCTTCGGATCTTCGTCTTGCACCCAGGACAAGGGTGTTCTACACCTCCTTCCATACAAAGCTTCATGAGGTGCCATTCCAATACTGGCTTGATGACTGTTATTATAAGAGAACTCCACGAGAGGTAAGAGTCTCTCCCATGGTTCTCCTTTATCTAGCACACACAACCTCAGAAGGTCCTCCAATGTTCGGATGGTTCGTTCAGATTGCCCGTCCGTTTGAGGGTGAAAGGCTGTGCTAAAGGCGAGGCGCGAGCCCAAATAAGCCTGTACAGCCCTCCATTCTCTTGAAGTAAACCGACCATCCCGATCGGAGACGATCGTCTTCGGCACACCATGGTACCGCACAAATTGCTCCACAAAGAGACGCACTAGGACGCCCACCTGCGCCTCCTTCTTCATTGGGATAAATCGGGCTACCTTGGTCAACCGGTCAACTATCACCCACACAGAATCATTCCCCGAGCGCGAGCGAGGTAACCCGTGGACGAAGTCCATGGAGATGTCCTCAAATTTCCATTCGGGGATGGGCAACGACTGTAGCATTCCACCGGGGCTTCTGCACTCCGCCTTCACCATTTGGCAAGCCACACAATGAGTAACGAAGTACTTGACATCCCTCTTCATGCCCGGCCAACACATTGTTTTTCTCAAATCGGTGTACATCTTTGCGATCCCCGGGTGCACCGAGTACTTGGAGCAATGAGCCTCCTTTAGAATATCCTCCCGAATGTTGTCACCTTCGGGGATGTAAAGCCGGCCACGAAAATGGATGAGGCCGTCTTTTAGGGATTATTCTTCCGTAGTCCCATCCTCCATTGACTTGAAAGCCGGGGTTAAAGCCGCATCCTTCTTTTGTTCCGCCCGGATCCGGTCTCGTATGTTGCAAACTATACTCATCGCGGCCAAATATTCTGTATACTCTTCCGATTGATTCTTAAAGACCAAAGTGATTTCCATCTCTTGCAGCGTCCGGATTAACTCCATCCTCATCAAGCGGGATTCCGTGCTCGCTTCCGACGCTTTTCGGCTAAAGGCATCAGCTACGGAATTAACCTTCCCGGGGTGGTAGTTCAAGGTGAATTCATAGTCGCACAAGAACTCCAACCACCGCCGCTGTCTCAAGTTTAACTCCTTTTGGGTGTGAACGTACTTCAGGTTTTTGTGATCCGAGTAGATCTCGCAGTGGACGCCATATAAATAATGCCTCCACATCTTCAAGGCGAATACCACCGCTCCCAACTCTAGATCATGCACCGGGTAGCTGGCTTCATGCTTCTTCAACTGTCTTGAAGCATAAGCGATGACATGCCCATTCTGCATCAACACAGCTCCCATCCCTTGATACGACACATCCGTGTAAACTTGAAAGCCCTCCTTCCCAGATGGAAGAGCTAGGATGGGTGCAGTCGTCAATCTGTCCTTCAACTCTTGGAATGCAGCTTCGCACTGGGGTGTCCATTCAAATGGCACACCCTTCTTGGTCAGCGTAGTAAGGGGAAGGGCGATCTTCGAGAAGCCTTTCACGAACTTGCGATAGTACCCGGCAAGTCCAAGAAAGCTCCGTTTGTCGGCCGCTGACTTCAATGGCGACCACTCCTTCACGGCCCGCACCTTGGCCGGATCTACTGCTAGCCGCGCCCCACTAATCACATGGCCCAAGAATGCGACCTCTCGAAGCCAAAAATCACATTTGCTGAACTTGGCAAACAAAGTGTGCTCCTTTAGTTTCCTCAGCACCAAAGTTAGATGTTCGGCGTGTTCTGCTTCAGTCTTGGAGTAGAATAGGATATCATCGATGAACACGATGACAAAGATGTCCAAATAAGGGTTGAACACCTTGTTCATCAAGCTCATAAAGGCGGAAGGGGCGTTTGTGAGCCCAAACGGCATCACGGTGAATTCATACAAACCATATCTCGAACTGAACGCCGTCTTCTGAATGTCATCTTCTTGTATCCTCAGCTGATAATATCCCGAACGCAGATCTAACTTGGAGAACCAATACGATCCCACCAATTGATCAAATAATTCATCAATGCGCGGTAGGGGGTAGGTGTTCCGCACCGTTAACCGGTTCAACTCCCGATAATCAATACATAACCGCAGGGTGCCATCCTTCTTTTTGACGAACAAAACGGGCGCTCCCCAAGGCGACGAGCTTGGGCGAACTAACCCTGCTTCCACCAATTCCTGAAGCTGGACTCTAAACTCTGCAAGTTCCTTCGGAGCCATTCGGTATGGAGCTCGCGAGACGGGCTTGGCACCCGGAATTAGCTTGATTTGGAAGTCCACTTCCCTATGCGGGGGTAGTCCCGGCAATTTCTCGGGAAATACCTCGGGAAATTCTCGCACCACCCGCACATCCTTGACTTCTAGTGTCAATTTCTTCAACTCGAAGCAAATTACATAGACCTCATCCCCTTCCATATGAGATTTCATAACTTGGATTGAAGACAATAATTTACGGGGTGCGAATTTAATACCTTGGAAGATGACTTCCGAGTCTCCATGCCTTAACATAACTTGCTTCTCCGCACAATTGATCCTGGCGTGGTGCCAGTTCAACCACCTCATGCCCAGGATGAGATCGAACTCCGGGATTCTTAACACTATAGCCGGAGTTTCAAAGAACTTTCCTCCAATAAGGGTGTCGAAGTCGCAACTTGCTGACGACGTCATCTCAGAGCCGTCCGGAAGGCGCACCCTTTGAGTAGTGCCCGTGAAGTGTTGCACTCCCTCCAAGTCCTTCACGAAGTCCGCCGAAATGAACGAGTGAGACGCACCCGTGTCAAATAACGTATAGGCGGGTCTCCCGCTAACCATGACAGTGCCTAGGATCCAAAAAGGTAATCACTATTCAAAATTGCGCGTATCATTTGTATCATAAATCCAACAAGTCCTATAATATTAATAAATTTTGCACGTACCGGTGATGACTTCCTGCGGATTTCTCTCCTGAGTCATATCTAATGCGAATACATGCTCCCGTGCATGTCCTTGATTTCTCCCTGGTGGTCCTCTTCCTCGGCCACGCATGTGCCCTCGCCCCCGTGGAGCTACTGGAGGGGGAGCAATAGGAGCATCCCCGATCAGTCGCGGGCAAACTCGCCAGACATGCCCCGGTTGGTTGCACTCAAAACATATCACCTCACCTCGGCCCCCAGGTTGTTGATAATATTGCTGCTGCGGTGGTGGTGGTAAAGGTAGTGGTTGCGGAATTGGGTACTCCACCCGATAGTTCCGGTTGACCCACCGACCGCCTCTGTGGTTTCCCCTTCCTCTGCCATGATCATTCCGCCTTCTATTACTAGGGCCGACTTCAATTACTCCTTCCGCAGGTCTCTTGCCACATCCCATGTGGTCCGCCTCCAGTCTCTTCGCCATGTCGATGATTTCTGCCAGGCTTCCATCGGCTATAAACAAAAGGGCCTGCCTCAGGGGGTCCCTTAATCCTTTGTAGAAGCGCTTCGTGTAGCCTCTATCGTCCAAATCATAGGAATCGGCAAACCTAGCGAGGTGTTGGAACTCCCTCTGGTACTCCGTTACCGATTTCGATCCCTGCTTCAGCTGCAGAAATTTTTCTTCAAGTCCATCCCGAGCAGAAGAAGGGATGAAGTGATCCAGAAAAGCCTCGGTGAACTCGTTCCAACTGATGTCCGTGTACAACCGCCCTTGGAAGGTGGAGCCCATGAGGGACTTCCACCACCTTTTGGCATGCAGCTCTAGCAGCGTCACCACCTCAAGTCCAGCGGTACCACCATGGCCGGCCATGAGCCTCGCACTCCTCATTTCCCGTACGTTCGCACCTGTTCACCCACATCCCCATTGGGCTCACCACAGCCCCTCTTGACTCAAATACGCAATCAAGGGGCCTAGCGTGAATTGGGACGTTACAGGATGAGCGTCTGCGACTCATGGAATTTGCTTACAATAACAGTTATCAGGAAAGCTTGCAGATGGCTCCGTTCGAAGCTTTGTATGGGAGGCGTTGTAGGACTCCGTTGTTTTGGGCTGAGGCTGGTGAGAAGCCTTTGTTGGGTCCTGATGCTCTGGAAGAGATGGAAGTCGCCGTGAAGCTTATTCGGGAGAAGCTTCGGTTAGCTCAGGAGAGGTATGAAAAGAACACGCCAATCGGCGTAGGTCTGCCTTGGAGTTTTTAGTAGGGGATCATGTATACCTCAAGGTTTCTCCAATGGTTGGTGTGAAGAGATTTGGTAAAAATCGGAAATTGGACCCAAGGTATGTGGGCCCGTTCGAGATTTTGGAGCGGATTGGTGTGTCTGCATATCGATTGGTTTTGCCAGCGAACTTCCCTAGTGTTCATAATGTTTTTCATGTTAGCCAATTGCGGAAGTGTGTGCGCAGAAGTGGGCAACTCTTGGATGTTGTGCCCCAGTTAGAGCCCAACCTCTCTTTCGTTGAGGTGCCAGTTCGTATTTTGGATACTCAAGAGCGTGTGCTGCGAAAGAAGTCCATACCGATGGTGAAAATTCTTTGGAAAAATCAGGATTTGGAGAGCGCGACTTGGGAGCTAGAGTCGGCCATGAGGAGGGCGTACCCTCACCTGTTTCTCTGATTTGATCGGTATGTTTCCCTTTGTAACTTCTGTTTGTTACTTTTCCTTCTTTTGTAGGAGGGTTGTGCGTAAAGTTTCGGGACGAAACTTTCTTTTAGGGGGAGTGACTGTAACGCCCCGTTTTTTTCAGCGATTATTTTTATTCTCGTTTGGCATTACGTTGACGCGTTTCCGTGGCTTGTGCCATGTGTGGAGTACGGTTTAGCTCCTTAGAACTGAGTGCCCTGTTTGGTAGCCTGTTGGCAAGATCTCCCTAGCAAACCGAGTCGTTTTGGTGACCCGGTGTGGCCTCTCGGGGGGATGTTTGTGTTTGGCTTTGTTTGGGTGTAACTCGAGTTCTGTTCTTCGAAAGTTAATTTCGACTTCGCCGTTGCGTTCATAGCGTGGGTATTTAGCTACGGTGCGAATTTCGTCGAATTCCGAGGTAGTTCGGTTTTCGCGTCGATTTGGTGCTTTATGTAATTTTGTAATTAATAATATAATTATATAATTATATATATATATATTTATGGAATGAGAAGGAACCGCCATCTTCATCTTCCCCGTAAGAAACCGCCGGCCCCTTGTACGAGAGAAACAGAGAAACCGCCTACCTTGCCTTCGGACGCCGATTCCCGGAGCGTTTGTGGACGGAATTCGATTCCGAGAGTGGATTCGGATTGCTCTCGTCGAGACCTTCATTCCTGCGGTAAGAAATTCGATTTTCGTTGAGTTTTGGAAGGATTGGAATTTTCGGTTTTGGAAGTTTTCCGCCATTAATGGCCGAGTCTTTGTTCTAGGTGTTGCGGCCGTTTTGATCCATGCGAAGAGGAGGAAAGCAGTCCAAAGCTTTGTTGTGAATTGAGGCAAGTGGTATTCTTGCCCTTGCCAAGTGTTTTCTTTGATTTTATTTGCTGAAATTGAAATCCCGGTTAGCCCAGGTTAGAGGCCTTGTTGTTCTCATTTTCTTGCTAACTATAGGGCTTAGTTCTTCCTACTGAAACCCCCCTATGTTGTGATGTTTGGAATCCAAATTGTCGGCGTGGAGCCGTTGTTTTCCTTTATTTTTGATTGTTGCTCTGGTTCGGGTGTAGCCGAGAGGGAGAGTTAGGAGGGGGGGTGTGGTTGCCAATTTCCTTCGTTAAGGTATTATTCGAATGGTTAGGCATAGTTTGAGTGGTAGTAGCGTGCGACGTGATAGTTGTCTACTGCTACTACAGTGGCGTGAGTCGTGTGCGCGTTCCGGTGTCGTTCGGGAAATTCCAAACGGTGCAGGTTGACCGCGCACGGTCATCAACCTTTAGGGCGCACGACTACTGGTCGTGTGCCTCTGTTCGTGCGCGTATAAATTTCAGTTTCCAAAGTTCTGTCTCGGGCAATCGCACGAGCGCTGACAACAGTGCGCACGACCACTGATCGTGCGACACTGATCGTGCGCAGTTGCTAGGTTTTCTGTCAGGTTTTCCAGGTTCGCTTCGCACGATCATCAGCCGATGAGTGCGCACGACCACTGATCGTGCGTCACTGATCGTGCGCTTTGTATATTTTCTGTTGCTAGGCGAATTTAGATGGTTTCGAGTGCGGGAGTTTAGATACTCAAGTGGCAGGCAACTACTCGAGTTCTGGATCTTCTGCCTTGGTCGTTCGACTGTCGTCGAGCTCCGTATTCTTTTGTGGGTTTGTGGGTAGTAACATTATTTTGGCGGCGAGTGAGGCTAGCTCACTCAACGCCAAAGTTTAGGTAGGCACTGAGTGGGTTTCACTCAACGCCTAGTCGTGTTGGTTTATTTCAACACTCTTCCTTTACCTTGTGTTTCATTTCCGAGTGGATTTCCAGTTGTATTTCTGGGTTTTCCTTGTCGGCCGTTTTCTTTATTTTCCTAAAGGCCGAATCGTGGGTCGTGGTTAGTAGTGGTGGTTGTAGCTCTTTATGGGGGTGGAGTTGTGTGATATAGCCAAGGCCACCCATGGATTTCTTGCTCCAGGTACGGGCTGGGCATGTCGGGTGGAAGGTCCCTTGTGTTTTCACATGTTGACCCTCGAGCTTTTGACTTGGATATGGTGGATTGGGGGACTGCGTTTGCCTTCGATCCGGTTCCTCGTTGTTGTTTTTGCTACTATCACTTCCCGCAGTTTAGGGTGTTAGAAGTTTCTTCTTTGGTAGTTTGCAGCATTCTGGCTCTTGGTAGCCTAGTAGGCCCTGCAGGATGTTGTTCTTGGGCTGGGTCGTTGCTGTTTCTTTGCACGTTGTGCATTTCTTGTTGTCCTGTTTTGGACAGTTATGACTCTTTCTACTGCATGTTTCCTGTTATTTTGTCCTTTTGGTTGACTCTTTCATGCAGTTTTACCTTGATTTTTGCTTGCTGAGGTATTCTGTTTTCTTTTGGAATGCCTCAGGTTCTGAGCTGTAGCCAGTCTGGTGGCTAGTTGGAGGTGTTGTTGTTGGTGGACTCCCGGACTTTGGAGTTTTGTTTACCTTGTTTGTGAGGTTGTTTTCAGTACTTTCTTACAGACATATATATGTGCTGGTGGGTTCGTGTCAGGTTGTTGGCGCCCACTAGTAGTTTTTACCTTGTACTAGATATATACTATTGCTGCTACCATTTATTTTTCTGGAGATAGTCTACTTGCTTTGAGAAGGTTTTATGCTAGGTTGCTAGTTATTTTTAAACTATAATTATTATTATAAATGAAGCTCATGATCAGCATGTTTTGTGAACTTAATCACTATTTTCCAAATCACGTACGAAAACCGTTTTTTTATATATATTATATAAACTAAGTGTAGTGTCTTGCATAGCATGAGTGGTTCTCTTGGGACCCTTATGCGCTCTTTAGGGTGTAAAACCTAATTAAAGTATTTTTCTGCAGCGTTTAAATATAGTTTTCTTTTGTGGACTAGATGATCCAATGAGCCGAGGGATACGGACTCTAAACATAACTGATTTTCTATTCATTAAGCACATGATTTTCTTGCATAAAGATTGTAGTTGGAATTGCCTGAGCGTCAGCAGTTATCCCCTGCTTGACGTGGCATCATGACGCGTGTTTTCTCTTACTCTGATAATTCTTAATTCGGAGAAAATGCGGGTCGTGACAGCAATTGAAACAGAAGAGTGGCAAAGAGTTATTGTGCTTACTATCTTGTTGGATGGCGAGGCAATACTTTGGTGAGATGAGCTGGAGCCACACCAGTTTGCTGGTTGGCCGTTGAGCGAGATCTCAATGGAGGATTTCTCAAGGTGTTATCTAGCAAGATATGTTCCATCGGCACATCGGATTGCGATGGAGAACCAATTTCAAAGGTTTACTATGGTGAGAGGTCGGTGGATGACTACTTGCACGAGTTTATGAGATTGAAAAGATATGCAGGCTTTACGTTTGCAGACGAGGAATGGAAAACAAACCAGTTCTTTGAAGGGCTGAGAGATGACCTCCGATTGCTTCTCTCAAGACGGATGACGCAGGGTTTCCTTACCTTGGTCAATACGACCCGTTCCCTTGAGCTGGATATGATGTGTGTGCGGCGTAAGAATGATTTGGCAGGGATGAAGCCAGAGTTCAAGGTACCTAGTTCTTCAGAGTCTGGGTTTCAACGGTGGAAAAAGAAGCCTAAAACTTCATGCGCCAGCTCCGTATTCTCCAGCATCTAGAGCAACTTCGGGGAGAGGTCCGCCCACATGTTATACATGTGGAATGGTGGGTCATATAGCTCAAAATTGCAGGAGTGGCCTTCCAAAATTGGAGAAAAAGACAAGTGCGTCTTATGCTGAAATGGGATAGGCAGTGGTGGAATCGAATGCATCCTAAGCACAACCCCGAGTTTATAATCTTTGCCAATAGGAGGACATAAAACAAAATGATGTCGTAACAGGTATGAGTTAAGATACAGTTTTTAATGCTTTCCATACTTAGTACCATTTGCGTTGCCTGTGCATGATTGTTTGATTTAGGCTTTGTCCTGATTTTGGAGTGTCCGGCGAGAGAACTGTTCGATACAGAAGCTTCTTATTCTTTCCTGTCGGAAAACTTCGTGGGGCGTATTGGAGTGCCTTCTTTTACACCGATAGATCGAGTGAATGTGCTACTACCTAATAGGAGCTTGATGCGCGTGAATTGAGCCTATTGTGTTGAGGTGCAAATAGGAAATCGGTACTTTAGGTTAGAAGCATCAGTTCTATCGATATCGGAGTTTGATTTAATCTTTGGTATGAACTAGCTCTCGGAGCAGCGTGCCTATATAGATTACAACTCTAAGGAAGTCACCCTTGTGGAGAACACCAAACGAGATACTAAATTCGCTGGTATGCGAGGATCGAGAAAGAAATTATTGTCTGCTATCCAAGTAGTCAAGTAAGTTCGGAAGGGTGTAGAGTTGTTCTTCATGCTATTGGAGGTTATTGAGCCGAGGCCCAGTGTGAGTGATGTTCTAATTGTATCAGAGTATGCTTATGTGTTTCCTAAGGATCTTCCGAGGTTACCGCCCCAGCGGGAGATTGACTTCGCTATTGAGTTGGTTCTAGGAGCGAAACCTGTGGCCCGCTTGCCGTATCATGTTGTGCCAAAGGAGATGAAGAAACTAAAGGTTCAATTGCAAGAGTTGCTGGAGCATGGCTTTATACGCCCAAGTATGTCACCTTGGAGCACTCGGTTCCTATTTATGAAAAAGAAGGACGGAAGCTTGCGGATATACATTGACTATCGAGAGCTGAATAAGCTGATGGAAAAGAACAAGTACTTGATTCCATGGATTGATGACTTGTTCGATTTGCTAGTGGGCTCAACTGTCTACTCAAAGATGGATTTAAAGTCTGGCTATTACTAGTTGAGGATTTAGGAATGTGATATTCCCAAGACTGCGTTTGGTACACGCTATGGTCTTTAAGAGTTCACGGTAATGCCATTTGGGCTAATGATGAGTCCGATTTATATAGGGTTTTTTGGACTCATCTGGGCTAGTTTTCACGAGCATACACTTCACTTTTAGTATGCTATCGCTGATATTTCAGTTATTCTTCTTTTCACGATAAGTGAACTATCTTGGCCCATGGGTGTGCAATTGCGCATTCTTTTGTTGGGGGTAAGCACATGTTGCTCCTCATGTTCTTTTTGGTAGTTGTTGAATCCATTTTGGTGTTGGGAGCTGGTGCTCCCATTGATTTCATTGCCGTGCAGGTAGTCGGGATGGCTCGAAGTCCATTTCTAGTTTCTCTGTAAAATGCACGGTCGTGCGAATTTCTTCTCGCACGGTTTCAGTGTAACCGTGCATTTCACACAGCTTTCCTGGGACTTCTGTTTCTACCTGTGTGTTTTGTTCTCGCACGATTTATGCCAAACCGTGCTAGAAGGAAACGCATGGCCTGCACCTCTTGCCTAGCTTTCTAGCTTTTTGTGGTTAATCGTGTGTTTTCCTTCATGCACGGGCAGAAGCGCCAGTTCGCGAGTTAAACGCACGGTTCCACTATTTTCTCCTGTATTTCTGCGTTCTGTCGTTACCCGTGTGATTTCCTTCACGCACGGGCGGAATTGCCCGTGCGTGATTAAAACGCACGGGTCAACGCTTCTTCTCCCTTGATCATTATATGCGCGTGAATATCGCACAGGTCACGCACGGTCGTGCGCCTGACCGTTCGTGACCAATTTTCTTATGTTTTCCTATTTAAGCGCAGATTTCTGCCATTGAGGGGATCTTTTTGTTTTCCAGCCATCTCCTGCCCCGATTTAGGGCGAAACTCCGTCGTTTCACCTTCTCCCTTCATCTTCCACCAAGGAGAGAAGCTCTGATCATGCTCATGAAGCCTACATCTTGCCGGCACTTGCTCTCGGCAATCTCCTTCAACACATAAGCTCTATTGAAAGCTTTTGTGCCATAACCAACGAGCGAGGTGAAGCTTGCAACCTTCTTCCGGCATCGTGACACAAAGAAGACGGGTCCATTGGAAGGTAGTGACAGCCTTCTCCACCCCGAACGCAGTTGAGGACCAAGCTTGGATGCGGATTGACAACCCGGTGTTTCCTTATGCGAACCCTCAGCAAGACTTCGGATTCGATCGAACTCTTGCCTTGTACTTCCTTTGTTGTTGTTTATGTGCGATTAGAACTTCATTTTAGATGTTGATGTGCTCTTTAGTGTAAACATTGTTAGGTTTATGTCTATGCAAATCCTGCCTAGTTTTACTGCTTTAGTAGCTTGAGGTGCGCCTTTATTTCCATCCGCCTGCCATCCTTCCATTCTTGTCGTTCTATCAATTGCTAGATGAGTGCGTAGAGAAGAGGTGCTTACGACCCTAAATTTATGGTTCTTACGCTTGCCTACTCGTCCATTCCGCCTAGTAATTCGGGGCATAGCGGCCCGTGTAGCCTTCCATCCCGCCTGGCGAAGTGATGTACAACGACATTGCATAGGAGCAGCTGTTAGTATTTTATTTTCTGTTTCTGCAATATCAAAACCCCCCTTAGTTAACTCCGACCTAAGGACTTCAATCTCAAGTCCTCGAAATTAACTCCATCTTACTGTGTTCCTTGAGAGATCGATATTTAGGGAAATTCGCCCATTTTATATTACTTGTGCGACCGGTACACTTGCCTTCACATTCGCACCAAGTTTTTGGCGTCGTTGCCGGGGAACACAGTCGTGTGTGTTTGTGGAGAGGGAGATAGTAGATTGAAGTGCTTTTCCATTTGTATATGTCATTTCTTCTTTACTTTAATTTTTAGAATTTTTATTTTGCTTATTTCATTTTGCCCTTTTTTTATTTTTTATTTTGATAGTAGATCTATGTTATTTTTATTCTAGTTATGTAGCGCTCTTTCGGTAATTATTTTTGTTCCCGATGTCTTTTGTTGCTGAGTGTCGTCTTATTGACACTTTACGCCGATGCATCGATGCCATGGCTACTCAGAATGCCGAGAATTGTCTTAGATGTGTGTTATGTCAAGGTATAGGCCACATGGTGAAGGATTGCCCTCGCTTGCGCGAGCCTTCTCCCTCTGGGTGCGTGTTTGCATCAACCTCCCATTTGCAGAAGACAGTTGTAGACATGCCTATCAGGGTGTTGCCTGACCCATACACTGAAAAAGCGCACCTTGCTCATTATTTTCTCGTAGGGATTATTCTTGTCGACGGGGTGGCGTCTGCGAATGATGTTGTGTTTTGGCATGCTCATCCAGTGCTTGATTTAGAGAGAAACTTTGCCCCTATGCAGTTTTTGACGAATTGTGCTACTCCTCTTTGTAGTGAGTTGGTTGATGTTGTTATGCCCGATGGTGATTTGGAGTCTGAGGTTGCGTCATGATGCGACGAGGATGTTATTCTCATCAATGGGCAGTATTACGTCTTGGAACATGATGGCACACCTAGGTGTGTTGATGACGAGATCCTTTCTGATGAGGAAGTTTCCACTTCATTGTTTGATAAGGAGGTCCAAACCTCCACTAAGGACCTCGAGCTCTCAAATCCCCCGCACTTTGAATCATGTGATACCGACGATGAGCTATGCTTAGATCCTCCTGGGAGTGAGACTGGGATCACTCCCCCGATTAGTTCCTTATGTTCTTCGTCTCTTTTATTTCTTGAACTCCCTTCTCTATCTAAGCTTGTGCACGTTGAGTCTCCATAGGTACTTTAGGAGGACTTGGACCACTCTGCTCAAGTCAATGATCACAGCATCCTTATATATGAGGAGGTTTATCCCTCCTCCATTGTGGAAGACTCATTTATTGTCTTCTCCTCCTGCAGACCTGCTGTGGATGATACCTTACAGGGCAAGGATTTTTTGTGTGAGATGAGTGAGGACCAGGCCTCCTCCTCATCTTACATTCTGTTTCCTCTACTTGCAGTTTGTAGGTATTATTATTCAGGTAGAGGGGTAACACTTTTATCTCCGTATCCGTACCCGTTGCCGCAACGGATAATGGAACAGTTTCCTGTGCATTTTTCTTTTCATAGGCCCATTAGCTAGACATGTTTAGAATTTAATAATTCGTGATGGGATGACAATAACCCCAGTAGTTATCTTTCATTTTTTATACTTTTATTTTCATGTCTATTTTAGTTGTAGCATTTCTTTTGGTATATTTCTCTTTTGTTTTTGCGGAGCTCACCCCTGCAGGTATTCTTGGAAACATCATATTGGCGGGGTTGTGATTCTTTGTATGGCGATCCTGCCTCAATTTTTCATGCGTCTTCTGGTATGCTCACTGGTTGAGCATTGAGTAACCTCTTCCCTTATCTCTTTATGATTTAAATTTCTATATCATATGCCGTGTAGTTGAGTTTAAGTCTGGGGGAGAGCTGATGTTTGTTATCTTTTGCACATGCACATTTCATTTGCATACTAGAAGCTTGTATTATTTTATTTTGATTAGTTCATTGCATCGCACACCATTGCACCCACATGAGCGCGTGCTTAGCTGTTAGCGTGCTGTGAGTGAAACTCGTGTCTTTGTTAGATTTGGGAAAATTATTGTGCTGCTTAGGATTGTGGGACGGAGTAAAATGTTGACATTGCTGTGCTTCTAATAAATTGCTCTTGTCTTGGGTAGAAATTTGAATAGATTTAATTTTTCTGTATGCTTATAGTTTTATATTTTTCTATTTGCGCAGATAGTTTTTATTCTACTCAAAAGTTTGTGAATCCGGTGTGAATTGAACGGTAGTGTAGGGATTTGTGTAGCCATCACTAGACTTGTTTTGCTCGAGTCGGGAGGAAGGATCATCTTTCTCGGTGGCTAAAAACTTGCCCCAAGCTACTCTCGAAGCATTGGTGCATGGTTAGTCTTGCGTGAGTGTGATGTAGGTCATCATTTTAGCCCGGTTGAGCTTTGTACCGTTCCTAAAGTCTTATCCTTGCTAGCCCCATTGTGTCTACCCTTCTTTTGATTCAGCTCCACCTTCATTCACCAAAGCCTCATAGCTGATCCTAGTTGCACACCCAAGTCGAGCCCTAGTGTTTTATATTGTCATTTTGGGTGCTGATGTGGTGAAATTATTTGTTAATATGTGGATGTGCTCTAAGGTTTATATTTGCTGAAATTGTTGAAATAAAAAAAATAAAAAAAATTGAAAGAAAAGTGAAAAGAAAAAGTTTGATTGAAAATTATATTGGAGAAGTGATTGTATTTAGAGTAGGCGGTGCACACACCCATATGTTAAAATTTAAGTTTGGGGGTGTGGGGCACTCGCATGTATTTTTGATTAGTGGATGGATTCTCTTTCTATGATAGCTCATTTAGGTTAGGTGCATAGCCTTCATATTTATCTTTGTTTACCTCACCGTAACCCAAGCCCCACGATTATCCTAAAGTCCTACGGATTCACGCTTGAGTCGAACTAGTGCCGTGGAGAGAGTGTGAACGGGCAAGCATATGGTCCCCAACATTGGTGGATTCCTTTGGAGGTGATCCTGAGCCCCGATCTTTGGCAAAGCTCACCTTAGTGGTCTGCCTACTTTCTTCCTATACGCGACCGGTAGATTCACCGTGATTCCATTTTTGAGTAGTAATAAAATTTTGATACGCATTGTGAAAAGTATAAACTATTCTGTATACTTAAAAATTACTTCTATTATATTTTTATGCGCATGAGCATGCGACTTCGCTTGGTACTCTTTATTTCAATTTCTATGTTAGCTAGATTATTTTCCTAATCTGCATAAATTGTGTTTGCTCGGGATGCGCAAATAGGTAAGTCTGGGGGTATGATGAGTCCGATTTATATAGGGTTTTTCGGACTCATCTAGGCTAGTTTTCACGCGCATACGCTTCACTTTTAGTATGCTATCGCTGATATTTCAGTTATTCTGCTTTTCACGATAAGTGCACTATCTTGGCCCATGGGTATGCAATTGCGCATTCTTTTGTTGGAGGTAAGCACATGGTGCTCCCCATGTTTTTTTTAGTAGTTGTTGATTCCATTTTGGTGCTGGGAGCTGGTGCTCCCGTTGGTTTCATCTCCGTGCAGGAAGTCGGGATGGCCCGAAGTCCATTTCTAGTTTCTGTGTAAAATGCACGGTCGTGCGAATTTCTTCTCGCACGTTTTCAGTGCAACCGTGCGTTTCACATAGCTTTTCTGGGAGTTCTATTTTTACCCGTGCGTTTTGTTCTCGAACGATTTATGCCAAACCGTGCGAGAAGGAAAAGCACGGCCTGCACCTTATGCCTAGCTTTCCAGCTTTTTGTGGTTAATCATGCATTTTCCTTCACGCACGTGTAAAAGCGCCTATGCGCTAGTTAAACGCACGGTTCCACGGTTTTCTCCTGTATTTCTGCGTTCTGTCGTTACCCGTGTGATTTCCTTCACGCACGGGCAGAATTTCCCATGCGCGAGTAAAACGCACGGATCAACGCTTCTTCTCCCTCGATCATTATATGCGCGCGAATATCGCACAATTCACGCACGGTCATGCGCCTGACCGTTCGTGACCAATTTTCTGATGTTTTCCTATTTAAGCGCAGATTTCTGCCATTGAGGGGATCTTTTCATTTTCCAGCCATCTCCTCCGCCGATTTAGGACGAAACTCCGCCGTTCACCTTTGCCCTTCATCTTCCACCATGGAGAGAAGCTCCGGCCATGCTCACGAAGCCTACATCTTGGCAGCGCTTGCTCTTGGCAATCTCCTTCAACCTATAATCTCTATTGAAAGGTTTTGTGCCATAGCCAACCAGCGAAGGGAAGCTTGCAACCTTCTTCCAGCATCGTGACATGAAGAAGACGGGTCCATTGGAAGGTATTTACAGCCTTCTCTACCCCGGACGCAGTTGAGGACCGAGCTTGGACGCGGATTGACAACCCGACGTTTCCTTACGCGAACCCTAAGCAAGACTTCGAATTCGGTCGAACTCTTGTCTTGTACTTCCTTCGTTGTTGTTTATGTGCGATTAGAACTTCATTTTAGATGTTGATGTGCTCTTTAGTGTTAACTTTGTTAGGTTTATGTCTATGGAAATCCTGCCTAGTTTTACTGCTTTAGTAGCTTGAGGTGCGCCTTTATTTCCATCTGCTTGCCATCCATCCATTCTTGTCGTTCTATCAATTGCTAGAAGAGTGTGTAGCGAAGAGGTGCTTACGACCCTAAATTTATGGTTCTTACGCTTGCCTACTCGTCCATTCCGCCTAGTATTTCAGTGCATAGCGGCCCGTATAGCCTTCCATCCTGCCTGGCGAAGTGATGCATAACAGCATTGCATAGGAGCAGCTGTTAGTATTTTATTTTCTGTTTTTGCAATATCAAAACCCCCCTTAGTTAACTCCGACCTAAGGACTTCAATCTCAAGTCCTCGAAATTAACTCCACCTTACTGTGTTCCTTGAGAGATCGATACTTAGGGAAATTCGCCCATTTTATATTACTTGTGCGACCGGTACACTTGCCTTCACATTCGCACCAAGTTTTTGGCGTCGTTGCCGGGGAACACAGTCATGTGTGTTTTTGGAGAGGGAGATAGTAGATCGAAGCGCTTTTCCATTTGTATATGTCATTTCTTCTTTACTTTAATTTTTAGAATTTTTATTTTACTTATTTCCTTTTGCCCTTTTTTTATTTTTTATTTTGATAGCAGATCCGTGTTATTTTTATTCTAATTGTGTAGCGCTCTTTTGGTAATTATTTTTGTTCCCGATGTCTTCTATTGCTGAGTGTCGTCTTATTTCCACTTTACGTCGATGCATCGATGCCATGGCTGCTAAGAATGCCTAGAATTGTCTTAGATGTGTGTTATGTTAAGGTATAGGCCACATGTGCCTAAAGTCTTATCCTTGCTAGCCCCATTGTGCGTACCCTTCTTTTGATTCAGCTCCACCTTCATTCAGCAAAGCCTCATAGCTGATCCTAGTTGCTCACCCAAGTCAAGCTCTAGTGTTTTATATTGTCATTTTGAGTGCTGATGTGGTGAAATTATTTGTTAATATGTGGATGTGCTCTAAGGTTTATATTTGCTGAAATTGTTGAAATAAAAAAAATAAAAAATTGAAAGAAAAGTGAAAAGAAAAAGTTTGATTGAAAATGATATTGGAGAAGTGATTGTATTTAGAGTAGGCGGTGCACACACCCATATGTTAAAATTTAAGTTTGGGGGTGTAGGGCACTCGCATGTATTTTTGATTAGTGGATGGATTCTCTTTCTATGATAGCTCATTTAGGTTAGGTGCATAGCCTTCATATTTATCTTTGTTTACCTCACCGTAACCCAAGCCCCACGATTATCCTAAAGTCCTACAGATTCACGCTTGAGTCGAACTAGTGCCGTGGAGAGAGTGTGAACGGGCAAGCATATGGTCCCCAACATTGGTGGATTCCTTTGGAGGTGATCCTGAGCCCCGATCTTTGGCAAAGCTCACCTTAGTGGTCTGCCTACTTTCTTCCTATGTGCGATCGGTAGATTCACCGTGATTCCATTTTTGAGTAGTAATAAAATTTTGATACGCATTGTGAAAAGTATAAACAATTCTGAATACTTAAAAATTACTTCTATTATATTTTTATGCGCATGAGCATGCGACTTCGCTTGGTACTCTTTATTTCAATTTCTATGTTAGCTAGATTATTTTCCTAATCTGCATAGATTGTGTTTGCTCGGGATGCGCAAATAGGTAAGTCTGGGGGTATTATGAGTCCGATTTATATAGGGTTTTTCGGACTCATCTAGGCTAGTTTTCACGCGCATACGCTTCACTTTTAGTATGCTATCGCTGATATTTCAGTTATTCTACTTTTCACGATAAGTGCACTATCTTGGCCAATGGGTGTGCAATTGCGCATTCTTTTGTTGGGGGTAAGCACATGGTGCTCCCCATATTTCTTTTTGGTAGTTGTTGATTCCATTTTTGTGCTGGGAGCTGGTGCTCCCGTTGGTTTCATCTCCGTGCAGGTAGTCGGGATGGCCCGAAGTCCAATTCTAGTTTCTGTGTAAAATGCACGGTCGTGCGAATTTCTTCTCGCACGTTTTCAGTGAAACCGTGCGTTTTACATAGCTCTTCTGGGAGTTCTATTTTTACCCGTGCGTTTTGTTCTCGAACGATTTATGCCAAACCGTGCGAGAAGGAAATGCACGGCCTGCACCTTATGCCTAGCTTTCCAGCGTTTTATGGTTAATCATGCATTTTCCTTCACGCACGGGTAGAAGCGCCTGTGCTCTAGTTAAATGCACGGTTCCACTATTTTCTCCTGTATTTCTGCGTTCTGTCGTTACCCGTGTGATTTCCTTCACGCACGGGCAGAATTGCCCGTGCGCGAGTAAAACGCACTGATCAACGCTTCTTCTCCCTCGATCATTATATGCGCGCAAATATCGCACAATTCACGCACGGTCATGCGCCTGACCGTTCGTGACCAATTTTCTGATGTTTTCCTATTTAAGCGCAGATTTCTGCCATTGAGGGGATCTTATCATTTTCCAGCCATCTCCTCCGCCGATTTAGGACGAAACTCCGTCGTTTCACCTTTTCCCTTCATCTTCCACCAAGGAGAGAAGCTCCGGCCATGCTCACGAAGACTACATCTTGGCAGCGCTTTCTTTTGGCAAGCTCCTTCAACCTATAATCTCTATTGAAAGGTTTTTGCCATAGCCAACCAGCGAAGGGAAGCTTGCAACCTTCTTCCAGCATCGTGACACGAAGAAGACGGGTCCATTGGAAGGTAGTTACAGCCTTCTCTACCCCGGACGCAGTTGAGGACCGAGCTTGGACGCGGATTGACAACCTGACGTTTCCTTACGCGAACCCTCAGCAAGACTTCGAATTCGGTCAAACTCTTGTCTTGTACTTCCTTCGTTGTTGTTTATGTGCAATTAGAACTTCATTTTAGATATTGTTGTTCTCTTTAGTGTAAACTTTGTTAGGTTTATGTCTATGTAAATCCTGCCTAGTTTTACTGCTTTAGTAGCTTGAGGTGTGCCTTTATTTCCATCTGCCCGCCATCCATCCGTTCTTGCCGTTCTAGCAATTGCTAGAAGCGCGCGTAGCGAAGAAGTGCTTACGACCCTCTATTTCTAGTTCTTACGCTTGCCTACTCGTCCATTCTGCCTAGCGATTCGGTGCATAGTGGCCCGTGTAGCCTTCCATCCCGCCTGGAGAAGTGATGCATAGCGGCATTGAATAGGAGTAGCTGTTAGTATTTTATTTTCTATTTCCGCAATATCAAAACCCACCTTAGTTAACTCTGACCTAAGGACTTAAATCTCAAGTCCTCCTCGAAATTAACTCCTCCTTACTGTGTTCCTTGAGAGATCCATACTTGGGGAAATTCGCCCATTTTATATTACTTGTGCGACTGGTAAAATTGCTGTCACATTCGCATCAGCTAAGAAATGTGCCATCGTTATTTATGGACCTACTTCATCGAACATTTCGAGAGTACTTAGATTTATTTATGGACCTAATGCGCGTGAACCATTTGCGGATGGTGTTGCACACCCTGAGAATTAACAAACTCTACACTAGGTTCTCCAAGTGCGAGTTCTAGTTGTCGTCAATGGCCATTCTTGTCCATATGGTTAGTGGAGAGGTCATTGTGGTGGATCCTATGAAGATAGTTGCAATATGGGAGTGGCCGGTGTTGTCTTTTGTAGCCGAAGTAAGGATTTTCCTTGGAATGACGGGCTACTATAAGCGCTTCGTAGAAAACATCTCGTAGATAGCCTTGCCTCTCACCATACTGATGAGAAAATATCAGAAGTTCATTAGACACTGGAGTGCACGCGAGCATTTGTGGAGCTGAAAGGTCATTTGTCTATGACGCCAATTTTGACGATGCTTTGTGGTTCAGACAGCTATGAAATTTTTAGTGATGCATCAGGGAGCAACTTAGGTTGCGTTCTTCTTCAGTTTGGTAAAGTGATAGCGTATGGCTCATGCCAGTTGAAAGTGCATGAGCGGAACTATCCCGTCCATGACTTAGAGTTGGTGGCGATTATATTTGCACTCAAACTATGGCGTCACTACCTATATGGCGTTAAAGTTGAAATCTTTATGAACCATAAGAGCCTTAAGTACCTGCTGGATCAAAAGGATCTAAATATGCGACAGCGGAGGTGGATGGAGTTCCTCGGACACTACACCTTCCAAATTAATTATTCTCCCGGGAAGGGAAATATGGTCACAGATGCCTTGAGTCATAGGACTCTTGCAAGAGCAAGTTGGTTGCAGATTCATGATGAACATCTAATCCAGGAGTTGGAGGCCTTAGACATCTCTTGTGTGGACAAGAATGGTACTGCAAGTGCATGCCTAAACTAGATGGAGGAGCAGTATGACCTTGCGGATAGAGTTTTGCGAGCAATGAAACTTGATGAAAGTCTACAACACTATGCAGTGGATGGGTCAAATGCCCAATTCTCCTGGGATGACGGCCTTTTGCGGAAATGAGATCATTTGTGCTTCCTCGAATATGGGTTTATTACGTGAATAATTGTTGTATGAGGCACACTTTACAAAGTATTCAATCCACCTCGGGAGCATAAAAATGTATAAGGACATGAAGAAGATATTCTGGTGGCCAGGTCTGAAGAAATATATAGCCCATTACGTGGCAAAATGTCAGACTTGTGCCTTGGTAAAAGCTGAATGTTAGAAGCCTTAAAATTTCCTGAAGTCGTTACCTATTCCGGAATGGAAGTTTGATGACATTTCGATGGATTTCATGCACGGTTTGCCGAGATCACAACGCAGGAACGATTCTGTTTGGGTGATCGTGGACCGATTGACTGAAGTGGCTCACTTCATTCCGAACAAGAGGGATGATTTTGTGGATATCTTGGCTAAGCTTAATGGCGAGCAAATAGTACGATTGCACGGTGTGCCCCGTAACATCATCAATGATCGAGATGGGCGTTTTACTTCGAATGATTGGAGGTTAATCCATCAATTATTGGGGACGAAACTAAAGTTCAGTATGACCTTTCATCTGCAAACGGATGGACAGACTGAGAGGACCAATAGAACAATGGAGGACATGCTCCGTATGTGCGCCCTAGATTTGGGGAAGAGGTGGGAAGATCACCTCTATATGATTAAGTTCTCCTATAATAATAGTTATCAAGCTAGTATACAAATGACGTCCTTTCAAGCATTATATGGTAGGAAGTGTCATACACCGTTAGCTTGGGCAGAAATAAACGAATCAAAGCTCTATAAATGTAAGGAGGTCGAAGATGGAAATTCGACCATACGTACTATTCAAGAGCGGCTATTGATAGCCCATGATAGGCATGCAAAATACTATAATGCCAAGCATCGGAAAGTGGAGTTTGCGGTGGGCGATTGGGTATATTTGAAAATAAAACCCTTCAAAGGCGTATACAGAATACGACGCTTGAAAAAGCTGAGCTCTAGGTATCTTGGTCCGTTTGGAGTGGTGGAGCGAATTGGAGATGATGCCTATCAGCTAGCTCTTTCGACAAAACTAAATGGCTTGCATGATGTGTTCCACATATCAGTACTTCAACAAGCCGTGAAAGAGCCAGCTCAAGTGATTTTGAATGATCGAGTATCGGTCGAATCTTGGCTAACGACGAAAGTTAGGCCCATTCGGATCGAGGATAAGGCGGTTAAGCAGCCGTGGAACAAGACTATTAGGATGTTCAAGGTTCGGTGGGACAATTGTGTCCGTCAGGAGCTAACATGGGATCAGGAGCAAACCATGCGTACTAAATTTCCCGAGTTATTTCTATAAAATGTTGTAATTTTGTTTTTGAAGAGAATATATGTTGTAATATATTTGTTGCTGTGTTTTTGATTGTTGTATACAAATTTCGGGATGAAATTTCTGTAAGGAGGGGAGGATTGTAACACCCTAAAAGGGGTCTTAAGTAAAAGGCTAAAACGTCGAACGGAGTTCGGCGAACGTCGAACGAAGTTCTCCAAATGTGATTATGTTATGTGTTATGTATCCTTTCAACGAATGTCGAATGGATTTTGGGAAGGCTAAAGTGTGGAGCTCGCTCGACGAATTCAATCTCGTTCGTCGAACTTCGTCCAACGACCTCAACCCCGTTTGACGACTTGTCGAAATAAAATATCATCGAGTTGCGACACGTGTTAGATGGCTGGTGAGCGGCCAGTGAGCGGCAGTTAACTTTTCTGCTCAAATCCTTTCCTTTGCTTTGTTTTGAAAGAGAGATCATGTGGCTGGGATTAGTCCCGAATCCACTTAACTAGAGAAGAATAGGAAGGAGGTTTCATTCTCTTTCACTCTCTCTCTCTCTCTTTCTCTCTTAACTGGATTTTTGATGTCTATTTTGCATGTCGGAGAAGACTCCGTGGATATGCGTGTGATGTATGTGTGAAATCTGGGGTCTAGGGGTGTGTAGGATGCTGCATCAAAGTACTGGAAACATGTCAAGGAAAAGATCCAGAAAAGATCACAGTCTGGAGAACTGTGGATGTCACCGGACGACAGGTACTGTCGCCAGCGATAGCTCCTAGGGAGCTACAATGTTGTGATGCCTATCTCTAAGAGACCTCGGGTCCTTTGTATACAAAACTGAGAGATTTTATAGTCCAGTAATGGTGGGTGCCAGCCTAAAATTGACGAAGTCGCGTGGCTTTATTGTGTAGTCAAGTTAAGTACCTCTGAATGACAGAGTCGTTATGTACCTTTGAATGGGCAGTTGGTAGTTTAGTAAAGTACCTCTGAACCACGTAGTCGTCAAGTTAAAGACCTCCAAACGATAAAGTTAACTGTTAAGTCGTGGTCCCCTAAACTGTGGTGATACACGGGAAGACGTGTACACCGAAATTTTTCCTGAGTGCACGGGGCGTGTGGTCGTTGAACTTAGGTTTATGGTGAATGGTGCTTAAAATGAACATTTTAAATGCCACGACATATATATGATGCCTTACTTGCAAGGTTGGAGAAATGCCGCCCCGATTATGGAGTGGGATCAATATAAACAGGTCAGCAAAATGCTGATCGTTGCAGGTGCTGGAGAGCCAAGTGGGAAGTAGCGGGTTGAAGCCCATGTGCTACAATTGACTGGCCCTTGAAGGCCCTAAAGAGAACATTTACTATTTTCACGTGTGGCCGGCCTGTGTGCCGAAGTATGAAACCACATTTTGATAAATAAAACAGTAGTAATAAGGCTACGGCCGAAACATGTGTTATATGTATATATGTATATCATTCCTGTTGTGTAGTGGACATTCTTGTTTTGTATTGGTTCATAAACTAATATGCTTCCGCTAGAATGCTCTGAGTTAGGGTTCGTTCATAATTGAACATGGATTTGGAAACAACTAGTAATCTCCTTATCTATTCAAAGTATATGGCGTCGGGCCCCGACTGGACCTTCTGTCATATGCTATACAACGGATATGGGCGTTACATGGATCCTTCCACCTACGTTGTGTGTTTCCTCCACTCATCCTTGTGGATGAAATTGAAGATCTATTGCTTTGGATTGCGTAACAAAACTATCTACTCCTGTGTGATTCCATTCATAATTAGTTGGAGGTTGTGAGACATCGACCTTTATCCATGGCTTTGAATCCATCTTTTTAAAATCTGATTTTGTTATTTATGTTCTTCAATTCCTTTAATCGAATCTGGATCCGGTGGATCCTTTTTGCTTGATCAAAATATTGTAAAATTGCCCTTGTTAGATCTCTAAGGGTCCGTTCATTTGCACGGAATTGGAATTCGATATTAGGATTGAATATTGGTGAATATTATGGAATTAAATGTTGATGATTAATTCCAATTCCAGCATTCGCGTAAAAAATAATATTGTTGAATATTGTATAATTGATGAATTCTTTTGTTCATTTGTTAAATAAAATTTAATATAAAAATTGAAAAATATTATGAAAAAACTAATATAAACAAATGTGCGTTTTGACCACAACTTTTTTGCTCGAGCACAAGTTTTTTTCGCCCGGGCGCAATTTATTCAACGGGCGAGATTTTTTTCGCCCGACCGTGATTTTTTCTTTTGGGGGTGATTTTTTCACGTGGCCGCGATTTTTCCCCCGATTGCAATTTTTTCGCCCGGGCACGATTTTGTCGCTAAAGCCAATTTTTGTCGCCCGGGAGAAAATCGAGCCCAGGGTAAAAAATCTCGCCCAAGCGTAAAAATCACGCCAGAGCGAAAAATCTCGTGCGTGAAAAAAAAAGCGCCCGAGCGAAAAATTTCACCAGGGCGAAAAAAATCACGCCTAGGCGGTAAAATCATGCACGGGCAAAAAAAATGCGGTTTGGCTAAAAATTTCGCGGCCCGACGAAAAAATCGCGATCGAACGAAAATATCATTCCCTGGAGAAAAAATCGCGGCAGGGTGTAAAAAATCACGGTAGTTCGAAAAAATTGCGCTCGGGAGAAACATTTGGTGCTCGGGGGAACGCGCCCGGGCGAAAAAAGAGTAACCGGGTGAAAATTCGAGCCAAGGAGAAAAAATCGCCTCCGTGCGAAAAAATCACGCACGGGCGAAAAGAGCGCGGCCGTGCGAAAAAATCGCGCTCCGGCGAAATAAGCGCAATCGGGCAAAAAATTCGATGTAGGCCGAAAAAATTGCGTCCAGTCTAAAAAGGATGGACTGGCAATTAAATCGCACCCAGGCGAAAAAATTGCCTCCTGGTGAAAAAATCGCGGTCGTGCGAAAAAAATCGCGCCCGAGTGAAAAAATTGCATTCGGGTAAAAAAAAAGCGGTCGGGTGAAATAATGCAAGCTAAGGCAAAATATACCGCCCTTACGGGAAATGCACGCATCAGCGCAAAATTCGCGCTAAAGAAAAAATCGTGCCCGAGCGAAAAAATCGCGCACGGGAAAAAAAATCGCGCCCGGGCGAAAAAATCGCGCCAGGGCGAAAAAATCGTGACCAGGTCAAAAATAGTGCCCGGGCAAAAAAATGCGTGCGGTCGAAAAAAATCGCGCCCGGGAGAAAAAACTCGCCCGGGTGAAAAACCACGCTCGAGCGAAGAAATTCGCGCCCGTGCGAAAAAATTCACTCCCGGGCGAAAAAATCGCACCTAGGAAAAAAATTATATTCGGGTGAAAAAATGCGCGTCAGAGAGAAATACACCGCCCTGACAAAAAATGTGTGTCTCAGCTAAAAACACGTTCACAGGTGAAAAACGCGCGCCCGTGCGACAACACGCGCTCACCGGCGAAAAAATTGCGTGCTTAGCTTAAAATTATGTCTCGGCCGGAATTGTCCAATTCTTATATATATTGAAAAAAATTGTCTTTAGTTCAAAATGAATTCTACGGAATTTATTAAAATTAAAATTCCAACGTCAAGCATGCAGACGAACGACAGAATTGGAATTAAACCTTGAATTCCAATTCAAGGAGATCAATTCCGTATAAACGAACAGACCGTAGAGGATTGGCGATCCTTATTGTTATATTCATATTTTGGGAACGAACAAGACTTATTTTGGATCGTACTTTCAGTCAAGTTCTGATCTAATTTTGGTTGTGAAAGTTGCGTAGTCAACGATAAATATTTGAATGGTTAGGATTCATAATTTTAGGTGTTGTGAATGTCATGGTATTGATTTATTCAACAAGGCTTACGCGTGCAAAATTAATCCCTTGTGTTAAAAGAACTTCCATCAAGAACAATATCTTTTGATTGTGCGAACGTAGAATTGGAACGAGAGAAAGGAATTCAGTGTCGTTTGTCCATTGCGGTTCATCGGGTTACGTAGTCTGCATCAGAAAAATGGGCAAAATATAACAATAATATATATTAAACAAGTGACGGGGGAGTATTGTTAAATCTAGCAGTACATGTATATATCAGCCCTTCAATAATAAGCAGGTAACAGTAGTGGGTATCAACATTTGTAACAACACATCAATACTAACAACATATCAAATCATAAATACATAATTTAACTTAACTTATAAAAATGCACATAATAATTTATAAGTAAAGGGTTGGGTACATCAAAGTAACTCATCATATAAAAGTTTCAATACATATTTATATGATGAGGATCATATGCGATGCAATCCAATGCAATTAACGAATGATTTTGATGACTTACACATGCTTACACACACACACACACTCTGTTAGTTATGTTGACATAGAACTTAGTTCCCACTTTTTGAGAGGTAGCCACCCTCTTCGGCATCACCCGTCATGGCCAAATGGGGATAGTGGAGCGGGCATCTCCACTACTAGCTAATTCACACTACCAGTCCTAGGACTCCGTATGCCTCAACCCTACCATCCTCCAACCAGCAGAGCTCCTACATAATACGACACAGAAGGGGTCTCCAAGACCTCGACCCAACTATCCTAACAACATGGAAGGGACTTCGGGAAGTAAATGTCAAAGAGCCCAGCCCAATCGGCTCAATAGGAACGGAAGGGGTACTTGGTAAGTAAACACAAAAGAGCCAAGCCCAACCGGCCAAGGTGTAACGCCCCGAAATCATAATCGAACGGGTTGTGTCCTAAGGAATTTTTTGGTGCCTAAATAGGAGCACACGGCCTGGGACACGGGCGTGTCCAAGGCCGTGTCCTTCTCTATGTTGGTCGGACTGTGTCTAGTGAGGGACACGATAGGAAACACGGCTATGAACAGTGTTGACACGGGCGTGTCAGGGGTGACACGGGCGTGTCCTTAACCGTGTCTCTATACGTGTCCCGCTCAGGTTGAAAACTGGGCTGTGCCGACTGAAGTACACTGCCGTGGTACACGGGCGTGTACTGGTCGACACGAGCGTGTACCGGTCAACACGGGCATGTACTTGTCCGCACGGGTGTGTATTGGTCCAAACGGGCGTGTTCTTACCCGTGTACAGTCCGGGACATGACGGTTGGCGTGGCAGTTATTTGTGACACGGCCCTAGGTCACAGGCGTGTCAGGACCTGACACAGGTGTGTCAGGTTGAGACACGGGCGTGTCCCAACCCGTTTTATTTTCGGTTCTCGACGATCATGCCTTGATTAGGGCATACTGCCTTGGACACGGCCGTGTGTAAGGCCGTGTTCGGCCCAGGAATGAGAAATTTTGTGCGAATTCGAGCAGTTCGTTATCTTTAAACAAGATCTGACGGCCCAGATGTGTTCCTGTTATTTTAAAGCCGGGAATAGAGGATTAATTCCTCATTATTCTCTTAAGGAATCCTCTTTATAAGGAGTTAGAGAGAGGAGAGAGCATGGAGGAAGGAAGAGGAGGAATCCGACCACCGACGGAGCATCGGAGCACCGAATCGAGAACCGAGACCGGATCCGCGGAGGAAATTCGCTTGCGAAGCTTTCCATCCGGATAGTTTCCCATGGTGCAAAAGAGAACTTCAAGGGTAATGATTCTCTACTTGAGCATGCGAAGCTCTCCTTATTTTGCATAAGGAAACTCACTCCCGCAAGTGTGCGGTGAGTGTACGGTATTCCTTGGGGTAGATGTGAATAGTCCCCCTTTTGTTGCATATAGAGTCCAGAATCGAAGTACGGACATAGGCATTGTGTGTGAAGAATACCCGGACGTATTAGTCTGGATCAGTGATGTTGCATATTGTATGGATTGCCGGAGAAGACTCCATGCTATTTGTTTTTTGGGTTTCTACATGGTAGATTACAGCAGGGATCCTTGGGGATTAACTCCAAGGAGCACCCAAAAAACTTAGCGTAAACGTAGTTTTGCTAACTTGGCGGCCGGGGAGCCAGCCTTGTACATAACTAAGTTATGTGATGATTAGGAATGAATTTGGATTCGAGAGTAGCTTGGCCCACACGTACGTCTTAAAGTGACTAGGCAGAGTGAGCAACGAGCAATTTGAATTGAACCTGGGCTATGCGGTTCGGTGCGAGAGACCCAAAATAGGGATTGGCCGTTGGCATAGTCGGAAGTCTTAGACTATGGTCAGAAAGACTTAAATGCTCATGATGTTTCCATCCCGACGATGGTGGTGAAGCCACAGAATTGATCGGATTCACTGATAATTTGCCCTGAGAGCACGAGGTGTTTGGCAGTTCGAGCCTTCACCTGTGGCGAAGTATGTTTGCACTTTATTGTTTAGCTGGGCTTTGTTTGCCATCGTGCGGTGTAATGTTGCTTGCAGGTGCTGTAGAGCCAAGTATCAAATAGCAGGTTTAAGCCCATGTTGTTGAACTTGCCCTCGAAGGCCAAAGCGAATTGTTGTTTTATTTTATTTTTTGTCATGTGTGGCCGGCCTACAAGCCGATATATGTAAAACATTACATTGTTAAGTGAACTTTTGTAGGGCCATAAGGCCAAGTACTTTTTGTGTATTTGTTATTTCATTCCTATTATTGTAGGTGGACATTCATGATAATTGTTATTCAATTATGGTTTCTTTCAAACTGTTTAAAAACTTCCGTTAGAATGCTCTGGATTAGGGCTCAAGTAGTTGTCGAAGAATTTAGATATTCTTATTTAACCCTTATGACTGTCCGTTGTATATGGTGTCGGGTTCCAGCTGGACCTTCTGTTATATGCAATACGACGGATGAGGGTATTATAATTTGGAATCAGACAAAGGTGTCAGTCTTCTTTATTTGAATTCGTCGGCGAATTCTTTTAAGGGAAGGTGAGCACATGTATGTGCGTCATCGTTATAACATAAAAAACCCATGAATGTCCACTTAGGAATGAAAAATACACTTGTTCTGAGGAACCTGAGTGTTCCAATGATTGCTTTTAGCAATTTGTATGTCAGCTAATTAAGGGTTTATGCAATTATAGTTAACTAGGAGCGATGCTGGGCAATCGGAATATCCGCAATCGGCGGAAATTAGTGTACTGAATGACGTGCCTACAACACCTCCTTCAGCAGAAACCATCAGATTGGAAGCTGAAGCCGTCTTTGCTATGATAAATGCCCAACCATAAAGGCAAGCGCAGCACGCACCACCTGTTAATGAGCAAGAAGTGATTAGGGTGGCAGAGCCGGGAGTGGTAGAACGCTTGACAGTTCATTAAGTAGCACCACAGAGAGCTACGCAGAAGCAGCTCAATCATGTAATGAGCTTTAACCCTCCTGTGTTTGTCGGGACTGGAACGCCAACTCAAGCTGAGGATTGGCTCTCTATGATGAAGAGAGTCTTGACCGCCACAAAAAATGAAGAGTGGCAGAAGACCACCATAGCAACCTTCCTATTGGCTGGTGAGTCGAGGAAGTGGTGGGATGAGTTGGAGGTTCATATCTTAGTGGTAAGGCAACTTGCTGATGTGCCTATGGAGGAATTCACAAGGTTGTTCTTGTCCAGATATCTACCCTCTGCTCAGAAGCTTGAGATGGAGAATCAATACGTCTGTTTGACTCAGGGAGACAGAAGCGTGGATGAGTACCTCCACCAGTTTACACGGTTGGGTCGTTATGCTGTTGCCATGTTTACTGAGGAGGAGTGGAAGACCAACCGATTCTATGAGGGTATACGTGGCAAGCTACAGCTACTCCTGGCTGGTCCTAAGGCGCCGGGCTTCATAGACTTAGTCAATTCGGCCCGGTCATTGGAAAAGGTCGTGAAGAAAGTACATGACAAGAAGGACCCAGGGGAAAAGAAGTCAGAGTTCAAAGTGCCGAATACAAAGTCGGGTTTCCGAAGATGGAATAAGAAGCTGAAGACTTCGAGCCCAGCCCCTTCATCTAGTGCGACGGGGGCAACCACAAGTCGAGTACTAGGAGCTTGCTATAACTGTGGAAAGATGGGGCATTTTGCTCGTGAATGTTGGAGCGGACGTTCAAAGTCCGAGAGGAAGCTTGAAGTATCATATGAAGAAAAAGGGAAGGCGGTGGAGTCAACTGCAACCCACCCTGCTCCAACCCAGCCTAGAGTATATAATCCTGGTTTGCAAGATGCCATAAAACAAGCTAACGTGGTGACAGGTATGAGTTAAAATAAAGTAGTTTAGCTTTATGTAGTTGTTACCTTTTTACATTTTAGCTTATAAATGTTGGTGCTAGGTTTGGTGTTAATTTTCTATTGTCCGGTAAGAGCCCTATTTGATACAGGAGCTTCACATTCCTTCTTGTCCGAAAGATTCGTATCGCGCATCAGAGTTCCTTCCTCGATGGCAAAGGACAAGTTGGATGTGTTGTTGCCCAATGGGTGCTCAATGCGCGCGGATAGAATCTGTGTGGTAAAGATACGGATTTAGGATCAGGAGTTTGACTTGCAAGCGTCGATACTGCCGTTAGTGGAGTTTGACGTAATCTTTTGTATGGACTTGCTCTCGGAGCAGCGAGCATGCATTGAATGCAACCGAAAATGAGGTTAACTTGGGACTGAATACTTATCGGGAGACTACGTTTGTGGGCATAAAAGGGTCGAGCAAGATTTTGATATCAGCTCTTCACGTGATTAAGGTAGTTCGGTCTAGGGCAGAGGTCTTTGTCACCTCGGTGCAGGCTTCAATGCCTAAACCTAGTCTGGGCAGTATTTCAGTTGTGTTCGAGTATCCTGATGTGTTCCCAGACAATCTCCCTAGAGCCCCTCCTCAGTGGGAGATTGATTTTACAATTGAGCTGGTGCCAGGTGCCAAACCGGTGTCACGGGCTCCATGTCGGATAGCGCCTAAGGAGATGGCGGAGCTGAAGGTGCAACTGCAAGAGTTGTTGGAACAAGGGTATGTGCATTCAATTTCGTCGCTTTGGAGCGCACCAGTCCTCTTCGTTAAGAAGAAGGATGGGAGCTTGCGACTCTGTATCGACTATAGGGAGTTGAACAATCTTACGGAAAAGAATAAGTATCCTATCCCAAGGATTAACGATCAATTTGATCAGTTGGTTGGGTCAACAGTATATTCGAAGTTAGATCTGAAATCCGGATACTACCAATTAAGTATATGGGAAAGCGACATCCGAAAGACAGCATTCAGCACGCGGTTTGGGAATTACAAGTTCACGGTCATGTTGTTTGGGTTGACCAATGCTCCATCCGTGTTTATGGATCTTATGAACAGGACGTTCAGAGAGTACCTCGACCGTTTCATGATAGTATTTATCGACGATATCTTGGTGTACTTGCAGTGTGAGGATGATCACTACAAGCATCTGCATATGGTATTGGAGACATTAAGGAATAATCAGTTGTATGCTAAGTTCTCCAAGTGTGAGTTCTAGTTATCCTCGGTAGCATTCCTTGGTCATATTGTTAGTGGAGAAGGGATAGCGGTGGATCCGGCGAAGATAGTGGCGATACGGGAGTGGCCTGTGTTGACTATAGTGGCGGAAGTCCAGAGCTTTCTGGGGCTTACCAGCAACTACAGGCGCTTCGTACAGAACTTCTCACGGATAGCGCTACCACTCACGATGTTGATAAGGAAGGATAAAAAGTTTGTGTGGCTGCTGGAGTGAGCACAGGCTTTTGAAGAATTGAAGAGGCGGTTGACCACGACGCTTATTTTACGTTCGCTAAGTGTGACCGAAGGGTTTGAAAATTGTAGTGATGCCTCGGGCAGTGGTTTAGGCTGTGTTCTGCAATAGCATGGGAGTGTGATAGCCTATGGATCATGTTAATTAAAGGTTCACGAGAGGAATTATCCGGTCCATGACTTGGAGTTAGCAGCCGTGATATTTTCTCTAATGTTGTGGAGGCACTACCTGTACGGTGTGGAGGTCGATATCGATTCCGATCATAAGAGCCTGAAGTACTTGTTAGATCAGAAGGACTTGAACATGAGGCAGCGGAGGTGGATGGAGTTCCTGGGGGACTACACCTTCAAGAAATATTATGTGCCTGGGAAATGAAAGGTAGTGAAGGATGCATTTAGTCGTAGGGCTCCTGTGCAGGCCAGCTGGTTGGCGGTACATGGTGAGAGTTTTGTCCGTGATTTCGAGGCATTGGAGATCTCTTGTGTTGACAAGCAGACTAGTGCCGAGGCGAAATTGTATTGGACAGAGGTGCAGTATGACCTAGCTGATAGGATTTTGCGGGCTTTGGTTTAGGATAGTAGCATGAAGCAGATCTTAGATGATCTTTGGGTGGGTCAAATTCCCAGTTTGCTATTGAGGATGGGCTACTGAGGAGGGACAGTCGCCTATGCGTCCCTAGTGTGGATAATCTTTAAGAGGAGTTGATGTACGAGGCTCATCATACCACGCACTCAATCCACCCGGGGAGCACGAAGATGCATAAAGATATGAAGAAGTTGTTCTGGTTGCCAGGATTGAAGAAGGATGTAACACTTTATGTGGCGAAGTGCCAAACATGTGCCTTGGTGAAGGCGGAGTGCCAGAAGCCCGGAGGTTTCTTGAAGTCCTTGCCTATCCCAGAGTGGAAGTTCGACGACATTTCCATAGATTTTGTGCATGGTTTGCCAAAGTCGCAGAGGGGAAACAATGCCACCTGGGTGGTTGTAGATAGATTGACAAAAGTGTCACACTTTATCCCAAATAGGAAGGAAGATCCGGTGGAAAAGTTATCCAAACTATATGTGGATAATATTGTGCGATTGCATGGTGTGCCCAACAGTATTGTTAGTTACAGAGATGGACACTTCACGTCAAATGGCTGGAGGCTGGTGCATAAATTGTTGGGGACTAAGCTAAGTTTCAGCACAGCCTTTCATCCGCAAACGGATGGTAAGATCGAGAGGGTCAGCAGGACGATTGAGGACATGCTTCACATGTGCGTCTTGGATTTCGAAAAGCAGTGGGAAGATCACCTGTACATGGTGGAGTTTGCATATAACAACAACTATCAAACGAGTATTGGAATGACGCCTTTCGAGGCCTTATATGGGAGAAAGTGTCGCACACTGTTGTCTTGGTTGGAGACAGGAGAGTCTAAGTTATACAAACGTCAAGCAGTGTAAGATGCCACTTCAATGATACGTACAATTGAGGAGCGGTTGAAGATCGCTCAGGACAGGCAGGCAAAATACTATAATGCCAAGCATAGGAACGTGGAGTTCGGTGTTGGCGACTGGGTGTATTTGAAAATCAAGCCATTCAAGGGTGTCTCACGGGTTCGACGCTTGAAGAAGCTGTGTCTGAGATACCATGGACCATTTGAGATCCTGGAGCAGGTTGGGGAAGCAGCGTATCGATTAAGCTGTCAGTGGAGTTGAGTTTGCTACATGATGTGTTCCACATATTGGTGTTGCAGAAGACAGTGCAAGAACCTTTGCATGTCGTTATGGTCGATCAAGTGCCGGTTGATAACGGGTTGACGACAAAGGTAAAGCCAGTACGTATTGAAGAATTTGAAGTCAAACGACTCCGCAACAAGGAAATCTGAATGGTTAAAGTCCGTTGGGATAACTGCGGACGTGAGGAGCTTTCATGGGAGCGAGAGCAGACTCTGTTGGAGGAATACCCCGAGTTATTCCACTCAGGTAACATTTAAATTTTGTGTACCTAAACATAATATCGGTACGAAATTCTTTTAAGGGGGAGATTTGTAACACCCCAAAAATCGTAATCGAATCGGTCACGTCTTGAGGAATTTTTTGGTGCCTAAATAGGAGCACACAGCCTAGGACACGAGCGTGTCCAAGGCCGTGTCCTTCTCTGTATTGGACATACTATGTCCAATGAGGGACATGACAAGAAACACGTCTTTGAATAGTGTTGACAAGGGTGTGTGAGGGGTGACATGGGCCTGTCCTTATCGGTGTCACTACCCGTGTCCCGCTCGGGTTGAAAACTGGGCTGTGTCGACTGAAGTACACGGCCATGGTACATGGGCATGTACTGGCCGACACGGTCGTATACTAGTTCATATGGGCGTGTTCCTACTCGTGTACAGTCCGGGACATGATGGTTGGCGTGGCAGTTATTTGTGACACGCCCTTAGGTCAAGGGCGTGTAGGGACCCGACACGGGCGTATCAGGTTGAGAAACAGGCATGTCTTAACCTGTGTCCTTTTCTGTGCTCGACGATCATGCCCTGATTGGGGCACACAACCTGGGACAAGGCCGTGTGCAATGTCGTGTTCGGCCCAGGAATGATAAATTTTGGACGAATCTGAGCCATTCGTTTTCTTTAAACAAGATTTGACAGCCCAGATGTGTTCTTCCTGTTTTAAGGCCGGGAATAGAGGATTAATTCCTCATTATTCTCTTAAGGAATTCTCTTTATAAGGAGTTAGAGAGAGGAGAGAGCAAGGAGGAAGGAAGAGGAGGAATCCGGCCGCCAGCGGAGCATCAGAGCACCGAATCGAGAACCAAGACCGGATCCGCAGAGGAAATTCCCTTGCGAAGCTTTCCATCCGGATAGTTTCCCATGGCGTAAAAGCGAACATCAAGGGTAACGATTCTCTTCTTGAGCATGTGAAGCTCTCCTTCTTTTACATAAGAAAACCCGCTCCCGCGAGTGTGTGGTCAGTTTGCGGTGTTCCTTGGGGTAGATGTGAATAGTACCCCTTGTGTTGCATATAGAGTCAGGAATTGAAGTACGGATATAGGCATTATGTGTGAATCCTACCCGGACGTGTTGGTCTGGATCGATGATGTTGCATATTGTATGGATTGCCGGAGAAGACTCCGTGCTATGTATTTTTCGGGTTTCTACACGGTAGATTGCAGTAGGGATCCTTGTGGATTAACTCCAAGGCGCACCCGGAAAACTGAGCAGAAACGTAGTTCTGCTAACATGGCGGCCGGGGAGCTAGCCTTGTACATAACTGGGTTATGTGATGATTGAGAATGAATTAGGATCCGAGAGAAGCTTGGCCCGCGCGTATGTCTTAAAGTAACTAGGCGGAGTGAGCAACCGGTAAGTGGAATCGGACTTGGGCTATGCGGTTCGGTGCGAGAGACCCAAAAGAGGGACTGGCCATTGGCATAGTCAGGAGTCTTAGACTATGGTCAGAAAGACTAAAATGCTCACGAGTTTGCCATCCTGACGATGGTGGTGAAGCCAAAGAATTGACCGGATTCACCGATAATTTGCCCTAAGAGCACGAGGTGCTTGGCCGTGTGAGCCTTAACCTGTGGCGAAGGATGTTTACACTTTATTGTTTAGGAGGGCTAATGAAATGCAGGGAAGGAGCACCGCCGTCCCGAGTAAAGGGCGGGGTCGTTATAATTTGGTCAGCTTTAGCTGACTGTTGCATTGTTTGTCACTGTGCGGTGGAATGTTGCTTGCAGGAGCTGCGGAGCCAAGTACCAAATAGCGGGCTGAAGCCCATGTTGCTGAATTGGCCCTCGAAGGCCAAAGCGGATTGTTGTTTTATTTTTTTATCATGTGTGGGCGGCCTGCGAGCCGATGTATGTAAAACATTACATTGTTAAGTGAACTTTTGTAAGTCCAAGTACTTTTGGTGTATTTGTTATTTCATTCCTATTATTGTAGGTGGACATTCATGGTAATTGTTATTCAATTATGGGTTCTTTCAAACTGTTTAAAAGTTTCCGCTAGAATGCTCTGGATTAGGGCTCGAGTAGTTGTGGTTGAATTTTGATATTCTTATGTAACCCTTCTGACTGTGCGTGGTATATGACGTTGTGTTCAAGCTGGACCTTCTATTATATATCATACGACGGATGAGGGTGTTACACAAGGTCTAACTGTCGGCTTCCACCTGTGTGTTGACTTGCAAGCCTGCTGACCTGCCACATTAATCCTCAACACAACATCATATATTATGCATCAACACACACACATACACACACATACTTATAAACCCAAAACTTTTCCATTGCTTCCAAGCATCCTAGGGATCCAACTGAGGGCCTTCACGCCACAATTTACCTGTGCCCTTAAGCACGCAAGGGCTCCACCCAGAGTCCCTTTTATAGTCAAACATTGGATGTTAACTCAAACGAATCACTATATAAAACTCTCACTACTACCAATAGGGAGTGAACATAACTTTGAGCAGTGGAGAACACAACCCATGGGGTTTCAAACCAAGCAATCTAAAGGATTATTGGTGCACAATATTGTATCTTCAATACTATAGGTCAATTACCATACTCGTCATTTAAACAAGGGTTATTTCTCTTCAAGCCACTTTCTTTTATTCAGCATACCACTTTAAATAATTAAGTGATCGTTTCCACAGAATAACATTTTACGATCTTCAAATATATCTGCTTATGTCACAAAGATATTTAGGCAATGCCGTTAATAAAATCGCAGTAAATATTCTTCTAGTATTTACAATCGGGTGAAATGTACTCATAATTACACCCTTTCTAAATTCCCAAATCACATAAGATTAGGACAATATTATAAGAGAATTTAACCAAAGACCAAAACTTCCCTTTTGCATCACAGTTTACTAAACTGGATTTCGGGAAGCTACATGTAACATCCCTTGTTACTTCTAGGCCCCTTTAACTTAGATTGGGTTAGGCATGGGGTGGGTGATAGGGGTATTTAGCTAGGTTGACCCTAGTAGGTTTGTGAAACCATGTGGGGCCCACCATGGGGCCCAAGTCAACCTAAGTCAAATTAGCCTAAATAGGGACCCTAGCCACACCATGACCCCACCACATTGCCCTAACCCTAAAAACAATCTAAGTGGACCCTTAGGCATGTTAGTAGGCCCTTTAGCCCTTGTTGACCCAAGTCAACCCTAGCCCTATTTGGGTCAAACTCATACCTATATGCCCAATTAGCCTAAGTGGGGCACACCCTTGACCCAACCCAAGATGGGAGGTGCCACTAGGCTCTTGACCATTATGTGGGGTCAGCCCACTCATCATGTTGACCAAGTCAACACAAAAAGTAAACTTGGTAAACATGCGGCCTAAAGGAAGGAAAATGAACCAAAGCCATATTCCTTTAGGCTAAGCCCACCAAGCATGGCCCATTATCAGCCCAAGGAGTCAAATACCAGCCCTACCCCTCTGAAATAGGAGAGAGAATGCATGGGGGTATTTTGGAGAAACCACCAAAAAAGAGGAGAGAGAAAAGGTGAAAATAAGAGGAGGAGGATACATGGCTCCTTCTCTTCAGCCATGACTTGCTGGCAGCCCTCCTTAGAGCTATTAGGAGGAGGTGAGAAGCTGAGGGCCACTTGACAGCCATGGTCGATATAACCAAGGCTCCAAACTGAGCTTGCATTGGTTGTATCTCACCATATACCCCACCTAAGTCCAAACCAGCCTCACCATCAGCTTCAGTGAGTGGAAACGAGTGGACAACGAGTCCTGGAGCAAAGCTTTTGGTGAAGAATCAAGAATTCGGGCAGGAGATTTCCAGAGAAGCTCGGCCATGGCAAACCGCCGCCACACTCACCGCCAAGGCTCGAACCAGGTCCATTTCGCCGCCCCTCTACCCGTACTAGCTTCCTAGATCCACTATGAGAGATATCGGGATCAATTGAGCCCGATGCCATGTGAGAAAAGGTGAATTTATCCAAGATTTTCATCCCGCTCGGGATCGCCGGAGGAGCCAATTCCGGCAGCCTCACCGCCGGGAAACGCTAGCCTCCACCTCAGTGAAGGTGGTGGCGACATCTGCCGGTGGTAGTGGTGGCCCAGCTGGCCAGAAAATAGCAGATAAAACGGCCCAGCGCAAATCAATATGGGCCGTTGGCTGATCGGGGATGACGACCCGATGCCATCCATATCATCAGGAATTTAATTAATAGTATTAATAGGAATCATTAAAATACTGTCACACTTATACAGTGGTTTTGCATGCTTATTATAGGACCCGTAGAAGCATTTCTAGGTATGGTGGTTAAGATAAAACTTGTATCCCTTCCTCTTACCTTTAATATGTCATAGGAAACTTGTAATTTGGCCCAGTAGATTTTACTGTAGGACTGTTTTCCTAGGACTAGTCCTAGGCTAGGGCAGAAAGTAAAATGGATGCCCCCGCCAAACCAGAAGTCCACATGAGCTGCAATTTTGGGCATGTGACTTATTTGGGCATGTCTAGCCCCTCCCAAAAAAGGAGAATTTTTGGGTAATAATTTTCTATAGTTTTAGTCAATAAATGATAAATGAAATAAATGTGATTTTTGGAGTATTTCAACTCCAATGAGCCCCAAATTTTGATGGCATGTCCTAAGGGACATTTTAAGAGTATGTTTAAAATTTCATCCAAGTTGGACCACTGCATGTTGGGTAAACCAACTTGCATGTGTTGGCTAGTTATAGGCTTGGTGTGCATTTAGCCTAAAATGAAACAATGTGTATTAAGCATAGTTGGTACATCCAAAAATCATGATATTGATTTCAGAGGCTCAATAGGATAAATCATGCCCCTCGCTGCAATAATGGGATTTTTGGAAGCAAAAATCCATTATTTGGAATTTTTGGAAATAATTGAACTTTAGGAATATAAATTTGAAAATAGGTATATTTTTGAGATAAAATTTCCAAACTCTGCCAAGGTCATCATATTGTCATAATCAATTCTTAAAAAAAATTTTAGGGCACTGTTTCATGAACTTTGATAGATGTTATGTTGGATTTACTATTTTTCCCTTATCATATATAATTGGAAATTGATAGAAATATGTGATAGAAAAACTGTGGAAAATTTCTAGAGTTGTATTACTGCATAAAGAACCTTGTATAATTATCTCAATATTTTTGGAGGTCTTAGTAATGCTCAAAACCCCATAATGGCATTTTGGTAAATTACTTATAAATGGAATTGGTAGGCCATTGTACATTAGAAGTTCATAAAACTCTATATTTAGCCTTAGCTTATCAATACATGTACTCTGTAATTTTCCTAGAATTTTGGTCAATGAATTCCTTATACTTCATTCGGAAAATGTCAATAATGTGAATTTTGTATTAATTAAGGAATAAATGGAAATACTTAAAGGAAAATTATGATTCTTGAAAAAACAGTGATATTTCACCATATTAAAGGTCTGGGAAATTTATTACATCAGTAGGATTATAATTTATTATACTTCATGTGTAAAATGACCTGAAGAAATAATAGAAGGAATTAATTTAATGGCGTAATTAATTTGGAAAACTATGGAAATCATCATGTCATCATATAGGTCAATACCACATTGGGATAAATAATTTGAGGCATATGGCCAAAGGAATTAGAAGATCACATTTGTGGGTGGTATTGGGGACATGGGTAAGAGTATAACACTGATATTCGTTCTAGTAGGGCCACCAGGGAGGAATATGATAAACTAGAAAAGTGAGGATATTAGTAGAGGAAATAACCCTGGCTGGTCTCCTAGAGGATTCCTTAAACATGTGTGGATAAATGCAAGTCCCATGATAGCAACAATAACGTGGACCAGCGGAAGACCACATCGCTCCTAATAACACATTAATTCATTAGGGTCATCCTAAAGTAACAATGAAAGTTGGGTGATAATCCTTGGTAGACACTAATAAGAATAATTATCCTCGCGAATGGGAACTTTAGGCTTGTCATCCCATCTTGGTTCCTAGTGCCTTTGATACCCCTTCATTGGGCGTACCTTGGGCAGTCCTGTGATTAACCCTAAACTACTAAGTTTAATAATTGATTGACAAGAGTAGTATACTAGGCTAATAGGATTGGTACTCATGCTCAACCGTGTAGGGTTGGAGGGTTATGAAATAAGATTGGAAACATGCTCACCCGTAATGGGTTGGAGGGAACTGAACTTGATATTATCTTCTCACCTGTGATGGGTTGGAGGGATTCAGGATAGGTTAATCCTACGAGCTGAAGGCTCGGAAGATTGTATATCAGGACAGGTCTGTCCTGCGAGTCGGGGGCTCGGGTTAAACTATTGCATGTGTATAACAATTGTGGTGGGTCATGCGGTACTAGCCAATCGTCACACTGATGGCAGTACGGTGACTCGGGTGAGGTCTACGGGTGGAGGGGCCAGTATGTTGTTTAATAATGCGGTCAGGCAGGAAATCCCCGAAGATGTGAACCCGACCTAAAAGTCTAGCAAGAAGCTAGCAATTAGTACGCAGAGACTCTAGAGTGCACTTTGTATGTTTATAGAGGCGTACAAGAGAGGTCTTTGCTTGGTGGTGTGAACACCTGCCTAAAAAGTGGAAGCGCTCGTTCCTCTGCTACCGGAGCCACGAAGGTGGTACCTGAAAGTGATGCTAGCTCTCGAAAAGTGGGAACTAAAGGTCTGGGATCACAGAGTCGTGTGCCTGTGTTGCACTTGAATATCGCATAAACCATAACATATTCATTCATACTCATAAGGTCATACGCTACATGGATCCTTATCATATAAATTAGTATGAGATCTTTTATATGATAAGTTAATTTGGAAACTCTAATTTATAACTTTGTATGGGCATTCATATAAGTTAGGGTACGCCTGTGATGGTAGATAGTTTTACCTTTCAGTTTTACCTTACTTTCCTGCTCTTACTTTCTATTCTTTCCTTTACTATTACTGCGCTTTACTTACCTGTGTTTTATATACTTAGAACTGCTAGAGTAGAATAATAATACCTATTATAACTGCTAGTTTGCTCTTGTCACCTGCTTCCACTTTTGCAACCCCTTGTTTTCCTCCGCTTCATCCTTCCGCTCGGTGCCTAGGAATTGCAGGGCGAGGTGCTGAGGAAACGACTTAGTATTTTTGACTAATGGTCAGTGACCATACTATTTTAGGAGCTCGTGGAGATGGAGCACTAGCACGACGAGGAGGAAGGACTTGAGGAGCAGATACTGCTACCACAGACTACTACTACTGCGCGTCCTCAGGTGGGACGAGTTTTGATGTTTTGGATTACCTTCCGCTTTGATTTGAGCGAGAGATTTGATATGATGTACTGGGCATAAGACCTTATTACTCTTTTCACTTAGTGCTCATTGTGTACTGTGCTCTTTCATTCATATATATATGATTTGTACCTGTGACCGTGGACTGGATGTTGTTATAATCTATGTTATACTTCTTTTATCTTAATGGACGAACATGGTTGTGATCGTACTAGCCGGCATGATTGGCGTCTTGCGGTGTCGACTAACCCGTGAGTTAGTGTCACTGTAAGACGGCGGTTCTGGGCATAAGATCCGGGTTAACTCCTCGGAAGGGGGAGATGGATCTTACAAACTGGTATCACTATAACAAACGATCATATGAGAAAGAAGTCAACAACACTGCAACACCCCGCTCGAGCATTAGTTTGCAGACAAACTATGCAGCGGAAGCAATGGTGTGCCCATGTGCAAAAGTCATATAAAACAGTCCATTAAGCAATGAGTTAGGCCAATTTTTGACGTTTACCTTACCTTTATGCAGCCTCCGCAGAATGTGGCTCCCTCCCTCTGGCTGCCACTCCATTCATACAGATAGAGATGGGACAAAATCTGATGGCTATCCAAGATGCCTTCAGATCCCAGCAAGCCCCGACACAGCTGCCAAACCCAGGGTCGAGCTGGTTGAATGCCTTTAAGAGTCTGTCTCCGCAAGTGTACCGCGGGACAGAAGATGCTGTGAAGACGGAGGAGTGGCTGGAGACTATTCAAGAGCTGTTAGCTGGAATCAGCTGCCCAGTAAGACAGGCAGTCCCTCTTGCCACCTCGATACTGGAGGCTCATGCGAAGAGGTGGTGGAAGTCTATGCGAGACTCTACATATGCTGATAGGGAGCTGATAGATATTTTTTGGGAGGAATTTTATGATGCATTCTTAGAGAACTATGTATCCTCAACAGACAGAGATGCCTTGGAAGCGAGATTTTTGAACCTCCAGCAGGGGAGCAGATCCGTGATCGAATATCAAAGAGAGTTCTCCCACTTAGCTAGATTTGCGGGATTCAATGACTGGGATGACCGGAAGTATGCAAAAAGATTCTACCTAGGGCTCTGAGACTCCTTAAAGAAGCCCTTATCTTTCACATCTCATGTCACCACTACACAGATTATTGAGATGGCGAAGATGCTGTAGGCTGACCAGCTAATGGTTCAAGGCAGAGGAAAGAGATCGCTAGAGGGGTCATCATCCGGAGAAAGTAGCAGGGCATCTCAGAGAGGCAAAGTTATTAGATACAGGAGGGGTGGGGGACATTATCGTCTAACCTTCAAAAAGGAGCGGAGGCCTCCTACAGTGCTAGCTCCCCCACCTCTACAGACTCACGACCCAATGAGACAGGAGGATCGTGGCCAGAGACAAATCACATGCTTTGGATGCAGCCAAGTTGGGCATATCAGGTCGCAATGCCCACATCAGATCCACCCCCTTCCTCCTCCTCCACCTCCAGTGGCTCCTCCAGCACACCAGGGCTAATGACGAGGACGAGGTCGAGGCCGAGGGCGAGTACATTACAGTCAAGGCCGAGACCGGGAGCAGGTGTATGTTGGAACCCTAGGTTTTGATTTGAGTTCAGTCCTCTCTTTCTGTCTCTTGACCCAAGATTTATCTATGGTCAAAGGTTAGTTGATAGGTTAGATTGTCTAGTTGTGTAGAATTGCTTTTCTAGATGAATATTTGGTTAAGTAGTTTTTCGTTCGACCATAGTCGAACTTCGCTCGACTATCATCTATCGACTGATCGACTATTGTCTATCAGTTGGTCGACGTTCTGTCTGCGTTGATAGCTCGACTATCTGTTGATAGATCGACTATCTGTTTGTCTTGGTAGTTCGACTATCTGTTGAGAGGTCGACTATCTTTCGTCTTTGATAGTTCGACTATCTGTCCTGATAGTTCAACTATCTGATAGCTCGACTATCTGTTGATAGGTCGACTATTTGCTTGTTTTGATAGTTCGACTATCTGTTGATTGGTCGACTATCTGTGTTGCTTCGATAGTTCGACTATCTGCTTGGATAGTTCAACTATCTGATAGTTCGACTATCTATTTTGTTTTGATAGGTCGACTATCTGTTTTCTCTGATAGGTCGACTATCTGCTTGATAGGTCGACTATCTGTTTTTGTTTGGTAGTTCGACTATCTGTCCAGATAGATCGACTATCTGATAGCTCGACTATCTGTTCTGATAGGTCGACTATCTGCCGAGGTAGTTCGACTATCTTCTATGATAGTTCGACTATCTGGATCGTTCGACTATCTGTCTGATAGGTCGACGATCTCCGTGCGCCGTTTGACAATCTCCGAAGGTCGTTCGACGTTTTGCTGTATGCTCTTATTTAGTTTTGTCGTCTTCTGTGATGTGACTAATTTCATATCTATTTTGGCATAGTTTATAAAAGATTATCTGAATAATTTGTGACATTATTTCCATGCAATATCAGTTCTATTCTATATGCATGAGCTAATCTTTTCTGACAAAGTTGTTTGTCTTATAGCTGAGATATGCAATCTGCTTTATCTGCCAGGCTGTCCTTTATAGCCGTTAGACTCAAAAAGTCTTCCTTGGCCGTAAAGAGTTCTTTTTGATGTGACTTTCTCTTATATTATTTCATCAGAAGTATTTGCAGCTTCTTAGAAAGCTTTATCCTTTTATAGGATATCTGTCTGCTGTAGTTTGTTTTTGCTTTATGCTTTTTACAGCCCAGCTTGCAGAGTTCAGAAAAGGACAAGATTCAAACTCAATTAGAGCCGTTGCTGCTGCTGATATATAAAGACTTCTTTGAAGAAAAATCAACTAGTCCAAATAGAAAAGAGATCAACTAGTTCTCAGATCATATTCATTCAGCAAGCTCACAGCAAGAACAAGTTTAACTGCTCTCAGCAATCTTCACTCAACTGAGAAGTGTTAGCTCTTCTGCTCTTCTTCAACCTGAGTTCTCCTGTTCCAGGAAGTTCTGACTCAGAGATCTTTTGAAGAAGAAGAAGAAGATAGCTGCTAGAACATTTTCATTTCTTATTTTATATCTTCTTGTAGTTCTTCCTTCAGTATTTACTGAAGTGTTTCTGCATTGAAGCAAGACTTCACCTGGACGTTCTTTGATCCAGGGGGAGCCTTGATTCTTTTAGAGCTTTCTAGCTCAGTGCAAGTTATTGTGCTTCTCTAATCTATTGTAAAATAGAGAAGACACCTTAACCTCCTTTCCCCCTCCTGTATAGGGTTATTACTCCCTTCAAAAGTAACCCTTGGTGGCAGGGCACCTGATCAAAAACCTGTGTTCGGTTTTTAGACACCTGATCAAAAGTCTAAAGGGTCTCTTGATCTACCTGAAACAGATCTTGTTGGTGGTAGGGCACCTGATGAAAAACTTGAGTGGATTCCTACCTTGTTGGTAGAAGAGTGGACGTACCCAAGTTGTTTGGGGAACCACTATAAATTCCTTGTGTCGTCTGGATTGCCTTGTTTAATTACTTGCATTGTGGCTGTGATTAGATCTTAACTAGGTTTGCTAGTTGCTGGATAGGATCCAAAGCTAAACTGTAATTACAGTTAGCTTTAGTTTGTGCACAACACTTGTATTAGGCTCTAAGGTTTAATCTTAAATATCTATAACTTTCATTCCGCATTTAACTCCAAGGGAGTTGAGTAGAAAGTCAACTTTGCTAGTGCAATTTTTGATTACTCTATTCACCCCCCTCTAGAGTAGTATCTATCCCTTCTCTTTCAATTGGTATCAGAGGGAGGTTGACTGACTGAATAGGCTAACACCTAAGTCACAAGATCTTGATAGATACCAAAGTTTATAGATATTCACTTTCACTATCATGGCCCAGTCCAAGGATTATTCTAGCACCAGACCTCCAGCATGCAACTTAGCTAAGTTTGGCATCTGTAAGGCAAGGATCAAATTATATATGAATTCTATTGATGAAAGTATTTTTGCTTCTATTTTGTCAGGACCACCAAGAGCACTTGCTGCTGCTACTGCCTCATCATCTGATATGAGTGCAGTGCCTCCAGACTACAATGATGAGTACAAAAAGGCAAAGATAGCAGATACCAAGGCAATGAACATTCTGGCTCAGACAATGTCTGATGAAGTATTCCAGAAGGTTGCTGACTGCTCCTCAGCAAAAGCTATGTGGGATACACTGAACCAGATTGTAGCTGGTTCAGCTGATGAAAGGAAGGACAGGAGGTCCAACCTTATCTCACAATATGAGAATTTCAAGAAAACTGATGCTGAATCAGTTGAAGCCATGTACACAAGGCTCAGCTCAATCATCAATGAGCTGAGGACCCTTGACAAGGATATCTCATTGACAGAGGTCAATGATAAGATTCTTATGTGCTTCCCTAGCACATGGGATTTGAGGATCTGGCCTATCAAGGAGGCCAAAAGCACAACAGAAATCTCAACAGAAGCCCTTCTCGGCAAGCTCAAGTCTTTTGAGCAAGTGCTGAAGTCTAGGGAAGCTGAAGCTGAAGCAAAGACCCCAACTCCTACAAGAAAAGAGCAAACCCTTGCTCTTAAAGCTGCTGATACTTCTGAAGTCAGCCAGTCAAATGAGGAACTGATGGCATTATTTGCCAAAAGGTTTCTCAAGATGGGAAGGAAGGAATTCAGAAAGAAGTCTTCAAAGTATGAAGAAAAGCCAAGGTATGATCGCACACCTTCTAAAGAAATTATTTGCTATGGTTGCAGGAAGCCTGGACATATCCTTCCAGATTGTCAAGAGGAAAAGAATAAAGAAAAGAGGAAAGATAAGGATCAGCACAGGAAGCACTCCAAGCCATCCTCCTACAAGAATAAAAAGAAGGAGAGAGGCTTTGTCGTTCAAACCTGGAGTGATTCTGATGAGGAATCCTCTTCCTCAAGCTCCAGTGAGGATGAAGAAGAAAAGAAGGCAAAGGAAGTTTGCCTAATGGCAATTGATGCCTGCAGCAATCACTCAGCTGCAGAGATTTCAGATTCAGATGAAGAAATGCCAACAGAAGATGAGGTACTATCTTCTTATGATTTCACTTCTGCAGAATTTAAATTAGAATTTAAATCCTTATGTTTAGATTTAATTAGTTCTGAAAAAGAGATTAAAGAACTTAGACATAGGCTAGCTGAATCAGAAATCACATCTATTGAAAACATTAAGTTAAATGAAGATCTCACTAATTCTATTGAAGAAATTAAATTTCTTAAGAATGAGTTAGCTAAATCCAAAAGGTTAGAAGAGTCTCTAAATGGTAGAAGCCTTAAGTTGCTTGAAATAACCAGCATGTCTAACACTAGGACAGGCAATAACAAATTAGGCTTAGGAGCATCTTCTAGTGAACCCCCAATCATTCTTAAAAATCATCTTTCAACTCCAGTGAATTTTATCTCAGCTGATGGGATAAAGAACACTGAGCAAGTCAATGAAGTAAATAGAGCTTTAAATAAAGCTAAAAGAGAGAAAAGAAAAAAGAAATTTAAAGAATTACAAAGAACGTCGAATGCTGCTCGACGATCTCAGGCTCAGTGGTCGAACGAAGCTCGACGATCTGAGCATCTATCGTCGAACGTCGATCGACGATCGCAAGCTCAGTGGTCGAACGACGATCGACGATCTGAGCAGCCATCGTCGAACGCTGGTCGACGTTTCCAATATGAATTTCAAAATTACACCCAGAACCTTAGAAACTCGAATATGAATAGAAACCCTAGGTTCATTGACCCATCATCTGCATGGAGAATCCCACCTAGGAGATCTTACCCATTAGGTTATCACCCTCAGCCTGCTTATTCTTTTATTTCCAGTTTTTCTTATGTGAAAAACAAGGGACCCAAGGTTACCTGGGTCCACAATGTTTAAATTGTTTTATTTGCAGGTGAAGACCTATCCTATCACTCAAAATAAGTGGTATTTGGATAGTGGTTGCTCCAAGCATATGACAGGAAACAAAGAACATCTGTCAAAGTTCAAAGCAAAGTTTGGCCCAAAGGTAATCTTTGGAGATTCAAGCTGTGGTCAAACTGAAGGCTATGGCAGGATGACTATTGGAGTTGTTACTTTCAAGAGAGTTGCTTATGTGACTGGACTGAAGCATAATCTAATTTCAGTAAGTCAATTATGTGATGCTGGATACAGGTATCATTCTCTAACTCTCTCTGTAATATTACTTTAAATAATAGTGTTGTATTGGTAGACATTAGACAAGGTAACATTTATTTAGTAGATTTTAATTCAACTGATTCTGAAATCTGCCTGTTTAATGAAGTAACTAATAATAATACCTTGTGGCATAAAAGGCTTAGCCATGTTAACCTCAAGAATATATCTAGGTTATCTAAACACAACCTTGTTAGAGGTTTACCTTCTTGCCCCTACAAGAAGGAGAGCCTATGCAAGGCTTGTCAGCTAGGCAAGCAAACCAAGAACTCTTTTAAATCAGTAAATAAAAGTGATTCTCCTAGAATCCTGTATTTATTACATTTGTACCTATTTGGCCCTATAAATGTACAGAGTTTAGGAGGGAAGTATTACACCCTAGTCATTGTAGATGACTTCTCTAGATTCACTTGGGTGTTCTTTTTGAGAACTAAGGCTGATAACTTCAAAGCCCTTACAGACTTTCTATTATGTGTGCAGACTGGGTACTCTACTCATGTGGCCTTGATCAGAAGTGATCATGGTACTGAGTTTGACTCTCTTCTCAAGCAAGAATTCTGTGAGAGAGAAGGTATCAAACATAGCTTCTCAGCTCCTAGAACTCCCCAACAAAATGGCGTGGTTGAAAGGAAGAACAGAACACTAATTGAAGCTGCTGGCACATTGTTGGCAGATGCTAATATGCCTCTTTCCTTTTGGGCAGAAGTTGTTAGTATAGCCAACTATGTCTTGAATAGAAGTCTAATACACAAGCTTAAGTGTAAAACTCCTTATGATTTACTTAAAGGAAAGAAACCAAAAATAAATTATTTTAGAGTTTTTGGCTGTGTAGTTTATATTCATAATAACAATAAAGAATATCTTAGAAAATTTGAAGCAAAGGCTTCAATGGGAATTTTTCTTGGATATTCCCAAGTAAGCAAAGCTTATAGGGTATTTAATAAATCATCTTCTAAAATTGAAGAGTCTGTACATGTGTTCTTTGATGAATCCCAAATGTTTTACAAGGAGAAGGAAAATTCTCCTTCCTCAAGTTCATTACAGGTACAAGATTCTTCCAAAGATGTCACTCAAGAAATCCTCCATCTTTCAACTCTTCATATCAATGAATCAGACAGTGATGAAGACATTGCTGAAGCTGTTGTTGTTCCACCAACAATAGATCAAATTCCTCCTGAGGAATTAATCCCAACTGTTACTGAAGATCACATCCCACCTGCTGATGTTGTCACACTTAGAGATCACCCCACATCTCAAGTGATAGGAGACATATCAGCTGGTGTTCAAACAAGACATCAGTTAAGACAGGATGTGATGCATGCTTGTTTCCTCTCACAGATTGAGCCCCTCACCATTAAAGATGCAGAGCTAGATCCCCACTGGATCATTGCTATACAAGAGAAACTCAATCAGTTTGAGAGATGTAAAGTTTGGACTTTGGTTCCAAGACCTAAAGGCCAACTGATCATATGCACCAAGCGGGTGTATAGAAACAAGTTGGATGCAAATGGCATCATTATAAGGAATAAAGCTAGGCTTGTAGCTCAGGGCTACAGAAAGGAGGAAGGTATAGATTATGACCAAACCTTTGCTCCTATTGCAAGGCTAGAAGCAATAAGGTTCTTCTTGGCCTATGCAGCCTACATGAAGTTTAAGGTTTTTCAAATGGATGTCAAAAGTGCTTTTCTTAATGGTGAGCTAAAGGAAGAGGTTTTTGTTGAACAGCCACCTGATTTTGTTTCTTCAACTCAGCCCTCTCATGTTTTCAAGTTACAGAAAGCTCTTTATGGACTAAAGCAAGCTCCCAGAGCCTGGTATGAGACTTTAGCTAGTTTCCTGTTAGAGCACAACTTTACTAGGGGAGTAGTTGATAGAACCCGCTTCGTCAAGCACCACAAGGACACAATCCTGTTAGTTCAAGTGTATGTGGATGACATTATTTTTGGTTCCACTGATCCCAAACTTTGCAAAAAGTTTTCTAACTTGATGCATTCCAAGTTTGAGATAAGTAGTATGGGTGAGCTGTCTTACTTTCTTTGTCTCCAAGTAAAGCAAGATGCTGATGGCATCTACATATCCCAATCCAAATATGCCAAGGAATTGGTAAAGAAGTTTGGGATGGCAGATGCTTCAGCAATGCATACACCTATGGCTACTAATGTAGTTATTGATTCTGATGATCAGGGAAAGCCTGTAGATCAAAAGAATTATAGGGCCATTGTTGGTTCCCTATTGTATTTAACTGCAAGTAGGCCAGACATAATGTTTGCTACATGCCTTTGTGCTAGATTCCAGGTCAACCCCAAGGAATCTCATCTGATTCTTCTCAAGAGAATTTTGAGATACCTGAAGGGATGTCCAAATCTAGGACTCTGGTACCCAGCTGAGTCAGAATTTGAATTAATTGGATATTCTGATTCTGATTATGCTGGTTGTCGAGTTGACAGGAAAAGTACCTCAGGAACTTGTCAGTTCCTGGGAGAGAGATTGGTCTCTTGGTTCTGTAAGAAGCAGGCCTCTGTATCAACTTCAACTGCAGAAGCTGAATATATAGCAGCTGCCAGTTGTTGTTCACAGATCCTGTGGATACAAAATTAGCTTATGGATTATGGGTACTCACACAAGAACACTAAAATCATGTGTGACAGTACAAGTGCTATCTCCATTACACAAAATCCAGTGCACCACTCTAGAACGAAGCACATTGAGATTAGACACCATTTCCTGAGAGATTGTGTGGAAAAGAACAAGATTAGCCTTGAGTTCATATCCATAGACCTTCAGAGAGGTGATATATTCACCAAGCCCTTAGATGAACAGAAGCATCTGTTCTTTTTAGTTCAACTAGGCATGATTAATGGACGAGACTAAGTGTGACGTTTGCCTTGTTGAAATCTGTTCGAAGATAGTCGAACGACGTTCGACGATAGTCGAGTGGAGCAAGCCTATCGTCGACCTATGGTTGATGATGGCTTATCTGCTTGAAGATCGTCGACCGACGTTCGAAGATAGTCAAACAGGTCGAGTTTATCGTCGATCTATGGTTGACGACAGCTTGCTGTTTGTGAAGACAGAAATAGTCGAACGATTGATCGACTACTCTGCTTTAGGACCGATCGTCGAACGATCGTTCGACTATCGTCTCGAGTATCTTTTAAATAGATCGACGATCGCTATTTTAATATAAAGCCGATAGTCGACCTAGGTTAAAAGATAGTTGCTTTTATCGTCGACGGAGAGCGTCTTTTCGCATTCCGTCTTCCCGCTTGCTCTTTGTCTTGCTCTCTGTCTTGCGCTCCGTCCTCGCCGTCTCTTCCTCGACTTCTACAGTGTTTTCAATGGCGATTGCTCCAGCACTTCTTGCAGTGGTAAAGTTTGATGCCGGATTCAGCGTTGATTTCGACGCCTTCAGCAGTTGCGAACCAGGGATAGTAGAAATCCTAAATCTGTGCAGAGACCAAGGACTAGAGAGGCTCATGTCCTACAGGATAAAGATAAACACTCAGGAAATCAAGGAATGGGCCTTCACCTCATCGTCGACTGATGATTCGATGACCGGGACAATCAGCGGAGAAGAGGTAATATTAACTCCCGCGATTCTAACTGAAATTTTTGGATTAATTAATGGTGAAGAAGAGTATGAGCAAGATGCTCCTGAATTCGGAAGAATGTTAACTGAGCTGGGACATGCCGAAGGCATCCCCTCCAAGCTGCTCAAGGTAAATTTCCCGTTCAAGATCAAGTTTCTTGCGGAAATTGTTGGAAAAGTGCTACTGGGAAAGCACTCAGCCCACGACAATATCACAAGGCAACAATTTGCACTAATGTGTGCAATTGTTAATAAGAAGCCGATAAATTGGGCTGGCATCATGTTTGATTTAATAAGGAAAAAGAATGGAAAGAAAGAGGTTACCCTAGGAAGGGTTGTTGGTATTTTTCTGAAGGAGAAATACCCCCATTTGCTTGTGTCTGCCGCCACCTCCATCAACGCGAGTAACAAGATGGATCCTTCGCTATTCTCAAAGTGGAAAAGGACTTTCCTGAAACCCGCTCCCGCAGGGGTTGCTCCAGTTATATCTGAGAGCACCAGGACTGTCGCAGTCACTCCTCCCCTTCTAGTAGCAGGCTCAGCTGATATCTCTCTTCCATCCTCTTCTTCTGCTATGCCGTCTACTACAGTTGAAGTTCCTTCAACCTCAACTGAAGTACGACATTCTGCTTCTCCTCCTGCATCTTCTCTCCCAACTGATCTTGCTGGGATTTCTCAACCCAGCATTGATTTGTTGGCGTCTGAAATTTCTTCTCCAATTCATTTTTCAATTCCAACTCCTCCTCTCTCTCCAATTCTATCTTCAGATCATCTTGATCACCCTGCATCCACCCATGCATCTCCACATCATTCTCCAGCTCCATCTCCAGCACATTCTCCAGCTCATCTTGCACATACCACCCCTGCTGTTCTTCCACCCTCAGAAATTCCTTCATCATCATCTTCTTCTTTTGTTATATCTCCAGCATTTATTGCTAGCATTGTGGAGTTAATTACCCCCTCAATCAAAACTATGATTGATGAGGCAATTGCTCCCCTTGCTTCTTCTATCTCTTCTTTGACTGCTGCTATTCAGGCACTCTCAAAGTCTGCTGAGCCCTCTTCTTCTAGGGGCCTGGTTTCAGTCTCTACTGAAATCAGGCAGGGGGAGATGCTTGGTGAAGATATCTCAGAGAAGCCTTTGGCCTCCCCTCCAGCAGTTCATCTTGCAGTAACAGAGAAAGTAGCAGAAGATTCAGCTCCTCCTCCTCCTCCATCTGAAAAGGAAATATCTGATGCAATCATGTTGATAGAGTTTGTAGTAGAAGTTTTCTTAGAAGAATCCTCAACTCCCTTAGTTGCCCAGTACCTAGAAGGAATTAACACTTCCTTTCTAGATGATTTATAGGAGTTAGGAAACCCTGAAGAATATCCTGAAGATATAATGGAAGAAGTAGTTGTTGTCCAAGAGCCAGAACCTGAACCTGAACCTGCTCTAGAGATTTTAGATGCTATAGAGCCTGAACCTGTGTCTTGTAACATCCCATTTCCGGCTATGAAAGTGCAGGATAAGATCACTCCTAACTCTAGAGGGGGGTGAATAGAGTTATTTAAAATAATTTTCCAAATAAAAACTTGTGTGTAGAGAAGGTTTGAATTTACTTAGTGTAAGGTGCTAGAGTAAATAATCAGAGTAAAAAGGTATTCACAGCACAAAGCAAAACACAAGGAGCATAAGCAATCCAGACGACACAAGGAGCTATAATGGTTCCCCAAATCTGGGTACATCCACTCTTCTATCACCCTTGATAGGAATCCACTTCAAGATGAGTTGATCAGGTGTCTTGAGCACCAGAGAGTTTTTGATCAGGTTCTCACAAACCAACAGAGCTGATTTTGACCAGGTTTCAGCAAAACCAAAAGTAACTTTTGAAGGGAGTTAAAACCCTGTACAGAAAGAAAAAGAAAAAGAGATGATGTTGTCTTCTCTATTCAACAAGCAAAGAGAAGCAGAAGTGGATCTGAAGTTGTTGTCAAAGCTCCCCCTGAGATCAAGATGAGGTTCAGGAAGGAGAGCTCTGCACAAGGGTGACAGGTCTTCAAAGATCTGATTTGCTCCAGCAAAGGATGATCCAAGAGAGTTGGATGGAGGTGTCTGAAGCAATCAGATTTTCTGTGAGTTAGCTTTTCAACACAATGTCACAGAGAGCAAAGAGATCTGAAGTCTTATATTGTTGTTCTCCTTTTTTTTTGTTCTGTATATTCTCTGTGTCTCTTTGTAGAATTGAAAGAAAAAGAATTATATACTTGAGTCTTCTTCTTCCTTTACTTTGATAGCCGTTGGAAGACAGCATTAATTGCTTTCCTTAACTGTCCATGCCTCAAAGGAAATGACAGGCAGACATTCCTTAGAAAATTCCTTGAGCCATGCACCAGATATGCTGTAACGGCCAATAAATCTTCAGCATTAATTGTCTGTCAGAAGGAATTTGAATTCCTATCCAAAATCGACGGAAGTCTGGAAGGCGTCGAGCTCACAGAAAAACGTCGATCTGAGCACGACACACGTCGGCCAGAGAGTGTTTTCTGTAAGCAGAACTGGGTTCGACGGAACGTCGAGCTGAGGTCGACTCCACGTCGAGCTGAGGTCGACTCTGCGTCGAGCTGAGGTCGACTCTGCGTCGAGCAGAGGTCGACTCTGCGTCGAGCTGAGATCGACTCTGCGTCGAGCTGAAGTCGACTATGCGTCGAGCTGAAGACTACTCTAACTAGCCTATGTGACCTTTATAACAACATGGAGGTCACAGCACACAATCCCTATAGAAATATAGTCATCCTGGTCCAAATAGTAATAGAGTGTTCCAACAATCTCCCCCTATTTGGATTAGGATTACTATTTACATGAATTTTAGGGATTCAAAGAAAAAAATAAAGCAGATACAACACAATATAATACAGCCAGACATGACAGAATAATAAGCAGCATATATAAAACACTATATAGCAGCAGAATTGTTCAAAAGTCCTGAGTCCAGTATATAGAAAGTGTTAGAGTACCTTACTTTACTTGTCCTTTGATGCTTTGTCTTGATCACTCTTTTTGAAGATGATTTCTCTGTTTGGATTGGAAGCTTCCTTTTTGGATCTGTAGTCATCAGCTGCACCTAAAGACTTTTGATCTCTAGCACTGGGTGGTACAGCTGCAGGGTGGAGTTCCATGTATCTGTCTGAATCAAAAAATTTCTTTGAGCTATACTTTTCCAATTCCTCTCTTCTTTGCTCTGACATAGTACTGATATGAGAGGTGTCCAGTCCTCTTTCTCTGGCTTTGTTAATTTCATTTAGAGCAGCCATCTCTGTCATCCTAGCTTTCCAGTAAGCAGGAGTTTTGGTCGGATCTTCAAAAGGTACTGCAGGTTCAAATTTGTTAGAGGATGTTTCTTGAGAAGTTCTTGGGGTGAGGTCAACTCTAGGCCTGTAAGGATAGGGCCCAGAGGTTGGATCAATGGCTCCTCCCCTTTGATAAGGTTGAGAGCCTGATCTTCCTCTGCACTGCCTGCCTCTATAATTTCCTCTTTGTTGACCTCCCCTTTGCTGGCTATCTCCTTGATGTCTTCTGGCTTGATAAGTCTTTCCATGTAGAGCTAAAGGTGCTGAAGAGGAAGATAGACCAGTACCTGCACCTGCATCTGGAGGAGGTGGAGGTGGAGGCTGATGGACTGGTTTAGTTGGTCCCTCATTGAATTTTCTCTTCTGTTTCATAGCTTTTCTCTGATTCTGAGAGTACTGCATCCATGGCTCTGTGATTTCACAATTATATTTGATGTAATAGGGAATGTCATGATCTGTAGCTCTGGCAGGAGGTACTCTTTTCATGGCTTTTGATCTGGCTTTCCTCTTCCTTGCAATAGTTGCAGAGGAGTCATCAGAATCTGTAGCAAACTCATCTTCAGAACTTTGTGATTCTTCATATGGATCTATATACTTTCTTTTGGAGATGGGAAAGCTGATGGAGGCTGGAGCTGCTGAGGAGGAGACTGAAGGAAGCTCTGCTGTCAGTGGGGAGGAGGAAGCAACCACTGCAGGAGAGGGCACAGCCTCAGGAGCCATAGAGGCTGAAGAGGCTGGTTCCTGAAGGGCTTGGGAGATATGGGCCTCTGCAGCATCAGGTGTCTCTATCACTTCACCTGAAGTCTCAACAGGAGCTAACAAATCAATTTCAACACTAGCAGGAGCCACTGCTACCACTGCTATATCAGAAGTCAAGGCCTTCTGAAAAGGGACAATAGCCCTGGACAGATCTTCTTGAAGCTGTTCTTCTGTTTGAGGAGGAGCCTCAGGTGCCATGGGTAGGTCTTCTTGTATTGAAGCTGGAGGAGAGAAGCTCTGAACAGAAGCTGCCAAAGACTGAATGTCTAAGGCACTGCTGATTTGCTGAGCTGAAACTATTTGATCTTCTGCAACAGACACTGTCTCTGAACAAGCAACTGATACTGTCTCTGAATAAGTCTGAGCAAGCTGAACTGAAGAAGGAGGCAGCTCTTCTTCTGCTGACATCTCCCCCTGCCTAGAATCAGTGGTAGCTGACTCTAGGCCCCCAGAAGAAGGGCATGCCAACTGAGAGGAAAGGGAGGAGACAGAGGCAGAAAGAGTTCTCAAAGAAAGAAGGAGAGGAGCCAGCTTGGCATCCAAAAGGGAGGAGAGCCTAGGGGCCAAGAGATCAAAGATCTGATTGGCCAAGGGCAAGAGAGCTACTTGCTCAAGTGGAACTTGAGTAGAGGTAGAGGGAGTAGCAGAAACTGAGAATGTAGAGGAGGTGGAGGGTGGTGTAGACAGTGGAGGTGTAACTGGTTCCTGAATGGAGGAGAAGAGTAAGTCTGAAAAAGTAGAGGGATGGAGGAAGTCATGAGGAGAGGAGGTAGAGGCATCCATGAAGGAGTCTTCATGCACGTCAAAAGAAAAGAGATCCTCATGAGGGGTGGAATCCAAGTTTATGGGGAGGAAAGTATTGTGAGGTGGAAGAGAGGAGGCAATGATAGATATGGAGGAGGGGAGAGTTTGAGTGGATGAGATAATTGTGGTTGAGGGGATGAAGGTGGATGGAAGGGTGAGAGAGGGGGCTGGCATGGTCCCTACTTCTGGACCAGTGGACTGAGGGTGAGAGACCTCTACAGTCCTGGTGTCTGCAGAGGATTTCATTGCTGCAGCAGTCCTGGGATTCACAATTCTCCTGTCCCATTTGCCAATTAGAGCACATGTGAGCCTCTTGGAAGCATTGATGTGCTTCTTTGAGGACACAAGCAGTTGGGGGCAGCAGTGGTTGAGAATCAACCCAAGAACTCTTCCAAAATGGACAGAGTTTTTATCCAACTTTTTCTTAAGCATTTCAAACACAATTAATCCCCTGTTGGGATGTTTCTTATCCATTAGTGCAGCCATAAGGCAAAACTGATGCCTTGTTATTGCATCATGTGCAGTCCTCTTTGCACAGATCACTTTTCCAGTTATATCTGCTAATAACCTATACTCAATTGCTAGGTTAATTTTAAGGAGTTTAGAGGGGTTACCAGCAGCATGCCCCATCCTGTCCAGCATCAAAGTATACTCTTCCACTGATAGTTCTATGTCATCATCTCCAGCAGCAAAGTTGAAAGCTTCTGTAATGACTTGAGGTGAGATGGCTACCTCATTTCCTGAAATCTTCCCAGTCAAAGAGTTGTTATCTGAAACGATTGCTGTAAGACACCATTCTTTAATTTCTGATTCTGGAAGGGGTATCCTGGTAGACATAAAGTGGACTAGTTGCTGCTCCTTGAAAAGATTCAGTATATCCAGAAAGTGTTGTGGAGATCCATCAAAAGAATCGAAGTCAATGTCGAAACCAGAGCCGAACTTCATGGCCGCCAGAGCTCCTGCTGTGATTGCCATTGTCCTGCAAAAGAAAGAATTCCTTCCAAGATCAAAAGTATAGTATTTGGAGGGAGAAAGCTTGACCAGAGAAATATGAATGCGCAACTGCGAACGACGGGGAAAAAATGATTTTATACTTAGGGTTCGACGCAGAAAAGGAAAGAACGTCGAGCTCAGTTCGACGCTCAAGGGCTCTAGGAGAACTGAAACGACTCAACAGCGTCCGTCTTAGGTCGACGTTCGACGCTTGGGCTGATGCTATACGTCAAGCTCAGGTCGACGTTGAACGAAGACGTCGACCGGGGAGAGAGAAACTCAAGAAGCCAGGGAGCTGTGAACTTAGTTCGACGCTAGAAGTTGAGTTCGACGTTCGACGCTTTGGAGTTCGACGGACCGTCGATCGCAGTTCGACGTAGCGTCGAGCTTAGTTCAGAGCTCAGAACAACCACTCAGACAGGAAATTTTGAAATGAAATTTTTCCTATTCCTGTTTGTTATGGGTTTCAAAATCTTGGAGTTTTATTTTAAGCTGTCTCCATCTAGCATTCCCAACTGATTGAGGAAAAAGAAGTGCTTCTTTTCATCCAAGGGTTTGGTGAAAATATCTCCTCTCTGTAATTCAGTGGAAATGTATTCTAGTGCAATTTTCTTCTTTTCTACATTATCCCTTAAGAAGTGATGTCTGATTTCTATGTGCTTAGTCCTACTATGGAGAACTGGATTTTGTGCAATTGATATTGCACTGGTATTATCACAAAAGATTTTAGACATCTCTAAGTTGTAGCCATAGTCTAGGAGCTGGTTTTGAATCCACAAAATCTGTGAGCAACAACTGCCTGCAGCCATATACTCAGCTTCAGCAGTTGATGTGGACACAGAGGTTTGTTTCTTACAGAACCAGGAGACAAGTCTATCACCAAGGAATTGACAAGTTCCACTGGTGCTTTTCTTGTCTACTCTACATCCAGCATAATCAGAATCTGAAAATCCAGTTAGATCAAATCCTGAGTCATGTGAATACCAGAGACCTAGATTAGGACAACTTTTTACATACCTAAGAATCCTCTTAACTAATGTGAGGTGGGACTCTCTAGGGCTTACTTGGAATCTAGCACAAATGCATGTAGCAAACATTATATCTGGTCTAGTAGCTGTTAGATAAAGTAATGAGCCAATGATTGCTCTATAGTTTGTCTGATCAACTGGTTTTCCAGATTCATCAGCATCTAAAACAGCATTTGTAGGCATAGGTGTTTTCATGGAGGATGCTTCAGACATTCCAAATTTCTTAACCAGTTCTCTTGCATACTTGGTTTGAGAAATGAAAATGCCATCCACATGTTGTTTAACTTGCAATCCAAGAAAGAAAGCAAGCTCACCCATGCTACTCATTTCAAACTTTGAGTGCATAAGTTGTGAGAACTTTTTGCATAAGTTTGAATCAGTAGACCCAAATATGATGTCGTCTACATAAACTTGTACTAGTAGGGTGTGGGACCTATGGGTTCTAACAAAAAGAGTTTGGTCTACTCTACCCCTTTTAAAATCATTTTCCAACAGAAAACAAGCTAAGGTCTCATACCATGCTCTAGGAGCTTGCTTGAGACCATATAAAGCTTTATGCAGTTTGAATATATGATCAGGAAAAGTTGGAGAGATAAAACCTGGAGGTTGCTTTACATAGACTTCTTCCTTGATGTCTCCATTGAGGAATGCACTCTTGACATCCATCTGATATACCTTGAATCTCTTGTGAGCTGCATATGCAAGGAAGATTCTTATGGCCTCCAACCTTGCAACTGGTGCAAAGGTTTGGTCATAATCAATTCCTTCTTCTTGGCAATATCCTTGTGCAACAAGTCTTGCCTTGTTTCTCACAATTATTCCTTGATCATCCAATTTGTTCCTGAATACCCATTTTGTTCCAACAATTTGCTGGTTCCTTGGTCTTGGTACTAATTCCCAAACTTTATTCCTCTCAAATTGATTCAACTCTTCTTGCATTGCAATGATCCAGTTTGGATCTTGCTCTGCATCTTGTATGGTTTGAGGCTCAATTTGAGAAAGAAAGCAGGTGTGCATAATATTTTGATTGACTTGAATCCTTGTTTGCACACCCACTGAGATATCTCCAATTACTTGTGAGATTGGGTGATCTCTTGTTGTTGCTAGATCAACAAGGGGTGTTGATGATGCACCAACCTGTGTTGTTGTTTCCTCTTGTGGCACAACAACTGGTTCTTCACTCTGTTGGCCCTTTGAACTTTCCAGAACTTGAAATTCCTCTTCATTGTCACTAAGTTCAGTGACTTGTTGAATTGGTGAAGGTGATGACCCTTTGTCTGTGATGGTAAGCTACCTCAGATTCTCTGAAATTGAGTGTTCCTGCAAATTGCTTATGGTAGAAGTCTCCTTCTCCTTATAAAACATGTTAGTTTCATCAAATGTAACATGCATGGATTCTTCAATTTTATTTGTGCACTTGTTAAAAACCCTATAAGCCTTGCTAGTCAAGGAGTACCCCAGAAACACTCCTTCATCAGCTTTGGCTTCAAATTTAGCTAGGTATTTCTTGTCATTATTGTGAATGAAACAAATGCAACCAAAAATTTTGAAGTAGTTTACTTTAGGTTTCTTCCCTTTGAGTAACTCATAGGGAGTCTTACCCTTTAGCTTATGTATCAGGCTTCTATTCAGAACATAGTTGGAGGTGTTCACAGCCTCTGCCCAAAAGGTTAGAGGAAGGTGAGCATCTGTCAACAATGTTGTGGCAGATTCAATAAGGGTTCTGTTTTTCCTTTCAACTACCCCATTTTGTTGAGGAGTTCTGGGAGCTGAGAAAGTATGCCTGATACCTTCATTCTGGCAGAACTCTAGCATAAGAAGAGAATCAAACTCTGTCCCATGATCACTTCTGATCAGGGCAATGTGAGTATTGAACTCAATCTGTATGCCTTTGAGAAAATCTGTCAAAATCTTGAAGTTATCAGACTTCTTCCTCAGAAAGAACACCCAAGTGAATCTTGAGAAGTCATCTACAATTACTAAAGCATAAGATTTCCCTCCTAGGCTTTGTACATTAATTGGTCCAAAAAGGTCCATGTGCAATAAGTACAAGATTCTAGGTGAGTCACTCTTATTAAGTGACTTGAAACTGTTTTTAGTTTGCTTGCCTAACTGACAGGCCTTGCAAAGTCCTTCCTTCTTGTAGGGACCAGAAGGTAGTCCTCTAACAAGGTTGTCTTGGGATAACTTAGCAATGGTTCTAAGGTTCACATGTCCTAATCTTTTATGCCAAAGTTCATTGGGTTTGCTAAGGGAATTAAATAAGCAAATATCTACTTTAGATGAATTGAAATCAACTAGATATATGTTATCTTGTCTATTACCAATTAAGACAATGTTGTTATTTAATGTAATATTGCATGCTGAGTTGGTAAACCAAACCTGATAACCAGCATCACATAGCTGGCTGATGCTGATTAAGTTGTGCTTTAGTCCTTCCACATAGGCCACTTTCTTAAATGTGATTGACCCTATCTTGACTTGGCCATAGCCTTTTGTTTGTCCAAAATTTGAATCTCCAAAGATTACTTTGGGTCCATGTTTGGCTTTGAAGGACACAAGGTTTTCCTTGTTGCCAGTCATGTGCTTTGAGCACCCACTATCCAAGTACCACTGCTGGTTCTCAATTGGATAGGTCTTTATCTGCACATACAACAAATCAATTGTTTTTGACCCAGTTTACCTTGGGCCTTTCTTGATATCCTTTAAATTCTGAAATAAAAGACATCTCAGGTTGACTCTTATAGCCTGCAGGATGATATCTCCTAGGAGGTATTATCCATTCAGCATAAGGGTTAAAGTAATGAGATGTGGAGCTAGAATTGAAATTTGAATTAACCCTTGAGAACTGGGTTTTGCTCTGAACTCGGCTCGACGCACGTCGAGCTTCGGTCGACGGACTCAAGTGAGTGCGTCGAGCTCCGTTCGACGGCGAAGGCTTGCTTTGTTCAGAGGGTAGAAGGCGTCGACCTGAGTTCGACGTTTTCTTGCGATTACGTCGAGCTCTGGTCGACGTCCGTCGAGCTTCGTTCGACGCTTCTTGTCCAGTTTCCTGGGTTAAGTCAGCATTCTTCCTAGCCACTATCAAGACTCCTTTACCTTTCTCACTGGTAAATTTGATTGGAGTTGTTAGCACTATGGGTTGGCTGGATGAAGCACCCAAGCCCAGTGAACCATTCAATCTTGAGTTCACTGTACTTGTGATGTCCATCAATTTGATACTTCTCCCATTAAGGGTTTCTTCAAATTGTTTGGCCTTAGATAACTCACCTTTCAGTTAAGCTATCTCCTCCCCACACTGCTTCAACTCTTCTAAGAGTCTAAGATTATCTGAGTTAATGGATTTGCATTCAATTAATTGTTCATTTAGAGTTTTAATCAGCTTTTGAGACTCAATCAAGTCAATGCACATAGATTTAAACTCAGATTTGAAATCATCAGAAGTAAAGTCAAATGAATCTATTACCTGATCCTCAGTAAGTTCCTGATCAGATGGATAGTCAGCATCAGGCTCTGAATCAGTGTTCTTTTGAGATGCACTGATGGCCATCATGCAGAATCCCTTTTCTTCTGCATCATCCTCATCATCACTAGAACTGGATGATGAATCAGACTCATCAGAGTCACTCCAGGATTCAGCCACAAATCCTTTTCTGGTGTGCTTGCTGTTGCTGGAGGAAGGCTTGTCATGGTATTTCCTTGACTCCTTATCCTTCCGTTTATCCTTTCTTTCCTTTTTGTCCCTTCTGTCCTTGTCTTGATTTTCTGGACAGTTTGGGAAGATGTGTCCTGGTTTCCTGCAGCCAAAGCAGATAATATCTTTATTATTAGATCTGTCATACCCTGGCTTGTCTTTGTCTTTGGATGACCATCTTCTGAAGTTCCTTTTATTTAGCTTATTGAACCTTTTGACCAGTAGGCTCATAAGCTCTTCATTTCCCAACACCTTTTCTTTAGGTTCTTCTTCCTGTGCTTTGAATGCAATGGTTTTCTCAACCTTTTCTGTTGGTGTGGATGTCTTCTGCTCTTCTTCTCTCTTCTTAATGAATTGCTCATAACTCTTGAGCTTCCCTAGAAGAGCTTCTGTGGATAACTCACAGACATTTCTTCCATCTTTAATTGATCATATTCTTGAGTCCCAAGAGCTAGGGAAACAAGTCAGTATTTTGTCATTTATCTCAGTGAGAGATATGTCCTTCTCTAGTGATCTAAGCTCACTTATGATCAGACTCAGTCTGTTGTACATGTCAGCAACTGACTCAGACTCTGCCTTCTTGAAATTCTCATACTGGGTGATCAGGTAGGATCTCCTATCCTTTCTTTCATCTGCAGAACCTGATACAATTTCTGACAGCTTTTCCCAGATTGCTTTGGCAGTAGTGCATTCAACTACCTTCTGGAAAATGTCATCTGACATGGTTTGAGCCAAGATGTTCATGGCTTTAGCATCTGCTGCCTTCCATTTCTTTATGTCAGCATCAGTTCCTGAAGGAGGAGGAACAGCTGATGTGCTTGTTCCTGTGGGAGGTCTTGGACAATCTGTCAACACAGAGTTAAAAATGTCTTCATCAAAAGAGTTCATGTAAAGCCTAATCCTTGCCTTCCATAGTGCAAACTTAGATAGATTGCACATAGGAGGTCTGGTGCTAGCAAGGTCCTTGTTTTGTGCCATGAGTTTTAAAGAGAAGTAAAACTAAGGAAAATAATCCTTTGAGAGAAATGATCTTATCAGGGATCTTTTGATCCAGGGGTTAGCCTGTATAAATGATCAACCTGCCTCTGATACCAATTGAAAGTGCAGGATAAGATCACTCCTAACTCTAGAGGGGGGTGAATAGAGTTATTTAAAATAATTTTCCAAATAAAAACTTGTGTGTAGAGAAGGTTTGAATTTACTTAGTGTAAGGTGCTAGAGTAAATAATCAGAGTAAAAAGGTATTCACAGCACAAAGCAAAACACAAGGAGCATAAGCAATCCAGATGACACAAGGAGCTATAGTGGTTCCCCAAATCTGGGTACATCCACTCTTCTATCACCCTTGATAGGAATCCACTTCAAGATGAGTTGATCAGGTGTCTTGAGCACCAGAGAGTTTTTGATCAGGTTCTCACAAACCAACAGAGCTGATTTTGACCAGGTTTCAGCAAAACCAAAAGTAACTTTTGAAGGGAGTTAAAACCCTGTACAGAAAGAAAAAGAAAAAGAGATGATGTTGTCTTCTCTATTCAACAAGCAAAGAGAAGCAGAAGTGGATCTGAAGTTGTTGTCAAAGCTCCCCCTGAGATCAAGATGAGGTTCAGGAAGGAGAGCTCTGCACAAGGGTGACAGGTCTTCAAAGATCTGATTTGCTCCAGCAAAGGATGATCCAAGAGAGTTGGATGGAGGTGTCTGAAGCAATCAGATTTTCTGTGAGTTAGCTTTTCAACACAATGTCACAGAGAGCAAAGAGATCTGAAGTCTTGTATTGTTGTTCTCCTTTTTTTTTGTTCTGTATATTCTCTGTGTCTCTTTGTAGAATTGAAAGAAAAAGAATTATATACTTGAGTCTTCTTCTTCCTTTACTTTGATAGCCGTTGGAAGACAGCATTAATTGCTTTCCTTAACTGTCCATGCCTCAAAGGAAATGACAGGCAGACATTCCTTAGAAAATTCCTTGAGCCATGCACCAGATATGCTGTAACGGCCAATAAATCTTCAGCATTAATTGTCTGTCAGAAGGAATTTGAATTCCTATCCAAAATCGACGGAAGTCTGGAAGGCGTCGAGCTCACAGAAAAACGTCGATCTGAGCATGACACACGTCGGCCAGAGAGTGTTTTCTGTAAGCAGAACTGGGTTCGACGGAACGTCGAGCTGAGGTCGACTCCACGTCGAGCTGAGGTCGACTCCACATCGAGCTGAGGTCGACTCTACGTCGAGCAGAGGTCGACTCTGCGTCGAGCTGAGATCGACTCTGTGTCGAGCTGAAGTCGACTATGCGTCGAGCTGAAGACTACTCTAACTAGCCTATGTGACCTTTATAACAACATGGAGGTCACAGCACACAATCCCTATAGAAATATAGTCATCCTGGTCCAAATAGTAATAGGGTGTTCCAACAGGCTAGACCCCTAGGAGTCGGTTGGACGTGACAGAACCCTGTGAAGCCCAAAAATTGAAATAAATCGGTCGAGGTTTCGGGTCACTGGTTGGTCACGCCCGTGACCGACCCGTCACGCCCGTGACCGACCCGTCACGCCCGTGACTTTGGGCGTGACTCCTTCGACGATCGTCGATCTCCACGAGACGATCGTCGAACTTGCTGCCCGGGCATGTCACGCCCGTGACCAAGGTGTCACGCCCGTGACCTTGGGCGTGACTCCTTCGACGATCGTCGATCTCTGCGAGACGATCGTCGAACGTGCAGCCTGGGCATGTCACGCCCATGACCAGAGTGTCACGCCCGTGACCAGGGGCGTGACTCCTTCGACGATCGTCGATCCCCGTAAAACGATCGTCGAAATTGAACTCGGGCCCGTCACGCCCGTGACCTAAGTGTCACGCCCGTGACCTAGGGCGTGACCAGCCTTCGACGACCGTCGATCTCAGTTCGACGATCGTCGACCTCGAAATTGCCGTTCGGGCCTGTCACGCCCGTGACCTAGGTGCCACGCCCGTGACCTAGGGCGTGACCACCCTTCGACGACCGTCGATCTCAGTTCGATGATCGTCGACCCCAAAAATTGTCACCCGGGCCTATTACGCCCGTGACCTAGGTGTCACGCCCGTGACATTGGCCGAAACGACGGTTCAGGCCCGAAATTATTCTAACGCGCGTGGAAATAAATGCTGGTGTGGGAAGTTACACCAGGAGTAATTACGGGTCGTTTTACCTTCTATAATTATATAATAAAGGAGGAAGTGTTGGTCCAATAGGAAACCGCCAACTGGACACACCTGTTCATCTTCCACCGTTTCTTATCCCGTCACTGTAACCGAAAGGCTATTAAGAGGAGCCTTCATGGCCATTACGGCTTTACCCTTCCACCTCCCCACTTTCTGACTTATAAAAGCCCACTTGGGGCAAGAGGAGAAGTTTACATGCTCAAGTAAACGGATCAGATCTTGTTCTTACTGTAGGAGAAGTTCGGCTACGCCACCACTGCGCCATGGCACCCCGTCGCTCTTCTCGCCTCCAAACAACGAACAAGGTCCTCCTCTGCTTCTTCTCTTTCGTGGGTAGATCTTAGGATTCTTAGAAAGGAAGTTCGCGCTCAACGGAGCCGGACCCATCTCTCGTTTTCATGGGAAAACCATGAAAAAGGTATTTTTGAGTTCGCCGGAAACTGCCACCTCCGGCGGCCAAACCACCGCCGACCGCTAGCCATCGCCTCAACGGAGGTGGTGGTGGTGGTGGCTAGCCAGGGAAGTGATCGGATGGCTGGCGACGGATCACAAAAATGTTACAGGAAAAATGACTTCCTGAGTTCTGGTTTTCGGGTTCATGCAGAAGATGAACAGTAAATTAGTTTTATAATTTATAATTTAAGTACATAATACATAGAAGAAAGATGTATTATTTGAATATATTTTGGGGCTGCAAAATGAGGCACTTAGAGGCCGTTTTAGGAAAAGTGACCAGACACGAAAGTCGTAGCCCTTCGAGTCTAGATAAACCTAAAATTGGTTTTAACTCGATTGGGTAAGTGGTTCGGCCGCAGCACCCGTTTTAGTGGGGGCTGTACCTAGAGTTGGGCAGAAATTAAAATGGATGCCCACTCTTCGTCCCTTGTCCAAATGACCTGAAATTTGGGCAGGGGGTTAAACATAGCTATACCTAACGGCAGACCAAAAATGGGAATTTTTGGAGATACTTTGCCTAAAGTTTTTGCTTTAATTTAATAAACTTAGAGGAATTTATTCAAGTGGTCAAATGACCTCCAAACCCTCCCAAATTTTGGTGAGTGGTCCCTGGCTATTAAGCCTAGGTCTGTACAAAATTCCAACTGATTTGGTGGAGTTTTGGGTGGGAAACCTTCTACCCTTAACAAGGCATTAGTGAGACATCTTTTAGTAAAAAGTGCACTAAGAGTTTGGAAAGGTCAAATCACCTCAACAGAGGCTGATATGCTGACCCCTGACTTAGAAGAGTGATATAACCAGCTTGGTGAAACATGGTGTGGATTAGGGTGGATTTTACCCTAAGAGATCGGCTCAAATCCAGTGGGTGGGAGTTTGAGGTTTGTGAAGGACATAGGAGCAAAAGCTCTTGTATGCCTTGAAATTTGGAGGAGAGTGGGATGATATGCTGAAAACCCTCTGGTTGAAATAGTGAAGGAATTGGAGGTAAATAGGTACCTCGGAAGTTGGGATTTTGGATTAGGATAAACATGTAATTTAGTTATTTTAAGCACTAAATCTAATCTAAAAATTATGAAACTCGGGAGGAGGGAGTTTTAGGATGTTTTAATCTTATGGTAATTTTCCTGGAATTTTATGATTAATAAATATTATACTTCATGTGTTAAAGGATTATTAGCCCGATTTGTTGTTTCAAATATTTGGAGGTTTTAAATTAATTATAATCAGTTAAAATTCTGGATTTAGATCTTGACCAGTAGAACATTGATCCCTGAACTTTTATAGAATTTTATGTTGAATAAATCTGGTACTTTGTTCACAGATATTAGAAAGGGGTTTTATTGTTTAAAAATTAATTATGGATAAAATACTTGCTGGAAAATTATGAAACTTGGCCAGTGCTAATTTTAGGCCTTTATCTGCATGGATTAAATTATTTATAATTTTTGGAAGAATATTTTCTGTACTTGATTCATAAACAACAGAAGTTAGAGATTATTTCTAAAATTGTTTTCATGCCCTTTTAATGATATAAAAATTATGATACTTAGGATTTAACCTATTGAGATAACCTACTATTTATCATAAATTTACTGGACATCTTGCATGATTACTTAGGGTAGTTCATGTTCAAACCGGTAGCCCTTGGGATTTTCGAGGAATTTAATTAAATGCCAAATAGATTAGGAAAATTTCCATTTTCTGGATTTAGGTCATTTATATCATGGTGAGTCTCCAGTAAATAATTTAGGGCATTTGGATGAGTATTGGATCATTGCATAACCGGTTCAACATGAAGTCTAGGTCGGTCTGCATATAGCAATTGTGAATGCAATAGGACATGATTTGAGGAAGTCATTGGAGTTAATCATTTTTGTCTGGGTGGGTAATAGTGGGGGAAGTCACAATAGGAAGGTATAAAGATTAGTGAGAATTGGTGATAGCTAGAGTTAAGAGGTGCTCAGGTTTCGGCGAAAGATCGCCTTTTCCCGAAGGGAGTAAGGTTAAAAATCACCCTAGGATAGTCTATCGTAATATGAGAAGGGAATCGGGTTAAGGGAGATAAACCAATAACAATAAGTGCCTTGCGAAAGGGAACTTCGGGCCGTAATGCCGCCGTCTTGGTTCCTAGTGCCCCTTGAGAACCCTTCACGGGGAATACCGGGGGCAGTCCTGGGGTAACGTAAACTGTAATAACAAACCGACAAGAGTAACTTAGTAACTAGAGATGCACTTTTCACAAACACTGTTGGCACAGGGATTTTGATGAGAGCTTCGGATCGGTTGGTTTGGAGACGGACGGGATGGTCCGGGGAGCTTCGGCTCGGTTGGTTTGGAGACGGACGGGATGGTCCGGGGAGCTTCGGCTCGGTTGGTTTGGAGATGGACGTTTTGGGTCCGGGGAGCTTCGGCTCGGTTGGTTTGGAGACGGACGTTTTGGGTTCGGGGAGCTTCGGCTCGGTTGGTTTGGAGACGGACGTTTTGGGTCCGGGGAGCTTCGGCTCGGTTGGTTTGGAGACAGACGTTTTGGTCCGGGGAGCTTCGGCTCGGTTTTGTGTGTTTACGATAAACTTGCATGTGTATAAAATAGGAAAAAGTTAAGGTGGTGGGTTTTTCGATATCGGGGAGTTCGATTGCACCGACACCGATATCGTTGACTCGGCGAGGTGATTAGCACTTCGCCAACAGAAGTCCGGTGCGCCAGCCGGCAAGAGTACGCAGGCGTCCGCTTAGTGCACCAAGCGTTGAGGCGTACGATAGGTCAGACCAGTGGTGCTTTTACTGGTTTTGAGGTGGGCGAGGCCCAACCCACCGCTTCCGTCCGCCACTACGGAGGTATCCTCGGAGGTAACGGCTCCGAAAGGGGGAACTAAAGGTCTGTGTGCACAGAGTCGGGTGTGTGAGTTGCACTTGCATGTGTCATCATACCCACTAGCATGTCATACCATATTCGATTCATTTAACCCTGACACCTAAAGTATAAGTGGTATGGGACGCTTATACATTAGGACCTGCAAAACGACCCCTTGGTCTATAAGCTTGTGTGGGCAAGTTTATAAATCAAAGGTTAATTTCAATATATAACAACCATTGCTGTTTGATAACCGACACCCCAAGGTATAAGTGGTATGGGACACTTATACGATGGGAGCCTTGCTAAAGATCCCTTTTTCTTATGTTTTCTCGCATAAGTGAAGGTTAAATTCATATATTTTCTTTTCTTACTGCTAGACCTATTATAACAATTATATTACTGCTCACCGAATACAACTTGTTAGATTAGTTCCGCTGCCATCTGTTTCTTGATTAATCTCTACTATCATGTCCTTCCCTTTCTTCCTCCCCGCTCGGTACCTAGGAGCCATGGGGGAAGGGGTGGGGGATGATAGGGCTTAGTCTTTATGACTAACGGTTTTCGAACCGCATCATTTAGGGGATCGTGGAGCCCAGCATGGAGGAGCAGCCCCAGAGATCGGTGCGCCTAGAGATGGGGCAGTCTAGCTCCGGAGTTCATACAGCCGGGACCGTGAGTCTCGACCCTGAGTAGTATCTGTTTTAACTTCCACATGAGTGATATTGTAGTGAGGACATGATGTACCGGGCATAAGCCCGCATTTATAGTACTTTGATGTTTTCTGTGGACACTCCCGTCGTGGAGATTTTTATTCTATATATGTGATCTATTGCTGTGGACTGCATTGCTCTTACTTCATTTATTGAGCTACCTTTCAGTGATCGAATTGGCCGGCAGAATCGGCGCCTTGTGGTGATAACCCTTCAGGACGTGAAGGTGTCACCGCAAAGCGGCGATTCTGTGCCTAAGACCACAGTGGTTGAAAAAGAAAAAAAAAGGGGTCTTACAAGTGGTATCATAGGAAACATCGATCAGAAGGAAGTAGCAGTCCACAAACCCTAGGTCACCCCCGCTCGAGTTTAGTTTGGGGACAAACTAAGCAGCAGAAGCAGTGTTGTGCCCAAAGGGGGATCACATATAACTTGTCCACTTTTATTTAAGTTTGAACGTTTTCTCAGCGTGTGTTTTTGTTATGCAGCCTCCAGCACGGACTACGCCACAAGGTGGAGTTCAACAGGCTCAGGATGTTGCACCACCCCCACCGGTCCCCACTCCTTTCCATCAGTCAGACATGGGACAGACCCTGACTGCCATCCTGGAGGCCTTCAGGGCCCAGCAGGTTCCGGCCCCGCAGCCAAATCCGGGGGCCAACTGGCTAAGCATCTTCCGAGGATTGTCTCCCCCGTCCTTTTTGGGGACTGAGTCGGCGGTTCGGACGGAAGAGTGGCTAGATATCATGTACGAGATGCTGACCGGGATACGGTGTCCCTGGGAGGAGAGGGTGGCTCTGGTCGTCTCTTGCCTGGAGTCCCATGCAAAGAGGTGGTGGAAGACGCTGTTGGACACGACATTTCCCGACAGGGAGGTTGCGGAGGTTACCTGGGAGGAGTTCAGGGCCGCTCTGCTGGAGCATTTCGTTCCGCAGTCGGCCAGGGATGATTTGGAGGAGCGGTTCTTACAGTTGAAGCAGGGCATACGGACCGTGGTGGAATACCATCGAGAGTTCGACCATCTGTCCCGATACGCAGATTCCTACCAGCTGGACGAAGCAGGGTATATCAGGAGGTTCTATAAGGGCCTGCGGGAGGACTTGATGGAGGCTCTATTGTTTGTATCTGACGGGCCCATCTCTCGGATTATGGAGATGGCAAAAAGGATTGAGGCAGATTGGCACGCTACCCGGGGCCAGAAACGGCCAGCAGAGGATCAGGGACGGAGAGGTAGAAATGACCAGCGGTGAGGTGCTGTACCAGAGGGGAGGAGGACAGAGGACCAGCCTCGTCGGGACGTGAGGCAGGAGCCGAGGGAACAGGTGATATTGGCCCCTCCACCTCTTCGGATGCAGGAGATGCCGAGACTCGGGGGAATGGCGTATCCCCCACCGGAGTGCTTCCTTTGTCATCAGATTGGGCACATTCGGAGGAACTTCCCAATGAAGGGGGCACCACCTCCAGCACCACAGTACGGCCCACCAGCTCAGCATTACGGAGGCCGAGGACGCGGCCGCGGTTGTGGATATCATGAGGGAGATCGTAGACAAGGAAGAGAGCAGGTATATGCTTTGGACCTTGCGCAGCCTCGGAATCCAGAGCAGGTCATCGCAGGTACGCTGCAATGCTTCTTTATTTTCATAGAATTTCTCTTTAAGTTGTTAAAACTTTGAATCGCACTAGATGGATTAACAAGGAAAGAAAATTCTTTATAGAACCCTAAGATGTTTAATCACCCCAGGTATAGTCTTCATCAGCGGCAAGTCTGCCCGCACGCTTTTTGATACTGGAGCTACTCACTCCTTTGTGTCGGAGACGTTCATAGAAGGACTAGAAGGCGTGGAGCGGTTCACAGGCTCGAGGATGACGGTGGGACTACCGGATGGATCTGAGCTCCTTACCACGGATCACTGCAATATGGAGGCAGAAATTGGTGGAAAGGCATTCGAGGCTCCAGCGACGATTTTGAAGCTGACAGACTACGACCTGATCCTGGGCATGGTATGGCTGCACTGGAACCATGCCCAGATTGACTGCCAGGCGAAGAGGATCACCGTGAGACACGGGGACACTTTCATTACCATCGAAGGTATAAGACCTGTCTCTCGTATACTCTTATCTTCGGTACAGGCCGTTAAGGCCCATCTGCAGGGAGAGGAGGTCTATCAGATTCTATTTGAGATGGCGGAAGTTAAGGAGTCGGTGACGGACATCCCGGTGGTGCGAGATTTCGCTGAAATCTTTCCAGAGAAACTGCCAGGACTACCTCCACACCGAGAGCAGGACTTTCAGATACAGCTTGTGCCGGGGGCCAAGCCGGTGTCTAGGGCCCCTTATCGGATGGCCCCAAAGGAGTTGGCAGAGTTTCGGACTCAGTTGCAGGAATTAGTTGAGGCAGGATTTGTTAGACCGAGTTCCTCGCCATGGGGAGCACCGGTCCTATTCGTGAAGAAGAAGGATGGGACACTCCGCCTGTGCATCGATTATCGAGCACTAAACAGGCTGACCGTCCGGAATACCTATCCGCTCCCACGGATAGATGAATTGTTCGACCAGTTGGAGGGGGCCCATTATTTCTCGAAGCTGGACTTGAGATCAGGATACTACCAGCTGCAGATCTAGGAGGAGGATATCCAGAAGACGACCTATAGTAGCAGATATGGCCTGTATGAGTTCACTGTGATGCCCTTCGTGCTCACGAATGCTCCGTTGGCGTTCATGAGTCTCATGAACCGGGTTTTCGAGGCCTACTTGGATGTGTTCGTCATAGTGTTCATAGACGACATCCTGATCTACTCTAGGACGGAGGAGGAGCACACTCGACATCTGGCACTGACTTTGGAGAGGTTGCGGGAGCATCACCTTTATGTAAAATTCAGCAAGTGTCAGTTTTGGTTGAAGGAGGTGGCTTTTCTAGGCCACATTATCAGCGGAGCCGGGTTGGCAGTGGACCCGGCAAAGATTCAGGCAGTTCGAGATTGGCCGCAGTTGAAGACAGCCACCGATGTATGAAGTTTCTTGGGACTTGCCGGCTATTACCGGAAGTTCGTGGAGGGGTTCTCTCGGATTGCCCTCCCCCTCACATCTTTGACGAAGAAGGAGGCACCTTTTGTTTGGAACCCGCAGTGCCAGGCGGCTTTCCAGGAGCTGAAGGACCGACTCATCTCAGCCCCTATTCTGGCCCTTCCATCTAGAAAGGAAGGATTCCAGGTGTATACCGACGCATCATACCAGGGAATGGGAGCAGTGCTGATGCAGAATGGACACGTCATAGCATATGCCTCCCGCCAGCTGAAGACCCATGAGAAGAACTACCCAGTGCACGACCTTGAGATGGGAGCGGTCGTTTTTGCTCTGAAGGTCTGGCGCCATTATCTTTACGGAGTCCACTGCGACATCTACTCCGACCACAAGAACCTGAAATATGTGGACACGCAGAAGGAGCTGAATATCAGGCAGAGGCGCTGGGTGGAGTTCTTAGCAGATTATCAGTATGAGATGCACTACCATGCAGGGAAGGCAAACGTGGTGGCCGACGCGTTGAGCCGGCGAGCTGCCACTTCCGAAGCTGGGCCCCAGGTTATGTCCATGGAGCTAGTCCGGTCATTCAGAGATATGCAGATATCCCTAGTGTCCGAGGATGACCCAGTTCTGTATAGGGAGTATCTGGCATCGATGGTGGCCATAGACGATATTCGGGATCGCATTCGGGACGGACAGAGGACAGATGCGTGGGCAGAGCCGATGTTTCGAGCTTTGGAGGAAGGTTCGACAGGAGATTATTCCCTAAGAGATGGATTGCTACATTTCAGAGGCAGAGTATATATACCCGCAGGTGGCCAGATCCGGAGGATATTATGATGGAGGCGCATTGCAGCCGGTACTCTGTGCACCCGGGGATCACAAAGATGACCGCTGATCTGAAGAATATGATGTTTTGGCCGGGCATGAAGAAGGACATTACCTACTTTGTGACCCATTGCGAGGCATGTCAGTTGGTGAAGGCGGAGTGCAGGAACCCCGCAGGATTGTTGCAGCCACTCCCAGTGCCGGAGTGGAAGTTTGACAATATAGCTATGGATTTTATACATGGTCTTCCCCGGTCTCGGACGGGGAACGACTCGATCTGGGTGATTGTTGATCGGTTGACGAAGGTGGCCCGCTTTATACCGATCAGGAAGGATGACTCGGTGGGAGTGCTGGTACGGAAGTTTGTGGAGCAGTATGTCCGATATCATGGCGTGCCCCGGATGATAGTGTCGGACCGCGATGGGCGGTTTACATCCAGGGAATGGCGGTCAGTGCAGGCATATTTGGGCACCCGATTGACTTTTAGCACGGCCTTCCACCCTCTAACGGACGGGAAGACAGAGCGCACCAACCGGACCTTGGAGGATTTACTACGACTGTGTATACTGGACCGAGGGGAGTCGTGGGAGAAGATGTTACCGTTGGTCGAGTTCTCCTGAAATAATAGCTACCAGTCCAGCATCAGGATGGCGCCTTATGAAGCCTTGTATGGAAAAAAGTGTAGGACCCCGCTTTCATGGGTTTAAGACGAGGATCCGAAGCTGTTGGGATCAGATTTTGTTGAAGACACCGAGGCTCAGGTGAGACTGATCAGAGATAGGATGTTGGAGGCGCAGAGCAGACAGGCTAAATACTATGACGCCCGGCATCGTCAGGTGGAGTTTCAGGTAGGGGATCGAGTGTTCTTGAAGATTCGGCCCATGCATGGAGTCTCACGGGTGCGCAGTCGGAGGAAGAAGCTCAGCCCTAGGTATATGGGCCCTTACCGGATCCTGGAGCGGATCGGACCCCTAGCCTATAGGCTAGAGTTGCCGCCAGAGCTGGCAGCTCTACACGACGTCTTCCATATTTCTTCACTGAGAAGGGCTCTACTATGCCCGGAGCAGCGGATTTTGACCACCGAAGGGCCGGTATCTTCAGACCGATCTGTTCACTTGGAGCCGGTTCGGATCGACGAGAAAGGAGTACGGATCTTGCGCTGCAAGAAGATCCCCTTAGTCAAGGTTCTGTGGAGAAATCACGGTCAGGAGGAGCACACCTGGGAACCGCAGGACCTGATGAGGCAAAGATACCCAGAGTTGTTCAGTCAGGTACATCTCACCACCCCTTGGTATACTATAGATTGCCTTCTTGTTTTGGACAGTTAAAACTAGATAAGGAAAATCCAGGACCTAGGCATGTGCACTTAATCAGAAAGGTAGGGGCTAATCTTTTGTTTATTGGGGAGATTGTCTTTGTTTATCAAACGAATAGTCGCCTAAACCTGATAGAAAGATCGTATGGGATGTTACAAGTTTAATTTATTCCGAAAGAAATCCCCGTAGGCTCAACCTCAATTTCGGGGACGAAATTTTTGTTTTGTTTATTGGGATTTGTAACATCCCATTTTCGGCTAGACCCCTAGGAGTCGGTTGGACGTGACAGAACCCTGTGAAGCCCAAAAATTGAAATAAATCGGTCGAGGTTTCGGGTCACGGGTTGGTCACGCCCGTGACCGACCCGTCACGCCAGAGACTTTGGGCGTGACTCCTTCGACGATCGTCGATCTCCGTGAGACGATCGTCGAACTTGCTGCCCGGGCATGTCACGCCCGTGACCAAGGTGTCACGCCCGTGACCTTGGGTGTGACTCCTTCGACGATCGTCGATCTCCGCGAGACGATCGTCGAACGTACAGCCTGGGCATGTCATGCCCGTGACCAGAGTGTCACGCCCGTGACCAGGGGCGTGACTCCTTCGACGATCGTCGATCCCCGTAAAACGATTGTCGAAATTGAACTCGGGCCCGTCACGCCCGTGACCTAAGTGTCACGCCCGTGACCTAGGGCGTGACCAGCCTTCGACGACCGTCGATCTCAGTTCGACGATCGTCGACCTCGAAATTGCCGTTCGGGACTGTCACGCCCGTGACCTAGGTGTCACGCCCGTGACCTAGGGCGTGACCACCCTTCGACGACCGTCGATCTCAGTTCGACGATCGTCGACCCCAAATATTGTCACCCGGGCCTGTCACGCCCGTGACCTAGGTGTCACGCCCGTGACATTGGCCGAAACGACGGTTCAGGCCCGAAATTATTCTAACGTGCGTGGAAATAAATGCTGGTGTGGGAAGTTACACCAGGAGTAATTACGGGCCGTTTTTCCTTCTATAATTATATAATAAAGGAGGAAGTGTTAGTGCAATAGGAAACCGCAAACGGGACACACCTGTTCATCTTCCACCGTTTCGTATCCCGTCAATGTAACCGAAAGGCTATTAAGAGGAGCCTTCATGGCCATTACGGCTTTACCCTTCCACCTCCCCACTTTCTGACTTATAAAAGCCCACTTGGGGCAAGAGGAGAAGTTTACATGCTCAAGTAAACGGATCAGATCTTGTTCTTACTGTAGGAGAAGTTCGGCTACGCCACCACTGCGCCATGGCACCCCGTCGCTCTTCTCGCCTCCAAACAACGAACAAGGTCCTCCTCTGCTTCTTCTCTTTCGTGGGTAGATCTTAGGATTCTTAGAAAGGAAGTTCGCGCTCAACGGAGCCGGACCCATCTCTCGTTTTCATGGGAAAACCATGAAAAAGGTATTTTTGAGTTCGCCGGAAACTGCCACCTCCGGCGGCCAAACCACCGCCGACCGCTAGCCATCGCCTCAACGGAGGTGGTGGTGGTGGTGGCTAGCCAGGGAAGTGATCGGATGGCTGGCGACGGATCACAAAAATGTTACAGGAAAAATGACTTCCTGAGTTCTGGTTTTCGGGTTCATGCAGAAGATGAACAGTAAATTAGTTTTATAATTTATAATTTAAGTACATAATACATAGAGGAAAGATGTATTATTTGAATATATTTTGGGGCTGCAAAATGAGGCACTTATAGGCCGTTTTTGGAAACGTGACCAGACACGAAAGTCGTAGCCCTTCGAGTCTAGACAAATCTAAAATTGGTTTCAACTCGTTTGGGTAAGTGGTTCGGCCGCAGCACCCGTTTTAGTGGGGGCTGTACCTAGAGTTGGGCAGAAATTAAAATGGATGCCCACTCTTCGTCCCATGTCCAAATGACCTGAAATTTGGGCAGGGGGTTAACCTTAGCTATACCTAACAGCAGACCAAAAATGGGAATTTTTGGAGATACTTTGCCTAAAGTTTTTGCTTTAATTTAATAAACTTAGAGGAATTTATTCAAGTGGTCAAATGACCTCCAAACCCTCCCAAATTTTGGTGAGTGGTCCCTGGCTATTAAACCTAGGTCTGTACAAAATTCCAACTGATTTGGTGGAGTTTTGGGTGGGAAACCTTCTACCCTTAACTAGGCATTAGTGAGACATCTTTTAGTAAAAAGTGCACTAAGAGTTTGGAAAGGTCAAATCACCTCAACAAAGGCTGATATACTGACCCCTGACTTAGAAGGGTGATATAACCAGCTTGGAGAAACATGGTGTGGATTAGGGTGGATTTTACCCTAAGAGATCGGCTCAAATCCAGTGGGTGGGAGTTTGAGGTTTGTGAAGGACATAGGAGCAAAAGCTCTTGTATGCCCTTGAAATTTGGAGGAGAGTGGGTTGATATGCTGAAAACCCTCTGGTTGAAATAGTGAAGGAATTGGAGGTAAATAGGTACCTCGGAAGTTGGGATTTTGGATTAGGATAAACATGTAATTTAGTTATTTTAAGCACTAAATCTAATCTAAAAATTATGAAACTCGGGAGGAGGGAGTTTTAGGATGTTTTAATCTTATGGTAATTTTCCTGGAATTTTATGATTAATAAATATTATACTTCATGTGTTAAAAGATTATTAGCTGGATTTGTTGTTTCAAATATTTGGAGGTTTTAAATTAATTATAATCAGTTAAAATTCTGGATTTAGATCTTGACCAGTAGAACATTGATCCCTGAACTTTTATAGAATTTTATGTTGAATAAATCTGGTACTTTGTTCACAGATATTAGAAAGGGGTTTTATTGTTTAAAAATTAATTATGGATAAAATACTTGTTGGAAAATTATGAAACTTGGTCAGTGCTAATTTTAGGCCTTTATCTGCATGGAATAAATTATTTATAATTTTTGGAAGAATATTTTCTGTACTTGATTCATAAACAACAGAAGTTAGAGATTCTTTCTAAAATAGTTTTCATGCCCTTTTAATGATAGAAAAATTATGATACTTAGGATTTAACCTATTGAGATAACCTACTATTTATCATAAATTTGTTGGACATCTTGCATGATTACTTAGGGTAGTTCATGTTCAAACTGGTAGCCCTTAGGATTTTCGAGGAATTTAATTAAATGCCAATTAGATTAGGAAAATTTCCATTTTCTGGATTTAGGTCATTTATATCATGGTGAGTCTCCAGTAAAAAATTTAGGGCATTTGGATGAGTATTGGATCATTGCATAACCGGTTCGACATGAAGTCTAGGTCGGTCTGCATATAGCAATTGTGAAATGCAATAGGACATGATTTGAGGAAGTCATTGGAGTTAATCATTTTTGTCTGGGTGGGTAATAGTGGGGGAAGTCACAATAGGAAGGTATAAAGATTAGTGAGAATTGGTGATAGCTAGAGTTAAGAGGTGCTCGGGTTTCGGGGAAAGATCGCCTTTTCCCGAAGGGAGGAAGGTTAAAAATCACCCTAGGATAGTCTATCGTAATATGAGAAGGGAATCGGGTTAAGGGAGATAAACCAATAACAATAAGTGCCTTGCGAAAGGGAACTTCGGGCCGTAATGCCGCCGTCTTGGTTCCTAGTGCCCCTTGAGAGCCCTTCACGGGGAATACCGGGGGCAGTCCTGGGCTAACGTAAACTGTAATAACAAACTGACAAGTGTAACTTAGTAACTAGAGCTGCACTTTTCACAAACACTGTTGGCACAGGGATTTTGATGAGAGCTTCGACTCGGTTGGTTTGGAGACGGATGGGATGGTCCGGGGAGCTTCGACTCGGTTTGTTTGGAGACGGACGGGATGGTCCGGGGAGCTTCGGCTCAGTTGGTTTGGAGACGGACGTTTTGGGTCCAGGGAGCTTCGGCTCGGTTGGTTTGGAGACGGACGTTTTGGGTCCGGGGAGCTTCGGCTCGGTTGGTTTGGAGACGGACATTTTGGTCCGGGGAGCTTCGGCTCGGTTTTGTGTGTTTACGATAAACTTGCATGTGCATAAAATAGGAAAAAGTTAAGGTGGTGGGTTTTTCGATATCGGGGAGTTCGATTGCACCGACACCGATATCGTTGACTCGGCGAGGTGATTAGCACTTCGCCAACAGAAGTCCGGTGCGCCAGCCGGCAAGAGTACGCAGGCATCCGCTTAGTGCACCAAGCGTTGAGGCGTACGATAGGTCAGACCAGTGGTGCTTTTACTGGTTTTGAGGTGGGCGAGGCCCAACCCACCGCTTCCGTCCGCCACTACGGAGGTATCCTGGGAGGTAACGGCTCTGAAAGTGGGAACTAAAGGTATGTGTGCACAGAGTCGGGTGTGTGAGTTGCACTTGCATGTGTCATCATACCCACTAGCATGTCATAGCATATTCGATTCATTTAACCCTGACACCTAAAGTATAAGTGGTTTGGGACGCTTATACATTAGGACCTGCAAAACGACCCCTTGGTCTATAAGCTTGTGTGGGCAAGTTTATAAATCAAAGGTTAATTTCAATATATAACAACCATTGCTGTTTGATAACCGACACCCCAAGGTATAAGTGGTATGGGACACTTATACGATGGGAGCCTTGCTAAAGATCCCTTTTGCTTATGTTTTCTCGCATAAGTGAAGGTTAAATTCATATATTTGCTTTTCTTACTGCTAGACCTATTATAACAATTATATTACTGCTCACCGAATGCAACTTGTTAGATTAGTTCCGCTGTCATCTGTTTCTTGATTAATCTCTACTATCATGTCCTTCCCTTTCTTCCTCCCCGCTCGGTACCTAGGAGCCATGGGGGAAGGGGTGGGGGATGATAGGGATTAGTCTTTATGACTAACGGTTTTCGAACCGCATCATTAAGGGGATCGTGGAGCCCAGCATGGAGGAGCAGCCCCAGAGATCGGTGCGCCTAGAGATGGGGCAGTCTAGCTCCGGAGTTCATACAGCCGGGACCGTGAGTCTCGACCCTGAGTAGTATCTGTTTTAGCTTCCGCATGAGTGATATTGTAGTGAGGACATGATGTACCAGGCATAAGCCCGCATTTATAGTACTTTGATGTTTTCTGTGGACACTCCCTTCGTGGAGATTTTTATTCTATATATGTGAACTATTGTTGTGGACTGCATTGCTCTTACTTCATTTATTGAGCTACCTTTCAGTGATCGAATTGGCCGGCAGAATCGGCGCCTTGTGGTGATAACCCTTTGAAAGTGAAGGGATAGATACTACTCTAGAGGGGGGGTGAATAGAGTTATCAAATTTTGCACAGACAAAACTTAATATTTTACCCAACTCCCTTGGAGTGAAGTGCGGAATGAAAAGATTATAGATATTGATTTAACCTTAAAGCCTAACACAAGTGATGTGTACAAACACAAGCTAACTGTAATTACAGTTAAGCTTGGAAAAACCTAATCAGCAACTAGCAACCTAGTTATATCTAATCACAGCCACAATGCAGGAATTAAACAGTGGAATCCAGACGACACAAGGAAATTTATAGTGGTTCCCCAAATAACTTGGGTACGTCCACTCTTCTACCCACATGGTAGGAATCCACTCAGGTTTTTGATCAGGTGCCCTGCCACCAACAGAATCTGATTCAGGTAGATTCAGAAACCCTTTAGACTTTTGATCAGGTGTCTAAAAACCAAGCACAGGTTTTTGATCAGGTGCCCTGCCACCAAGGGATACTTTTGAAGGGAGTAATAACCCTGTACAGGAGGGGGAAGAAGGTTAAGATGTCTTCTCTATTTTTCAATAGATTAGAGAAGCACAAAAAGCTTGCATTGAGCTAGAATGCTCTAAAGAATCAAGGCTCCCCCTGGCTCAAAGATGTCCAGGTGAAGTCTTGCTTCAGTGCAGAAAAACTCTTCAGAAAGTTCTGAAGGAAAGAGCTACAGGAAGAAAGTAAATAATAAAATCAAAGTTCTTCAAGCAGCTATCTTCTTCTTCTTCTTCTTCAAAGGAACTCTGAGTTAGATCTTCCTGAAAGCAGGAGAACTCAGGTTGAAGAAGAGATGAAGATCTTAACACTTCTCAGTTAGATGGAGATTGTTGAGAGCACGAAGCTTGAGCTTGATGAGGGCTTGAGAATGAACAACTGGATAGCTATTAGCTTCTATTAACTAGCTTGAATCCTTCTTCAAAGGGTTCTTTATATAATCATCAGCAAGCAACGGCTCTCTTCCATTTGAATTATTTGTCTTCTTCTAAGCCTTGAGACCTGGGCTGTAAATATCAAGAAGACAGAAATATCTCTGCAGCAAAACATTCTATAAAGGGAATAAATCACTTTCTAAGAAGCTGCAGGCTTAAATCAGATAACAGAAGGACTAAATAAAGTCACATCAGAAATAATCTCTTTATAGCAAAAGAAGACTTTTCAGTCTAACGGCTATAAAGGGCTGTCAGCAGATAAAGTAAATTAAAATGACAGCTAATAAGACAAACAACTTTATCTTAAAAAGATTTGACTCAGGCAAAAGAGATGGAGCAAATATTGCCTGGTTATATTATCATACAGCTTAAAATACTGTGCCAGAAAATGTATTAAATAATTAAATATAATAAATAAATACAAAATACAAAGGCAGACAGAAAACGTCGAACGACCTTCGAAGATCGTCGAACGGCGCACGGAGATCGTCGAGCTATCGGGCAGATAGTCGAACGATCCAGATAGTCGAACTATCGAAGAAGATAGTCGAACTACCCCGGCAGATAGTCGAGCTATCAGAACAGATAGTCGAACTATCAGATAGTCGATCTATCTAGGACAGATAGTCGAACTATCAAGCGCACAGAGATAGTCGACCTATCAAGCAGATAGTCGACCTACCTTAGAAAACAGATAGTCGATCTATTAGAAGATAGTCGAACTATCAGAACAAACCAGATAGTCGATCTATCAGCAGATAGTCGAACTATCAGCGCAGAACAGATAGTCGAACTATCAACAGATAGTCGAACTATCAGCGCAGAACAGATAGTCGAACTATCAACAGATAGTCGAACTATCAGCGCAGAACAGATAGTCGAACTATCAACAGATAGTCGAACTATCAGCGCAGAACAGATAGTCGAACTATCAACAGATAGTCGAACTATCAGCGCAGAACAGATAGTCGAACTATCAACAGATAGTCGAACTATCAGCGCAGACAAAGCGTCGACCAACTGATAGACGATCGTCGATCAGCCGATAGACGATAGTCGAACGGCGTTCGACTATAGTCGAACGAAAAACCTACTTAACCAAATTCTCAATTTGGAAAAGCGAGGACCCTACAGCTAGACTTCTAACCATTGACCATAGATATTTCTTGGGTCAAGGGGCACAAAGGAGAGGGCTAAACTCAAATCAAACTAGGGTACCAACAATCTCCCCCTATTTGAGTTAAGTCTCTCAAAATCTAAAACAGCTAGAAATAGAACACTAAAAATAAATTCAGCAAATAGTTAACAATAAACTGGCAGATTATCAATCAGATAAACAAATAATCAAATATATCACAGCAGTTTAATCAAACTATTAAGAATCTTTAGAGTCTGGTAAAGGATCAGAAGAACTAGAAACAAAGGAAATTTTTCTTAGAGGGTCATCTGATTCTTTCTTTGACATCTTCAGGTCCTGAGCACCAATGATCTTCAGTTCTGTAGCTCTAGGGACAACAGCTTCAGGATGTTTTTCCATGTATTTTGCTGGATCAAAAATCTCAGGATTTACTTGGAATTTTTCAAATTCTTTCTTTCTGTAGGCTGACATGGTAGTAAAACCAGTCGTATCTTTACCTTCGGCTCTTGCTTTTCTTATTTGGGCTGCTCCTACAAGTTCTTGAAAGCGAGCCATCCTAAAGTTAGGATCGAGCTCAGGATTTTCATATACGGGCTCAGGAGAAGCAGCATCAGCTATTATATCTAGATAAGACATTAGAGAATACTTAGCAGAGAGGGACTTGCTAGAAGGTTTTAAAACACAGTAAACTATTTACCTTTAGATACAGTTTCCTCAGTCTGAACTGGAGATGGAGATGAAATTCTCTTCTTTGGAGAAGGAGGTGGGGAAAAGGTTGGTCTTTGAGCCACAACCTCCTTCATTTGTCTTTGAGAACCATAAGATGATTTGCCTTGAGAGCTTTGATGACCTTGTCTTGGTTGGGGCTGAGCAGACGCAGATTTTGCAGAGGAGGCAGTAGGATGAGCTGAAAGGTTCCCAGAGGCTCCTGCACCAGGAGGTGGAGGAGGGGGACCTCTGGGAGTCCATCTTGAGATAGGACTGTCATACCTCTTGGTTCTTTTTCTTTCTTTTTGCTGATTCTTCGAAAACCACATCCAAAGCTTAAAATCCTTTGATTTGGGGTCAATGCCCTTCAAAATGTAATAGGGAGTGTCATTATCCTTATTTGGAGGTGGAGGAGGAGCAGCTTTTCTTTTCTTTGCAGCAGATTTCTTTTTCTTTGACTTCTCAGACATATCAGAATCATCATCATCAGAATGGGATGATGGAGGGTTCTCATACGGATCATAGGCTTCTGAGACAGCCTTTTCTTTAAGCTTTAGAGCAGATTTTTCTCTTTCCTCTTCCATGGCATCCAGAGCCAGAAGGGAGTCTAAATCTAAACCAGGAGAGTCATCCCAGATGGATGACTTTTCAAATTGCAAATCTTTCTCTTTCTCTTTTAAAGATTGAACTCTTAATTCCCATGCTGCTCTTGCTTGAGCTTCTTCCAAACTCAGAACAGGAGAGTCAACTTTGACTTCCTCTTTCTCAGACTCATCTTCTTTATTATCTAAGAAGGATTCCAATTCAAGGTCTACTTGAGTAGCAGGAATACTTGGGTCAGCCTCAGAAACTACTGCTATGATTTGAGCAGTTACATCTTCTTTAATAATATCTGTAAAATTATGAATACATATCTGCTAAATAAGCTTGAATCATTCCTTCAAGGTATTCACATACTATCAAATTAATCGACTCATCAACAAAACGAATGAAAGAGTTACCTTCATATTTAACCATTTCCCATGATTCATTCAGATAAGAAGTTATAACTCCTTCCAGGAATCTAGCAATCATAGGAGTGGAAAGATCTTCTAAGCAAACCTTAACTGCAATCTCAGATAGCAGGATTCCATCTGCTATTTCCTTCTCAGACAAAACTGGAGCTAAAACTTTCTCAGCAGGAGCTGTTTCTTCCTGGGCTGGAGCTATTTCTTCCTCAGCTGGATCTATCTCTTTCTCAGCTGTCATGACAACATCTGGAACTATTTCTTCCTGAGCAGATACTTCCTGGGCAGACATAACTGAATCTTTAAAGCTGGAGGAGAGGCAGGATGATCTGAGGCATCTTCATTGAACATCTCCCCCTGCCTGATTTCAGTGGATACTGAAACCAGGCCCCTAGAGGAAGATGGCTCAGCAGATTTAGTAAGGGATTTGATGGAGGCAGACAAAAGATCATTGGAGGCTGCAAGGGGAGCGATTGCCTCGTCAATCATGGTTTTGATTGACGGGGTAATCAGCTCCACAATGCGGGAGATAAGCTCTGGAGAGATTTCAAAAGATGAAGGATGAGAGGTGGATGGAGCTGCAACAGATATGGTAGTGGTGCTGGGATGATGGACAGGGGATCGAGCAGGAGATGGAGCAGGAGAGTTTATTGGGGAATGAATTGGAGAATGAATTGGAGATACAGGAGGAGTAAGAATTCTCTCTGATCCTAACAAATCAAAGCTAGGAGCAGATATCCTAGCCAGATGAGCAGGTAGAGGAGAGGCTGGAGGAGACAGAGGAACAACCGTAGTTGTTTCAGGAGCAGCAGAGGAAGAGGGTCGTACCTCAGCTGAAGTTGATGGTACTTCAACTGAGGCAGACGGCAATGCAGAGGAGGAGGAAGGAAGAGCTGAGCCAGCTTCAACAGGTTGAGGAGCGACTGATGCAGTCCTTGTGTCCTCAGATGTAGCTGGAGCAGATTTCACAAACGTCCTCTTCCACTTAGAGAACAAGTGGGGATCCATCTTCTTGCTGGCGTTGATTGTTGTTGCAGTGGAACTCAGCAGCTGGGGATATTTCTCTTTAAGGAAAATTCCAATAACCCTTCCTAGGGTGACTTCCTTCTTACCAGTCTTCTTCCTGATTAAATCAAACAAAATAGCTGCCCAATCTATCCTTTTTCGATTAACAATTGCACACATGAGTGCGAATTGCTGCCTTGTTATATTGTCGTGGGCAGAGTGCTTACCCAGGAGCACTTTTCCGACTACCTCAGCGAGGAACTTGATCTTGAAGGGGAATTTTACCTTGAGCAGCTTGGTGGGAATGCCCTCAGCATGTCCCAGCTCAACCAGCATTCTTCCAAATTCCTGAGCATCTTGCTCATAATCCTCTTCACCAATAACTAAACCAAAAATATCAGATAAGACGGCCGGAGTCAGGATAACTTCTTCTCCGCCTATGGTACCAGTCATCGATTCGTCTGTGGAAGACGACGTGAAAGCCCATTCTTTTATTTCTGGAATGTTGATCTTAATCCTTTCAGACATTAACTTCTCCAAACCTTGATCCCTGCAGAGCTGGAGAACTTCCACGATTCCGGCATCGCAGCTGCTGAATGCTTCAAAATCCACACTGAATCCTGCATCAAACTTTACTACGGCTAGAACAGCTGGGGAAATCGCCATGGATTCGCCGGAGAAAGCACGAGAAAGCTGGAGAGAACGAAGAAGACGAAACGCCCGGAAATCGCAAGCGGGAAAGCAGAATGCGAAAGGGCACGCTCCGTCGACGATAAAGCAAAAGATCTTTTAACCTAGGTCGACTATCGGCTTTATATTGGACCGGATATAGTCGATCTATTAAAAAGATACTTGACCCGATAGTCGAACGGCCGTTCGACGATCGGCTCAGAAGCAGAGTAGTCGAACCATCGTTCGGCTATTTCTGGCTTCACACGCAACAAGCTGTCGTCGTTCAGAGATCGACGATGAGCTCAACCTGTTCGACGATGGTCGAACGTCGATCGACGATCTTCAAACAGATAAGCTATCATTCACCAGAGGTCGATGATAGGCTCAATCCGTTCGACGATCTTCGATCATCGTTCGACGATCTTCAAGCAGATTTCAACAAAGGCAGATATAGTCACACTTAGTCTCGTCCATTAATCATGCCTAGTTGAACTAAAAAGAACAGATTCTTCTGTTCATCTAAAGGCTTGGTGAATATATCACCTCTCTGAAACTCAGTGGATATGAACTCAAGACAGATCTTGTTCTTTTCCACACAATCTCTCAGGAAATGGTGCCTAATCTCAATGTGCTTGGTTCTAGAGTGGTGCACTGGATTTTGTGCAATAGAAATAGCACTGGTACTATCACACATGATCTTGGTGTTCTTGTGTGAGTAACCATAATCCACAAGCTGGTTTTGAATCCACAGGATCTGTGAACAACAACTGGCAGCTGCTATATATTCAGCCTCAGCAGTTGAAGTTGAGACAGAAGCCTGCTTCTTACAGAACCAAGAGACCAATCTCTCTCCCAGGAACTGGCAAGTTCCTGAGGTGCTCTTCCTGTCAACTCTGCAACCAGCATAGTCTGAATCAGAATATCCAATTAATTCAAACTCTGACTCAGCTGGGTACCAAAGTCCTAGATTTGGACATCCTTTTAGGTATCTCAGGATTCTCTTTAGAAGAATCAGATGAGATTGCTTGGGGTTGACCTGGAATCTAGCACAAAGGCATGTAGCAAACATTATATCTGGCCTACTTGCAGTTAGATATAATAGGGAACCAACAATGGCCCTATAATTCTTTTGATCAACTGGCTTGCCGTGATCATCAGAATCAATAACTACATTAGTAGCCATGGGTGTAGGCATTGCTGAAGCATCAGCCATCCCAAATTTCTTTACCAATTCCTTGGCATATTTGGATTGGGAGATGAAGATACCATCAGCATCTTGCTTAACTTGGAGACCAAGAAAGTAAGACAGCACACCCATACTACTCATCTCAAACTTAGAATGCATCAAGTTGGAAAACTTTTTGCACAGTTTGGGATCAGTGGAGCCAAAAATAATATCATCTACATACACCTGAACTAACAGGATTGTGTCCTTGTGATGCTTGACGAAAAGGGTTCTATCAACTACTCCCCTAGTGAAGTTGTGCTCTAACAGGAAACTAGCTAAGGTCTCATACCAGGCCCTAGGAGCTTGCTTTAGTCCATAAAGAGCTTTCTGCAACTTAAAAACATGAGAAGGCTGAGTTGAAGAAACAAACCCTGGTGGTTGTTCAACAAACACCTCTTCCTTAAGCTCACCATTTAGGAATGCACTTTTGACATCCATTTGGAACACCTTAAACTTCATGAAGGCTGCATAGGCCAAGAAGATCCTTATTGCTTCTAGCCTTGCAACAGGAGCAAAGGTTTGGTCATAGTCTATACCTTCCTCCTGTCTGTAGCCCTGAGCTACAAGCCTAGCTTTATTCCTTACTATGATTCCATTTGCATCTAACTTGTTTCTATACACCCACTTGGTGCCTATGATCAGTTGGCCTTTAGGTCTTGGAACCAAAGTCCAAACTTTACATCTCTCAAATTGATTGAGCTCCTCTTGCATTGCAATGATCCAGTGGGGATCTAGCTCTGCATCTTTAAAGGTGAGGGGCTCAACCTGTGAGAGGAAACAAGCATGCATCACATCCTGTCTTAATTGGTGTCTAGTTTGTACACCAGCTGATATGTCTCCAATCACTTGAGATGTGGGGTGATCTCTAAGTGTGACAATATCAGCAGGTGGGATGTGATCTTCAGCAATAGTTGGGATTAATTCCTCAGGAGGAATTTGATCTACTGTTGGTGGTACAACAACAGCTTCAATAGCTTCAGCAATGTCTTCATCACTGTCTGATTCAGTGATCTGAAGAGTTGATAGTTGAAGAATTTCTTGAGGGGCATCAGGTACCTGCAAAGAACTGGAGGAAGGAGAATTTTCTTTCTCCTTGTAAAACATCTGATGCTCATCAAATGATACATGCACAGATTCTTCTATCTTACAGGTAGATTTGTTATAAACCCTATAAGCTTTGCTTACTTGGGAATATCCAAGCATAATTCCCATTGAAGCTTTTGCTTCAAATTTTCTAATATATTCTTTATTATTATTATGAATATAAACAATACAACCAAAAACTCTAAAGTAATTAATTTTTGGTCCTATTCTCTTGAACGATAGGAATACTTGCCTTATCGATTTAGAATTGCGCTCTAGCTTGAATTTTAAGCATCAAGGTTCAACTAATCTTATGTGTACCGAACAAACTTTCATTCTCAAATCGCATCGCCTAAGACATGCATTGGGTTATGAACCCTGCTATTGAATTTCATTGCAATCTGGAAGAGTTATATTGTCCTCTATTGAGGGTTGCATTCTAATATTTTACTAATGAGTGGTCGATTTGTCTTATGCGCCTCTCAGCTAACTAAAGAACAAAAAATATTAAAAACTATATATTGATTATATAACCTCAATAATTTGATCAAAGGTAAATGGTAAGCATTCTACAAAATTAAGAAAATGAAGTCTAAATCAAGGCCAAATTGCTTCATCCTCTTATCATCTTGATTGAGTACTATAGAAATTAGTTACTCATGGAGATGGAGAAATCATCAATATAAAAGTAAGACAATGAAAAAGAGGAGGGAGTAAGGAGAAGACCACTAAAATTTTACTAATTGAAATAATATGCACAAGATCTAATGAAATACACGTAAAATGAAATTGCAAACTAGAATTAGAGTTATAGAAGAGTACAAGAGCACTAAAAATGTAAAAAAGTATAAGGAAATGCAAATTGGACTCAAAAATTTGATCCCTGGTTCGCTGGAGGAGCTGTCTTTTATTTCTAAAAAAAAGTACATGTTACACGCCTCCTGGTCATGCCCGTGACATAAGGGCTTGTTTAGGCCATGAATGCTGAAGGTGGAACAGACACAATATAGATTTAACTCGGGGAGTTTTGTCTAGGGCACGCCCCTTGTTCATGACCATGACCTACGACGTGTCTTCTCTTTTTCGGCTTCTAGCAGAAACTTTTGGTGGGTTAGGCATGTATCGGCTAATCCGCGTGATTTACACAAGTATGACTATGATTGTCACAGGTATGTCTTGGGTGTGATCTAGGGAGCGCAGTCTGAGTCACCAGAAGGCGAGTTACAAGCACTGTCTAAAATTTATGTTCATTAGTCATGGGCATGCCCCTTAAGAGTCATAGGCGTGACTTGGGCATGTAATTTTAATTGACATAGCATGACTTTCTGGATCGAATGAAGAGTTCAAGTCATGACCTACTATTTAGGCCTTAGTACACGACCGTGACTGAGGCTTATAATTTGACTTTTCTTTTCTTTTTGCTCCAAATTCACTCCTGAACCAGCCAATTTGCTTTAACTTGTTATTTGCAGCCCAGTTTAAATGGAAATCAGAAAAAAATCATGTTTTAGATTAAAATCAGAATAAAACTAACATTATTTAATTAATTAAATACAAAAAAAATGAGTTAAAATAAGGATACTTTAAGCCCTATCAATGATGGTGTTAGTGATGTTGGTAATATTGACCTCAATATTCCAGGATTTGAAGAAGCATCTCTTATAATGATAAGTGCATATTGTCTTTGATGGTATATTTGTTTAAATCTGTTGGGTTTTGTTATACGTCACAATACTTTTGCACATCAGAAATTAGGAATAAGAAAACCCAAAAGAGTTCGGATATAGCGATTAACATTAATAAAGAAGTAAAGTGCACTAAATAAAATTTTACCTTTGAGGGTTTGAGTCAATACTCAACCAAGGTGCTCCGATTGATTCCAATGAACGGCAACGGCTTGAGTTCCGAGCAAAGAATAATGTCCATGCCTCTACAGGTGATCCACACGAGCACGGAGAACCCTAAACTTTTGAAGCACAAGATCTAGATCGGAAGAGATTTTGCCCTCAACATTTCCACAGACTGCTAGATTTGTTTAAGGAGAGGTGGTAAAGACAAGTACGATGCTTAGGAAATAATTTCCGGCGATGTACAAGGACGAAAGAAAATTGGTGGCGAGATCGACATTTACGGCCTTGCGGAAAAGTTCCGTTAGGTTGGGAGAAGCTAACTCGTTATTAGGTCTAATATGTATCGTGTCTTTCTAGGTTTACTGTACATAACATTTATATACAAAGTACCGAGTCAACCCATACAAGAAGACCTTGCCGAACTGGACTTAGAGGAAATAAACCGGATGAAATAGAAAACTTCGAGTATCATGTCGATATTCGACGAATCAACACTTGACTCCACGAATCGTTGAGTATTCCCATTGATATTCGACGAATCAACACTTGAATCGACGAATCGTTGAGTATACTCATTGATATTCGACGAATAAACACTTGACTCGACATATCATTCAGTGTACTCAACGCACTCAACGCCTCAACACCAAATTCGTCGAATCAACAATTGACTCGACGAATCGTTAAGTAAACTCATTGCAGACAATGCACTCAACTCCATCATTCAACGAGTAAACATTTAACTCGACGATGGCGTCGAGTGGTCTCAATACTTTCCACGCAAATCGACAAGTAAGTATTTGACTCGATGAAGGCTTCGAGTGGTCTCAACGCACTAAATGCCTGGTTGAGAAGACTTGATACACTCAATGCCATCATTCGATGAATCAACCATTGACTCGACTAATAATTGAGTGGTCTCAACACTCTCAACGCAAACTTGACAAATCAACACTTGACTCGACGAAAGCTTTGAGTGGTCTCGATGCACTCAATGCAAGGTAAAGTCCAGTCCTTCATTCATCTCATGTTAGTGCTTGGCCCTTCACTCATCACATGAGAAAGACAAACATAATCCAATCATCCAAATTCACAAAACGCTCTTATGTGCGACCCCATAGTCTCATATTTTGTTGGCAATGAGGTTACATGTTTGATCGCTTCCAGATCACCATGGTAACACGAACAAAATCTATGCAGGAACTCTATTATTTATTTATTATACAACCCCATATTCGATGAGCGAAGTCACTCAAGCAGCAAGCCTCCCTACCCCTGGTATTCGCCGAGCTGACCGCATAAGCCAGCGCCTTGGCATCAAGTGAAGCGAGTTCCCTCGATGCCTTCTGCCCTTGGGGTCGGTAAGGCGTGTTCAATCGACGGCTTCCGCCCTTGGCATCGAGTGAGGAGAGTTCACTCGATGTCTTCGTCCTTTGACGTTGAGTGAGGTGAGATCACTCGATTGCTTCCTCCTTTGGCGTGGAGTGAGGCGAGTTCTGTCAGCACTTTTCGCCTAAGGCATCGAGTAGGCGATGGGGTCATCACGAGCTGGGTTGGGCAAGTCAGGCAGTCCAGTCCTAGGCGAGTCGAGAGGGAGGCGAGAGCTCGACATCCTCGTCGACTCACCCAAGCAGGGTGCGATGGAAGTGGGTCTAGTGGAGCAAGTTGGCTCTCACTCGCCCCTTACTCTCAGCAGCCGGCGAGTGGGGAAGGTAGGGCTTGGACTTGCCAAGGGCCCTAGGGAGGCGGCGAGTGCCAGCCCCTTTGAGCACTCATCGCCCGATGCGATTGGAGGTTTTTGAGGGCCACTCGCCTAGTGATCTTTGTTGTATTTTTACCTTTTTACCCCTGCCGACCTGCCCATAGCCTTTCAGAATAGAGGAGTTACATTGTTGGCAGGCCACCTTGTACTGCATATAGCCATTCAAAACAGCGATGTTACACTATTGGCAGACAACCTTCTGAAAACTATAAATAGACACAAGGGGGCACCTCAAAAAGAAAGCTTTCAACCATTCCCGTCTCCTTACTCTCTTATCTTCTAGGGCTTTCTAAGGTGCCTTTAGCTCAGCATAGGTTAAGGAGGTGAAACGCTCTAATATCTTTCGACTGTGTGGTGGGACCTCATGCTGGAGCCTTGGTTTTGCTCTGGTTCTAATTCTATGGTCTTTCAAGCTTGGTAGTGAGAAGTAAGTGTGTGGTCATCCCTTCCCCAAGGGTTCAAACTCCATAAGAAGACGAATTTTGGTTTCAACATATTTGATACGGTGAGCGTGGAGAGTAATCGGTACCGAAAATCTTCTCTGAGTTCAATGGCTGGAGGTGAAGGACAGGCGGGGCAAGTTTTGTTCTTCGGCTCGGCAAGAGCGGGACGATCTAGCGAGGCGGAGGAGCGAGATCACTCGACTTGCTTGGGAAGGGGAGGCAGCCCCTTCAGCGAGTTAGTATTATCTGGCCCAGTTCCATAGGTGTTTCGTGAGCCGGAGAAGTCCTACTACATCGGAATGGACGACCCAGTTCAACACATACAGTGCTTTGAGGATGTGGTCTCGATCTGATAGATGTCAGATGCGTTCAAGTGCAGGCTCTTCGCCATCACCCTTAAGGAGATGGCAAAAATTGGTTCCACCAACTGCCAGTAAGTTCCATCTACTTTTTTGACGACCTACGTCAGGGGTTCATGTTGAGGTTCACCACTTCCAAGAAGAGGAAGAAAGAGTCCGAGTCTCTATTTTACATCAAGCTGGGGTTGAACGAGACGTTAGGGAGCTAAGTGGAATGGTTCCAAAAGGAGGTCCTCCAGGTCCAAGAGATGTCAGGCCATACCTTGATGATGTCCTTCACCCTGGGGCTGCAATAGGGATTCTTCAAGATAGAGCTGAAGATGGTGCCTCCTTGATATCTCCTTCGAGGAGCTAATGGAGAGGGTTACATTAGAAGTCGACGGGGAGGCATCGAACCCCGAGTTTGCAAGGAAGTTGGCCAGGTGGGCCGAAGAGGAGGAGCTGAGAGGTGGCAAAGGGCACGAGGTGCGGAGGCCCGAGCCCAGGTAGAGGGAACAAAAATAATAGTAGCAGTTGAGGTGGGGGCTTTAGGAGCCGAACAATCGGCTCAGGTGGAGGTGGAAAGAGTGGAACGACCAGGGCTAGAAGGGAGGTTTCCAAGGAGGAGACAACCATTAGGGGCCCAGGGTCAGCTCAAACATCTAGGACAGAGGCAGGGTAAGAGGCCTCCTCTCCCTGATCAACATCAGGCTATAGTAATAGCCATGGGGAGGAGGAGGAGATCCTAGTAGTGGAGAATGCAAGGAGGAAGGACGGGGCTGGCCTATTGAGACTTCTATCAGGAGGAGGTCCATGCCATGACCATGTGCTCGGAGTTCCTCGAGATGAGGTGAAATAGTGAGCAATAACAGCAACTCTGCCAGGAAGTAGGGATCGAGGAAGTCTTGCCTGGTGCAGAGGAGCATAAGTGTGAGGACCGGGCCGATGTCGGAGGCCGCGAAGGGATCAAAGTGATCCACGAGCGGGGGGAGGGGGGAGTTGAGGCCGCCCTCAAGGCAATCCTCCATACTATGTACCACCGGAGCGTTGCTTCAACGTCTCTGGCCCCACCCCCAGAGGACAATATTATATTCTCAAAGAAGGACATGCCGGATCATGAGGATGCATTTTGCGACCTGCTTGTGATCCAAGCCGCGGTCAAAAATTTTACCGTCTCTCAGATCCTCAGTGATAACGAGAGCTCAGTTAATGTCACCTTCAATAAGGCATTCGTGGCGATGAAGGTGGAGGCCAAGAGAGTGTTGGCCTCGGATGGGCCTCTATTCAGATTCTCCGGGGAGAGGAAGGAGGTAGAAGGAGGAGTGGAACTTCATGTCACTCTTGGGGGGCAGTCCCGAAACAGCAGGTTTGTCAAAATGGATGCTGCTAGCAGTTACAACGCCATATTCCGATGACCCCTAATTAGCGCCTTCCGTTGCGTGCCCTCTTCCTTCCACAAGTGCCTCAAGTTCAACGTTGAATGAATTCAACTCCGGGTCCGCGGAGACCCTAATGTTGCAAGGGAGTGCTATGTTAAGACAGTCAACACTATCTCCTAGCAGGAGAGAGCAAAGGAGATGGAGAAGAGGATGGAGGAAGAGTCCAGGTAGGAGGCTGGATCGGGAGTAGAGGAGATGGAGGTGGAGGAGAAAGAGACCTACACCCGGGTGGAGGTGGTAGAGGAAGTGCTGGAGGAGCAGGCCAAGGTGATGGCCATGGAAGAAGTTGAGGAAGAAGTTCTGGCCCTAGGAGAAGGGGCCATGGGCGAGTGAAGAGATTTGTCCCGGCTGGAAGCTGCAAAGGAGATGGTGGATATTGAGGTCCTCACTTAAGAAGGTGGGGTGGAGATGGTGTAGATCATGGGGGGCTGAGTCTAGAGGACCAGGGGAGGATGCTGGAGTGAATCCCAAAGAACGACGACATCTTCGCATGGGGCACGACTGATATTCCAGGGATCGATGGAGATATCGCCAGATATTCCCTCAACTAGATCCCAAAGCTCATCCCATTCAGCAAAAAAAGAGGTCTACCGCGGATAAGCTGGTCGAGCCCATCCGGGAGGAGTTGGGTAAGCTCCTCAAAGCCGGATTCATTTCAAAGATACAGTATCAAGGCTAGGTCTCCAATGTTGTAATGGATAAAAAAGGAGACAGCCGCTGGAGGATGTGTGTTGATTTCTCTCGTCTTAATAAATCATGTCCTAAAGATTGTTACCCCTTACCTCAGATAGACGTGCTTGTTGACTCAGCCGTCAATTTTTTTGTAATGAGTTTCATAGATGCTTTTTCCGGTTATCATCAAATCAAGATACACCCGCTCGATATAAAAGATGTCTCCTTCATCACCGGGGATGGGTGCTTCTACTACAAGATGATGCCTTTTGGGCATAAAAATGCTGGGGAAACATATCAAAGGATGATGGATCTGGTCTTCCAAGAGCAGAAGGGGAGGAACCTGGAGGTGTATGTGGATAATCTCATGATCAAGAGTTAGGATGTGGGCTCTCATATCCGGGACCTGGAGGAGACCTTCAGTACTTGCGGAAATACCAAATTAGGCTAAACCCTTGAAGTGTGTCTTTGGAGAAAGAAGGGGTAAGTTCCGAGTCCATCTCCTTACTCTCGCAGGTATAGAGCCTAACCATGATAAGGTAAGGGCCATCATGGAGTTGAAATCGCCTCGGAATGCCAAGGTGGTCCAGAGGCTGACGGGGAAGTTAGTAAGGCTTAGCAACTTCCTCTATCAGGCAGGAGAGAAGTACTGACAGTTCTTTATGGCGCTAAGGGTAAATCAGAAGTTTTAATGGTTTAAGTAATACGAGGAGGCATTCCATGCCATGAAGAGGAAGCTGACCTTGGCCCCATTGCTTCTGTGACTAAAGGAAGGGGAAAATCTATACCTGTATCTTGGGGTTAGGGTCGGGGCCATGAGATCTGTCCTAGTCCAAGAAGAGGGTAAGAAGCAGTCGCCGATCTACTACGTGAGCAGGGTCTTGAGAAAGGCGGAGCTCTGATACCTTATTCTGGAAAAGTTGGCCTTTTCTTTGGTCATCTCTGTTCGGAGGCTAAGACCTTACTTCCAGGCACACTCCATCCGAGTGGTGACTGACCACCCCCTCCACAACATCTTTAAGGGGTTAGAGCATTCGAGATGAGTGGTAAAGTGGTCGGTGGAGCTGAGTTAATTTGATATATCTTTTGTTCCCCGCCTCTCAATCAAGGCACAAGTGATGGATGACTTTCTGGCTGATTATGTGGTTGAAGTGGTGGACGCCGAGCTCACTCATCTAGTACCTTGGAGGGTGAAGGTGGATGGCGCGTCGGGAGGCATTCCTTGTGGGTAGGGGTGATCCTGGAGAGCACCCAGGGAACAAAGATCGAGCAGACAGTGGTTGTTCACTTCCCCATTACCAACAACCAAGCCGAGTATAAAGCAGTGATAGTAGGGTTGCGTCTGGCCAGGGAGCTGGGGGTGTAGGATATGCAGGTGCTTACGGACTCCTGGTCGTGGCTAACCAGATCAATGGTGAGTTTGTGCCCAAGGAGCCTAATCTCCAGTTGTACTTAGCCAATATAAAGAGGGTCATCAACATATTTCAAACATTCTTTATCCGGTACGTGTCACAATAGGAAAATAAGTGGGTGGATCAGTTAGCCAAGCATGGACCCCGAGTTGGAGGTACCATCACCAAATTGTTCCGCTTTTCCATCAAAAAGGGAGAGTTGATGGAGGTTGACCAATGCCCCTCGTGGATAGACCCTTTTGCAACCTTCCTATCTACGGGGGAGTTCCCAGAGGGTATGGATAAAAAGAAATTCAAGAACAAGTCGGCATACTACCTCATACACGACGGGCAGTTGTATAGAAAGACCCTCTCAGGATTGCTGGCACATTGCGTAGCGGAGGGAAAAGTTTAAAAAATTTTGGAAGGAGTCTTTTCCGGAGAGTGCAGGAGTCATTCAGGAAGTAGGGCATTGGAGGGGAGGATTGTAACATCCCTCAAACAACTAGACCCCCAAGAGTGGTTTTGTCATGGCAAGGGCATGACAAAACCCTAGGAAGCCCCAAAAGACCAAGTGAACCTAAAAAAGAATGTGAGATCACCATGCTCTACAATTAGCACATTTCAAATTTTGTCCCTAGGGTTTGACTTTAGGGTTTTAACTTGACTCTAGGACCCTACCACAACTTCCCTAGCCCTTTAAGGGCCCATTAGATCACTAAGGACCCATTAGGGCCAACCCTAGAGGCCAAGCTAATCAAAGTCAACCCTAACCCTAATTAGGTCAAACTAGTTCGCCCATGGTCAATTGCCCCCCCCCCCCCCCCCTTAGCCAAAGGGACCCACCTAGACCTTCCTAAGCCCTAAGGGAGGCCAATGGGCCACCAAGGACCCATTAGGGTCAACCAAGGAGGCTAAGTTGACCCAAGACAATCCTAGCTTTAATTTGGTCAAAGTACCCTTCATAAAGGTCAAGTGACCCCCAATGTGCCAAACCCACCCCACCAAGGTCTCCCTAGACCTTAGGAGAGGCCATGGAGTCATTCATCACCTCTACGATTACTTAGGGCACCTAATGTGGCATAGGTTTGAGCTAACCCCCTTTAAGTTAACTTAACCCAAATAGGCTAACTCAAGCTCAAACCCAAATCCATTTTTGATAGCTTCATTTTAATCATCTAGATTGCTTTAGGGGGTGTAACTTGACTGAATTAATCCATCAATTTCAGCCAAGGTGACTAGGAGAGAGAAAAGCTCCACTTTCCCTTAATAGAGGAGAAAGAAATTGGGAGGAAGAGCATTCATGGCCAAGGGAGACCAAGGTCCCCTATCTTCATCTCCAAAGCTTTGATTCTATTCCCTATTCATTATAAAGAAGGCCAGGGGTCATTTTGGTGGTTGTTCAATTGCCAAAATATTGTAAACAACCTTGGCAGAAACCTCTTCATTAGACTTTAATGGAGTAATGAAGAAAGATCATTCCCCTCCCCATTCCGATTCTTTAAAAAGACTCCCCAGACCCAGAGGAGTCGTTTAAACTCTGTCCTCGACGAAAAGAGTCCTTCCACAGTACTGTTGCAGAACTCCAGCGACTCCTCCACTATAAATGGAGACCCGACAATTTGCACAGCTGCGCTCCACCCAGAGGGTCGATTTATCCCCCTCTCCCTCAGTGCTAGGATACTAGATTAAATAGGAGAGATATCGGGATCAATTGAGCCCGATCAAGTTAGATTTTTCCCAAAATTTTCGAGCTTTTCTCACCTCTCGTGTTTGACAGAAACTACCTCTCCGGTGGCTGTGCCGCCGCTTAGCGATAGCCACCACCTCAACGAAGGTGGTGGAGGCAGTGGCCGACCGGGGAAATGGCCGAGTGGCCAGCGGCAGTGCTTGGAAAGGGATCTAGGATGGGGCAATCTCAGCCATAGGCTGGAGGTTGATGATGTCCATCTTTCGCATGATTTGCGACGCCTCCAATTTAATCTTAAGATTAATTAATTCCTTCTATTTGAATTTTGTCACATTAATTTTAGTTAATGTTTCTATTTATTAAAAATACTTAGAGGCTTCTACAGAAATAGTGGTCAACACAAAAGTTGTAGCCCTTGAGGTCTATTTTAATTTAAATTTTGTTTCAGCTAATTTGGCTCAGTGGTCTGACCTCAGAACCCAAAATGGTGCAGTCTATACAACAATTCCAAATGACGAACCATTTCATCTAACCCCACGTACCTTTGCATGCACGGCCTTTGTCCATACTTTCACTTAGACAAGATAAACTCTCCCCTCGTGCTATGAAATATATCTTTCTAGACTACTCTCCCACTCAAAAGGGATATCGTTGTTATGATCCTCTTTTCCGAAAATAATATGTCTTTTCTGACATCAACTTCTTCGAAACTATTCCATATTTTCCAGATAGTTCTCCATCTTCGCCGCCTACTGATACTCCACCTCTTGTTTCCGCACCTCTACCTGAACTCTATCCAACCCCAGTCCCTATGCCACCTTCCTATTCTCCATCTTCTTCCACTCCAACTCCAGGGCCGTCTCTACTAGTTATCGGGCAAGTTATATCTTCTTCGGATGGATCTGATACTGATGACAAGTCAGACCTTGATCTCCCCAATTCTCTTCACAAGGGGGTTCGAATGTGCACTCAAAATTCCATTCATGATGTAGTCTTGTATGCTCGACTCACCTCCTCTTGCAGGGATTTTTCTCTAGCCCTCTCAACTACTGCCTACTGTCACCCCTACAACATATGGAGAAGCTCTTTCCATTCCACACAGGAAGCTTTTCATGGATGAAGAAATGACCGCTCTAACCTAGAGGAGTACTTGGACTTTGGTCCCTACTCCTCAGGGGACATATGTTGTTTGTTTTCGATGAATCTTTGTGGTGAAGTTTCATCCTGATGGTACTATGGTTTATTATAAGGCTCGGCTGGTGGCCAAAGGCTTCACTCATACTTATGGTGTTGACTTCTTTGACAGTTTCGCCCCAGTTGCTCGCATCAACACTATATGAATATTTTTTTTTGTAGCTATGAATAAGGATTGACAGATGCCCCAGTTAGATGTCAAGAATGCCTTTCTCTATGTGGATCTTCAGGAAACAGTGTACATGGAGCAACATCCTGAATATGTTGCTCAGGGGGAGTCTCAAGTCTGAATGTTACAAAAAGCCATCTATGACATCAAACAAAGCCCATGGGCCTGGTTCGACAAATTTAGTAAAGTTGTCTCCATCAATGGTTTTGCACAAAGTTCGGCAAATCACTCTCTTCATATGAAAAACCTCTCATGGTCTTGTCATCCTGGCTGTCAATATTGATGACATGCTCCTAACTAGTGACGATAATGAAGACATTGTTCTCGCCAAGAAACATCTTCTTCAACACTTTATCGCGAAAGATATGAGACCTCCTAAGTATTTTCTGGGAATTAAAATTTTGCAGAATCAAAACTCAGTGGTTCTCTCTCAACGCAAGTATGTCATTGAACTTCTAAATGAGATAAGACTACCCATTTCTGCATAAACATAACCTCAACAACATTCCCAAATGAAAAAGAATACCCCACTAAGCTCGAATTTGGAAGTGCGAATAGGTTTGGCTTTTAGGCTATGGTGAGAAAATGTAGGGATAAAGCAAAGGACGGGTAGGCACAATGGGGCTAACAAGGATTAGATGTTAGGTACGGTACAAGGCTTAATCGGGCCAAAGTTATGTCCTACATCACGCTCACACATTGAACTAACATATACCCATGTTTCAAGAATAGATTTGGATTAATTTTTAGCCAACGAGAAAGACTAACCATCTCCATGACTCGAGAAATACGAGGATACCGAATGTTACACACAGTCATACGCTATCGTTTGATTTTGTCAGATCAACCATAATTTAGAGTAAAATAAAATATTTTTTGACTCAAAGAAAATAATCTACGAGCATAAATAAAAATTATTCTACACAAAACTTTACGTGAAACACGAGCACCAGATTAGGAGCACTCTACGAGTCTTATTTTTACTTCGTCTCATTATCCTAAGCCAACGCCGAAATTAGGAATTTACATGTGCGAAATGATATTTGTTCAAAGACGCACTAGTGGTTATGCATGCACTCATGTAGGTGCATGGTATGCGGTGAATATGAAGATGATAATTATAAAAAACAAATTACTTCTAGTTTGTTGTGCACTATGTGCATACACGGGTAACACGAGATCACATCCCCCCTAGACTCGAGCAAATCACAATAGGAATAAGAGCTGATTGTAAAATAAAATAAAAAGGGTCTAGAGAGACGTTACTCATGCTCTGAAAAGAGCATACCAAAAAATTGACGTCATAACTTGAATGAATATGGGACACACCCGTCGCCAACCAAGCGCCACCTGCAAGGGAAGAAATGATGCCGGGTATATCCTAGAGATTCGTCACGGAGGCCACGATAACGCTTATGACAAGATCTACGCTCTCTAATCCACACACTAACGAAAACGCAGCTACAACAATTATTTTATTTATCGCTCGCGCTAACAATACGGATCGCCGTTCCGCAAATAGATTGAATGTTGGCTATAGGCCAAATTCGTCCGGCTAAATGGGATAATCTTGATCCTGAACGATCTTTTGGGGTTGTACCAGAATATATCCACCAAGAACAAAATGATTCGAAAGATGGTAGGATCTATCCCAACAAAAAGAAAGCGAGGATCGCCAATCCTCTTACGAATCTTTCGAAAATCCAAACGAAAAATACCGATCTATATTTGATTAACCGCGAAGAAAAACAAATCGGAAAATAATGCAAAATTCGTCCACCACAAGAACTATCAAGAGAAAGAAAACTCTTGGTAGAAATTTTCATTACCCCTCTCGGATTTGTAGATCCGCGATGCGTGGATCCACCAAGTTTGATCGCTCCTCCGTTGAAAGTCCACGGGAAGCGCGCTACTGATGATGAACGTGCTAACCTCCTTCACTAAATGCCGTGGAGGAAACCCCTATCTTCTTCCTTGCAAACAACCTCTCATGCATGGGCCAAACTATCCTTGGAGAGAGAGGATCTCGGGTTGCCGTGTGCAAGAGGGAGATGAGAGTAGCCGAGCACTAGAGAGAAGGGGGCGGCCGAGAGCAAGAGGGGGAGAGGAGATAGCCGAACTCTAGAAAGAAGGAGCCTTTAGGACGGCGGTTTGGAGGAAGGAAGAAAGAGGGGGGGGGGCGGCTAGGAGAAGAAGAGAGGGAAAATTAGGGTTGGCAAATTCAAATTTTGCTTTCAATTAAAGTCTACCATGAAATGAAAAGTTCAAGGCCTTATATAGGCTTACATCTCAAAGCAAATAACAAGTGGCTAAAGGCACACCACATAAAGAAAATGCAGAAATTAAATAATGTTTTTTTAAAAGAGCCATCATGAAACGGCTATTAGCACACCAAAGCTAAAATATCAAATATGAGTCTTGTTGCGAGGGCGAAGCTTGTAGCCATGACCGCTACGACGTCGCACGTCCTTTGCCGGCACAACTTCAACAGAGTCTTTCCCAAATTGGCCGTCCCGGTTGCCGTCGTCATCACCGTCGCTATCACCGTCGCCATCAATCCTCCGCCGCTCAAAAGGACTCATCTCCGATGAGCGGGCTGAAATATAACGGCGTACGAGGTCCGCGTCAAGAAGAACCACGTGTGCAGTAGAGAGCCAAGAGTCGTCCGAAGACGGACGACCACGCCAACGAACCAAAAACCTGTGAATGTCTCCGTCGGGAGTGGGAAACACATCATCCTGCAAAATCCTATCAGACAAGAAATCCGTCCGGGGAAACCTCGGAAAAACGTTAGGTGAAGTAGAAAAACAAGTTTCATCATCAATAGACGGCATACCTCCCGTAGAATTCGAAGGAGAAAGCGATCCAGAATTGAGCTCACCCCACCCCCCCCCCCCACCCCATTAGATTGTATAGTGGAATTATTAAACAGAGAGACAGACAATTCAGGTGGTGGAGCAACAAAAAGCGTTAAATCCGAAATGTTAAATACAGGGGAGATTCCCCAATCAACGGGTAATTCTAACAAATAAGCATTTTCGCCTAATTTCTTCAAAATTCGAAAAGGACCGGCTTTCTTGTTCGCTAATTTTTTTATGGTGCCCGAAGGCATCCGTTCAGGGATAAGACGAACCATAACCAAATCGCCAATGCTCAAGGAGACTGCTCGCCTATGTACGTTAGCATTCGATTGATAGATAGAATATTGCGTAGCTAATGTCTTGCCAATATGCTCATGGAGAGTGTGAACGTGTGAAGCGAAGTCCTGTGCAAATTGACTTGACTTAAAAGAAGGCGGTAACGGAACCAAGTCAAGAGGCACTGGCGCCTTATAACCATGCACTATCTCATTCGGAGACAACCCAGAGGACCTGTTCTTAGAATTATTGTACGCTAGTTGAGCATGCGAAAGGATAAGATCCCACGTACCTTTATGTTTGCCCACTAAACAACGAAGTAACCCTCCCAAGCTACGGTTGACAACTTCCGTTTGCCCATCTGTTTGGGGATGATAGGCCGACGAAAACATAAGTTTAGTGCCCATGAGTTTCCAGAGTGTCTTCCAAAAATAACTTGTAAATTTTACATCCCTATCACTCACTATCGTCTTGGGAACACCCTGATGTGCCACGACCTCCTTGAAATACAATTTTGCTACATTTGAAGCATCGTAGGTGTTATTACTAGCAATAAAATAGGCCATTTTGGAGAAACGGTCTACTACGACTAGAATAGAATCGTGACGCCTCAATGTCATGGGTAAACCCAAAATAAAATCCATGCTGACATCTTCCCATGGTATCGACGGAATCGGAAGTGGAGTGTAAAGACCCGCATTGGTCTTGTTTCCCTTTGCTAGTTGACAAATACGACAGCTTCCTACGATTTTGTTGACCATGGGTCTGAGGCCCGGCCAAAAGAATTTATCCTCTACGAGTGTTATCGTTTTGTCTCTACCAAAATGTCCGCCTAACCCTCCGCTATGTAATTCCCATATGATAAAATGTCATAATGACCAGCGGGGAATACATAGTTGCAAATGTTTAAATAAGTATCCGTCACGGATATAGTACGCCGAAATGGTGGTAGGGGAATTGTCCTGAGCGGCGAAATAAATTTCCTTAAAGTCTGGGCATTGGACATATTCATCTTTAATCCTCTCAAATCCTATGACTGACACTTCCATGGTAGTTAGTAATAAGGTGACCCTACTTAATGCGTCCCCCACACGATTTAATGTACCCTTCAGATGCTTGATAATGAAAGTGTACTCCTGTAGGTACGAGGTCCATTTAGCGTGTCGTGGGCTAATCTTATTTTGAGAATTTACAAATTTGAGGGCCTCATGGTCCGATAATATCACGAATTCTTTTGATATAAGGTAATGTCGCCAATGTTGGAGACAACGAATCATGGCATAGAATTCGCGATCATAATTCGAATAGTTTATCTTTGTGCCGGCTAGCGGATGTCCCTCTTGACTTAACACTCCTCCTATTCCGATCCCCGATGCGTCGCATGATAGTTCAAACACTTTACTAAAATCCGGTAATCGTAGTAAGTGGGCTTCAGACATCCGTTCCTTAATCGTTTGGAAAGCACTAGTGGCCGCTTTAGTCCATCTAAATTCTCCTTTCTTCATACACTCAGTGATGGGTGCCATAATACTACTAAAATTCTGAATAAATCTTCGGTAAAACGTGGCCAACCCGTGGAAACTTCGAACTTCCCTTATATTCTTGGGTTCCGGCCACTCTTTATTTGCTTGAACCTTCTTTGGATCCACATGAATGTCGTCTGAACTCACGATGTATCCTAAGAACTCTACGGAAGACACACCGAATGCGCATTTTTTAGATTAATAAATAAATTCTCTTTGCGCAATGTGGTAAGGATTGTTCTTAGGTGAGTTTCATGATCCCACGGAGAGATGCTAAACACCAAAATGTCGTCGAAATAGACCACTACAAATTTTCCCATGTAGGGTTTAAAGACTTGGGTCATCAATCGCGAAAACGTACTAGGTCCATTGGTAAGTCCCTCTCCAAGCACTAGCCATTCATATAGTCCATCCTTATTCCTAAATGTCGTCTTCCATTCGTCTCCCTCCCGTATTCGTATTTGATGATAACCGCTCTTAAGATCCAATTTAGAGAACACGGCGGCTCCTGATAACATATCTAGTAAATCATCTAAGCGGGGAATGGGGAACTAATACTTGACAATTATTTTATTTATAGCCCGATAATCGACACACAATCACCACATTTTATCTTTCTTCGGGACTAACAAGGCAGGGACGGCACAAGGACTTTTACTATGACGTATAAATCCTTTCGCTAACAAATCTGAAATTAATTTTTGCAAATCCTCATGTTAGGAGGGGCTGAGGCGGTAATGGGGCTTATTCGACAACGAAGAACTCGGGACAAAATCTATCTCATGCTGGATATCACGCATAGGTGGCAACTGAGGTGGTAAGTCCACCGGGTATACATCCTTATACTCTTCTAAGAGAGTTCGAAGGGATAACGGGAGGCTCGCTAACGAAGGTGCATACTCCTTAGCATGTAGACAAACTAGAGCGTAGATAACGCCATCCATGAAAGTCTCACGCTCTAACTCTTTCCTACTTATCAGACTTATCGTTTTCTTTTCTACCGGCACAATGGTATCTTTGGACGCAGGTGACGAATCCTTGGGCGGCGATGGTTTCAATACAATGGTCTTACCATTGAATTTGAACGTATAAGTATTGGCTCGTCCAAAATGGGTCACGTCATAATCATAAAGCCAAGGTCGTCCTAGTAAGGCATGACACACGTCCATGGGGATGATGTCGCACCACACTTTATCAACGTAGTTTTTCAATGTTAGTGGCACCAAGCATCGCTTATAGACCGCTATTGACGTCTTGTTTACCCACGCGATTTTATAAGGATGTGGGTGCGGCTCAGTGACTAAATGCATGCGTGCGATGGCATTCTCCGAAACGACGTTCATGCAACTACCGCTATCAATAATTAATTTGCACCATTTTTTCTCTGCACTTAAAATTTAAGGTAAATATTTTTGTCCGGTTAAACTCGTCCAACGCTCGCGGTGTGGCCAAAATACATCTCATCACCATCATGTAAGAATCGTCCTCAATGTCACTCGGCTCGGCATCAGATTCTTCTCCCGCTCCATAGACGATATCGGCAGGCTCAGACGTGGAGTCTAATAGGGCTAACGGTTTACTCTTCGTGGGGCACTCACTAGAATACTGCCCTTGGATTCCGCAAGAATAACACGTAGCATTAGTCTTGCTAATTCGTCCTATTGGTACTCGCTCACCGGTGGGATTCCGGTTATTCCTAGCGGTAATGATAATGGACTCCGAATCCGTCGATCGATACTTTCCCTTATCTCGCGTGGAGGAAGATGTATGCTGTCCTAAGAGGGATTTTCCCTTCTGAAAGTTTCGTCCTTTGGTTTTGTAGGCGTTGTGTTTTTCAATATCCAAGGCGGCATTGAACGTGGTGTTAAGGTTCGTGTGACCATAACGCAAGAGCTTGCCTTGAATGTCCGGGTTGAGTCCCTTACGAAATCGGGAGAGTGTGATTTCGGGCATCTCACGAACATCACAACGCACCAACATATCCTTAAGTTGTCCCATATATTCTGCTACCGAAGCATTACCTTGACGAAGGGAGGCTAAGTCGTCGAACATTTGGGTCCGGTAATAAGTGGGAACATATTGGTCGTGTAGAAGTGCTTTCATGACAGCCCACCCAATTGGGGGTGCTCCATTAACCGTACCTAATCGTCTCTCTTCGTTCAACCAGTATGTCTTGGCCCTTCCTAGTAGTTTCATCCGTGCAACCTTCACTTTATCAACGTCCGTCAGGTCGTGCCATTCAAAATAGCACTCGATTCCCATGATCCAGTCTAGGAATAGTTGGGGCTCTCCCATACCATCATATGAGGGTGAGTCTATTTTAACGGCCCTAGTTACGTCGAACTCATAATGACCTCGAGGTGGGTACTCATCGTCCTGATCACGTGGATGATTTTGTCTTTCCTCTCGCGTGTTGGTGGTCGGGGGTAGGGGGCCCGGTCGGTTTCTTCCAACGCCGTTGTTTCGGGGCGCCGCTTGATTTACAGCGAGCCCTTCAATTAACTGTGTCAGTGCGTCAAACCTAGCGTTAAACTCTCCTCGTAGCTCGGCGATCGTGGCCGAAGCATGCTCATCACCTTGGTTGTTTGGCATGTGTGAGGTGGAGGAAAGATATTCCGTGCCCAGCCTAGTGCGCATGAACGAACGGGACAAACAACGATTTTGTCCTGATTTAAATTACGCGTTTGAATTTTTTTGACACTAAACAAGTGAGCAACAGGAAAAACTTTTTCAGACTTTTTTTCTTAAAAAAATGAGGAGAAAATTCATAATTTTTTTTGTAATTTTCTGCAAAATTTTTTTTTTGTGTTTTACTAATTGCAGCCCAACTATGTATCGTTTTCAAAAACAAAAATTCAGATTTGATGTGAATCATAGTGGAAGTGCACACCCTACCGAACGAGGATAACCCTTGGTAAAAATAAAGGATGGTGTCGATTGGGAAATCAACACAACCTCCCTCTGATACCAAATTGATGTCGGGTATATCCTAGAGATTCGTCACGGAGGCCACGATAACGCTTATGACACGATCTATGCTCTCTAATCCACACACTAACGAAAACGCAGCCACAACAATTATTTTATTTATCGCTCGCGCTAACAATACGGATCGCCGTTCCGCAAATAGATCGAATGGTGGCTATACGCCAAATTCTTTCCGGCTAAATGGGATAATCTTGATCCCGAACGAGCTTTTGGGGTTGTACCAAAATAGATCCACCAAGAACAAAATGATTCGAAAGATGGTAGGATTTATCCCAACAAAAAGAAAGCGAGGATCGCCAATCCTCTTACGAATCTTTCGGAAATCCAAACGAAAAATACTGATCTATATTTGATTAACAGCGAAGAAAAACAAATCGAAAAATAACGCAAAATTCGTCCACCACAAGAACTATCTAGAGAAAGAAAACTCTTCGTAGAAATTTTCGTTACCCCTCTCGGATTTGTAGATCCGCGATGCGTGGATCCACCAAGTTTGATCGCTCCTCCGTTGAAAGTCCACGGGAAGCGCGCTACTGATGATGAACGTGCTAATCTCCTTCACTTCACGCCGTGGAGGAAACCCCTATCTTCTTCCTTGCAAAGAACCTCTCATGCAAGGGCCAAAGTATCCTTGGAGAGAGAGGATCTCGGGTGGCCGTGAGCAAGAGGGAGATTAGAGTAGCCGAGCACTAGAGAGAAGGGGGCGGCCGAGAGCAAGAGGGGGAGAGGAGATAGCCGAACTCTAGAAGGAAGGAGCCTTGAGGCCGGCAGTTTGGAGGAAGGAAGAAAGAGGGGGGGGGGGCGGCGGCTAGGAGAAGAAGAGAGGGAAAATTAGGGTTGGCAAATTCAAATTTTGATTACAATTAAAGTCTACCATGAAATGAAAAGTTCAAGGCCTTATATAGGCTTACATCTCAAAGCAAATAACAAGTGGCTAAAGGCACACCACATAAAGAAAATGCAGAAATTAAATAATGTTTTTTTAAAAGAGCCATCATGAAACGGCTATTAGCACACCAAAGCTAAAATATCAAATATGAGTCTTGTTGCGAGGGCGAAGCTTGTAGCCATGACCGCTACGACGCCGCACGTCCTTTGCCGGCACATCTTAAACATAGTCATTCCTAAATTGGCCGTCCTGGTGGCCGTCGTCATCACCGTCGCACTCACCGTCGCCATCAAGAAAACTCCAACATATGCAATATAATATCACAGCAATAACACATGGAAAAAATAGCCACATCATCACAAACATCCATAACCCAACAAATGCACAAATAGCCAAACCATATATAATAATAACTAGAAATGCATCCAAAATAACTCTGGGGACGAAGCCCCATCAGAATAGAGTACAAAACATAAAATGTCTCAAATAAAAAGTGCAATAAAAATAGGAAAAAAAGAACTGGATCACTTGAAGGCATGAAAAAACCCTGCGAGAGTAGAAATAGCAATAGCACTATGGAGGAGGGGAATCTGGAGGTTGAGGACGGGTCTTCCGCTGATATTGCTCACGAAAAGAGTCAACAAGAGGAGCATCGAGCCCAAAGATGAGCACAAATCTGAGTAAAATAATCATACTGCATCGACATGTACGCCTCCAAATGAGTGAGATTATTAGTAATGGTCGAGCTCTCCTCCTCTGCACTCCATTTTAGGCATGCCTCTGCAAAGCAGGAGCAGAAGGCCCTGGAGTGGCTGGATCAGGCCTCGCCAAACCCGTAGAAGTACCCACCCCTGACGCATCAGATGACTCGGCTTCATAAACCCTCGCCTTGCAAAGTACAAAATGGAACTGGTCTCCAGCATAAACCTACGAACAAGCTCGAAGGCATGCATCATGCTCAACGTGATGGGCCGGCCTTCTGAAGTAATTGACATTGGGGGAAACATCTCCATGATGCCAAGCCTCCTGGCAATCCCAGTGATGTAGTGAGACCTTCCAATTGACTTCAGAGGCGTATAGGTAGCCTGATGAAGGTAGTAACTGGTCAGAATCACTTTAAAAAAGGCTTGAATGTTTGGAGACGATGACGGAGGCCGGAATGGAATACCTAGCAAAGGATTTGTACCTAAACTACGGCTAGAGATCCTCCCCAAGGTGGGCAGCAAGGTTGGGCCAAAAATGGAAAATTCGGGCATCTACGATGCTTTGGGATCCAAGGGCTCCCTAACTAGGGCGAAATCCAGTGTATTAAATAGTAAACGTTATATTTTAAGAGACGCATGACCAAACGCCTAATCGTGCATTTGGATCGTGTGATTATACTTGTGTAAGAAAACCAAACTTAAGCTACAGGGAGATAGTGCAATTTGTTCACGCATGAGCAAAATAACTGTGCGCTACCAAAAATGAACGGGGTAAGGTAGAAGAGGCATTTCAATAAATCCCAGGAAGGTCATGCATTTTCCTACACGTACGATTGAATCCAGTTACTACCTTCTATCTTGGTCGGATTCTGACCAGTTACTACCTTCATCAGGCTACCTATACGCATCTGAAGTCAATTGGAAGGTCTCACTACATCACCGGGATTGCCAGGAGACTTGGCATCATGGAGATGTTTCCCCCAATGTCAATTACTTCAGAAGACCGGCCCATCACGTTGAGCATGATGCATGCCTTCGAGCTTGTTCGTAGGTTTATGCTGGAGACCAGTTCCATTTTGTTCTTCGCGAGGTGAGGGTTTATGATGCCGAGTCATCTGATGCGTCGGGGGTGGGTACTTCTATGGTTTTGGCGAGGCCTGATCCAGCCACTCCAGGGCCTTCTGCTCCTACTTTGCAGAGGCATGCCTAAAATGGAGTGCGGAGGAGGAGAGCTCGACCATTACTAATATTCTCACTCGTTTGGAGGCGTACATGTTGATGCAGTATGATTAGTTTACTCAGATTTGTGCTCATCTTGGGCTCGATGCTCCTCTTGTTGACTCTTTTCGTGAGCAATATCAGCGGAAGACCCGTCCTCAACCTCCAGATTCCCCTCCTCCATAGTGTTGTTGCTATTTCTACTCTCGTAGGGTTTTTTCGTGCCTTCAAGTGATCCAGTTCTTTTTTTCCTATTTTTATTGCACTTTTTATTTGAGACATTTTATTTTTTGTACTCTATTCTGCTGGGGCTTCGTCCCCAGCGTTATTTTGGATGCATTTCTAGTTATTATTATATATGGTTTTGTTATTTGTGCATTTGCTGGGTTATGGATGTTTGTGATTATGTGGCTATTTTTTCCATGTGTTATTGCTGTGATATTATATTGCATATGTTGGAGTTTTATTCCCTTGCAGGTGGCGCTTGGTTGGCTACGGGTGTGTCCAATATTCATTCAAGTTATGACGTCAATTTTCATGGTATGCTCTTTTCAGAGCATAAGTAACGTCTCTCTAGACCCTTTTTATTTTATTTTACAATCAGCTCTTATTCCTAGTGTGATTTGCTCGAGTCTAGGGGGGATGTGATCTCGTGTTACCCGTGTACGCACATAGTGCACAACAATCTAGAAGTAATTTGTTTTTTATAATTATCATCTTCATATTCACCGCACACCATGCACCTACATGAGTGCATGCTTAACAACTAGTGCGTCTTTGAACAAATATCATTTCGCACATGTAAATTCATAATTTCGGCGTTGGCTTAGGATTATGAGATGAAGTAAAAATAAGACTCGTAGAGTGCTCCTAATCTGGTGCTCGTGTTTCATGTAAAGTTTTGTGTAGAATAGTTTTTATTTATGCTCTTAGATTATTTTCTTTGAGCGTAAAAATTGTTTATTTTACTCTAAATTATGGTTGATCCGACAAAATCAAACGGTAGCGTATGATTGTGTGTGACGTTCGGTAGCCTCGTATTTCTTGAGTCGTGGAGATGGTTAGTCTTTCTCGTTGGATAAAAATTAATCCAAAGTTATTCTTGAAACATGGGTATATGTTAGTTCAGTGTGTGAGCGTGATGTAGGACATAACTTTGGCCCGATTGAGCCTTGTACCGTACCTAACATCTAATCCTTGTTAGTCCCATTGTGCCTACCCGTCCTTTGCTTTATCCCTACATTTTCTCACCAAAGCCTAAAAGCCAAACCTATTCGCACTTCCAAATTCGAGCTTAGTGGGGTATTCTTTTTCATTTGGGAATGTTGTTGAGGTTATGTTTATGCAGAAATGGGTAGTCTTATCTCATTTAGAAGTTCAATGACATACTTGCGTTGAGAGAGAACCACTAAGTTTTGATTCCGCAAAATTTTAATTCCCAGAAAATACTTAGGAGGTCTCATATCTTTCGCGATAAAGTGTTGAAGAAGATGTTTCTTGACGAGAATAATGTCTTCATTATCGTCACCAGTTAGGAGCATGTCATCAATATTGACAGCCAGGATGACAAGACCATGAGAGGTTTTGCATATGAAGAGAGTGATTTGCCGAACTTTGTGCAAAACCATTGATGGAGACAATTTTACTAAACTTGTCGAACCAGGCCCAAGGGCTTTGTTTGATGTCAAAGATGGCTTTTTGTAACATGCAGACTTGAGACTCCCCCTGAGCAACATATTCATGAGGATGCTCCATATACACTTTTTCCTGAAGATCCACATAGAGGAAGGCATTCTTGACATCTAACTGGGGCATCTGTCAATCCTTATTCATAGCTACAAAAAAAAGATTCGTATAGTGCTGATGCGAGCAACTGGGGCGAAAGTGTAAAAGAAGTCAACACCATAAGTATGTGTGAAGCCTTTGGCCACCAGCCGAGCCTTATAATAAACCAGAGTACCATCAGGATGAAACTTCAACACAAAGATTCATCGACAACCAACAACATATGTCCCCTGAGGTGTAGGGACCAAAGTCCAAGTACTCCTCTAGGTTAGAGCGGTCATTTCTTCATCCATGGAAAGCTTCCTGTGTGGAATGGTAAGAGCTTCTCCATATGTTGCGGGGGTGAGAAGATATAACTTGCCCGATAACTAGTAGAGACGGCCCTGGAGGTTGAGTGGCAGAAGATAGAGAATAGGAAGGTTGCGTAGGGAGTGGGGTTGGATAGAATTCAGGTAGAGGTGCGGAAATAAGAGGTGGAGTATCAATAGGCGGCGATGAAGGAGAACTATCTGGAAAATATGGAATAGTTTCGAAGAAGGTGATGTCAGCAAAGACATATTATTTTCGGAAAAGAGGATCATAACAATGATAACCCTTTTGAGTGGGAGAGTAGTCTAGAAAGATACATTTGATAGCACGAAGGGAGAGTTTGTCTCATCCAAGTGAAAGTATGGACAAAGGCCGTGCAGGCAAAGGTACGTGGGGTTAGATGAAATGGTTCGTCATTTGGAATTGTGGTATAGAATGCACAATTTTTGGTGCTGAGGTCAGACTACTGAGCCAAATTAGTTGAAACAAAATTTAAATTAAAATAGACCTCAAGGGATACAACTTTTGTGTTGACCACTATTTCTGTAGAAGCCTCTAAGTATTTTTAAGAAATAGAAACATTTACTAAAATTAATGTGACAAAATTCAAATAGAAGGAATTAATTAATCCTAAGATTAAATTGGAGGCGGCGCAAATCGTGCGACAGCTGGACATCTTCAACCACCAGCCTATGGCTGAGATTGCCCCGTCCTAGAGCCCTTTCCAAGCACTGTCGCTGGCCACTCGTCCATTTCCCCGGTCGGCCACTTCCTCCACCACCTTCGTTGAGGTGGCGGCTATCGCTAAGCGGCGGCACAGTCGCCGGAGAGGAAGTTTCTGTCAAACCCGAGAGGTGAGAAAAGCTCGAAAATTTTGGGAAAAATCTAACTTGATCGCGCTCAATTGAGCCCGATATCTGTCCTATTTGATCTAGGATCCTAGCACTGAGGGAGAGGGGGAGAAATCGACCCTTTGGGTGGAGCGCAGCCGTGCCAATTGCCGGGTCTCCATTTACGGTGGAGGAGTCGCTGGAGTTCTGCAACAGTACTGTGAAAGGACTCTTTTCGTCGAGGACAGAGTTTAAACGACTCCTCTAGGTCTGGGGAGTCTTTTTAAAGAATCAGAATGGGGAGGGGAATGATCTTTCTTCATTACTCCATTAATGGCTAATGAAGAGGTATCTGCCAAGAGTGGTTACAATATTTTGGCCATTGAACAACCACCAAAATGACCCTTGGCCTTCTCTTTACTGAATAGGGAATAGAATCAAAGATTTGGAGATGAAGATAGGGGCCCTTGGTCTCCCTTGTCCATGAATGCTCTTCCTCCCAATTTCTCTCTCCTCCATTAAGGGAAAGTGGAGCTTTTCTCTCTCCTAGTCACCTTGGCTGAAATTGATGGATTAATTCAGTTAAGTTACACCCCCTAAAGCAATCTAGATGATTAAAATGAAGCTATCCACAATGGATTTGGGTTTGAGCTTGAGTTAGCCTATTTGGGTTAAGTTAACTTAAAGGGGGTTAGCTCAAACCTATGCCACATTAAGTGCCCTAGGTAACCGTAGAGGTTATTAGTGACTCCATGGCCTCTCCTAAGGTCTAGGGAGACCTTGGTGGGGTGGGTTTGGCACATTGGGGGTCACTTGACCTTTATGAAGGGTACTTTGTGAAAGAGGAAGTTGTCTACCTAAATCACCTAGAGGGCGGTGAATAGGTGAGATGTGCGTCTATTTTGCGGAATAAAAATTTAAGGAACCAGCACAGCACAATACCAAGCAATCACAGACGACAAAAGATTTATAGTGGTTCCCCAACCTTAGGTACGTCCACTTTCCTCACCAATCTAGTAAACCACTAGACTTGGCTACTCCACTATCTCGGATCAAAACGATCCTACACCTCGGAACAACGTTCCTATAAAACTCGATCCCAAAATGGATCTACACTCGGAAGATTAAAACTTCCTACAAATCTCGGAGAGAATTTCTCCTACAATAAAGATGTTTGAAATATAACTCAAATAATACAAACAGTGAATTCTCAGATCTGAATAGATCGGCCTTGATCTTCCTCTTTGTTGTTGTGGCTTTTTCAGAAAGATCGAAGAAGAACACGGCAACCCTAGATCTGAAAACTTCTTTGACTTCTCCCGATCGGATGTAGAAGATGATGAGAAGCAAAACTCTGATCACGATCAGAAGAAGAAAGCTTAGATCTGAATCAGGAATCAGAAACTCAGCATGAGCACGATGAAGATCAACGGCGGCGGCGGCGGCTTCAGTGATTCAGACTTTTCCGAGAGGTAATGATGTCGACGGCGGCGGCTTGTAGATCTCGAAAAACTTATTCTCTGATAATTCCTTTTCTTTTTCTTATTCGGTTAGGTCTAATCACGTATCCCTTTTATAGGAGACTGATAACGGTCATGATCGTAATTAACGATGATACGTGGACCAATCAGAAAAGAGGAATTCAAAAATTACTTTGGAATTCAGGTCTTAGCGATTTTCAGGAAAAATCAGAGTCATATACACGAGAGGACATGATATACTCGAGTATATGTCTATCTGCTACTCGAGTAACTCGAAGTGAAGCATACTCGAGTGAATGAGTTTCAACATACTCGAGTATCTGGGTTCAACTACTTGAGTGACAGAAGAGATCTACTCGAGTATAAAGAAGTAGGTTACTCGAGTATATCTACTTAGAGGAATTCTCAGGATAAAAGGATGGTGTTACTCGAGTAGATAGAAAGGAGGTACTCGAGTACTTGGAAGACAGTTTACTCGAGTATAACAGAGGGAGTCAACTACTCGAGTATCTGAGCTATTACTCGAGTGTAGAGAGTCTACTCGAGTATATAGACTTAGAGAAATTCCTTTATATTTCCAGTCCAGGCTTACTCGAGTATAAATAAAGCATCTACTCGAGTAACTCGAGGACTACTCGAGTAAGAGAGTTAACCTACTCGAGTAACAAGTAACCTACTCAAGTATACCAAAGGAGTACTCGAGTATGTATACTTAGGATAATTTCCAGATAACAACAGAATCCTTTACTCGAGTATATAACTTAGACCTACTCGAGTATCAAACCATTTACTCGAGTATATATAAATTTACTCACTCGAGTATATGAAGATCTACTCGAGTATACACTTATATACTTAAGTAAAAGGGATTTTTCTCGAGTATGCTTAAGTCAACTACTCGAGTACTAAGTCACCTACTCGAGTATATGGAGTATATTACTCGAGTATGTGGACTTAGTAGAATTCTTGGAATTAGGTCTTCTATCCTTCTTTGTCCATGAGTCCAAGTGCATCTAGATGAAGTGTATCCCAATAGAGAGACTATACGTGAGTCAACACCTTGGATCACACAATGAGGGATTACATTGTATGGTCCTGTGTTTGATGACCCACTATAGACTGACATTGGTCTACACTTGGCAATAGAGTCCTGCGCACAAGTAACTTAAACACAATATCAAATACAACTTAATTCATCTTAGTTCCGAGTCTGACTTCCCACAAATCTGAGGTATTGTGGAGACAAATCCCAACAATCTCCCCCTATTTGTAGAAGTCAGCACTCTCTTCACTAAGGTGAATTACTTAAAGTAAAGTAGAACAAGGATAGCATAAATGACAAAGTATAAATCATTGAAAAATACTGAGCATGAAAATAAATAAACTAATATAGCCATAATCAGAATTATATATAATCTAGAAATGTTTTTAAAACAGAATATCAATTTCCACAAGATCATCTTTCAGGGATGGGCATCCCTGTTCTGTCTTTCTCTCACTTGATGCTGCCTCTCAAAGTATGAGAAGGGTTTAGGAAAGTATGTCTTTGGCCTAGGAGGAGCCTTCGGGTTGTTGAATCCCCATTGCTTGTCATGGAGTCTGATCTTTATCTGTGAATTCTCATAGGCTTTCCATTCTTAGTGACCGTAGTACTTATCTTTGTGTTCTCCATGGTCAACAACCAACCTCAGGGTATCAAAAATAAGAGATTTGGAGAATGGGCTCCAAATTTCTGCATGAACTACATATGGTCTGGCTCCAGGTCTGGCTTCAGGAACGGGAGCAGGCTCTCTTCTCGGGGCTGACCGGCTAGCAGAAGTGTCGTCACCATACTTTCTTTTCTTACTAGGACCACCCTGATCAGATGGTTTTCTGGAGGAGGAGGCACCATGATCAGTGTGTCCTTTAGAGCTACAAGGCATATCATCTGTCCAAACATCAGCATAGGAGAGAGGAGGGTCTGACATGTCCCCAGCAGGTCTGGGAGAGAATGTAGGCCCTGTCTTTGGAGGATAGATCTGAGCATCTGATGGAGGAGCTTCTGCAAGAGGGTTCAGGCCTTGGGGGATCACAGTAGGGTCCAATTGGAAATCTGGGAAGTTCTGATTATGTACCCATACTGCTGTATCATATATATAAAACTTTATCGACTGAATCTGAGCCAGAGTGTCAGCTTTTATTTCTTTTAACTTGACGTCCAGGGAAGCTTCAGACGTTTCAGCAAACTGGGCGGAGAGTTTTTCAACTTGTTCTTTTACTATTTTCTCCCCCTTGCTGATATCTACATTTAACTGAGCAATAGCCTCGTCTCTGAAGGTTCCAACTTCATTGCATACCTTGATTACATTGGTTTCTGCATTCTTGTCGGCTAGGATCTGATTATTAGCAACTGTTACAGCCTGATCTCTGAGTTCACCGATACTGGTGATAGTATGGTCTAAAGCTTTTCCACCAATCCGAAATAGTTTATGGAGCTCATCTGTATTTGCTTGAATCTCGGCAAAGCCTCTACTCATCTCTGTTTCCAGAGTAGAGACCTTGTCTTGGACAGTTTTGAGAAAGTCATCAAAGTATCTTCTCTGTTCTGTGAGCATGAGCTCAATCTTGCTGAGAATGTCAGAAGAGGAGGAAGAGGAGGAAGCAGAGGGTATTACAACAGCAGGAGCAGGGGCTAGAGCAGGAGCAGGAGCAAACCATGGAGGAATCTCTTTAATGACGACAGAGCTTTCGGCTCGCTTTGTTGGGGGGAAATCTATTGAGTCTTCTGCATCAATGAAGGAGGGGAGAGAGAAGTCCAGGTTCCTCAGAGGTGGTTCTACATGTTCCGGAGACATGTCCTCGTCACTGGAGAATTGGATTTCTTCATGCAGCTCTGCATCTTCAACTGGGGAGTGAGCAGGGGATCGAGAGGGAACTCTTTCTGGAGATAGAGGTAGGTGATCTTCTTGGATGAAAGGTTCATCTGATCTCAGTTCCTCAATCAACTTAGCTATATCTTCTTCAGTGGACAGGAGGGCCTTATGAATCTGAACATCTGAGCTGATCTCTGCTGGTGGAGGAGAAGACTGAACTGCAGGAGAGGGGATTGGATCGTTGAGCTGAAGGGACTGGACTGGTGAATCTGCATGCTGTGGCTGAGGGCTAGCTGAGGCAGGCTCCCCCTCAACTACTGCACCCGAGGTGTCAGCAGTTTGACGGAGAGGAGGAGATGGGGTCCTGTCAGCCGGGGCATTGAGGCCTATTTGCTCGGCAAAGGCCTTGGATGCTTGAGCAGTGTTCGGCAGCTTAAGCTCCCAACGATGAATTGATGAGATGGACAGTTTCTTCATATGGTGTAGAGGAGTTCCTTTGGCAAAGCTGAACACCTCGGAGTCGATCTCTCGGAGAATGAGGGAGATAATCCTTGCATAATTTGGACTTTTGATGCTTTCCCGAATTTTATCCAATATCATCATTCCGAACTGAAACTTCTTCCTGCAGACTATGGCTTGCATAACGTCGAATAGATTTTGGGATATATCTCTTATGGAGTATGTCTTGCACCACAGGACTTTGGCGATGACATCAACTAGAAACTTGCCTTCTGAATTGAACAATGACCGATTCAAGGTTTCACCTCCACCTTCAGGATCTCGACCACAGAATAGGGAAGTACGGTCGGCATCTTCCTTTTCTAGGTCGTCTTCTTCGTCAACCACGGGCATCCGAAGCAGAGTGGCGACTGAAGTTTTATCCAACCGAATCTCAAGTCCTTTTACCTTTGATTTCAGAATTGTGCCATTACGTCTAACCTTCAGATTTCTGTGAAATTCTTCAACATCAGGAAACACGAGACGGCAGGGTTCTTGAAGAACGAAGGACAATCCGGCGGTGTCCAAGAGAATCAGTAAGTTTTTGAAGTCATCTGAAATATCTGCAATACCATCTGTCACGAGTTCGGAGCCGATTCCAATCTTTGAAGGAGGAGCCATCGTCCAGAGGAGGCGAGCAGCGATGATCGGGAAGAAGGAGTTTGTCTGCTCTGGAATTCGAAACGCCGGCTCCACCGGGAGATTGAAATGTGGAAAAAGATTTTCGGTTTTCTTTCTATTTATATATAACCCTAATTAGGTTTAGAGAGATTAAAAAAAAATCATACCTGAAGGGGCGCCAACAGTCTTGGTGTGCGTAAAGAGAAAAAAATAGAATTTTCAAAGTGCAGGAAATCCATATACTCGAGTATATGTCGGCATACACGAGTAAGTGGAAATTTGACATACACGAGTGACAATCGACCTACTCGAGTGAGGTAAGAACATACTCGAGTGGATTTGGACATACACGAGTAAGTGGTAATATACTCGAGTGAATGTCCAAGTACTCGTGTAGATGATCTTAAGTATTCGAGTATGTACTTGAGGTACTCGAGTATATTTCGAAGTACTCGAGTATGTCACATGATGTACTCGAGTATGTGTCCTTTGAAAAAATATTTTTCTTAAAAATTTTTTTTTACCTCCATCGAGTTCTTCACTTTTGAGCCTATGGATGAGTCCATCATCACTATTCGTCTTTGTTGAGCATCCCAAGTTCCGTTTTGAAGAACGAGAACTTGGTCTCGTCCAGCGGTTTTGTGAAAATGTCTGCAACTTGTCTGTCTGTGGAGACATATTGTAGATCTATATCCCAATTCTCCACATGCTCTCGAATGAAGTGATATAGAAGCTCGATGTGCTTTGTCCGGCTGTGGGAGACTGGGTTATTGGCGATCGCGATTGCACTGGACGAGTCGCAAAACAAGGGAATGTTCTGGAACTTCATGTTGTAATCGTCAAACTGATGCTTGATCCATAGAAGCTGTGCACAACAGCTGCCTGCAGAGATATACTCTGATTCAGCCGTTGAGATGGCTACACAGTTCTGCTTCTTGCTACTCCAGGAGATGAGTCTCCTTCCGAGGAATTGGCATGTCCCGGAAGTGCTTTTCCTGTCGTCTTTGCTACCTGCAAAATCAGCATCTGAAAAACCAATTAGTTCACTATCATTACTTCTTGGGTACCATAAGCCAAGATTTGGTGTACCCTTAAGGTATCTTAAAATCCGCTTTGCAGCGGCGTAATGAGATTCTTTAGAGTTCACTTGAAATCTAGCACATACGCATGTTGAGAACATTATATCCGGTCTACTGGCGGTTAGGTAAAGCAAGGACCCAATTATGCTTCTGTACTTGGTTTCATCAAAAGGTTTCCCTTTCTCATCCTTGTCCAGAGACATAGCTGAGGCCATTGGAGTCCTCATAGAGGTTGCATTCTCCATTCCGAAATTCTTAAGTAGCTCTTTGGTGAACATCGTCTGTGAGATGAAAATCCCATCTTCAGATTGTTTCACCTGAAGCCCTAAGAAATACTTCAGCTCTCACATACTGCTCATTTCAAACTTCCCTTGCATAAGTTTAGAAAACTTCTTGCAGAGGTTGTTATCCGTAGAGCCAAAGATAATGTCGTCGACATAGATCTGCACTAGCAAAATCTTGCCTTTTATTTCCCTAAGAAATAATGTCTTGTCTATCTTTCCTCTTGTGAACTTGTTCTCAAGAAGGAAGCTAGACAGTGTCTCATACCAAGCTCGAGGAGCTTGTTTAAGACCATATAGCGCTTTCTGTAATAAGTATACATAATTAGGATGGGTTGAATCAACAAAACCTGGCGGTTGCTCTACGTACACTTCTTCCTTTATGTCACCATTCAGGAAGGCGGACTTTACGTCCATCTGATAGACGGTAAAGCCCTTAAGTGCAGTATACGCAAGGAATAACCTGATAGCCTCCAGTCTTGCTACTGGAGCATATGTCTGATCGAAGTCGATTCCCTCTTCTTGACGGTAGCCCTTTGCAACGAGTCTGGCTTTGTTCTTTATGATTGTTCCATCTTCATCCATCTTGTTCCGATAGACCCATTTTGTCCCAATGACATTTTTGCTCTTGGGTCTAGGAACAAGTGTCTAAACATTGCAGCGTTTGAACTGATTCAGTTCTTCTTCCATGGCTAGAATCCAGGATGCATCCGAGTTGGCTTCCTCGAACTTCTTTGGTTCAACCTGTGAGAGAAAGCTCAAGTATAAATTCTCATTAGTTGTACCTCTCCGAGTTCTGACACCATCCCGGGGATCTCCTATGATTTGGTCCACGGGGTGATCCTTCAGATGTCTGAGCTCTAGAGTTCTTGCATCTGGATTGTCTTCAATCACTGGAGTGATTTCACCATTTGGAGTGATTTCATCATCTGGATCATCTACCTCTCCAATAGGGATTGGGGTGGTGATATTTATGAATTTATCACCTCCATCTTCAATAGGTTCATCCAAGCTTATCTCTTTTAACTTTGTACCTGCAGCTTCAATGAACACACTAGAGGAGTTGCTTTGCAGCAAGCTCGTCTTATCAAATACATGTATAGATTCTTCTAAAACCAGAGTTTTTCTATTAAATATTCTATATGCCTTACTATGGCTACTATACCCTACAAAAATACCTTCAAAGCTTTTCTCACTAAACTTGGTAGTGTGATACTTGCCGTTGTTAAGTACGAAGCACTTACAGCCAAAGATTCTAAAGTAAGAAATGGTCGGTTTCCTGCCTTTTAAAAGTTCGTACGGTGTCTTATCGTGGTCTTTGTTTATGAGCGCACTATTTTGCACGTGGCATGCAGTGTTAACGGCTTCAGCCCAGAAGTATTCCGGAAGTGAGGCATCACTTAACATGGTTCTGCAGGCCTCTATGAGGGTTCTGTTCCTTCTCTCAGCCACTCCATTTTGCTGTGGAGTGCGAGGAGAGGAAAACTCATGAAAGATACCTAAGCTTTCACAAAATTCTGTCATGGCCCTAGATTTGAATTCTGTTCCATTGTCACTTCTGATTTTGACTACTGAACAGTTATATTCATTCTGGATTTGCCTAACAAAATTAGTAAAGATATCGAAGGTATCTGACTTGTGTTTCAGAAAGAATACCCATGCAAATCGTGAGTAATCATCAACAATAACCAACGTATAATCCTTCCCTCCCAAACTTCTAACTTGCAGTGGACCGAACAAGTCCATGTGCAGTAGATGTAAACATCTATTAGAATTTTTGCCTATAATGCTTTTAAAATTACTCCTTGTTTGCTTGCCTTTTACGCATGCAGGACAAGGTCTTTCCTTAACGCACTTGACATTCGGGGCATCACATACTAGGTTTTTAGAGAATAATTTATTGATAGTTTTGAAATTAATGTGTGCTAATCTCTTGTGCCATTGGTCACCAAGAGATGCACTATCTTTTGCCAAGAAGCATACTGGTGTAGATGAATCGATACAAATGAAATTTAAGCAAAATATGTTTCTGCTTCGAGTACCTGATAAAACCGTTTCCATATTGGTAAGGGATTTTATCAGGCACTTATCAGCATGGAATTCTACTATGTATCCTTTGTCGCATAGTTGGCTTATGCTTATGAGATTGTGTTCCAATCCTTCAACATAAGCTACATCCGAAAAGGATACATTACCGTTAGTAATCATACCGTAGCCTTTAGTGATTCCACGGTCTGAACCTCCAAAGATGACCTTTGGTCCGTTCAATACTGGTGAGTAATTTTGAAGTAGGCTTCTAGTCTCGGTCATATGCCGAGAGCATCCACTGTCCAAGTACCAGATTGGCATTTTAGCGGTCTTTGGACATACCTGCAATCATAATCACTTAGCCTTAGGAACCCAAACGAGTTTGGGTCCTTGGTCTCGAGTTAGAATACTCCCCCTACGAGGATTAGCCTCATGAGTGGTCATTCTCATGTTGCTAACTTGAGGAGTTGCAGCATATTTGGGATTGAACCAGCAATCGATGGCAAAGTGACCAACTCTACCACAGCACCAACAGTCAAATTTGTTGTATCTTTGCCTCATCTTCTCCTGCTTGATTACCTCGAGAGGATGTCCAACAGGGGCAGCATTTTTAGATGTAGAGGCTTCATGATGATGGCACGTGCATGAAGTCTTCTCCATCTTCGGCTTTTCTACAACAACTTTCACTTTGGGTGCCTTCTTAATATTATGACCATGAACATAAGGTCCATAGCTCTGAAGTTGAATCTCCTCATAAGGTTCCTTGAAAATGCTCTCACCAAAGTTGCGAAGGCGAGTCCAACCTTGGTATCTTGTCTTAGGCTTCTCAAGGATAGGCCTGCTAAAGTGACCATAGGTGGATTCGTAGTCAAGGTCGTTCGTAGGAAAGATGACTTTCTTGAACGCGACTGGCTCTAAGGGAGCTTTCCCTTTCTCTTCGGCAGAGGCCTTCTTGGCCGCCTTATTTCTCCTCTTGGCCTTGTTTCTCCTAGAAGATTTACTAGGAGCTCCTTTGTGGCCTAGACCGGCACCACTTGCCTTAGCTGAGAATTCAGCAATCATAGGAAGCACAGTCTTAGGCTTCGAGAAGCTTTCTACAAGCTTCTTCTCAGCCAAGAGTTGTTCTTCCAATTCCTTGATGATTTTCTCTTTAAGGTCAAGGTGCCCGAGAGCCTTGTTGTATTCTTCGATAGATTTATCGAAGTCTTCCTTGAGAGAGTCAGTCTTAGAGACTTCTTCTCTAAGGTTGCTCTCTGAAGCATTTAGAGATTTTATCTCCCTAGCTTGAGTTTTCACGACTTGGCGACATTTGTCGTAAGCCTTGAGTAACTCCTGATATTGTATCATGAGTTCTGATTCATCCTCAGAGGGATAGCCCTCTGGTTCATTGTCATCATCAGAGTTCGAAAGAGGGGTGTGAGATTTTACCTCCCCAGTGAACTGGGGGACTTGCTCATCGTCTGTTAGAGTCATTAGCCCAAAGTAAGCTTCTTCCTCTTCTGCACTTGACTCGGATGAGTCGGAGTCACTGAGAGTTTTGCTCTTCTTAGCTAACAAACTATTTTCTGTCCTCTTCCTGTTGTAGGACTTCTTGTCTTCTTTCTTGCCGCCCTCTTTCTTCTTATGGGGGCAATCCACAATGACGTGACCTGGCTTGTTGCAGCAATAACAAACAATATCAGTGGAATAATGTTTATTCGGTTTCGAGCCATACCTGTCGTGGCTGCTTGAGCTCTTTTTCTGACGATCACCATCATTGCGTGATCTTCTATATGAGGCATCCTTGCCTTTCCATTGCTTCTTTTTGTTCAAGAATTTCTTGAACTGCCTTGAGAGTAGAGAAAACTCTCCTTCAGATAGCTCCGAGCCAGAAGAGCTTGGTTCAGACGAATCTTCATCATCAGCTTCAGGAGCTGGGGCAGGAGAGCTAGCCTTAATCTTCCTTGAGCTGTCTGCCTTCAGAGCAACAGACTTCTCTTTGGATCCGGACCTGCTCATCTCTTCTTCAGCTTTTCTAGAATTGATTTGAAGCTCATAGGACATTAGCTTTCCGAACAGATTTTGCGGGTCTGTCTCGGCTAACCTTCCGAACCCCGAATGGTGCATACCTTGTTATCCCATTCCTTGGTTAGGGATCTTAGGAATTTGTCATTCAGTTCTCCGTTGGTGAGCACTCGGCCATAAACTCTTAGGCCATTCACTATCTTGAAAAAGTTCTCGAACGTGTCAGCTATGGCTTCCTTGTGACCTTGCCGGAAGGCTTCATACTTTTGATTCAGAAGGGATCTCTGATCATCCCTCACTTCTTCAGTACCTTCCATCAGAGTCACCAGGGATTGCCACATCTCCTTGGCAGATTTGTAATGAATGAGATTCTGCAGCATTGAGTCATCGACTGCACTTGCTATTATATTTTTGGCTTTCTTAGCGAGGGAGACAAGTGCAATCTCGTCTTTATCCAAGTCCATCAGCTTCTTAGGAACTTGTTTGGATGAGTCTATAGTAAAGGCAACCATAGGAACATGCGGACCTTCTTCAACAATCATGAAGATCCGAGGATCCACAGCTTCCATGAAGAACCTAACTCTTTCCTTCCACATAGTAAAATTATTCTTGGTGCAAATGGGAAGCTTGGCAAAATCTTTAGTCTTACTCATGCTTGATATTTCTCAAAAGACAACTCGGGTGGGATCAGATCAAGGTGTTAACCTCTTAACGATCAACCTCCCCCTCTGATACCAATTGAAAGAGGAAGTTGTCTACCTAAATCACCTAGAGGGGGGTGAATAGGTGAGATGTGCGTCTATTTTGCGGAATAAAAATTTAAGGAACCAGCACAGCACAATACCAAGCAATCACAGACGACAAAAGATTTATAGTGGTTCCCCAACCTTGGGTACGTCCACTTTCCTCACCAATCTAGTAAACCACTAGACTTGGCTACTCCACTATCTCGGATCAAAATGATCCTACACCTCGGAACAACGTTCCTACAAAACTCGATCCCAAAATGGATCTACACTCGGAAGATTAAAACTTCCTACAAATCTCGGAGAGAATTTCTCCTACAATAAAGATGTTTGAAATATAACTCAAATAATACAAACAGTGAATTCTCAGATCTGAATAGATCGGCCTTGATCTTCCTCTTTGTTGTTGTGGCTTTTTCAGAAAGATCGAAGAAGAACACGGCAACCCTAGATCTGAAAACTTCTTTGACTTCTCCCGATCGGATGTAGAAGATGATGAGAAGCAAAACTCTGATCACGATCAGAAGAAGAAAGCTTAGATCTAAATTAGGAATCAGAAACTCAGCACGAGCACGATGAAGATCAACGGCGGCGGCGGCGGCTTCAGTGATTCAGACTTTTCCGAGAGGTAACGATGTCGACGGCGGCGGCTTGTAGATCTCGAAAAACTTATTCTCTGATAATTCCTTTTATTTTTCTTATTCGGTTAGGTCTAATCACGTATCCCTTTTATAGGAGACTGATAACGGTCATGATCGTAATTAACGATGATACGTGGACCAATCAGAAAAGAGGAATTCAAAAATTACTTTGGAATTCAGGTCTTAGCGATTTTCAGGAAAAATCAGAGTCATATACACGAGAGGACATGATATACTCGAGTATATGTCTATCTGCTACTCGAGTAACTCGAAGTGAAGCATACTCGAGTGAATGAGATTCAACATACTCGAGTATCTGGGTTCAACTACTCGAGTGACAGAAGAGATCTACTCGTGTATAAAGAAGTAGGTTACTCGAGTATATCTACTTAGAGGAATTCTCAGGATAAAAGGATGGTGTTACTCGAGTAGATAGAAAGGAGGTACTCGAGTACTTGGAAGACAGTTTACTCGAGTATAACAGAGGGAGTCAACTACTCGAGTATCTGAGCTATTACTCGAGTGTAGAGAGTCTACTCGAGTATATAGACTTAGAGAAATTCCTTTATATTTCCAGTTCAGGCTTACTCGAGTATAAATAAAGCATCTACTTGAGTAACTCGAGGACTACTCGAGTAAGAGAGTTAACCTACTCGAGTAACAAGTAACCTACTCGAGTATACCAAAGGAGTACTCGAGTATGTATACTTAGGATAATTTCCAGATAACAACAGAATCCTTTACTCGAGTATATAACTTAGACCTACTCGAGTATCAAACCATTTACTCGAGTATATATAAATTTACTCACTCGAGTATATGAAGATCTACTCGAGTATACACTTATATACTTAAGTAAAAGGGATTTTTCTCGAGTATGCTTAAGTCAACTACTCGAGTACTAAGTCACCTACTCGAGTATATGGAGTATATTACTCGAGTATGTGGACTTAGTAGAATTCTTGGAATTAGGTCTTCTATCCTTCTTTGTCCATGAGTCCAAGTGCATCTAGATGAAGTGTATCCCAATAGAGAGACTATACGTGAGTCAACACCTTGGATCACACAATGAGGGATTACATTGTATGGTCCTGTGTTTGATGACCCACTATAGACTGACATTGGTCTACACTTGGCAATAGAGTCCTGCGCACAAGTAACTTAAACACAATATCAAATACAACTTAATTCATCTTAGTTCCGGGTCTGACTTGCCACAAATCTGAGGTATTGTGGAGACAAATCCCAACACTTTGACCAAATTTAAGCTACGGTTGGCTTGGGTCAACTTAGCCTCCTTGGTTGACCCCAATGGGTCCTTAGTGGCCCATTGGCCTCCCTTAGGGCTTAGGAAGGTCTAGGTGGGTCCCTTTGGATAAGGGGGGGACCAATTGACCATGGGTGATCTAGTTTTACCTAATTAGGGTTAGGGTTGACTTTGATCAGCTTTGCCTCTAGGGTTGTCCCTAATGGGTCCTTAGTGATCTAATGGGCCCCTAAAGGGCTAGGGAAGTTGTGGTAGGGTCCTAGAGTCAAGTTAAAACCCTAAAGTCAAACCCTAGGGACAAAATTTGAAATGTTCTAATTGCAGACCATGGTAATCTCAACTTCTTTTCTAGGTTCACTTGGTCTTTTGGGGCTTCCTAGGGTTTTGTCATGCCCTTACCATGACAAAACCACTCTTGGGGGTCTAGTTGTTTGAGGGATGTTACAATCCTCCTCTCCAATGCCCTACTTCCTGAATGGCTCTTGCACTCTAAGGAAAAGAATCCTTCCAAAATCCTTTAAACTTTTCCCTCCGCTACGCAATGTGCCAGCAATCCTGAGAGGGCCTTTCTATACAACTGCCCGTCGTGCATGAGGATGTATGGCGACCTGTTTTTCAATTTATTTTTATCGATACCCTATGGGAACTCCCCCGTGGATAGGAAGGTTGCAAAAGGGTCTATCCACGAGGGGCATTGGTCAACCTCCATCAACTCTCCCTTTTCGATGGAAAGGCGGAAAAATTCGGTGATGGTACCTCCCACTCGGGGTCAATGCTTGGCTAACTGATCCACCCACTTATTTTCCTATTGTGACACGTACCGGATAAAAAACGTTTGAATTATCTTGATGACCCCCGTTACATTGGCTAAGTACAACTGGAGATTAGGCTCCTTGGGCACAAACTCACCATTGAACTGGTTAGCCACCACCAGGAGTCTGTGAGAACCTCCATATCCTGCACCCCTAGCTCCCTGGCCAGACGCAACCCTACTATCACTGCTTTATACTCGGCTTGGTTGTTGGTAATGGGGAAGTGAACAATAACTGTCTGCTCGATCTTTGTTCCCTGGGTTCTCTCTAGGAACACCCCTACCCACATAGAATGCCTCCCGACGCGCCATCCACCTTCACCCTCCAAGGTACTAGGTGAGTAAGCTCGGCCTTCGCCACTTAAACCACATAATCAGCCAGAAAGTCATCCATCACTTGTGCCTTGATTGAGAGGCGGGAAACAAAAGATATATAAAATTAACTCAGCTCCACCGACCACTTTACCACTCATCTTGAATGCTCCAATCCCTCAAAGATGTTGTGGAGGGGGTGGTCAGTCACCACTCGGATGGAGTGTGATTGGAAGTAAGGTCTGAGCCTCCGAGCAGAGATGACCAAAGAAAAGGCCAACTTTTCCAGAATAAGGTATCAGAGCTCCGCCTTTCTCAAGACCCTGCTCACGTAGTAGATCGGCGACTGCTTCTTACCCTCTTCTTGGACTAGGAAAGATCTCATGGTCCCGACCCTAACCCCAAGATACATGTATAGATTTTTGCCTTCCTTTAGTCCAAGAAGCAGTGGGGCCAAGGTCAGCTTCCTCTTTAAGGCATGGAATGCCTCCTCGTATTACTTAAACCATTAAAACTTCTGATTTCCCCTTAGCGCCATGAAGAAGTGGAAGTATTTCTCTCCTGCCTGATAGAGGAAGCTGCTAAGCCCTACTAACTTCCCCATCAGCCTCTGGACCTCCTTGGCATTCTGAGGCGATTTCAACTCCATGATGGCCCTTACCTTATCATGGTTAGGATCTACACCTGCGAGAGTAAGGAGATGGACTAGGAACTTACCCCTGCTTTCCCCAAAGACACACTTCAAGGGGTTCAGCCTAATTTGGTATTTCCGCAGGTACTGAAGGTCTCCTCCACGTCCCGGAGATGAGAGCCCATATCCTGACTCTTGATCATGAGATCATCCATGTACACCTCCAGGTTCCTCCCCTTCTTCTCTTGGAAGACAAGATCCATCATCCTTTGATATGCTTCCCCAGCATTTTTAGCTCAAAAGGCATCATCTTGTAGTAGAAGCACCCATCCCCGGTGATGAAGGAGACATCTTTTATATCGGGCGGGTGTATCCTGATTTGATGGTAACAGGAAAAAGCATCTATGAAACTCATTACCAAAAAATCGACGGCTGAATCAACAAGCACGTCTATCTGAGGTAAGGGGTAATAATCTTTAGGACATGATTTATTAAGACGAGAGAAATCTACACACATCCTCCAGCGGCTGTCTCCTTTTTTATCCATTAAAACATTGGAGACCTAGCCTTGATACTGTATCTTTGAAACGAATCCGGCTTTGAGGACCTTACCCACCTCCTCCCAAATGGGCTCGGCCAGCTTGTCCGCGGTAGACCTCTTCTTTTGCTGAATGGGATGAGCTTTGGGATCCAGTTGAGGGAATATCTGGCGATATTTCCATCGATCCCTGGAATGTCAGCCATGCTCCATGCGAAGATGTCGATGTTCTTTAGGATTCACTCTAGCATCCTCCCCTGGCCCTCTGGACTCAGCCCCCCTGATCCGCACCATCTCCACCCCACCTTATCAAGTGAGGACCTCCATATCCACCATCTCCTCTACAGCTTTCAGCCGGGAATAATCTCTTCACTCGCGCATGGCCCCTTCTCCTAGGGCCAGAACTTCTTCCTCAACTTCTTCCATGGCCATCACCTTGGCCTGCTCCTCCAGCACTTCATCCACCACCTCCACCCGGGTGTAGGTCTCTTTCTCCTCCACCTCCATCTCCTCTACTCTTGATCCAGCCTCCTACCTGGACTCTTCCTCCATCCACTTCTCCATCTCCTTTGCTCTCTCCTGTTAGGAGATAGTGTTGACTATCTTAACAAGGCAGTCCCTTGCAACATTAGGGTCTCCGCGGACCCGGACTTGATTTCATTATGCGTTGAACTTGAGGCACTTATGTAAGGAAGGGGGCACGCAACGGAAGGCATTGATGAGGGGTCGTCTGAATATGGCGTTGTAACTGCTAGCAACATCCATATTGACAAACCTGTAGTTTCGGGACTGCCCCCCAAGAGTGACATGAAGTTCCACTCCTCCTTCTACCTCCTTCCTCTCCCCAGAGAATATGAATAGAGGCCCATCCGAGGCCAACACTCTCTTGGCCTCCACCTTCATCGCAACGAATGCCTTATTGAAGGTGACATTAACCAAGCTCTCGTTATCACTGAGGATCTGAGAGACGGTAAAATTTTTGACCGCGGCTTGGATCACAAGCGCGTCGCAAAATGGATCCTCATGATCCGGCATGTCCTTCCTTAAGAGGGTAATATTCTCCTCTATGGGTTGAGCCAGAGACATTGAAGAAACGCTCCAATGGTACATAGTATGGAGGATTGCCTTGAGGGCGGCCTCAACTCCCCCCTCCCCCCCCCCCCCCCGCTCGTGGATCACTCTGATCCCTTCACGGCGTCCGACATCGGCTCGGTCCTCACACTTATGCTCCTCTGCACCAGGCAGGACTTCCTCAATCCCTACTTCCTGGCGGAGTTGCTGTTATTTCTCACTATTTCCCCTCATCTCGAGGAACTCCGAGCACATGGTCATGGCATGGACCTCCTCCTGATAGAAGTCTCAATAGGCCAGCTCCGTCCATCCTTCTTGCATTCTCCACTACTGGGCTCTCCTCCTCCTCCCCATGGCTATTACTATAGCCTGATGTTGATCGGGGAGAGGAGGCCTCTTGCCCCGCCTCTGTCCTAGATGTTTGAGCTGACCCTGGCCCCCCTAACGGTTGTCTCCTCCTTGGAAACCTCTCTTCTAGCCCTGGTCGTTCCACTCTTGCTACCTCCACCCGAGCCGATTTTTCGGCTCCTGAAGCGCCCACCTCAGCTACTATTATTGTTTTTGTTCCCTCTGCTTGGGCTCGGGCCTCCGCACCTCGTGCCCTTTGCTACCTTTTAGCTCCTCCTCTGCGGCCCACATGGCCAACTTCCTTGCAAACTCGGGGTTCGATGCCTCCCCATCGACTTCCAATGTAACCCTCTCCATCAGCTCCTCGAAGGAGATATCATGGCGGCACCATCTTCAGCTCTATCTTGAAGAATCCCTATTGCAGCCCCAGGGTGAAGGACATCAACAAGGTATGGCCTGACATCTCTTGGACCTGGAGGACCTCCTTTTGGAACTGTTCCACTTAGCTCCCAAGCGTCTCGTTCACCCCTAGCTTGATGTAAAACAGAGACTTAGACTCTTTCTTCCTCTTCTTGGAAGTGGTGAACCTCAAAATGAACCCCTAGCGTAGGTAGTAAAAACAGTAGATGGAACTTGCTGGCAGTTGGTGGAACCAATTTATTGCCATCTCCTTGAGGTTGATGTCGAAGAGCCTGCACTTGAACGCATCTGACATCTATCATATCGAGACCACATCCTCGAAGCACTGTATGTGTTGAACTTGGTCGTCCATTCCGGTGTAGTAGGACTTCTCCAGCTCACGAAACACCTATGGAACTTGGCCAGATAACACTAACTCGCTGAAGGGGCTGCCTCCCCTTCCCAAGCAAGTCGAGTGATCTCGCGCCTCCGCCTCGCCAGATCGTCCCGCCCTTGCCGAGCCGGGGAACAAAACTTGCCCCGCCTGTCCTTAACCTCAAGCCATCAAACTCAGAAAAGATTTTTGGTACTGATCACTCTCCACGCTCACCGCATCAAAAATGTTGAAACAAAAATTCAGCAATCAAAAAGGTAAAAAGGTAAAAATACAACAAAGATCACTAGGCGAGTGGCCCTCAAAAACCTCCAATCGCATCGGGCGATGAGTGCTCAAAGGGGCTGGCACTCGCCGCCTCCCTAGGGCCCTTGGCAAGTGCAATCCCTACCTGCCCCACTCACCGGCTGCCGAGAGTAAGGGGCGAGTGAGAGCCAACTTGCTCCACTAGACCCACTTCAATCCCACCCAGCTTGGGTGAGTCGACGAGGATGTCGAGCTCTCGCCTCCCTCTCGACTCGCCTAGGACTGGACTGCCTGACTTGCCTAACCCAGCTCGTGATGACCCCATCACCTACTCGATGCCTTAGGCGAAAAGTGCTGACAGAACTTGCCTCACTCAACGCCAAAGGAGGAAGGCATCGAGTGATCTCACCTCACTCAACGTCAAAGGCCGAATATATTGAGTGAACTCACCTCACTCGACGCCAAGGGCGGAAGCCGTCGAGTGAACACGCCTTACCGACCCCAAGGGCGGAAGGCGTCGAGTGAACTCGCTTCACTTGACGCCAAGGCCCTAGCTTATGCGGTCAGCTCGACGAATACCAGGGGGTAGGGGGCTTGCTGCTTGAGTGACTTCGCTCATCGAATATGGGATTGTACAATAAATAAATAATAGAGTTCTTGCATAGATTTTGTTGGTGTTACCATAGTGATCTGGAAGCGATCAAACATGTAACCTCATTGCCAACAAAATATGAGACTATGGGGTCGCACATAAGAGCGTTTTGTGAATTTTGAAGATTGGATTATGTTTGTCTTTCTCATGTGATGAGTGAAGGGCCAAGCACTAACATGAGATGAATGAAGGACTGGACTTTACCTTGCATTGAGTGCATCGAGACCACTCAAAGATTTCGTCGAGTCAAGTGTTGATTTGTCAAGTTAGCGTTGAGAGTGTTGAGACCACTCAATTATTCGTCGAGTCAATGGTTGATTCATCGAATGATGTCATTTAGTGTATCAAGTCTTCTCAACCAGGAATTTAGTGCGTTGAGACCACTCGAAGCCTTTGTCGCGTCAAATACTAACTTGTCAATTTTCCATGGAAAGCATTGAGACCACTCGACGCCATCATCGAGTTAAATGTTGACTCGTCGAATGATGGAGTTGAGTGCATTGACTGCGTTGAGTTTACTCAGCGATTCATCGAGTAAATTGTTGTTTCGACGAATCTGGTGTTGAGGCGTTGAGTGCGTTGAGTACACTGAATGATATGTCAAGTCAAGTGTTTATTCGTCGAATATCAATGAGTATACTCAACGATTCATCGATTCAAGTGTTGATTCGTCGAATATCAATGGGAATACTGAACAATTCGTCGAGTCAAGTGTTGATTCGTCGAATATCGACATGATACTCGAAGTTTTCTATTTCATCCGGTTTATTTCTTGTAAGTCCAGTTCGGCAAGGTCTTCTTGTATGGGTTGGCTCGGTACTTAGTATTTAAATGTTATGTACAGTAAACCTAGAAAGACACGATACATATTAGACCTAATAGCGAGTCAGCTTCTCCCAACCTGATGGAACTTTTCCGCAAGGCCGTAAATGCCGATCTCGCCACCAATTGTCTGTCGTCCTTGTACATCGCCAGAAATTATTTCCTAAGAGTCGTAGTTGTCTTTGCCACCTCTCCTTAAACAAATCTAGCAGTCTGTGGAGACGTTGAGGGCAAAATCTCTTCCGACCTAGATCTTGTGCTTCAAGAGTCTAGGGTTCTCCGTACTCGTGTGGATCACCTGTAGAGGCATGGACAATATTCTATGCTCGGAACTCAAGCCATTGCCATTCATTGGAATCAATCGGAGCACCTTGGTTGAGTATTGACACAAACCCTCAAAGGTAAAATTTTATTTACTGCACTTTACTTCTTTATTAATGTTCATCGCTATATCCGAACTCTTTCGGGTTTTCTTATTCCTAATTTCCGCTGTGCAAAAGTATTATGACGTATAACAAAACCCAACAGATTTAAACAAATATACCATCAAAGAAAATATGCACTTATCATTATAAGAGATGCTTCTTCAAATCCTAGAATATTGAGGTCAATATTACCAACATCACTAACACCATCATTGATAGGGCTTAAAGTATCCTTATTTAAACTCTTTTTTTTGTATTTTATTAACAAAATAATGTTAGTTTTATTCTTATTTTAATCTAAAACATGATTTTTTTTTCTAATTTCAATTTAAACTGGGCTGCAAATAACATGTTAAAGCAAATTGGCTGGTTCAGGAGTGAATTTGGAGCAAAAAAGAAAAGAAAAGTCAAATTATAAGCCTCGGTCACGGTCGTGTATTTAGGCCTAAATAGTAGGTCATGAACTGAACCCTTCATTCGATCCAGAAAGTCATGCCATGTCAATTAAAATTACATGCCCAAGTCACGCATATGACTCTTAAGGGGCATGCCCATGACTAATGAACATAAATTTTAGACCGTGCTTGTAACTCGCCTTCTGGTGCCTCAGACTGCGCTCCCTAAATCACACACAAGACATACCTGTGACAATCATAGTCATACTTGTGTAAATCACGCGGATTAGCCGATACATGCCTAGCCCACCAAAAGTTTCTGCTAGAAGCCGAAAAAGAGAAGACACACCCTAGGTCTTGGTCATGAACTAGGGGCGTGCCCTAGAAAAAACTCCCCGAGTTTAATCTAGATTGTGTCTGCTCCACCTTCAGCATTCACGACCCAAACAAGCCCTTATGTCACGGGCATGGCCAGGAGGCGTGTAACATGTACTTTTTTTTAGAAATAAAAGACAGCTCCTCTAGCCAACCAGGTATCGAATTTTTGATTCCAATTTGCATTTCCTTATAATTTTTTTACGGTTTTTAGTGCTCTTGTACTCTTCTATAATTCTAATTCTAGTTTGCAATTTCATTTTATGTGTATTCCATTAGATCTTGTGCATATTATTTGAATTGGTAAAATTTTAGTGGTCTTCTCCTTACTCCCTCCTCTTTTTCATTGTCTTACTTTTATATTGATGATTTCTCCATCTCCATGAGTAACTAATTTCTATAGTACTCAATCAAGATGATAAGAGGATGAAGCAATTTGGCTTTGATTTAGACTTCATTTTCTTAATTTTTTTGAATGCTTACCATTTACCTTTGATCAAATTATTGAGGTTATATAATCAATATATAGTTTTTCATATTTTTTTGTTCTTTAGTTAGCTTAGAGGTGCATAAGACAAATCGACCACTCATTGGTAAAATATTAGAATGCAACCCTCAATAGAGGACAATATAACTCTTCCAGATTGGAGTGAAATTCAATAGCAGGTTTCATAACCCAATGCATGTCTTAGGCGATGCGATTTGAGAATGAAAGTTTGTTCGGTACACATAAGATTGGTTGAACCTTGATGCTTTAAATTCATGCTAGAGAGCAATTCTAAATCGATAAGGCATGTATTCATATCGTTCAAGAGAATAGGATCAAATGTCGTACTTAGAATCGGGGCATGTTGAGTACTAATACTCACAAGTAAGACCTATTATTTTATCGAACAAAAGTTGGTTTTGTTTTTTTAGAAAAACTAAGAAAAATAGCGATTCAACTTTGGAAATTTTTTATGTTTTTAAAAACTAGCACTTGATCTAGAATCCCCTTGGGTTAAAACAAACTTTCTTGAAACTATAAAATTCAAGGCTCTAAGTTACTAACTTCGACCATGGGGGTTCACATAATAGAAAAGGGCCTCTCTCGAGATTATGCTCTCGGCTAACCTTAGGTTGATTGATTAAGACATCTCGGCCAGTCGAAACCCCTAAGCTTGCTTTAGGTGGTGAACTCCACTATTGGATTTGACCTCAATCCGGAAGATTAATGTCATCTTCTCTCGACGAGTTCATGCAATTCCTTTTATCTTTGAGTGATCTCCTCATATCCACAACCACTCGGTAAATCTAGGATACAGATCTAAGATTGAAAAAACATATTTGCGACATATGAATTCGACACAATTGAATTAAAGATAAATCAAAGTAAGAAAATAGGGAGCTTGATAATTTGATAAAAATAAATCAAGTTTTTTTTATTCCAAGGTTCATCACGATCAAGTGCTAAATTGAATTTATCTACTCATCATAATAAGGAAAAAACATAAAGAGTTTAGGAAGACATGATTATAAAATGGAAGTAGTTGAATTGAAAATAACAAGATAAGAGTTATATTATAAATTTGAGAAATACATGAAAGAACATGCAAGAATGCTGAATACAAACTCCAAAACATACTCCAAAAGTCTCTCTAATGCCTTCACCAAGCTCCTGCTAATGTATGGAATTTATAGTAATTTTTTTTCTGGAGAGACATGCCCCTAGGTCATGCCCGTGACTACCGGCGTGTAAGGTGCAGAACCGTAGTCTTGAAAGCGTGGGAATGTTTGAGAATAACTTCCAAAATTTGTTTTTTTGTGGGTCACGCCCCTAGGTAACGCCCGTGACCAAGGGCATGTCTTGGCTTTTGCTGGAAATGGAGTTAACTTGAAACGGCGGGAGTTAATATGGCATTTGTTGAAGAGGTCATGCCCCTAGGACACACCCGTGACCTGGGGCGTGTATGCTTGGAATGGCCTAGATCTGAAACTGGCTTCTTAATGCTAAGGCATGCTTGAGCTAGATGTCACGCCGATGGGTCATGCCCATGACTGATAGTCATGCCCGTGATATGTCGGCGTGTAAATTTAATCTGAGGTGGAATTGGAATCTGTATCTCATCCGATTGGCCATGCCCGTGTCCATAGTCATGCCTGATGTCTTGCCCGTGATAAGGGGTGTAATTTTAAATGATGTGGATATGCATCTAGAACACCTGTAAGGGTCATGCCTAGTCATCACGCCCATGAATTTTAGGTCATGTCCGTGACTTAGGCGTGTATGGTGCTTTTTTCCAATTTGCTCCAAAATTTCACCTAATCAAGCAGCAAGCTTCAAAATATATTTTTCAGACCAGATTAACCTGAAAATTTTAAAAAAAGCAATTAGAAACTCATATAATAAAATTAAACTCTAAATTAATTTATTATTCAATAAAAACTATATAAAAATAAGGATAAAATTAGAGTTATCAAATACCCCATACTTACTCATCTACTAGTGCCGAGCAAACAACATTCCATAGGGAGCAGAAAAATTTCAATGCTAGAAAAGTAAATTGAACCTAAGGAGTAAAATGCGATGTCTTATGCCTATGTGCGTACCTATTTTAGTAGAAAAACCTACTCAGCATACAAATTAGTTTTTGTTTTTTCGAGAATGTTTTTCCACTTATTATTTCCACTTTTAAATATAAAATCCGATAAATCCTAAAATTATATTTAATAAGAGGGTTGCATGTATACTAAGATCGACATTACACAAAACGAACATCGATATACCCTCCAAAGAAATCCATCAATGTAGATAGCCATATGTTTGCCCTTCACACTCTTGCCACGACACTAGTCTAACTTATAAGCATAAATCAATAGGATTTAACTAGGTTGAAACAAAGCCTTAGGCCTATTTTTTGTGTGGAAAATCAAAGAAAAACACGATGGCTAGTCACACCCAAACCTAAAGAGCGCTCACATAAAATAGAAAAACATGGATTTATAAACATAGCCAATTTTCCAAACCCTTTTTTTTAATTAGATTTTTCATCTTCTTTTCATTTTTATTTTTTCTTCCATCCTCTTTTTAAGATTTTTCTACTATTTTCAAAAGAGAGGAGAAACAAATCAGATCATTTTTTCAATAAAAGTACTTACCCAATTTAATTGACTCCAAATCACTCACAAAGTTTTTCAAATATAACCATTATCGAGGTCAGGCTTATGTGTGCAATTAGGATGTTTTTTAGGCCTTGGTGAAATATTTGGTGGAGCTAAAACAAAAGGCAGGGTAATAGGCTCAAAGTGGTTTAACAACGATAATGTGTAAGGTATTGGTGGAAAGGCTTAAACTGTCTAAAAGAAATGCCTATATCCTATTCTTGCTAATAAGTTAAATTTACACAAGTCTTGAGAAACGCTAGAGGGCAAGTTCTAGACATCGAGAAAGAATTCCCGACTTTTGATTCGCGAAATATTTCTCTAGTAAACTTCTACGTACTCACCTTTTTTTTTTACCGGTTTCAAAATGAAAGTAGAATAAACCATTTCCACATAGTTAGAAAAACAAAAATCTAATTGTATGCTGAATTTTAGTTCTACATAAAATTCTACTAACACGTGCACTTGACTAGGAACACAACATGTCAAACAGTTATACTCCAAAATTCAAAATTCAATTAAAACATAGAAATTCTCTAAACAATATGTAAAAGTTAAATACTAGGGATTTTGTAAGTGAATAAATATATTAATAATGATTTCTCTAATTAAAAATTAAACCCAAATTTTTTTTGTTATTTCTTAAACTTCTTGAGGTATACCCTGTGAAGGGTTCTCACCGGTACTAGGCAGTTTTGTGGGATGACAGCCCAATACGGCCCTTTCTAAGAAATTAAGTTTCGCTTTTCTAATATTTTTTTGAAAACAAATTAAACAAATTTATAATTTATAATTTTTTTAAAAAAATTTATGTTTTGCTAAAAAGATGTTAAACTAGTGAGAAATATCCGCTCCATACTTAAACGAAACATTATCCTCAATGTATAAAAAAAAGAATAGGGGAAGAGAAAACTTCCATGAAGAGTTCAAAGCTGCACCATGTCTGACCTGAAATGAAATAATAAAGGAAAACATGATTTTTGATATTTTTTAGTACAATAAACAAATACAGGAAAAAGCTGATAATAAAAAAAATAGATACAGATACAAAAGTCCCACTACGAACTTGAAACAAAAGGAAGACAAAATCCTCATCGATATTGTGCCCATGCTGTTGATAGTACGTCTTCTGGTCCACAAACTCACGTGTAATATATGCGATGGAAGAATCGTGACTCAGCTCTAGCACGATAAATCAGCTATCAAAACTCATAAATCGACCCAGTGTGGTCAGCCCGCCACCTCCGGCCGTACCCCAGGAAGACTCTGTATTGGCAACCCTTCGTCTTAACTAGGGCTGGCCACCTCCTCTAAGGAGGGCAAGGCGCCTCTCTTGCCCCCTTGGGCGCTTTCCCCGTCGTTCGATTATTTTTTCATGATCATGGTCATCTGATGCACGGGTAACCACCTGTGTAATAAACTATAATAGTGGAGGACGTGTTTTAGTGGAGGTCTATATTTAGTAAAATTAAATAAACAATTAATATTTCCCGAAAACTATAATCATTATTATGATATTGATGGCTACGGTGTCTAGATAGCCGTATAATTACCGTAACCACCTCCCGGAGGCTATAAAAGGCCTTCAAGCTTCTTTATTTCTCATCTTTCTCTACTCTTCTTTTTTCCTCCTCAGGCCAGAGTTCTATTGTATTTCTCCTTCGAGGAACCTTCGAGCCACCTCCTCTCCAGCAGAGGAGGTGGAGAGCAGGTGGCATGGAATGTCTTGGATCCAAAACTAGATTCTTAATGCTGCAGAATGCCAGAGCTGGATGTCACGGCGAAGGGTCATGCCCTTGAACTGATAGATATGCCTGTGACATGTCGGCGTGTAAACTAAATCTAACGTGGAAATTGAATCTAGATCTCATCCGGTTGGCCACGCCCGTGTCCATAGTCACTCCCAATGTCACCCATATAACAGGGTGGAGTGTAATTTAAAATGACGTGGATATGCATTTGGAACACCTGGAGGGGTCACGCCTAGTCTTCATGCACGTTACTCTTAGGTCACGCCCGTGGCATGGGCGTGTAAGGTGCTTTTTTGCAATTTGCTCCAAAATTTCACCTGATCAAGCTGCCAACTTCAAATTATAATTTGTAGACCAGATTAACCTAAATTTTCAAAATAAAGCAATTAGGAACTCATTTATTAAAATAAAACTCTAAATTAATTAATTATTTAATGAAAAATATATAAAATTAAGGATAAAATTAGAGTTATTAAATACCCACATACTTAATCGTTTGCTAGTCCCGAGCAAACTATTTCCATAGGGAGGAGAAAAATTTCAATGCTAGAAAAGAAAATTGAACATAAGGAGTAAAATGCAAAGTCTTATGCATATGTGCGTTGCAATTATAGTAGAAAAACCTACTCAACATACAAATTAGTTTTTATTTTTTTCAGAATGTGTTTCCACTTATTATTTCCACTTTTAAAATTAAAATCCGGTAATCCTAAAATTATATTTAGGGAGAGGGTAGCATGTATACTAAGATTAACATTACACAAAATGAAGATAGAGATACACTCTAAAGAAATCCATCAATATCGATGGCCATAGGCGTGCCCTTTCACACTCTTGTCACGACACTTGTCTAACTTATAAGCATAAATCAATAGGACATAACTAGGTTGAAACATAGGCTTAGGTTTATTTTTGGTGTGAAAATCAAAGAAAAACATAAGTGTTATTCACACCAAAACCTAAAGAGAGTTCGCACGAAATAGAAAAATAGGGTTTTATAAACATAGCTAATTTCGCAAACCCTTTTTTTAATTATATTTTTCATCATTTTTTCGTTTTTATTTCTTCTTCCTTCCTCTTTTTAAGAATTTTCTTAAATTTTCAAAAGAGAGGAGAAACAAATCATCTCCTTTTTTTAATAAAAATAGTCACCAAATTTAAATGATTCTGAATCACTCACAAAGTTTTTCAAATATAACCGTTATTGAGCTCGGGCTTTGGTGTGCGATTAGAATGCTTTTGAGGCATTGGTGGAGAATATGAAGTTCAGGGGAAATGAGGTGGTAGCCTCTTGATTTTTTAGTAGTGTTGGGGACGACATCATTGTTGATTTCCAACCAAAAAGCAAGAAGGTTGAAATCTGATGGAAAATCAGAATGAAGGGTAAGTAGGCGGGAGAGGGAGAAAATGCCTCGTCGCAAAAACCCATGACTACATTGAGTTGACGGATGGTGAGCTGATGTACGACGCCGCCCATCCGAAAGACGAAATAATCATTAAAATAGAAACCCACATAGGCATATTTTATTCCCACGAAAAAATCAGAACGAAGTGTAGTTTGAATTATTAATGTATTTTTTTATGTGAAATTCATGTTTTATAAGCCTTTGATCTAACCTCCTTTAGTATATTTTGTTCCCACTAATGTTTTTACTTTTTTTAAGGTTCTTACAGATTTTCTGCCAAAGTCATGTGACACGCCCGCCTGCGTGTGTACCTTGGGTGTGTAGACCGATCCGAGGAAGAATGCTATTAGACACCATTTTAAGAGATTTTCACCTGAAATGCCCCCCGGAAACACCCTCCCTAGGAATGTACCCTGGACGTGTTCCTCTGGGAGCTAAGGCAAATCCTCCATTAAAGAAAGTTCATTGTTGCACGTCAACTCGTACGTGACATGCCCTCCCTAGGCATGGCCCTTGGGCGTGTAGCACCTTTTCTGAAGACTAACAGATTTTCAACCAAGATTCTTGATGTGTCATACCTTAAATGCTCACCCTACACGGGCGTGTCCCAAGGCGTGTCCACCAACGTACAAAGCAATCATCATTCCCGCCAGAAGTTGTTACTAGAAGTCAATGTCGTACCGGACACGCCCCTGGTACACGCTCTTTCTGGGCATGTTAGGGGGAGTAAATGAGCTAGGAAACTTCTATAAATTCAGTAGTCCCCCTTGTGTTCTAGAGGAAGTTTTTGGTTAATAGGGAGGTGGTGCCATATTCATTCTTAGTTTTTTATTGTTCTTCTCTCTCCTTATTTCATGCTTTTAAATTCTAACTTTTAGTGTTTCCATATAATAGTTTCTAACTTGTTTTGGTAGTTTAAATGTTAGTGATAGCTTAGTTTTAACTTTCATCCAATTGTAATTTCATTTTCTCCAAGTTTGTAATCTCCCTTTTACATTAATAAAAAGTGTTCTTTGTCTTCTCTTTCACCTTGATTTTCATGAACTTCCACTACCCCTCTCTCTTACCCCACTTCACCATTATTAACTAAAACCTCCTAGCACTTGATCTTGATGATCTGAGTTTGACTTGAGTAAGTTATGATGCATTGTTTACTTTCTCTTTTTAAGGATTAGGCCTTTGATTTACTCTTGAATAATCATGATTAGAATTATATGATCGATATATAATTTCCATCTAGGTTTTCACTCTTAGTTAGCCAAGAGGATATTAGTTTGAAGTGAACACTAAGGAGTAAAGAGAGTTGTACGCACCCCTCGAGAGAGGCAGACGTTAAATCACCCGGATTGGAGCAAAATCCAATAGCGGGTTTCACCACTTAAGGCGAGCTTTAGGCATCCGAATACGGATGAGAGTTCGGTCGGACCTTCCTAAACACAGTTCGACACGACTTCGAGAGAAGCGTGTTCAAGCTTTGGGAACCTCAACGATCAAGGACCTTTACCTTATTAAGATTAGGTTTGTTATCGTATCTTTGATTAACTTATGCCGAGGTGATTCACGGTTGAGTGCAACTTCCTTTTCATCATTTCAAACTCTCTCTTAATCGCTAGTAGTTGTCTTTATTAGTGTAAGTAATCTTCTTTTCATAATTTCAAGTAGCTTCCTTTCTTTCTAAATTAGTTTAAAAACACTAAAATATTTTTCGATCAGATTATAGTTTTTCATGTAAGTAGATTTACTCAACAATTCTGGGATTTTATTACGATACTTGTGTCCCCTCGCTATAATTTGATAGGTTTACTTGCCTTCATTGGATTGCTAGTTCAGTTTTATTTTCATAATGATCAGTAGACACCAAGTGTTTGGCATCATTGCCGGGGACGCAACTTTCGTTGATATTTTGAAAACACAAACCTAGTACTTTTATCATGACATTTTCTTGCCTCTTTTGTTAAAAATTTAAATTCAAAAAAAAAATTAAACGCTATTATGTAGAAACACACATCATCTTTTTCTACACCACTTAATTCTCTCGAAAAGGGCAAGGTTGCTTAAATACCACTATTTTGTCTAGTATCCTGCGAACCCGTTATTGGGTAGTACTCAGGAAGTTCGGGAGTTAAACCGTTAAATAAATCTATTTTCAAAAATGTAACTCTCTTTTTCTATTTTATTTTTTTCTTTCTTTCTCTCTCTTTTCCTAGTGTATGACCCGCGAAAATCTGTCAGTTATTTTTAACTTGGATAAAGAAATTGAGCGTACTCTTTGGAGAAAATCGCAATTTCAAGGCCCTACTTTCCAAATACCTATTGAGGATTCCGAGTCAATCTCTAATTCAAAAATGGAAGAACCGAACCTAGAGGAAGCCCTTTATAGGTTTATGTCATATTATGCAAGGCCAAATCTGAAGGGTACAGGATCAAGCATAGTTCGTACTGCTATAGCTAATAATTATTTCTAACTAAAGCCTAGCATTATTCGGATGGTGCAGCAGTATGTGCAATATGACAGACTTCAAGATGAAGATCCAAACGCGCACATCGCTAGCTTTGTTGAAATTTGTGACACCTTCAAAATCATTGGTTTTACAAATAATGCAATTAGGCTGAGACTCTTCTCCCTTCTCTCTAAGAACTAAAGAAAAATAGTGGTTGATGACTCTCCCAAGAGGGAGCATCACCACTTGGGATAAAATAACTGAAAAATTTCTAACGAAGTACTTTTTGTAAGACAAAACTGCACTCTTGTGTCCTTACAAAGCTGTCATCTGCCTTTCCTTCAGGGTATCAAACGCCTGACTACACTCTTATGTCCACAAGAACTTTTGATCCTTACGAATTAGTGAGGTGAGGGGTAGAGGTATTCACGAAAAGTTTTCCACAAACCTTCGATAGTACACGGCTAGTCCAAGAAAACTCCGGACTTCTGCCACGGTCCTCAATACTGGCCAATCTCTGATGGCTTCCATTTTTGTTGGATCTACTGCCACCCCATCTCCACTAATCATATGGCCCAAAAATGCCACTTTCTCTAACCAGAATTCGCACTTCGAGAACTTCGCATAAAGCTGGTTCTCTCTCAACACCTGTAACACTAATCTCAAGTGAGTCTCGTGCTCTTATTCTGACTTGGAATAAACAAGGATGTCATCAATAAAGATGACTACAAACGAGTCCAAGTATTTGTGAAAAAGTCGGTTCATCAATTCCATGAATACAGATGGTGCATTCGTCAGCCCGAACGGCATCACCGAAAATTCAAAGTGACCATACCTCATGCAAAATGAGGTCTTGGGTATGTCTTCATCTCGGATTCATAACTGATAGTATCCTGACTTCAAGTCTAACTTGGAATACACCACCGACCCCACCAACTGGTCGAAAAGATCGTCTATCTGAGGAATCAGATACTTATTCTTGATAGTCAGTTTGTTCAACTCTCGGTAGTCTATGCACAACCGCATACTACTGTCTTTCTTCTTTACAAACAACACTGCCACACTCCACGGTGAAGAACTGGGTCGGATATAACCCTGCTCCAAAAGCTCCTACAACTGAACTTTAAGTTCAGCGAAATCCTTTGGTGCCATTATAAAGGGAGGACATGGCACCGACCTAGCCTCTAGCACTAGCTCGATAGAGAAATCAATCACCCGTCAAGGAGTTTCTCCCGGAAGCTCCTTAGGAAACACGTCTTCGAACACTGCCACTACGGGTAATTCTCCAAGAGATAACCTGGAATGGCTAACCTCCAACAGTGCTACCAGGGCTACACCTCCTTGGTTAACTGCCCGTACTAACTGTATGGCCGAAACTAGGGAACATGCCACTCCGTGAAGACCCTCAAACTTACTTTCTGCTTGCCCTTCAGCCCTCAGGGTTACCACCTTGGACAGACAGTCGATACTGGCATGCTGCTCTGCTAGCCAGTCTATCCCCAATATTATGTCAAACTCTGCCAACGGTAAGACTGTCGCCATCAACATGAATTTGACTTCATCTAGACTCCAACATATACGTCCTTTAGCCCTGGTAGTCATAGATGACCCATTGGGCATGCGCACTTTCAATTCTGTGTCCATTGAGAAAGACTCAACTCCAATCCTCCATAAAAAGATTTTTGCAAGGAAGGAGTGTGACGCTCCCGTATCAAATAGTACCCTAACGGGGTACCCAGAAACTATCACAAAACCTAAACACATGCAACAAACATAAACTGCTTGAATTCATGAAAACCCAAGGTGGAAGTAAAACTCTCATACCTGTCACCACATCGGGTTGACGGATCTCTTCATGTTGCCCAAGGTTATAGGCCCTTGGCTGCACTAGTTGAAATGGAGAAGCGCTCGACTCCGCCATCTTCCCTTTCTCTGCAGCACTGGGGCCAGAGCGCACAGTCTGCTCCTATCTTGGTTCTTGCTCAGTGCCCCCTTGAGTATAAAATCTTACTATGCTACCTTCCTTTCCACAATTATTGCACGTCAGAGGTCCCTTAGACCGAGACCCTCCGGACATCCAGTTACTTTTCTCACCAGACTTGTACGGGTGAGGCTTCTTCTTCCATCCGCTCCCTTCTGACTTCCCGTAGGACTGAGAAGGCTTCCTTTCCCCTTGCTTGGGTGTGAAACCCTTGCAACACTGGGTTCGCTCATATCACTTTCCAAAATCCTGGCCGCCTAAACCAATTCGTTGAAACCCGCGTGTTTTATAGATATGAGGGGCTATCTCAGATTCTCCCTCAATCCGTGGTAGAAGAGATTGTCTCTCTCTTAATCATCCGCCATGGTCGTTCCCGCATAACGACCCAACGAGTGAATTCTTGAACATACTCATCCACGGTCTTGTCTTACTACACCAACTACAAAAACAGTCTCTAGAGGGCTAACCTTATCGACGCGGGAATGTACTTCTTCAAGAAAGCATTCCCAAACTAATCAATGGATGGGGTACGTCAAGGAAACTGCCGGCCACTGTGGCTCACCCACCACAACTTGGCGTCTCCTTCCAACATGAAGGCAGAAAACTCTGCTTTCTTCTCATCTGGAGTCTCTACCGCTCTCAAAAGCTCCTGAATCTGAGCCCACCAATCCTATGCATCTGTTGGCGTGCCGACTCCCTTAAAGGTTGGAGGGTGTAAGCTCAGGAAATACTTCATTTGTCGGTCACCATGACCGACAATCACCCTTTCGGCCAGCGGCTCTGCCCGCCTGGCTTCCTCACCCAACACGGCCGTCGCCGTATCCGGGGTAGTAGGAGTTGCGACCCGAGCAACGGGGGTTGCTACTTGTGTTATCGCTGCAGCTTGGGACGCCACCATTGCTTCTACAAGCATGCGACAAAAATCGGCCGGAGATACCCCCATGCCTAATGGACCTTGCACAGTAGTGCTACTGGTCGAGAGCTCTTCTCCTGTCCTCGACGTTCCCGCCTCGTTGCTTGCACTCTTAACACAAGCAAAGAAAACACAAATAAGTCTCTAATCGCTAGTCTCAAACATAAGGAACTCATGGTCCCACGATACTCCTATGTGGATAACTTCTTATACCGGACTCGATTTTGACTTTCGACCATGAATCCTTTCCTTGGAACGCCAACCTCACTCTAATACCAAATTATTACACCTCCCTAGTAATGACCGTATAATATGGGTCCGGCCGCAGCCCCACAACATACAGACGCCACAGTTTCAGCATTATAAGATGATATTTACTACCAGAACTCAATACTCAAAACTAAACACAGCAGAAACAAAGCAAAACAAATAGAAGTTATACACCACTAACAGAAATATCAAATGGACTTAAGGCCATACACAAAAAGAGTCCATCAAATAAAGACCATAAGGTCAAACATGAACGTGCAAAAGCACTCTTAAGCTACCTCGGTGTGCAAGCCGGACGATGTACAAAATATGGTTCATACAAGACAAGAAAAAGAAACAAGCTAAAGTATAACAACACTTCATGCGGCTTAGGGCTTTTCACCCGGCGCACTATCTCCTGCTTGCGATCCTTGTCCTTTAAAGATTTTAAGTAATGTGGGTCAGCAAAGGCTGACCCCTACTGTGTAACCAAGACATCTCCTCCCGGACGCCCCTAACGGAACCCGTGGTACCCCTCCAACATGCAAGTCAGCACTTCATATACCAAATGCAAATATATATAAAGCTTTAAAACAGGTTTGGATGTCTCATACTACAAACACGTTTTCTAGGTTTAGAACAGAGTGAAAGGGGCTACTATGCAACATGTATACAAACTCGGGCTTCGCCCAAGGCACCCTATCTCGTATACATCTAACACATCATCAAGAACTGGGTACTTCCGTTTCTCCATTGGCATAAAGCCGCAAACAAAAGGGAACTACATTGTCCCTAACGGCCCAAGCGCCGTTACATAGAAATCTTGCAAATGCCTCACTGGCATATGGGTCTTAAACCTCGGGCTTGCCTGTATATTCTGACTTCTCATGTCAGGATTCTGTATCACACACAACCGATTCTAAGAACCTATGCTGGACCCCACCCGCACATGGCTTCATTGACCGGGCTTGCCCTGCGCTCGACATTCTCGTCAGTCTCACAGAAGGGGACTAGTCTCGCCGGGACACATTCCCCAAGTGACATGTATGCCACAGGATAGCCAATCGACAACGGAGACATAGCCACACCTTAGCACAGCACAACTATAATTCCCCTCCCTAATCCATCATTTGTACCACAACATTCCCGCGCACCAAGGAAATCATCTACCGCCGAAGCGGAGGTAACCTTGCCCTATTCTTTCTATGAGTACTCACTCAAGAAAAAGGGGAAAAACACATAAATCATACGCCAGCTATCCGTAATGGATTTCTACCGAATCCTCAAAGCTCGATATGCAACATCACCGAGTCGGACTAACGGTCACGACTTCAGCTTCAACCACAATGCCTAATCCATTAAATGTAGCGGATCTCTAATGCAAAATCATGTCGAGGACAGACACAATCGACCCGGAGGTTCATCTTGAACCATGGCAACTCAAACCCCTCTCATTTGAGAGATCTGGAGCCCAAAAAAATGAGAATATGAGAAGATGCTAAACGTGTATCCTAAAACCAAGAGGAGAAGCGTCGTTACCTTACGACCCCTCTTCCTAACCATGTAAGCTTTGCTTTGAATGGCTTGACATGAGCGCCTCCACGCCCTCTCAATGGATCTGGTCTCAGAACGGCGATCGGAGCTCCGAAGATCCGTCAATCGCGGAAGAAGCTCTCTCCTTCCTCTTCCCTTCTCTTCCTCTCCAACCCCTCTCGCAAACCCTAAAGATGAGAATAATGAGAGGAAAAACCCTCTCATCCCTAATAAGATCATTTGGGCGTAAGATCCTAACCTTTGGATCTAATTTGGGGAAGCATCGGACGACCACGAACCAAAATTACGGACCGTCCCGACTGCACGATCGGTGGCGCAGGACCAGTGGTCATGCACAATAGATCCCATGGTCGTGCGATTACCTATGACAGAACTCCCGAAAAAAGGGATAAACGCGCATGAGTAGCGGCGCACGACCAGTGGTGTTGTGTACTCTAACCAAAGAGTGTGCGTTTACCCAAACAGAACTTGGCTAACCGATGAAAAGTGCGCACGAGCAGTGGATCACGACCAATGGTCGTGCCCACTGGATCCAGTGATCGTGCGCTTTAAATAACAGCCAAAAACAGCGACCCATCACACGTGGCATCCCTACCGTCAGACATTAACTTCTAGTGACTCCAGGTCTGCAAACTGGGGTGTTACAGTTTGTCCTCAAGCAAAGACTATGAGTTAGAGAAAATAAAGATGATTAATTCAAAAGTTTAAAAATTTTTATAAAAGAGTAAGATGAGAATTTAAAGGTAGAGAAATTTTTGAAAAAGAACCGAAAATTCCTACTTTAACTTAGCACAGAATTTTATAAATTTTACTAAATAAAAAACAAATCATCCCATATTTTTACAAAATTAAAACTTAATAAAGTAATGAGTAAAAAGCGCATTGAGTCACTACTATAGTGTAAGAGACAAATAAAAACCCTAGTAAATCAAGACAAAGTTAAATATTTCTATCAAAAATACTTTCTCAATCTAGTTTCTCGCTACCATACTAGAAAGTAAATGTAGGAAGCATGAATCACTAGGACTTTAATTAGGAGTACAGTTAGGCTTAGGTTTGTAAGGGCGCGTTATTAAAAAAGATAAACATGAGGGGTATTTGCACACTTAAAACAAAAAGAAAATGAGCTTTGCCAAAATAAAGTTAGCCAAAAAAAATACACTTTTCTTTTTCTCTTCTTTTACTTTTTTCATCAAATATTTACCTTATTTTTTATTTTTTATCTTTTTTCATACTTAAAAATTTCTACTTTTGTAGCAAAAGATAGTACAAAGATTTTCCACTAATTTTTTCAAAAAGATGCACATTAGCAATTAAAGCTCAAAAATAAATTTAAAGTGTGCATATAGGTAAGCTATTTGGCCGTGGTGAAATAAAAAGTGGGGCTATAAAAGTGAAAGGAAAAGGCACAAAAATGGATAGCAATGATTATTTTTAGGCGGGGTGCAAAGGCTCAAACGTTTCAAAAGAAATGCCTAAATCATTTTCATGCTTCCTAAATCTACTCAAAAGTAAAGCTTTGAAATTTCAAAAGAGGATAAACACACAAAAAAAATAGAGAATTTTCTATCGTGAAAACAATGATAATAAGCGTCTAGAGCAGAGTGTGTCTACTAAACTTAATACTAATTAAAGTTTAAAAATGATTTTAATAAGGAAAAATAAAAGATGATAGGTTTTATAAAAGTAAAAGAAATAAAAGAAAGGCTAAGGAAAAGTGAAGAAAAATTCAAGAACTTTTCAAAAATAGCATACTATCTTAAATAAAAACACTGCATGGGTCAACATACTACTCGCTAAACATATTAAACAAAAAATTAATCTAATTCATTCTAACTAAGCAAGTAGACATGAGCTTAAACTCAATAAAATGCAAAGTGGCGGGGTACTAATTGATTTGGCAAAAATTAACTCAATTTAATTTGGGATTTTTTTAAAAAAAATTTATATATTTTTTTGGATTTTTCAAAAATATATTATATACAAATATTTTGATTTTTCTAAAAATTTTAGAATATTTTTTTTTATTTTTCTAAAGTAAACTATTAAGGGAACACTCCCCCATACTTAAAGTTAAACATTGTTCCCAATGTTTAAAGTTAAGTATAAAGAGAGTTGAGAAAAGAGAGAAGAAGAAAAAGAAATGCAAAGAAAAGGAAAAGATGCTTCCCTAGCACTTGGTGCACAGACGTTGAAAAATGCATCCCCCCAAACTTGAGCTAAAGATCAGCTTGAGTCCAAGTTGAGAGGAGAGAAGCGACACAAACATACAAGAGCTTATTCCTGCACAAAACAAAATAAAAAAGAAAAAGATAAGAAAGGGGTGCCTCCCAAGAGCGCTCTTTGTTTAAAACATCGTTGAGCTCAACGTTCATGGTTAGCTAAATGGAAAATAAAAAGAGAAATGTAATGGCAGCTCGCGCAATATGCGTTTTGGCGCGAGTGCCAAAACATTTTTAAGAAAATAAAAATATTTTTTTGTAATTTTTTATTTTTTAAATAAAATAAAAAAGAAAATGATTCAAAAAAAGAAAAAATGCTAGAAAAAGAAACTAAACTATTAGAAGGGGGAGAAGAAGAAGAACTTGAAACTAAACTAGAAGGAAAAAAGAAGAAGAAAAGAAAACGGAATTTTCGCAAGAAGGCGGAAGAGAAGAAAAAGAAGAAGGCGGCGACAGTTAATTACAAGAAAATGGTTGGAAAGAAAGATCCAGTTGCTCCACTTGAATATCAATCATTTCGGTAGATTGAGAGCAAACTGGGATATCCGAAAAATCAATCTCCTCAGAAGATCGAACACAAGAAAGTTCGTCTTCCTCGAAAACTTAAAAAAAATCGTTATATCGGGGGAAATTTCCTCCTCGAGAGGTTGAAGGCACAATGGAATTTCTGAATAATCTTCTTCCGCACGTGATTGAAGGCACAACAGAATATCCGAAGATTCATCATTCGAAAGATAAATAGGAGGAGGAGGGGAATAAAAATATGCGGCCTCAGCAGCCAAAGAATCAAAAATCACTTTGAAGTGAGCATTGATGCGTGCATCAAATGCTACACCATCAAAAATGACTTCATTTTCGCTTGAATCAAAAATGGGAGGCGTGCAAACTTGAGGAGATAAAGCGGAGAAATCTTGATATAGAATGGGTTGATGATCACCTTGGCCCCTTGAATGATCAGGATGTTGCTACCCTGAGTAGTTCAAAGTAGGGCTAGGATCAAAATATCCATTCAATAAATTTTTGGAAAAATTAAAATCAGAAACATTCGGAGGAGAAGGGTAGGAAGGCGTTTGAAAACATTCGTAATCCCATGAAAAAAAATTCGCAGACGGATCAATTTGGCCAAATTGATTCGATCCGAAAGGGATAAAATCATGGGTGGATGAAGGATATCTTACCCAACACTCCTCGCAAGAGTGACCGAACTCTCCACAATTAAAACAAATATTAACCATTACAAAAAAAGTAAATCAACCATGAAAGAGGGGCGAGAGAGATAAAGACAAAAAAATGATAAAATTAATTGCAATCCTTATTTCAAAATATCAAAACAATCCCCGGCAATGACGCCAAAAAACTTGATACAATAAAATCGCAATGGTAGAGAGAGGGTTAGAAGAGAAGAGAATGTGAATGTGGTGGTTGAGAATATTCTCCGATTCTATATCCGATAAAGGCAAGCGTACCCTATCGGTTATAGTATAGGATACTAAAGATTAGTATCAAGGTCGTATTTCCCTGGGGCGTAATGATTACTTCTACTCAGAGGAGATTACTATTATTTTATCAAACGAAATTTCTATTAATTACAAAACTAAAAACTGAAATAAAATTACTAAGCTAAAAAAAGGAGAAAACTAATTACTTACAAAAATATAAAGTGTTAAAGCTAGAGATAAAGGGGCGCACTAGATCAAGAATCACCTCGGCAAGTGTCGATTAAAAAGGCAATAAATAAACCTAAGCTTAATTGGTTAAAGGTCCTTGACCGTGGAGGTTTCTAAAGCTAGGACACGCTTTTCTCAAAGTCGTGCTCAACTGAGTTTAGGAAGGTCCGACCGACTCTCATCTAAATCAGAGGCCTAAAGCTCGCTTTACACGGTGAACCCCTCTATTGGATTTTACTCCAATCCGGGAGATTTGGATGTCTGCCTCTCTCAAGGGGTGCGTACAACTCTCTTTAATCTTGAATGCTCACTTCATTCTATCGGCCTCTCCGCTTTCTTAGAATGAAATCAAAGGTGGAGAGTATATATCGATAATATACCTCCAGCCCATGAAAAATCAAGAGTAATTCAAGGGACCTAAAAAAAAGGTAAATTAAAGCATCATAACTTAATCGCTCGAACTTCGGATCATCAAGATCGAGTACAAGGAGGATTAGTTAATCATGGTAAAAGGGAAAGAGAGGGGTAGATAATAAAGTTGCATGAAAACTAAAGAGAGAGAATATAGAGAAAGGAAATGCAAACTAAAATTCAATAAAAAAAGAAGAGCGATTACCACTAGGAATGGAGATTACAGGTGCATGAAAATAAACTAACTAATTCTACAATAATAATAAAAAACTATGACAAGAAATTGAAGTGAATTGCACGAAAATAAAACTAGAAATGGAGGGAGAGAGAGCAAAACATGAAAATAAAAGCCATAGAACCCTAAGAAATGAACTAGCAACACCTCCCCTCTCCCCAAAAGATGTTCTAGAATGCTGGGAATGGCCAGGTATTTATAGAGTTTTCCCATGGGTTGGTCACGCCCTAGATCATGCCTGTGTTGAGGGGGCGTGCCAGGCACGTAATGTCAAAATCAGCTGTTAGAATTCCATCAGATGTCAGAAAAAGGCGGTCACATCCTTTGACACGCCAAGGGTGGGCGTGTCATGGGGCATGGCAGTACTATTTTCATGCAGCAGTAGAGAATGCATAGAATACGGCGGCAGGCCCTGGGCAGAGGGTGACACGCCCCGTATCACGCCCTGGGACATGCTTGGGGAGGGCGTGTTAGGGGGCGTGACAAGGGATTTTTGGCGGGAAAATCCTTCTGGCGGCTCTCAACATCGGGATCAGGCTACATGCCCTATGACACGCCAAGGGTGGGTGTGTCAGGGGGGCGTGACATGGGATTTTTGGCCGCAAACTTGTTGAAACATCCAAAAACCGAAAATATACATTAGTTATAATATTTACACAGAAAAGAAACATAAAATTACATAAAGAAAGAGATTTAAAACGAAAATAATATATTTTTAGCCTAATAATTAAGCTAATATATGCATCAACAAATTCCCCCATACTTATTATTTTGTTAGTCCTCAAGCAAAAACTACGAGTTAGAGAAAATAAAGATGATTAATTGAAAAGTTTAAAAAATGCTATAAATGAGTAAGACAGGAATTTAGAGGTAGAGAAATTTTTGAAAAAGAACCGAAAATTCCTACTTTAACTTAGCAAAGAATTTTATAAATTTTACTAAATATAAAAACAAATCATCCCATATTTTTACAGAATTATAACTTAATAAAGTAAAAAGAGCATTGAGTCACTACTAAAGTCTAAGAGACAAATAAAAATCATAGTCAATCAAGACAAAGTTCAATATTTCTATCAAAAACACTTACTCAATCTAGTTTCTCGCTACTATACTAAGTAGTAAACGTAGGAAGCGTGAATCACTAGGGCTTTAATTAGGCGTACAGTTAGGCTTAGGTTTTTTGGGGTGTGATATTCAAAAAGATAAACACGAGGGGTATTTGCACACTTAAAATAAAAAGAAAATGAGCTTTGCCAAAATAAAGTTAGCCAAAATAAATACACTTTTCTTTTTCTCTTCTTTTACTTTTTTCATCAAATATTTTTCTAATTTTTCATTTTTTCTCTTTTTTAATACTCAAAATTTTTTACTTTTGTATCAAAATATAATACAAAGATTTTCCACTAATTTTTTCAAAAAGATGTCCATTAGCAATTAAAGCTCAAAAAAACATTTAAAGTGTGCATATAGGTAAGCTATTTGGCCGTGGTGAAATAAAAAGTGGGGCTATAAAAGAGAAAGGAAAAGGCAAAAAATGGCTAGCAACGATTATTATTAGGCGGGGTGCAAAGGCTTTACATTTCAAAAGAAATGCCTAAATAGTTTTCATGCTTCTTAAATCTACTCAAAGTAAAGCTTTGAAATTTAAAAAGAGGATAAGCAAAAAAACTAAAAAATAGAGAATTTGCTATCATGAAAACAATGATAATAAGCGTCTAGACCAGTTTTTGTCTACTACATTTAATACTAATTAATGTTTAAAAATGTTTTAATAAGGAAAAATAAAGGATGATAGGTTTTATAAAAGTAAAAGAAATAAAAGAAAGGCTAAGGAAAAGTGAAGAAAAATTCAAGAAATTTTTCAAAAATAGCATACTAATCTAAATAGAAACAGTGTATGAGTCAACATACTACTCGCTAAATATATTTAAACTGAAAATTAATCTAATTTATTCTAACTAAGCAAGTAGACATGAGCTTAAAAACAATAAAATATAAAGTAGTGGGGTACGAATTGATTTGGCAAAAATTAACTCAATTTAATTTAAGATTTTTTCAAAAAGATTTATATTTTTTTTTGGATTTTTCAAAAATATATTATATACAATTTTTTGATTTTTCTTGAATTTTTATAATTTTTTTTTATTTTTCAAAAGTAAACTATTAAAGGGAACACTCCCCCATACTTAAAGTTAAATATTGTCCCCAATGTTTAAAGTTAAGTATAAAGAGAGTTAAAAAAAGAGAGAGAAGAAGAGAAAGAAATGCAAAGAAAAGGAAAAGATGCTTCCCTAGCATTTGGTGCCTAGACGTTGAAAAATGCATCCCACCAAACTTAAACTAAAGATCGGCTTGAGTCCAAGTTGAGAGGCGAGAAGCGGCATAAATATGCGGGGCTTATTCCTGCATAAAACAAAATAAAAAAATAAAAAAGAAAAAGATAAGCAAGGGGTGCCTCCCAAGAGCGCTCATTATTTAAAACATCGTTGAGCTCGACGTTCTTGGTTAGCTAAATTGAAAATAAAAAGAGAAATGTAATGGCAGCTTGCACAATATGAGTTTCGGCGCGAGTTTCAAAATTTTTTTTAAGAAAATAAAAATATTTTTTTGTAATTTTTTATTTTTTAAATAAAACAAAAAAGAAAAAATGCTAGAAAAAGATATTAAACTATTAGAAGGGGGAGAAGAAGAAGAACTAGAAACTAAAATAGAAGGAAAAATAAAAGAAGAAAAAAAAAACAGAATTTTCACAAGAAGGGGGAAGAGAAGAAAAAGAAGAAGAAGGCAGCGGTTGATCACAAGAAAATGGTTGGAAAGAAAGATCTGGTTTCTCCACTTGAATATCAAACATTTCGATAGATTGAGAGCAACCCAGGATATCCGAAAAATCAATCTCCTCGAAAGATCGAATACAAGAAAGTTCGTCTTCCTCAGAAACTTGAAAAAAAATCGGCATATCGGGTGAAATTTCCTCCTCGAGAGGTTGAAGGCACACTGGAAATTTTGAATAATCGTCTTTTGCAAGTGATTGAAGGCACCGCGGAATATCCGAAGATTCATCATTCAAAAGATTAATAGGAGGAGGGGAAGAAAAAGATGCGGCCTCAGCAGCCAAAGCGTCAAAAATCATTTTGAAGTGAGCATTGATGCATGCATCAAATGCTACACCATCAAAAATGACTTCATTTTTGCTAGAATCAAAAATGAGAGGCGGGCAAACATGCGGAGAAAAAGAGGAGAAATCTTGAGATGGAATGGGTTGATGATCACCTTTGACCCAAGAATGATCAGGGTGTTGCCACCCTGAGTAGTTCAAAGTAGGGCTAGGATCAAAATATCCATTCAAGAAATTTTTGGAAAAATTAAAATCAGAAACATTCGGAGGAGAAGGGTAGGATGGCGTTTGAAAACCATGGTAACCCCATGAAAAAAAATTCGCGGACGGATCAATTTATCCAAATTGATTCGATCCGGAAGGGATAAAATCATGGGTGGATGAAGGATATCTTACCAAACACTCCTCGCGAGAGTGACCGAACTCTCCAAAATTAAAACAAAGATTAACCATTACAAAAAAAGTAAATCAACCGCGAAAGAGGGGAGAGAGAGAGATAAAAACAAAACAAAATGATAAAATTAATAGCTATCCTTTTTTCAAAATATCAAAACAATCCCCGGCAACGGCGCCAAAAACTTAATATAAGAAAATCGCACGGTGGAGAGAGGGTTAGAAGAGAAGAGAAGGTGGATGTGGTGGTTTATAATATTCTATGATTCTATTTCGGATAAAGGCAACCGTACCTTATCGGTTATAGTATCGGATAATAAAGATTAGTATCAAGGTCATATTTCCCTTGGGCATAATGATTACTTCTACTCAATGGAGATTGCTATTATTTTGTAAACTTAAATTTCTATCAATTACTAAACTAAAAACTGAAATTAATTTACTAAGCTAAAAAGGAGAAAACTAATTACTTGCAGAAATAAAAAGAGTTAAAGCTAGAGATAAAGGGGCGCACTTGATCAAGAATCACCTAAGCAAGAGTCGATTAAAAAGGCAATAAATAAACCTAAGCTTAATAGGGTAATGGTCCTTGATCGTGGAGATTCTTAAAGCTTGGATACGCTTCTCTCGAAGTCGTGACCAACTGAGTTTAGGAAGGTCCGACTGACTCTCGTCTAAATCAGAGGCCTAAAGTTCGCTTTATGCGGTGAATCCCCTTATTGGATTTTACTCCAATCCGTGAGATTTGGACGTCTGCCTCTCTCGAGGGGTGCGTACAACTCTATTTACTCTTGAATGCTCACTTCATTCTATAGGCCTCTCGGCTAGCCCAGAATGTTAGAAAAGGTGGAGAGTATATATGGATAATATACCTCCAGCCCATGAAAAATCAAGAGTAATTCAAGGCCTAAAACCTTAAAAAAGGTAAATTAAAGCATTATAACTTAATCTCTCGAACCTCGAATCATCAAGATCGAGTACAAGGAGGATTAGTTATTCATGGTAAGAGAGAAAGAGAGAGGTAGATAATAAAGGTGCATGAAAACTAAAGAGGGAGAATATAGAGAAAGGAAATGCTAACTACAAATTCATTAAAAAGAAGAGCGATTACAAATAGGAATGTAGATTACAAGTGCATGAAAATAAACTAACTACTACTACAAAACTAATAAAAAGCTATTACAAGAAATTGAAGTGCATTACATGAAAATAAAACTAGAAATGGAGGGAGAGAGAGTGCAAAACATGAAAATAAAAGCCATATAACCCTAAGAAATGAACTAGCAGCACCTCCCCTCTCCCCAAAAGTTGTTCTAGAATGCTGGGAATGGCCTGGTATTTATAGAGTTTTCCCACAGGTTTGTCACACCCTAGGTCACGCCCGTGTAGAGGGGGCGTGCCAGGCACGTCATGTCAAAATCAGCTGTCGAAATTCCATCAGATGTCGGGAAAAGGCGGGTCACGCCATTTGACACGCCCAGGGAGGGCGTGTCATGGGGCGTGACAGTACTATTTTCGTGCAGCAGCGGAGAAAGCGTTGAATGTGGTGGCAGGCCTCGGGCAGAGGGTGACACGCCCTGAGACACACCTGGGGAGGGCGTGTCATGGGGCGTGACAAGGGTTTTTTGGCGGGAAAATCCTTCTGGCGGCTCTCAACATCGGGATCAGGCTACATGCCCTATGACACGCCCAGGAACGTCGTGTCAGGGGGGCGTAACAGGGGCTTTTTGGCCGTAAACTTGTTGAAACCTGCAAAAACAGAAAATAAACATTATTTATAATATTTACACAGAAAAGAAACATAAAATTTTATAAAGAACGACATTTAAAACAATAATAATATATTTTTACCCTAATAAATTAAGCTAAAATATGCATCATCAATAGCCCATGCCTTAATATACAACCCTGTGTACTCTTGGATGTGAGTGATATCCTGCAATTCTATTTTTTGGCCAAACAGCGGAGGAAACCTAATGGGGAAAGATATAATGGCTGGTCACCCGTGGTACCCATCTCTCTGTCGCCTTGTCATCGAACTTCTTGTATTGATATGAACAGTCTATAAAAGTGACTGACCCGCCATTGTTTACCACAAGAAATTTACAAGCAACTAGTTTTGATCAAATATGCTGGAACACACCTGATCTGCCGCGGCCTGCCAAACTATACTTCAAATAATTTGGGCCAGCGGCAATTGGCTCGACTTTCGATAAGGAGTGTGGGAGAACTTTATTTGGGGCTAATCCTAGAGGAAAATCTAAACTCCCATTATTCCCAACTAAGGCTCAATGTAACAAATAACTGCTCCGTCAGAGTAGGACTCGTGCTTAAAATAGTAAATTGCAGGAATAAAAGTACGGTAATAAAAGCTATTGAGAATATTAGCTGCAAAATTGAAATGCTGAAAATAAATATGACCAATACGAAACAGGAGTAGTACTAATATGAAAGAACTGAAAGTAATTAATGAAAGGAACAGGACCAGTACGACACTAAAATGAACTAAACTGAAAGTAAGTACTAAAAAGAAAGTACTAAACTGAAATAAATAAAGGAACCAGATCAGTGCAAGACTAGAATAAATCATAAAAAATGGTTAGTAGTCCAATCACTCTACTAGGAGGATTCAGTTCCATCTCCGTTCTCAAGAGGCAAGTTCAATTCCATCTCCGTTCTCAGGAGGCAAGTTCAGTTCCATATCTTTTCTCAAGAGGCAAGTTTAGTTCCATATCCGTTCTCAGGAGACAATTTCAATTCCATCTCCATTCTCAGGAGGCATGTTTAGTTCCATTTCAGTTTTTAAGAGGCTTCTTTTAGTTTCACCATTTATTAAGATCCGATAATAATTCAGTTGCACCTTTCAATCACGGCTTAATTGGATCACGAGGCTTATTATGAGTTACACCTTTATTAGGCATCCAAGAATAAAAAACAACTCATTTTCTCATGTTAGACCGAATTCGAGAATTTCATTAGAGATCTCATTCTTCCTTGAACATCAACCTTATAAATCGCTTCCAAAACACGAGGGAAATTCTTCGCTCGAGATGATGTTGGGCATTATTTTAATCAAAGATTGTATTTTTATTTTCCGAGTCTACCTAAAATACCTGAGAATTACTTAAAAATGAGGCGCTCGATGATTTTTCAAAACTCTTAAAACACTGAGAGCTTGAAATCTTACCTCGATAACTCTCATCGATTAATTAATTGAACTTAATTTTCAATTTAGAAAGTGGTCGCACGCTTCGATTTTCATTTTTGAAGAATTTGAGTGCATCAATTTACGAGCGCAACCCTAGGCTCCAAGAAATTAAAAAATCTTCAATTTTTACTCCAAGGTTCCTAAATTTTAATGCAACCTTTAATTGACCCTAAAAATAGCCTAGTAATGTTTCCAAAATTTTCCGAGCAATTTTGGTCTCAAAATTCGCAAATAAATTCTTATTTAGGTTTTAAAAAATACCAAATTTACTCTTAAAATTTCCAAAATGTTTTTGTAGACTGTACTCATCAAGGGAAACAATTTTTATGTACAAAACTATTTCCCTAAGATCCAAGGTTTACACCAAGAAATTCCTCAAAATTCTGATTAATAAATGGTGTGCCAATAGCAAAATGACACTGATCTTGTGGGTGAGATCCTTCCTCATAGTGGGTTCTATCATTTTGCCCCCATAGTGGATCAGGCAAGGATCCACTATGGGAGGCACTGATGTTGAGGCAGGGGAGAGAAATTAGAAGATCAAAGCCGTGTGATCTCCTGGTGGAGATCAGACGGCGGTGATCTGATCCCGGTGGCAAAAGCTCACAGGCTTTTAACACAGCCGCCCGATGGTCAATTTTCTAGGGGTCGGCAGGCCTCAAGGCAGTGGTCTGGTAGCCCAGCGCCGCCATCCACCGCAGGAATTAACCAACCAAAGAGCGGGGTGGCGCAGATGCTCTGCTCACGGCGAGGCTATACCGCCCCGCCTCTCCCATGGCTTACTGTCCATGATACCACCCCCAGCTGATATGTCGGGGGTTGGGCTTCTCTTCAAAGATGGTCGATTGCATGGTGCCCCCGCCACCACCGGCCATCGTCGGCCACTGCCATAAAAACATAAATAGAGCAATTTATTGCTCTACTGGGTGCCACCAAAGCGGCGAAATCCGGTGGCACCATGACCATCTGCCACCAGGGGTAGAATTCCCCGGTGGTGTAACACACTCCCATCACCACCACCGATGCTGGGTAGAGCTTTACACCTACAACCACTACCCGACATGGAGCAAGGCTCGGGTAGCGCCTGTGGCCCTCCGGCCGCCAGGTGGCACATGTAGATCATTGGAGGAGTGGGGAAAGAGGATGGGATAAGTTATCCCCGAGGGTAGAGGAGCTCGGGATGGTCTTGACAGAGATTCCATGGGAGGTGGCGGAGGTGGTGGGGCTTGGCTTGAATTTTTTGACAAGGAAGGGCTCAAGCAGGGGGTGGTTTGGGTCTGCCCGAGCTATGCGAGGAGAGCAGGGGGTTATGGACTTATATAGGCTGAGGAGGTGTCCACCACCCTTACTTCTAATGTGTGGGACGAAACAGAAAGGAGGAGGTGGCTTTTCCTCCTCCAGCTGTACTACACAGTTGGCCCCATCAAGGGGGCCTAGTACTGCCAAGTGTCAGTCATTAAGGGGATTTGAAGGATTAGATTTGGCCATGGGCTTTGTGGAACTTGAGAAGAAGAAAGGGTTAGGGTTAATGGGCCTTTATTAAGGCCCATATGCAACTCTTCTTGCTGGTGGTAGAGGCCCAAGAGATAGTTAGGGTGCAGCCTAAGCATGTCATGGAGACGAGGTGCACTCCTCTTTTGACAAATTCTAAATAAATTGAGCATTGGGGGGGGGGTTTATCAAACTCAACCCTAGGATGGGTGCCCCTTATAGGTCAAACTCTATATAGGTCTAGTTCATTGGGTGTTGGGTCAAAGTTTGGGTGTCGTGTCACAATTAGTGTGCGCACTCTTTACGATGCACGACTGTGAAAGGAGGGAGTTATTTAGATCTACTCTAGAGGGGGGGGGTGAATAGAGTGTTTAAAAAACTTTAGGTTGTTTTTAACTATTCTATCAGAGTACAAAAATAGGTGATACCAATAAATATTTAAGCAGAAGGAAAACTAGAGAACTATTCTAAATATCACAGGAACTAGCAAGAGTAGTAAGAAAAGGTGCAACCAAATGACATAATAAATTATAGTGGTTCCCCAAATCTTGGTACATCCACTCTTCTACCACCCTGGTAGAAATCACTATCATGTTTTTGATCAGGTGTCTGCCACAAAATATTATCTATTTCAAGGGAGATATTACAACCCTTCTAGCTTTTGATCAGGTGCCAGAAAACCAACTTGAAGTCTTTTGATCCGGTGACCTCACAACCAAGAATTAATTTTTAAGGGAGTAAAGACCCTTTACACAGAGGGGAGAAGGAAAAAGTTGAATTGTCTTCTCTTTTCTCAAGCAAATGAGAGAAGACTTGAGAGTGATCCTGATTGAGTCAAGGCTTGTCCTGTAATTTTAATGGTTCAGGAGATCAGAGCCTTGTACAAGGTGTATGACATGAAATCTAGAAAGCTGAGACTGATTGAAGTTGATTGTCTCCACAAGCTTCCTGAATGAACTCTTGTTTTTGGAACTGAGAGCTGTTCTTCTTCTATTTCTTGCAGCCATGTGTTTTCTTTCAAAAGTCTGTCGATTGCATCAAGAAGTCCTGAATAATAATTCTCTCGGTCTTTTATTCTCTGAGTCCCTTTTTTCGAATAATTCCAAACTGAATTTGAAATCATCCACATTGATTGACTGCCGGAATCACGTGAACTTGTGCAACGGCTATAAGAGAATTAACTCATTTCCTTAACTATCCCGAGAAAGGCTGTATAATAACTCTGTGAAAACCAACAATTAATGTTTGCCAAGGAATGACTATATTCAGAGAATATATGCATTAATCACTCAGAGTCATATAAGCAAAAGAAAAAACGGTCAATAAGGAAAACAATAACTGTAGGGAATAAAAAGTTGATCTGGCGGAAATCATCAATCTGGTCCTGAGATTGTCGAGCTCAAACATCCTCTATCATTAAACTGAGCCCTGTGATCGTTGACCTGAAAATCTACTTTCAAAACTGGGCTTCAAGATCGTCGAACTGAGATGGTTGGTCGTCGATCTCAATCCCTAAAGTAGATCAGAGATCGTCAACCTGAGTTCAGCAATCATCGATCTCAGCATTTAGAGATTTATCTCTGAGATCATCGAGCGCAGAACGAAGATCGTCGAGCTCTCTTCAGAGATCGTCAAATGAATTTTTACTTAGAAAAATTTCTTCCTTGTTCACTCTCTGCTGTCTTCTAAGTCTCTGATGTCTTGGTCTTGTCTTAGTGAGTTATTGACCTGACTGACACCTAAGACACTAGACTAGACCCTGACTATACAATGTGGGTCTGACTTAGCCTAGATTAGTGAACCTAGCCCAAATCCAAACTAGGGATCCAATAATCTCCCCCTATTTGGGTGAGGTCAGTAAACAATAATAAAAGAAAACAACAGAAAAACTAAATAAATATATCTGTCATGAGATAAACTAAAAGTTCAATAGATATTTACATTGACAAATATAGACACAAAAAGAAAATAGTTACTAAGACTTGTCTGAAGCTGGCTTAGTAAATTCAATTCTTCTTTTTGGATCTACTGCTTGCTGTCTAGTCATTTTCAAGTCTACTTCACCAAGAACTTTAATTGTAGCTACTCTAGGAACAACTGCCTCAGGATATACCTGCATATAGGCATTAGCATCAAAGATATTCTTATCAAAATCAAATATTTCCAACTCTTTCTCCCTATACTTAGACATAGTCGAAAATTGAGAAGTATCAAATCATTCTTTTCTAGCTTTATTTATTTGAGAGAGAGCAATCAATTCATGAAACCTAGCCATCCTGAAGTTAGAATCAAGCTCAGGTTCATAGTGAGTTGATCTTCTTTAGAGTCATGAGAGGTCTTCTTAAGCTTCTTATGCTTGATTGATTGTTGTTGGAATTTTGTTTCTGTTGTTGTATGTTGAGAATGGCTATCATGAAGTTTTGGAGGAGGTCTGACTTGACTGAATTTTTAAGGAATTCTTAATCTCCTGCTAGAATCTGAAATATCTTCTCTGTCATCCTGATCATTCTTTCTACCTCTCCTTCTTGAATAGCCCCTTGAATAAGAACTGGATGGTCTGCTGTGAGTGAGAGGAGTATAAGAAGTCTGCTGATGGGAGGAGGTAGCAGCCCTAGAAGCAAAATTTCCACTAGCACCTGCTGAAGGAGGAGGAGGTGGTGGAACCTTCCTAAAAACTTTTACAAAAGACGAGCCAGTGTTTCTCTTTTTCTTCTGAGCCTTCATCTCATTCTTGGAAAATCTCATCTAGTGAGGAGAAGTTGATGTGAGAGTAATATTGTGGCTGATGAAGTAAGGAATGTCATCTTGAGGATTAGACTTAGGCACTTCTTTCATTGGAGCTTTTCTTTTGTTGTTCACTTTCTTCTTCTTGCTGACATCTTGATCTGAGTCTGAATCTGAATCTGAATCATTATCAGATAAGCCTGGTTGATTATCTTACAAATCATCAATCTCTTTGATAACTGAAAGTTCTTCAGCTGCATCAGCAGCCATAATTTCATCCAAGTTTGGGATTGAGAAGTAGAACAAGCATAGGTTGGAGGAGAGAAGGCCTTGGGCTTTGGACTCTCAACCTCTGGCATACTTATCACCTCAGGCACTGAAACTGCAGAAAGAGCTGCAGAAGGCTCAGGCTCAGGAGCTGCAAAGAGCTCAGGCACTGGAGCTGCAAAACTCATAAGAAGCTGAAGTAAAAGTTCTTTGCTTACAGGAGCAGTATAACATACTATATCTATACAAGATTGAAAAGTAGAAGGGGGAAGACAATCTCTATACAAAAGATCAAAAGAGCTTAGAACTGAAGTCTGTTCAAAAGCTGGAGAGATGAAACAATCTCCATTAGGAATGTCCAAGGGTTCTTCAGGGATTTTAATGTCATCTTCAAAAAATACAATAACTTCTGCATCAGGAATATCAATATCTACATTCTCTGTATCTGCCAAAATAGTATCTACAATCTCTGTATTTACAGCTATCAAACCTGTGTCTGTCTCTGCCAAAACTGTGTATGCCTCTGCTGTTGCAACTACTAGAGGAGGAGGGACTTCTTCACTGGAAATCTCCCCCAGCCTGGTAGTAGTAATGTCTATTATCGGGCCCCTAGATGATGAAGGGCCAAAAAAATAGGCAACAAAAGAATTAAAAGAAACTAGTAGAGGTGCAATGGCATCCTCTACAATGGCTTTAATGGTAGGGGTGAGGAGGGCATTGAGAGCGGATGGAGTAGATGATGTAGATGGAAAAGAGGAAGTGGAATGACCACAAGCTGTGCAGATGTTGGAGATGGTAGGTTGAGTGGTGGATTCAGGGATAGACACTTGTTCTTGATGGGGGGAAACATGATGTGAGGGTTCATGAGAAGGTAAATGAGTTGGTGAAGGAGTTGGTGAAGAGAAATGAAGATCAAAAGTTGGTGAGGTTTGGATTGAGATGTTGGTGGAGGGGATCTCTTCTAGATAATGTGGTAGAGGAGACAAAGGAGTAGGAGTTCCTGGAGGAGGGCTTTGAGGTGGAGTTGGTTGATGTGGCAAAGGGGAAGTTAGCTAGATGGGGAAGGAGGAATCTCTGGCTCATCTTCTCTAGGGTGAGGAGTGACTGGAGCAGTCCTTGTGTCCTCAGAAACCCTGTGAGTGGAGGGAGCCCTGGAGGGCATTGAGATAGTCCTCTCCCATTTTCCAAAGAGAGCCGGGGTCAGTCTCTTGGAAGCATTGATGAATATTGTTGGAGATGTCAACAACTAAGGGCATTTTTCAGTGAGAAAAATCCCTAAAATTTTGCCAAGAGAGACCTCTCTCTTATTTGCTTTATTCCTGATCAACTCAAACAAAAATTAAGCTCAATTCACTGATTTATGATTAACCATGGCACTCATCAAAATAAATTGGTGCCTGGATATATTATCATGGGCAGTGTGCTTCCCAAGCAGCACTTTTTCGATAATATCTGCCAAGAACTTGTATTGAGGAGACAAGTTCTTTTTTAGAAGCTTGCTAGGGTTTGCCTCAGCATGACCCATTTTGGTAAGCATGGCAGCAAATTCCTCTTTATCCAAATCAATATCATCTTCTCCATTAATAAAATCGAAAATTTCTGTAAGAACGACAAGGGTTAGATGTACCTCCTATCAAGAAATAGTTCCTATCATCGTCTGTCTGTCTGAAGAAGAGGAATAAGCCCATTCTTTAATTTCTAATATTGGTAACTTCATCCTGGTCATCAGAAACTTCTGTAACTTCGGTGCATCAAATAGCTTCAGCACATCCTGAAACATCTGATCACTATGCTTGAATGAATCCATATCAATATCAAAATCTGAATTGAACTTCATGCTGGACACAATCGCCGCTGGAATTTCCATTGGAGTGTTCCTGCAGAGAAAACACAGAACAAGTGCAGAAGGGAAATAGAAAGCGTGGGACTATTTCCGTCTAAACCCTATATTATAAGGTTTAAGAAAATGAAGAGATGGGATTAGCCAAGCGTATTAACTACTAAAACGACTTCAAAACCAAGGTTGGTGAAATATTTTAATACAAAATGAGTTCGGTAACCTCAAATTGAAGAGAAGGAATAAATCGTCGAACTCAGTTCGACGATAAATTCTCTGAACCAAAAATCGTCAATCTCTGTTTGACGACAATTATTTCACTAAGAAGTGATCGTCGATCTCCGTTTGACGTTCAACTTCACGAGACGTTAGCAGATCGTCAATCTCCGTTCGATGATCTGTCAACAAATCATCGAGCTCAGACAGAAAGTCAAATAATCTCATCTCCATTAATCATACCTAGCTGATTCATGAAGAATAGATGTTTCTTTTCATCCGAGGGTTTGGTGAAAATATCTGCCCTTTGAAAATCAGTAGGGATGAAGGTGAGATTGATTTTCTTTTTATCTACACACTCCCTAATGAAATGATGCCTTACATCTATATGCTTAGTCCTAGAATGATGGACTAGATTCTGTGCTATAGAAATAGCACTAGTACTATCACAAAATATAGTTGAATTATTTAAGTTGTACCAATAGTCTAGTAGCTGATTTTGTATCCCTAACATCTGAGAACAACAACTGCCAGCTGCTATGTACTCAGCTTCTTCAGTTGATGTAGACACAGATGTTTACTTTTTACAAAACTAAGAGACAAGCCTACGACCCAGGAACTGGCATGTTCCATAGGGACTTTTCCTGTCTACTCTACTTCGAGCAAGTCAGCATCTGAGTATCCAGTCAACTCAAATTCTGACTCAGCAGGAAACTAGAGTCCTAGAATTGGGCAACTCTTTATATATCTCAAAATCCTTTTTAATAAAATAAGGTGGGATTCTTCTGGATTCACCTGGAACCTAGCACAAAGACATGTGGCAAACATTATATCTGGCCTACTCTCTGTGAGATATAATAGGGTCCCAATAATAGCCCTATATAATTTCTGATAAATAGGTTTCCTATGATCATCAAAATCAATCACAGCATTGGCATCCATGGGTGTTTTCTTAGCTGAGGTACTAGTCATCCCAAATCTTTTGATCAACTCATTAGCATACTTGGATTGTGATAGGAAAATGCCATCAGGTGCCTGCTTGACTTGGAGACCAAGGAAGTAGGAGAGCTCACCCATACTGCACATCTCAAACTTTGAATGCATAAGGTTGGAAAACCTTTTGCAAAGTTTGAGATCAGAGGAACCAAATATAATATCATCTACATATATTTGTACTAACAATATTTTATCATGATGATGTTTAACAAATAAAGTCCTATCTACTATGCCTCTAGAGAATCTATGTTCTAACAATAAGCGAGCTAGGGTCTCATACCAAGCTCTTGGAGCTTGCTTAAGACCATAAAGAGCTTTATGCAACCTATAAATAATAGAAGGTTGTGTTGGAGAGATAAAACCTGCTGGTTGTTCAACATAGATTTCTTCTTTCAGTTCTCCATTCAGAAAAGCACTTTTAATATTCATTTGATATTCTTTAAATTTTTGAGAAGCAACATGGGCCAAGAAGATCCTGATTGCCTTTAACCTTGCCACTTGAGCGAAGGTCTGATCATAATCAATGCCTTCTTCCTGCCTATACCCTTGAGCAATAATCCTAGCCTTGTTCCTTATGATTTCTCATTGTGAATCCATCTTATTTTTGAACACCCATTTTGTTCCAATTACTGGGTAGTTCTCTGGTCTTGGGACCAATTCCCAAACTCTACACCTCTCAAATTTGTTGAGCTCATCTTGCATTACAAGGATCCAGTGGGGATCTTGCTCTGCATCTTTAATAGATTGAGGTTCTACATGAGAAATGAAACATGCATGCATCAAATCCTGGTGGAGCTGATGTCTTGTCTGCACACTTGCTGATATGTCTCCAATCACTTGAGATACAGGATGATCTCTAAGTGTGACTTAATAAGCAGGAGGAGTTGGCTGCTCAATAGCTGGTGGAGATAATTCCTCTTGGGGAATTATTTCAACTGTTGGGACACTATCAGTTGGCTCACTGATATCTTCATCACTGTCTCTAGCTAATTGTTGAGATGATGGTGTAACAACCTTAAGAGAGAGTGTCACAGCATCCAAATTCTCACACAAAGTAGGTACTTGCAAGTTCTGACTGGTAGAAGTATTCTTCTCCTTATAAAACATATTAGTTTAATCAAAGGATACTTGTAAATACTCTTTAATTTTCAAGGTAGATTTATTATAGACCATATAAGCCTTGCTTACTTGGGAATATCCTAGAAAAATTCACATTTCAGACTTGGCTTCAAACTTTCTAGTGTATTTTCTATTGTTAATATGAATGTAACAAACCAAACCAAATACTCTAAAATAGTCTACTTTAGGTTTATTCCCTTTGAGTAGCTCATAGGGGGTCTTAGACTTTAGCTTATGTATTAAACTTCTATTCAGGACATGGTTAGTTGTGCTCACTGCCTCTGCCCAAAAGGAAAGGGGCAAGTATGCATCAGCAAGTAATGTACCTACAGATTCAATCAGGGTTGTGTTTTTCCTTTCAGCTACCCCATTTTTTTGAGGAGTTCTAGGAGCAGAAAAACATTGCCTGATACCTTCCTTCTCACAGAACTCTTGCATAAGAAGATACTCAAACTCAGTACCATGATTAGTTTTGATCAATACAACTTGAGTAGAGAACTCACTCTGTATGCACTTGAGAAAATCTGTAAGAACCTTGAAGTTATCTGACTTATTATTCAAGAAGAACACTCAAGTGAACCTGGAGAAGTCTTCTACAATAACTAAGTTTTAAGACTTCCCTCCCTGGCTTTGTATAGCAATGGGTCCAAAAAGATCCATGTGAAGTAAATAAAAAATCCTAGGTGAGACACTCTTATAAATGGATTATAAATAATTTTTAGTTTGCTTGCCTAGTTGACAAGCCCTGCACAGGCTTTCCTTCTTATAGGGGTAAGAAGGCAATCCTCTTACAAGGTTGTCCATAGATAGCCTAGCAATGTATACTAGATTTACATGTCCTAGTCTCCTATGCCATATTCATTTTGATTATATGATTGGTTAAATAAACAAATTTTATTTATGGCTGAATTGAAGTTAATAATATAAATATTACCTACTCTAGAACAAGATAAAACTATTTTGCTGTCAGTTGAAGAAATAATGCAAGAGGACTGATTAAAAGTTAACTGAAATCCTTCCTCACAGAGCTGACTAATGGAGATCAAGTTATGTTTCAATCCACTTACATATACAACCTTTCTGAATGTGACAACACCTATCCTTATTTCTCCATAGCCTTCAGTCTGGCCAAAGTTGGAGTCACCAAAAATAACCTTAGGTCCTAGCTTTGACTTATAGTTGGATAAGTTATCCTTCTATCCTATCATGTGCTTTGAGCACCCACTGTCAAGATACCATTGTTGGTTGTATGGTGGACAGTTATTCACCTGCAACAATTAAAAGATTAATTGTTCTTGACCCAGGTTATCGTTGGTCCTTTGTTTTCTTAATAAGAAAAGTTTGAGATAACAAACTGATGTAGCGCCGTCCTATGATCCTACACGTACGGCGTCGCACTACTCTCGCCACGAAAAACAACCTCGTCCTACACGCCAACAAAACGCAGCAATACAATTATTTTATTTATCTTACGCGCCAACGTTCGGAGAGCCAATCCGAAAGAGATCAAACCACGACTAGAGGTCGAGATCCGGTTAAGCAAAAAGGACGAATATTCGCGTCCGTGCGAGCGAAGTTGTACCAAGGAAAGATCCACCAAGAAAAATCCGATTTCGCAAACGGTTGATCTTTCCCCAACAAGAAACAACGAGGATCGCCAATCCTTTCGAGAGTACTCAAAAACCGAAACGAAAAGATCCACAAATCTTCAAGAAAACACCGCGAAATTTTATTCGTTTTAAAAATCACGCTAGTTCGTCCACCACACAAAACAATCCAAAGAAAGGGATCCCTTGAGTAGAAATTTCGTTACCCCACTCGGAATAGTAGATCCGGGTTGTTGGTTCCACTAGAAAATGATCGTTCACCTTTGAACTCCACGGAGATGCTCCAAGGATGAAGAAACTCGGCCGTCTTCCCCGCTTTAGCACCGTGAAGCTTCCCCAAGATCTTTAGTACTTGCACTCCGCTAATCTCTTCCAATAGGTGGCCGACTATGGAGAAGGATGGAGAGAAAATAGAAGAGGGTGGTTGTGTAGGGGCGGTTTTAAGGAGAAGAGAAGGAGGAGGGAGAGAGGGAGGAGGCCGAACCTAGGAGAAGAAATGCCCAAGGCGGGCAGCGGCAAGGAAGGGAGAAGAGGGGAAATTAGGTTAGGGAATTCTTGTTTCTCAAGCAAATAAAAATCTGATTTTTAATAAGAGTTTTGGCCTTATATAGGCCTTACAACATAAGTGCTAAAAGCAGCCCAAACAATAGTGCTAGATGCACACCAAAAGTTCAAAAAAAATTAGTAGACTACAACTCATTATAAAAATGCAAGCCATAACTTTAATAAAGCATATAAATATTAATTCTTGTGGCGTGGACGTAGATTGTAGCGGCCACGACGCCGCAAGTCTTTAGTCGGTGTGCCAACATCATCATCATCCGCCGCAACTCCATGATCAACCAAAGCGCCATGTACTTCATCTTCATCATCAAGGTGGTCGTCATGGTGGCGGTCTCCATCAATCCTCCCCCGCTCAAAAGGACTCATCACCGATGAGTGGGCAGGAACATAACGGCATAGGAGACCCGCATCAAGTAGCTCAACCTCCGCAGCCGAGAGCCAAGAGTCGTCAGAAGCAGGACGATCACGCCAAAGAATCAAGTACCTGTGAATGTCACCATCAGGAGATGGAAAGATAGCATCCTGTATAATCCTGTCAGGCAAGAAAACGGTCCGGGGAAACCTCGGAAATGCATTAGGCAAAGAAGAAAGACAAGTATCATCATCAGTAGGCGGCATACCTCCCGTAGAGTCCGTAGGAGAGAATGATCCAGATACAATCTCACCACCTACCCCATTTGAAAATTTAGTGGAAATATTAAACGGCGAGACAGAAAGTTCAGGTGGTGGAGCGACATAAAGCGTTAAATCGGAAACGTTAAAAATAGGGGAAATTCCCCAATCAGCGGGTAACTGTAAGAGATATGCATTTTCGCCCAATTTTTTTAACACTCGAAAAGGACCGGCTCGCCTATTCGCCAATTTCATTATAGTGCCCGAAGGCAACCGTTCAGGAGTGAGACGAACCATTACCAAATCACCGATATTCAAGGAGACCGCTCGCCTATGCACGTTGGCATTCGATTGATAAATAGCATATTGTTTAGCTAGCGTCTCGCTAATGTGCTTATGGAGATTGTGAACGTGCGAAGCGAAATCCTGAGCGAATTGGATAGACTTAAAAGATGGTGGTAGTGGAACCAAGTCGAGAGGCACGGGCGCCTTATAACCATGAACAATCTCGTTCGGAGACAAACCGGTGGACCTATTCCTTGAATTATTATATGCTATTTGAGCATGAGGGAGGATAAGGTCCCACGTTCCTTTATGATCGCCAACTAAACAACGAAGCATACTACCCAAGCTACGATTAACTACTTCCATTTGCCCATCCGTTTGGGGATGATAGGCCGACGAAAACAACAGTTTAGTACCCATAAGCTTCCAAAGTGTTTTCCAAAAATAGCTAGTGAACTTAACGTCCCTATCAGACACTATCGTTTTGGGGACGCCCCGATGCGCCACGACTTCTTTGAAATACAATTTAGCAACATGGGATGCATCGTTGGTATTATGGCTAGCAATGAAATATGCCATTTTAGAAAATCGATCAACAATGACAAGGATGGAATCGTGTCTCCGAAAAGTCATGGGTAGGCCCAAAATAAAGTCCATACTAACGTCCTCCCAGGGAACAGACGGAATAGGAAGTGGGGTGTAAAGACCGGCATTGGTTTTGTTTCCCTTTGCTAACTGACAAACGTGGCAACTCCCTACGATTTTATTGACCAATGACTTAAGCCCCGGCCAAAAGAATTTATCTTCCACTAGTGTTATCGTTTTATCCCGGTCGAAATGTCCACCTAACCCTCCACTGTGTAGCTCCCATACAATGAAATGGCGTAATGAAGGGCGGGGAATACACAATTGTGTATGCTTAAATAAATACCCATCTCGAATGTAGTATGCCGAAATAGTAGAGGGAGCCTGTTCCTGAGTGGCTAAATAAATATCCTTAAAATCCGGGCATAGAACATACTCGTCCTTAATGCGTTCAAAGCCTATTACCGTCACCTCCATTTTAGATAATAATAGGGTGACACGACTGAGGGCATCCGCCACTCGATTTAACATACCCTTAAGGTGCTTAATATTGAATGTGTACTCCTGAAGATAGGAGACCCATTTGGCGTGTTGAGGGCTGATTTTACTTTGAGAGTTTACAAATTTTAGCGCCTCATGATCCGAGAGGATTACAAATTCTTTTGATATGAGATAGTGTCGCCAATGTTGGAGACATCGTATCACAGCATAGAACTCACGATCATAATTTGAATAATTTAACTTTGGGCCTGCGAGCTTCTCGCTAAAATAGCCAACCGGATGTCCCTCTTGGCTTAGCACTCCGCCGATTCCTATTCCTAAAGCGTCGCATGATAGTTCAAATACTTTATTAAAATCCGGCAGCCGTAATAGGGGGGCTTCGGACATCTGATCCTTAATCATTTGAAACGCACTAGCGGCCGATTTGGTCCATGTAAATTCACCCTTCTTCATACATTCAGTGATTGGTGCCATGATGCTACTAAAATTGCGAATGAATCGTCGATAGAACGTGGCCAATCCATGAAAACTCCTAACATCCCTAATATTTTGCAGTTCCAGCCACTCTCTAATCACTTGTACCTTCTTAGGGTCCACATGTATACCCTCAGCACTCACTATGTATCCTAGAAATTCCACGGAAGTCACCCCGAACGCGCACTTCTTAAAATTAATATATAAGTTCTCCTGGCGCAATTTAGTAAGGATCGTCCGCAAATGAGTTTCATGATCGATCGACGAGGTACTAAACACCAAAATATCATCGAAATAGACTACGACAAATTTACCCATGAATGGCTTGAATACTTGAGTCATTAACCGTGAAAACGTACTTGGTCCGTTAGTGAGTCCCTCCCCTAGCACTAACCACTCGTAAAGCCCGTCCTTAGATTTAAAAGCAGTCTTCCATTCGTCTCCCTCCCGAATTCTTATTTGGTGGTAACCACTCTTTAGATCCAATTTTGAGAATATAGTGGCACCGGATAACATATCCAATAAATCGTCCAAACGGGGGATGGGAAACCTATACTTGACAGTTATTTTATTGATGGCCCGATAGTCTACACACAACCTCCAAGACTTATCTTTCTTCGGGACCAACAAGGCAGGGACGGCACAAGGGCTTTTGCTATGGCAGATAAATCCCTTTGCTAATAAAGCGGAAATTAATGTTTGCAGTTCATTATGTGCGGAGGGATTGAGTCGGTAATGTGATAGGTTAGGCAAGGATGAGCCCGGGACGAAGTCAATTTCATGTTGGATATCCCTGATTGGTGGCAACTTGGAAGGTAAATCTACCGGATAAACGTCCTTATACTCTTCCAATAACGTGCGCAGAGATAATGATAGGTTCTCTAAAGACGGTGAATCTTCCTTTACTTGTAGACATACTAACGCATAAATGACGCCATCTAGAAAGGTTTCACGTTCTAGCTCCCTCCTACTTATTAAACTTATCGTTTTCCTTTCCGCAGGCACCACTGTGTCCTTGGAAACAATCGATGGGTCCTTAGGTGGTGTGGGTTTCAAGACAATGGTCTTACCATTGAACTTGAACTCGTAGGTGTTGGCTTTGCCAAAGTGGGTCACGTCATAATCATAAAGCCAGGGTCGTCCTAGAAGAACGTGACATACATCCATAGGGATGACATCGCACCATACCTTGTCAACATAATTCTTCACTGTAAGCGGAACCAAGCATCGTTTAGAAACTGCTATAGACGTTTGTTCACCCATGCTATTTTATACGGATGCGGGTGCGGTTCAGTGACTAAATGCATTCGAGTGATGGCATTCTCCGAGACGACGTTCATACAACTACCGCTATCGATTATTAACTTACACCACTTGTCACCGTTCTTAAAATTTACTGAGAAAATATTCGTCCGATTGTAATCATCTGTAGCACGCGGTGTATTCAGAATACATCTCATAACCATCATAAAAGAGTCATCATCAATATCACTCGGCTCAGCGTCAGACTCGGTACCGGCTTCATAAACGATCTCAGCGGAATCAGACGTGGAGTCTAGAAGGGCTAGGGGTTTTCCCTTAGTGGGGCATTCGCTAGAGTAATGGCCTTGGATTCCGCAGGAGTAACAGGTGGCGTTTGTCTTATTAATACGCCCTAACGGAACTCTTTCACCAGTGGGGTTTTTGATGTTCCTCGCGGTAATGACCACGGAGTTCGCATCTGTTGATCGAAACTTGCCTTTGTCTCGCACGGAGGATGAAGGTGGGGGTCCTAAAATGGATTTTCCCTTTTGGAAAGCTCGTCCCTTGGACTTATAAGCATTACGTTTTTCAATATCCAAGGCAGCATTAAACGTTGCATTAAGATCTGTGTGACCGTAGCGCAGAAGCTTGCGTTGTATATCCGGCCTGAGTCCCTTACGAAAACGTGATAGGGTTACTTCGGGCATTTCTCGGACGTCACATCTCACCATCATGTCCTTAATAAGTCCCATGTATTCCGCTACCGTTTTGTCTCCTTGTCGAAGGGTGGCTAGATCATCAAACATTTGGGTTCGATGGTACGCGGGGACATATTGGTCAGTCAATAGTGCTTTCATTGCGGCCCACCCAATTGGGGGTACTCCATTCACGGCACCTAGTCGCCTCTCTTCGTTCAGCCAGAACGTCTTGGCCCTACTCAGAAGCTTCATTCGTGCCACTCGCACCTTATCACCGTCAGACAGGTTGTGCCAATCAAAATAGCACTCGATCTCCATGATCCAATCTAGGAAGACTTGAGGTTCTCCCATGCCATCGTAGGATGGTGGATGTAGTCGCACTGCCTTAGTTAAATTGAAATCGTCATCCTGATCACGTGGGTGGTTTTGTCTAGCGTCGCGTTGGTTGGCGGGCGGTGGTGGGGGCCCCTGCCGATTTATCCTAAATCCGGGATCGTGAGGCGCCGCCTGATTTACGGCTAACCTTTTTATTAATTGGGTGAGTGCATCGAACCTAGCATTGAACTCTTCCCGAAGCGCCACAATCGCTGCTGGAGCGGGCTCATCACCATGGTTGTCGGCCATGAGTGAGGTGGAAGGAAAATACTCCGTACCAAACCTAGTGCGCATGAACAACAAGACAACCAGAAATTTTGACCAGATATTTTATAAAAAAAGATTTTTTTGAGACTAATATAATAGGAAAAGAAAATATTGTTTTTGACTTTTTTACTTAGAAAAAAAAGGAGAAAATTCAAGATTTTTTTTGTAATTTTCTGCAGAAATTTTTTTTATTATTTTTGCTATTTGCAGACCAAACGAAAATTCAGAATTTCGTTTTCTAATTCGGATCGTGCACGACCAAGTGTGGGTCGACGTACCAAGATAGGAAAGCGTAAGGATGGTGCCGATTGAGAAATCAACACAACCTCCCTCTGATACCAAATTGATGTAGCGCCGTCCTGTGATCCAACACGTACGGCGTCGTACTACTCTCGCCACGAAAAACAACCTCGCCCTACACGCCAACGAAACGCAGCAATACAATTATTTTATTTATCTTACGCGCCAACGTTCGGAGAGCCAATCCAAAAGAGGTCAAACCACGACTAGAGGTCGAGATCCGGTCAAGCTAAAAGGACGAATATTCGTGTCCGTGCGAGCGAAGTTGTACCAAAGAAAGATCCACCAAGAAAAATCCGATTTCGCAAACGGTTGATCTTTCCCCAACAAGAAACAACGAGGATCGCCAATCCTTTTGAGAGTACTCAAAAACCGAAATGAAAAGATCCACAAATCTTCAAGAAAACGCCGCGAAATTTTATTCGTTTCAAAAATCACGCTAGTTCGTCCACCACACAAAACAATCCAAAGAAAGGGATCCCTTGAGTAGAAATTTCGTTACCCCACTCGGAATAGAAGATCCGGGTTGTTGGTTCCACTAGAAAATGATCGTTCTCCTTTGAACTCCACGGAGATGCTCCAAGGATGAAGAAACTCGGTCGTCTTCCCCGCTTTAGCACCGTGAAGCTTCCCCAAGATCTTTAGTACTTGCACTCCACTAATCTCTTCCAATAGGTGGCCGACTATGGAGAGGGATGGAGAGAAAATAGAAGAGGGTGGTTGTGTAGGGGCGGTTTTAAGGAGAAGAGAAGGAGGAGGGAGAGAGGGAGGAGGCCGAACCTAGGAGAAGAAATGCCCAAGGGGGGCGGCGGCAAGGAAGGGAGAAGAGGGGAAATTAGGTTAGGGAATTCTTGTTTCTCAAGCAAATAAAAATCTGATTTTTAATAAGAGTTTTGGCCTTATATAGGCCTTACAACATAAGTGCTAAAAGCAGCCCAAACAATAGTGCTAGATGCACACCAAAAGTTCAAAAAAAAAATAGTAGACTATAACTCATTATAAAAATGCAAGCCATAACTTTAATAAAGCATATAAATATTAATTCTTGTGGCGTGGACGTAGATTGTAGCGGCCACGACGCCGCAAGTCTTTAGTCGGTGTGCCAACATCATCATCATCCGCCGCAACTCCATGATCAACCAAAGCGCCATGTACGTCATCTTCATCATCAAGGTGGTCGTCATGGTGGCGGTCGCCATCACAAACATGGTTGGCTGTGATTTATTACCTAGTGGATGGTATCTCCTAGGTGAAATTTCCCAAAGGGTGACAGGATTGATTGTTTGTCTTTTCGGAGTAGGGTTTCTGTTACATTTAAAAGTTTTATTAATTCTCACTGGGTTCGACGATTGAAAGTGAGATTGTCGATCTGAGTTCGACGACATGGGTTGAGATCGTCAATCTCTGCTCAGAGAAGGATAATATTCATTCTTTGTGCCCCAAGTTTGTCGATCTCTGCTCGATGATCCCTACAAAAGTCATCGATCGCAGTAAGACAATTGATTATAGTAGAAATTTTCGTTCAAAGATTGTTGTCCTGGGTTCGACGATTTGTTCACATTTCGTCGATCTGAGTTCGACGAAAACTGCTGAACATTGTTTTTGTTTTGATTTTGTCTGTTTCTATTTTACTGTTTGTTCGGTTTGTTCTTATTTGTAGTTGAGGGTTTCTCATAGATTAGTTCCTTACCATTTTCAGAGATGAATTTTACTGGGGTCCTTAGTGCATTTTTCTGGACCAGTAGGAGTTGGCTTGATGAAGCACCCAAGCCCAGTTTTCCAGTGAGTGTGGCATTAACAGTGCTTGTAATATCCATCAGCTTGAGGCTTCTACCATTAAGGGATTCTTCAAGTTGCCTTGCCTCAGCTAGTTCAGTTTTCAGTTTAATTATCTGTTCATTTGCAAGAGTAATTTCATCTTTTAATTTATGGTTTTATGCAACTAAACTACTTTGATAATTCAATTGATCTCTTAGTTATTTAATTTCCTTTTCTGAACTAATTAGGTCCATGCACATAGTTTTGAATTCATATACAAAATCTTCAGAATTATAGTAAAAAGATGAGAGTACCTGATCCACTTCAGAGAGTGGTTCTTCATCATCTGATGAGTCATTTTCTGAATGAGTGCTGGAAGCATCAATTGCCATTAGGCAAACTTCCTTTGCCTTTTCTTCCTCCTCATCTTCATCACTGGAGCTAAGAGATGAGGAATCCTCTTCAATATCTCTCAAGGTTTCTGCTGCAATGCCTTTCTCTTTGCTCTCATGCTTGCTTGAGGAAGGCTTACTGTATTTCTGTCTTCTGGAGTCCTTATACATTCTTTTCTCCTTCTTTTGATTCTCTGGACACTCAAAGATGTAGTGTCCAGGTTTCCTGCAACCAAAACAAACCACCTCTTTAGTTTGTGTTTTGTCATACCTGGGTTTATCTTCTTGTGTTGATGACTTCTTCCTGAAGTCTCTTTTTCCCAACTTGTAGAATCTCTTTGCTAAGATACTCAAGAACTCATCATTAACAGCAGGAGCTGCTTTTTCTTCTATAGCCTTAAAAGTAATGTTCTGCTCTTTCCTGACAGGAGTAGAGACCTTCTGCTCTGTATCCCTCGTCTTTGTCAAGTGCTCAAAGGATTTGAGTTTTCCTAGAAGTGTTTCTGTTGAAATTTCTGAAATACCTCTGGTATCTTTGATAGGCCAAGATTCTTGTGTCCCAAGAACTGGGAAAACACATCAATATTTTATCATTATTCTCTGTCAGTAAAATGGTCTTGTCCAAAGTTCTTAGTTCACTGATGATGGCACTCAGTCTGCCATACATCTCTTCAACTGATTCAACATCTTCTTTTCTGAAGTTCTCATACTTAGAAATATGAAGGGATCTTATGTCTTTTATTTCTTCCACTGAACTTGCCACCATTTGGTTCAAATAATCCCAGATGGCCTTTCTTGATGTGTAGTTAGCATCCTTTTGGAAAATGTCATCTGACATAGTTTGGGCCAGTATGTTTATGGCCTTGGCATCTACAATTTTTGCTTTCTTTTGAGCATCAGTCCAAGTTGGTGGTGGTATTGCATGAGTGTCAGTAGATGTAGGAGTAGCTTCAGTTAGTCGAGGGGGACCTGTCAAAATTGAGTTAAAAATATCTTCATCAATTGAGTTCATATAAAGTCTTATTCTTTCCTTCAAGATACTAAACTTATTTAAGTTACAGACTGGAGGTCTGGTGCTTGCATAATCCTTGTTCTGTGCCATGTGATAAATTAATAGCTAAGGCAAAGAAAATCTGAATAAGCAGGGATCTTGATTCAAGTGTTAGCTTGAACAACCAAGGAACCACAATCCTCGGATACCAATTAAAAGGAGGGAGTTATTCAGATCTACTCTAGAGGGGGGGTGAATAGAGTGTTTAAAAAACTTTAGGCAATTTTTAACTATTCTATCAGAGTACAAAAATACATGATACCAATAAATATTTAAGCAGAAGGAAAACTAGAGAACTATTCTAAATATCACAGGAACTAGCAAGAGCAATAAGAAAAGGTGCAACCAGTAGACACAAGAAATTATAGTGGTTCCCCAAATCTGGGTACATCCACTCTTCTACCACCCTGGTAGGAATCACTCTCAGGTTTTTGATCAGGTGACTTCCACCATATAATATCTATTTCAAGGGAGATATTCCAAGACACTCACATGTTTGAATGGTTCAGGAGATCAGAGCCTTGTACAGGGTGTAGACTTGAAATCCAGAAAGCTGAGACTGATTGAAGATGATTGTCTCCACAAGCTTCCTAAATGAACTCTTATTTTTGGAACTGAGAGATGTTCTTCTTCTTTTTCTTACTGCCTTGTGATTTCTTTCAAAATTCTGTCGACTGCATCTAGAAGTTCTGAATAATAATTCTCTGGGTCTTTTATTCTCTGAGTCCCTTTTCTTTGAATAATTCCAAACTAAATTTTAAATCATCCGCATTAATTGACTGCCGGAATCACAGGAACTTGTGCAACGGCTATAAGAGAATTAACTCATTTCCTTAACTGTCCTGAGAATGGGTGTATAATAACTCTGTGAAAACCAGCAATTAATGCTTGCAAAGGAACAACTATATTCAGAGAATATAAGCATTAATCACTCAGACATATATAATCAAAAGAATAAACAGTCAATATGGAAAACAATAACTGCAGGGAAAAAAAATATTGATCTGGCAGAAATCGTCGATCTGTTCATGAGATCGTCGAGCTCAAACATCCTCTATCGTCGAGCTGAGCCCTGTGATCGTTGACCTGAAAATTTGCTTTCCAAACTGGGCTTCAATATCGTCGAACTGAGATGGTTGATCGTCGATCTCAATCCTGAAAGTAGATCAGAGATCATCAACCTGAGTTCAACAATCGTCAATCTTAGGATTTAGAGATTTAACTCTGAGATCGTCGAGAGCAGAACAAATATCATTGAGCTCTCTTTAGAGATCATCGAACGACTTTTTACTTAGAAAAATGTCTGCCTTGTTCAATCTCTGCTATCTTATTATTCTTTGATGTCTTGGTCTTATCTCAGTGAGTTGTTGACCTGACTGACACCTAAGACACTACACTAGACCCTGGCTATATAATGTGGGTCTGACTTAGCTTAGATTAGTGAACCTAGCCCAAATCGAAACTAGGGATCCAAAAGACTGAGCTTGGTTTGACCACGTATTAACCACCCACCATCGAAACTGACCGGGATAAACTCCATTAACTTCGTATTGATGATACAAATCCAATGTCACTTACCGGGTTAGAATCAGAGTTCATTTTCCAAAAAGAAAAATTTGTGCGCCGTGACGCACTAAAATGGTCAAAACGCTTATATTCTCCATTAAGCTTTGGAATGTGCCGCAATGAGTTCTACTACATTCACGTCGACTATACTAAGATATTGGAACTGATAGAACTGAGATCAGAGTTCTCTAGCTCGAATTCGAAAATCTCATTTTCACAACGCTCTACGAGGAAAGTCCATATCCATCATATGACCTCAAAATTCAACAGAATGAGTTCCAACGCACTCATATTGACAATACGAGGCCACGAGAACTAACAGAACTCAAATCTGAGTTATCTTGCTCAATACCCCTATCTAGGGTTCCCTCCTACCTTGGCTGGCCCACAGGTAGATATTCAAGTCACTTTTTATTGGGTCCCTAGGGTTTCGGAGACCCAATAAAAGTCGGGATGTTACAATATAATAAAAATAAGAGGATTTTAGTCCTCGAAAACTTGCTTAAAGTAAGGGAAAACGAAACGTAGCATACCTGGTGAAAGAGCTCTGGGTTATTCTCTCTGAAGTGCTTCAGGTTCCCATGTATACTCGTCATGTTCGTAGTTTGACAACAATATTTTGAACATAAGAATGGTCTTGTTGCACAGATTTCTCACATTATAATCCACTATTTTTACTGGTTCCAACTGGATGGATCAATTCGATTGCAGCAGTATTGGCGGTGTAGGGAGGTGTTGATATGGTTTCCAAAGGACTCGCCTAAAAGAAGAAGCACGAAATACATCATGGAGATTTCCCAATTCTTGTGGAAGGGCTAATCGATATGCAACTGGGCCAACATGCTTTATCATTTGATAGGGGCCCAAATAGCGGGGATCTAGCTACTTTTGCTTCTCAGCCAAGAGATGCCACACATGGGCTTGAGTTTAAGAAACACCATTTATCCCATGATGAACTACACCGATCGGTGTCGTACATCATAATACTTGGACTACCGACATTATGCTTCCCACATTTGCTACGGGATTAGTCGTATTGCTGTCATAGTATCATTAATATAAGCCACTCCTAAGGCTTCTGGGTCCTCATCCTGAGCCCAAGTCAACGGGGTTCGACAATGCCTATCATACAATGCCTTGTACGTTGTTATCTGGATGGTGGCCTAATAGATGTTATTATAAGAAAACTCGACTAAAGGCAGTAGCTGCTCCCATGGCTCACTGTGTTCTACTATGCAAAGTCGAAGTAGATCATCCATTGTCTGGTTCATCATTTTTGTCTACCCATATGTCTGCGAATGGAAGGTGATACTAAAAGTCAACTTGGTCCCCAAGTTTTCTTGCACCCGCCTCCACTCCTTGGATGATAAGCGTCCATCACGGTCCGACATAATTTACTTTGGTACTCCGTGGAATTGGACTACCTGTTGTATAAATAACCTGGCCAGAACGTCAACTCCATCACCCTGTCAGTTTGGAATGAATTGTGATACTTTGGTAAGTGGATCCACGACAACCCATATAGAGTTATTTCCAGTATAGGATTGAGGTAAGCCGTGGACAAAGTCCATAAAAATATCCTCTAAATTCCACTCTGGTACCGGCAGGGGCTGTATTAGGCCTCCTGGATTGCAAAATTTAGCTTTAATCCTTTGATAGGTCTGTCAATAGGGCACGAAGTTGGTGATGTCTCGTTTCATTCCTAGCCTATATATACTCTTGTGTAGATCAACATACATCTTAACCACACATGGGTGAATAGAATACCTTGACCTATGCGCTTCTCGAAGAATCTCATCTCGAATTCCTACAGTAGAGGGGAGATGAATATGCAGCGCCATAACTTCAAGATCCCATAGTGCAGATTATATTCCTCCTGTGCTCCATCTTGTAGGGACTAAATGATCCGAACCATTTCCGGATCGACCTTTTGGGCCTCTCGTATTCATTCTTGGATGTTGCACTATATCTCCATCCAGTATAACTGAGACTGGTACTCATCCAGATCCCTACAAGCAATAAGAGTAATCTGTAAGTCTATTAGAGACTGATATAATTTTACCGTTATCAACTACATCCAACACCAGACTATCGAGGGTTGGCGGCTCAGTGCATCAACAACTTTATTAGCCTTTCTTGGGTGGTGCTCGAGAGAAAAATAATAGTCATACAGAATTCCAACAATCAGCGCTGCCGGAGGTTCAACTCATTCTGAGTAAAGATATAATTGAGGCTCTTATGATTTGATAAGACCACAAATCTTACTCCGTATAAGTAGTGCCTCCAAATCTTGTGGGCGAAAATAATGGCGCCTAACTGTAGATCATGGTTTACGTAATTCAACTCGTATGGCTTTAGTTGGCAAGACGCGTTTTCCACTACCTTTCCATACTGCATCAGAACAACTACCAATCCCTTCAGGGATAAATTCATATAAATCTAGATCCCATCAGTTCTTGAGGGGATCGTAAGGATTGGGTCAAAAGTTAGTCGCTTCTTTAATTCAATGAACACATCCTCACATTCTGGCATCCATTGAAACACACATACTTTCTCGTATAAGCAGTGGGGGGTAACGCAATCTTGGAAAAACCTTCCACAAACTTCCTGTAGTAACCTGCAAGACTGAGGAATCTTTGAATGTTTGTTGTTTCCTTGAGTGGTGTTGGGTACATTGCCCACAATGTCCTAGATTTGAGGAAGTTAATCTTGTCAATGACATAAACAAAGTTATATCTGATGAGTGCCTGAGTTCATGCATGTAGGGATGTCCTAGCAACAATGATGGGATAGGTAGCCTAAGTGGCTAGGTCAGGTAAACACTTACCTAAGGTGTGGATAGACAGAAATCTGTCTAAGTCCATAGGTGTTGAGTGAAAGTTACTCACTCAATGCCAGATGACTTATAGCACTGAGTGGAGCCTATACTGTCAAAGCCAAAGTACTGGCAAGCTGAGAAATTGGCTAAGTCCATAAGCATTGAGTGAAGTCAACTCACTCAATGGCATACAAAATAAGGTTGTGAGACAGGCTAATGTAGTAAAAGCCTAAGAAGAAAAGGGCATAAAAGTGGCTAAGTCCACAGGCATTGAGTGAGTATCACTCACTCAACGCCATACTCTATATTCGTTGATTATTTCCTTGTAAGTCAAAACCACAAAAAATATGTGTTGATATTTGACTAAGTCGATCCACTAGTGTTGAGTGAGGCAAGCTCACTCAATGCCATATTATTAAGCATTTACTGACCATAATTCAGTCAGAACCTGTGTTTTCAGACACAGAAATTTGGCTAAGTCCAAATGCATTGAGTGGAGCTTACTCACTCAACGCCAAGGAGAAGAAAAGAATCTGGCTAAGGTAGAAATCTTTGAGTGAGACATGCTCACTCAATGCTCTCAACACCATGATTCAAAAAATCTGGCTAATACAAAAAAGCGTTGAGTAAGGCATGGTCACTCAATGCTTAAGATGCTGTAGAAGCAGGAAATTTATAAAGGAAGAAAATGTTGAGTGAGTAGTGCTCACTCAATGCTCTCAATGCCTAAAATACAAAAAGCATGGTTAAGGCATAAGGCGTCGAGTGAGGTGTGGTCACTCAACGCTCTAAACGCTAGGCATGCAGAAAAGGCTGAATAATAAGCTAAGGCAAAAAAGCGATGAGTGAGGCTTGCTCACTCAACGCTGTCAATGCCTAGATAGACAGAATTTTGTCTAAGTGTCTTGGCATTTAGTGAAGCTCATTCACTCGACACCTACTCTACTGATGCTCGATTTTGGCTAAGTCCATAGGTGCTGACATCAGCAAAATCTTCAAAATCGACAAAGTCAACTAATTTCAAATAAAGTACAGAGAAGCTACAGAACATGACAAACTCTGCTGAGAAGCTACTACACGGCTTCTTCCATTAAAGCAAGGTGCAGCTGGAAGCTTCAGGTGGGCCCCACTGATTCCTAAGAGCCGTTGATCTGCGAACTACACTTGGAAGAGATTGGCCAAGACAAAATAACTTTTAGGGCTTTATTTATTTCAAAAGTTGCGGCCAGGCTTCATCTTCCTTGCTATTACTGTCGAGAAAAAAAAGCTTGAAGTCTTCCTGTAAGAACCAAAAGTTCACTTAGTTGGAGCCATCTTTACCTGCACCAGTAAGTTTAGAAGGTCTTCCTTCTGAGGGAGAAGCACAAATAAATAAAAGGTTTCTGCAGATCAAGTTGCTTCTCAATTTAGAAAACTCTAATCGGAAGATCTACTTCTAGAGTTGAGAAGAAGAGAGAACAAAAGTTGTCGATTCTGTCCTAGGAAGGAAGAAGAAGCAGAGCAATTTACTGCTAGTTACTTCCAGCTCAAGATCCTTATGGCTTTGAAGAAAGTAAGAGCTGAGATAACTCAGCTCAAGGGGTTATCACAGATAAATTTCTCTGTGATAAATATAAATCTATTTCACTCAAGTTGGATCCTTTTGGATCTGAGTGTAGGGATCTCAAAGCCTAAGTTATGACAAATTTTCCTGAGCTGTAGGATCATGTTTGGATCTGAGGTAGGTGGTCAATTGATCATTGAGCTATAGGAGAGGAATACTCTCTAAGAGTAGGACCTTTGGGTCTGAGGTAGGATACCTAGTGGATCTAAGGTAGGGCTGTCCTCCCAGCCTGAGTGTAAGGCCTTTGGCGTAAGGTAGGCGATTTACTTATCACTGAGTTGTAGGACCTTGTAGCTGAGTTGTAAGTCTTGGAGGAGACTCAGAGATTTTGAGGGATCTGAGGTGTAAGCTCTTTGGAGCAGTGGTTTCGAGAAGTGCATTGACTAACAGGAAGTTGGCAAAGTGGGAGGAGAGTGGATGCACCCAAAATTTTGGGAACCACTATAAATCTATGTTTTTCTGTGTTGTTTTCGTTGTGCAGGTACTTGAAATCTAACTACTTCCAACACACTAAGTACTAGGGAAGATAAAATTAAAACCTAATAATATCAGTGAGACAACCTATTCACCCTTAGGTTGTAAGCTACCTTGAAAATAAAGACTTTTAAGTGGTATCATAGGGAGGTTTCTCAAAAAGGATCTAACCATCTGAGTGATCTTCCAAGGTAGCTATAGACTGTCCTTATGGGTTCAGGAGTGAACTATAAAGAGCTGGGTGCCATGAAGATTCCTATCTGCAGGAAGGAGGGATTTGGAATTTAGAAGAAAAGGGTTAGGCTGTTCATGGAAGCAACTGACCCTAGAATCTATATAACGGTTTAGGAAGGTCCTTTCATCCCCATGAAAGTGTCATTTCTCGATGCAAATATCCAGACACCCAAGACTTATGTTGAGATGACAAAGGATTAAGTCATTCTTGCCACCATGGCCACGAGGGCTCAGAATATCATTGTCAGTGCCATTGATGATTCTACCCTTCAAAATCAGATTCACTGCACAAATACAAAGGAAATGTGGGACAATCTGGTGATCTACATGGAAGGAACAGAGGAGGTCAAGGATGATAGAAAGTCCATGCTCAACTAGGAGTATGAAGTTTTCAGACAGTCCAAGGGAGAAGATATAACCACCTGCTATGAAAACTTTTTTAGGATTGTGAATGAACTAAGGACCTATGGAAGGATCTTTAGTCATTTTGAGATAAATGATAAGTTCCTTAGGTCTCTAATCAGAGACTGGGACATAAAAATATGTGCCATCAGATAAGTGGCCAAGCTGGGTGACACTCCACCTCACACCCTATTTGGAAAACTGCTTTCATATGAGATGCGGCTAACTGTCAGGAAAGTGGAAGAGACAAACTGCAAGTCTCAGGCCAAAAAGAAGTATGTGGTCTTCAAAGCTGAAGCCACAAGGAAAAGTAGGAGAAAGACCCCTTCTCCTCCAAGAAGACCAATAAATTAAGACTGCTCTAAATCAGAAGCATCAGACAGCAGCATGTCTGATAAGGACTTTGCTATATTCTTCAGGCAATCCATAGGTTGATGAAGAAGGAGGATTGGAAGAGCAGGACCTCCTCCTCAACTCATCACTGTAAGAAAACCTCCAAGGAGGACAGGTATGGCCCTAAACCCAGTAAACGGAATTCTTCTAATATTGTTTGTTACTGCTGCAGCAAGCCAGGGCATATCATTGCTGATTGGTCTGTGAAGAGAAGAGAGGATGGTGAGAAGAAATTTCACCAAAAGCACAAGGGAAAGAAAGAAAAGTCCCTTGTGGCTAAGAAATAAAAGAGTTGGACAGACTCATCATCATAAGAGTTTAAAGAAGAGGAAGCCTACATTGGGCTTGTTATTGTTGCTATTGAACAGGAAACCGTGTCAACAGATGAAGACAATCCTGCTGCAAGGATAGGAGTCAAGGCCCCTCTGACACTGTTGGACAGTGACTTGGAGGTGGATGATGTTGAAGAAGATTCCTACAACTGCCATGGACTGATGGCAATGACTGATGAAGAGGGCAGCCAGGATTAGCCTTGTCAAAGTAAGGTACATTCCATATCAAGTTCTGTGTCTAGGTATGAGATAAGTCCCTATGCTTAAGGCTCTTCATCTAATGGTGAAGATTTTTCTTGCTCAGAAGGTGATGTCAATCAACTGATTGACAGACATAGTGAACTTTTGGATGCCTTCAAGAAATGCAAGAAGTTGACTAAGAAGGAGGCTAAAGAGATTTTGTCTCTTCAGCCAGCAACTTCTCAGCTTGCTGAAACAGCTTCTGTGCTGAATCAGACAATTAGGGAACTCAGTCAACTGAAAACCCTATCAGACATCCAGATGGATACTATCAAGAGAAAAAAATAGTCTCATTAGAGATCTTGAGGAAAAGCTCTAGAGGAATAAAGGTATTGTGGCCAGTTTTTCTCAGCCCAATACAGTGTTGCCCTTGATAGACTCATTCTCCTCATAGAAGGGAAAGAAGGGGTTGGGTTTCAAGGGTAACCCAAGACCTCCCCATCCTAAAGGGAAAAGTAAAGTTCCAAATGTGCTTATGGCATCTATGCCACCTATCCCATTCAAGAAGGTGATATTCCCTTCAAAAAGGTATGACTAGGAAAGTATATATTGTCACTATATGAAAGATGCATCTACAAGTAGAACAAAAGATGTTCTCAGCCATTATGGAAGGTATAGTAGGGTAAGTGCCTTTAAGGCTGCCTAAGAAGAAATTCAAATGGCCCATCATGGACAATTTATTTTTGGTGCTACAGCCCCCCCCCCCCCCCCTCTCAAAAATGTGGCTGCAACTAAATTTCAAAACGTGTCAGCATATTATCTGACTAAGGATCTGTCTATTAGCTTGCCTGATATGGATGTTTCTGATGCTATCAAGAGCATACTATCTAAAAGAAATGTGTTGTTGATGGGATTCAGAATAGGCCACACAAGCCAGATAGCAAGCCAACCTTCAATCAAATCCATATTAAAAGGAATCAGAAAATGGCTGATGCACATCTTTCTTCTGTCAAGACTGCAATCAAATTAACTGCAGGGCCTACACAGAAAAGAAGATACAATATACATGACTATTGGTGTTGTGTTAAGGTAGGCCATTATGCCATTGACTGCTGGCATAATCCTAAGATAGTCAGACCTAGAGTCAGTCCACCAGTAAGAAAACTTCCTAGTGGACATGTTCAGATTCAAACTAATGTGTACCTAAGACCCAATAGAAATTCAGGCCCTGAGGTAAAATAAAATTCTTAATGCAGGCCGGTTAGTTCAAGTAACCATACCCCAATATGGTACATGAACATTGGTTGTTCCAGGCACTTGACTGGGACAAGGAGCTACTTAAAGGAGTTCACCCTAGTGAAAAATGGATGCAAGGTTATCTTTTGTGGTTCTGATAGAGGGGGAACTAGAGGCTATGGTAAGATTACCAATGGCATAGTCACTATCACAAAAGTGGCTTATATTGAAGGGTTGCAACACAACCTTATAAGCATAAGCCAACTCTCTGATCTTGGCTATGTTATTGTCTTCCACAAGGATGAGTGCCTGATTAGGAGGACAAGTGACCAAGAGGTCATTTTGACAAGGAGTAGGAGTGGAAATGTTTACTGTTTAAACTTTCTATGTCGGGACCCAGATTGTCCTATTTGTCTTGTAGAAAATGAAAAGTCTCATATTGTATCCAGTGGCACAATAGAATAGCTCACTTGAATTACAAGGCTATTGGCAAGCTCTTTAGTCAAGAGTTAGTTAGGAATGGTCCAAATGTGAAATGCACCAAGGATAGCATTTGCTCAACTTGAAAAAAGGGTAAGCAGATCAAAGCTTCTTTCAAGGGCACTAGTCCCAAAGACTCTATGAGATGCTTATACCTCTTACATATGGACCTATTTGGTCCTATGCATGTTCATAGTCTAGGTAGAAAAGTGTACACCCTTATGGTAGTTGATGACTATTCCAAGTTTACTTGGGTGTTCTTTCAAAAGAAAAAAAAATGAGACCCTTGACATCTTCATCAAGTTTGTCAAGCAAGTTCAGAATGATTTTAACAGTTCTGTGGTGAAAATCAGAAGTGACTATGGAACTGAATTCTAGTCCAAAGGCATGATAGAGTTCAGTGAAGAGCAAGGGATTCATCAAGAATTTTCTTCTCCCAGAACACCCCAGGAAAATGGGATTGTTGAGAGAAAAAACAGAACTCTCATAGAGGCTGGAAGAACCCTATTGTGTGACACATTTCTCCCAGAATATTTCTGGGCTGAGGCAGTAAATACTGCATGTCATATTCTCAATAAGGTCTCTGTCACCAAAAGCCATAAGATGACTCCCTATGAGATCTTGAAGGGAAGAAAACCAAATCTGGGCTATCTCAGAAGCTTTTGTAGTAAGTGTTATGTGCTCCATACTGGAAAGTCCTATGTGACTAAGTTTGCTGACAAGTCCTTTGATGGGATTTTTTTGGGTATAACAATCATAGTAAATCCTATAGGGTATAAAACTTGAAAAGCCAAGTAGTAGAAGAGTTTGTGCATGTAGTCTTTGATGAGTCTAACATGATTAACATGGAGTTGCCAAGCTCCTCTTTCAGTACTGCATGTACAGAACAGATGATGGATAATATGACCATCAAGGAAGTAAAACCAGCTATCCGAAAGGAAGTGGATACTCCAAAAGGTCTACCAAACACAATTGGAGCAGAGGATGATCAGCTAGAGGTTGTTCCTGAAGTTGTTGCTGAAAGAAGATTACCCCCAACAATTTGGCATTTAAGAGACTATCTTGTTCACCAAATCATTGGTGAACCAAGCCATGGAGTAGTAATAAGAAGCAGAAGTCTGAATATAGCTATGTATGCAAGATTCTTGTCAAAAGTGGAGCCAAAGAAGTTTGAAAAGGATAACATAGATCAATTCTGGAAAGTGGCTATGCAAGAGGAACTGAACTAGTTCAAAAGATGCAATGTATGAAAGCTGGTTCCCAGACCTTATGGACATAATGTCATTGGAGTCAAGTGGATTTACAAAAACATACTTGAAGAAAATGGTATTATAATCAAAAACAAAGCAAGATTAGTAGCTAAGGGGTACAGGAAGGAAGAAGGCATGTATTTTGATCAAACATTTGCCCCCGTGGCAAGGTTAGAGGCCATAAGATTATTTCTTGCATATGCTGCACACAAGGGATTCAAGGTCTACCAGATGGATGTGAAGTCAGCCTTCCTGAATAGTGACTTAAAAGAGAAAGTCTAGGTTGAGCAGCCTCTAGGTTTGTAGATTCTAACTCACAAGATTCTATTTATAGACTTAGGAAAGCTTTATTCGGGTTAAAGCAAGCCCCTAGAGCTGGGTTTGAGGCTTTGTCTACCTTCCTCATTTAGAACAAATTCTCAAGGGGGATGGTAGATAAGACCCTATTCCTATGGGAATCTAAGGATAAGATCATCTTAGTTCGGATCTAGGACATACTGATGACAACCTATGCAGGATGTTTGCCAAACTTAGGCAGGGGAAGTTTGAGATGAGTAGTATGGGTAAACTTAGGTACTTCTTGGGTCTCCAAGGAAGATAGAATGATGATGGCTTGTCCATATCCCAGTCTAAGTTAACTAGAGAGTTAATAAAGAAATTTGGTATGGAGAAATCCTCCCCCATAAGAACTCTCATGGGGTCAAGTATGCCCATATACAAAGATGAGGTAGGGAAACCTATTGACAAAACTTTGTATAGGGGGTTAATTGGTTCGCTTCTCTATCTAACTGCAAGTTGGCTAGACATCATGTATGTTACATGTGTTTCTACTAGGTATCAGGCTTGCCACAAAGAATCTCATTACTCTGTTGCAAAGAGAATTCTAAGGTATCTTAAGGGCACACCAGATCATGGCTTGTTGTACCCTAGGAATGGGGAGTTTGAACAAACTGGCTATTCATATGCAGACTTTACAGACTGTAAAGAAGACAGAATGAGCACTTCTAGCACCTGCCAATTCCTGGGTGGAAGACTAGTTTCATGGAGCCGTAAGAAGCAAAGTAATATTGCAATTAAATGCATAGTCAGCGTACATCTTAGTAGGTATCTACTGTTCTCAGTTGCTATGGATCCAACTGTTGGGTTTCTCTATGAGGTTGTCACAACACTTGTGCACGCAGCGGAAGTAATAAAATCTAGAACAACCCAAAAGAGATTGGATCGGGCCATGCATGTTGAATCAAGAAGTTAACAAAAATTAGGCAAAAATTACATCTTCGGTGTTGAGTCACAACTCAACGAAGATGCTCCAAATGTGATTCCTTATCGGTGGCGAGTTCCACGTAGAATAACGTCCACATCTCTGCAGAAATCCACACGAGCGGGAGAACCCCGAGCTTCGTCGCACGAAGGGACGGGAAGAAGATCAGCTGCACCTTTGCACTTCCCACGGACTGCTAGATCCGCGTCAGGGAAAGCAAGACCAGCGACGGTCGCCGGAGAGGAGGTGGTCAGCGGAGCGAACAGCCAGCGGCAGAATGTTTCCGTCCGGCAGAATCGAGATTCGGCGGATCGGGAGATCGGCAAAACTCTTTCCGTCAGCTTCCGTTTTGCTACAGAAATCCCGATGTTGGTCGATCATTTTTCTCAAAACCCTAAGTGTCCTATTTATACCAAAGGCATAAACAGTTCATAGGAATCGCTATCCGCAGACCACCCAAGTTAGGGTTTCTGGACCGTTCGGCGAGAATCACCTCCAGATTCGGCGAGAATCAGTCGGCGAGAATCACCTCCAAATCCGGCGAGAATCAGTCAGCGAGAATCGGTCGTAGAATCGGCGAGAATCAGACGCAGAATCGGCGAGAATCGAACAGTTCGATTCTCGACGATTATGCCTTAGTCGGCGAGACATACACGACGACTCCCATCGATTCTCATCGATTTTGCCATAGTCGACGAGTCATACTCGACGACTACCGTCGACTCTCGATGATTTTCCCTTAGCAACATTTGCCTAACTCCCCATACGGTAGGGTGATTGGTAACCCTTACCAGCACAGTTAATCTTCCAATTTCTCCAGATGCTTTTATGTGCGACCCAGCAGGCTCATATCGCGTTGGCAATGAGATTACATGTTTGACCACTTCTAGATAACCATGGTAACTCAAATAGTCTCCCACTTGATCTTGAAAGTATCAAACCAAAAACATCACAAACAATGAGTGGCAGCTAGAAATGCATCATTGCTCCCCAAGCAATAAGAGTTCATAACTCATAAGCCTTCATGACCAATGTTCCAGTGTTGTCTTTGTCCCTTGGTCCCTTACCTTTGAAAAGAACTAGAGGTAAGGACCGCGTCACCCTAATAGTAGCTCAATCCAAGTTTCTTGATCTAGAACGGACTTCCAGAGAATGGTGAGTCCAATATCACATACTGGCTCAACCAAGCATGGTCATGCATTTCTCAGTCCAGTTCCATCAAGGGGCCCATGGATGCAACTCCTGTCATATAGGAGGACAAATCCCATATCTTCTCACACACAAACACCCAAATGATTCGTAACATACCCAACAACCACCCTTATCATCAACCTTTCTCAAGGAAGACTTTAGATGGCATCAAAGCACGTTCTTCCGCACTTGATGAATGCTGTGACATCGGGTCAAAGGATCACAACACCATTGCCAATAGAGACCTACTTGTGACACGATTAGACAACAATCCACAAAGTAGTCTCAGGATGGGTCTGTCCAGTACAACTTGTTCATTAACAAGTACCCACGTGATGACTTGATATCACAATATCATGACCTGTGAGAACTGGTCATCAGTCAACGCACGTGCTAGTCTTAAGGTATCATCGTCACCCTTAGCTTCTATGATGATACAATGACCAGGGACCTTTTAAGAATGAAGCTTCAAATAAATCATAGGCTCTCACATTCAAGTCACGTACTATATGTCCTATGGAAGTGAACACTCTAAGGGTATTTATTATGTTACAATTTAACTATCACATAGAAAAATCACAATAAAAGAACTTGTCATTAATTGTAAAAAGAAACATTTGGTACACAATTCATCATATGAATGAACAAAAACAGCCAACAGAATATATGTTTACATGCAACCCATAAGACTCCCACTAGAGTGGATCACTTAGGTATCACATACCCATTGATCTAGTATGACCATCATGCTTTCTCTGTATGAGAGGCTTTGTCAGTGGATCCGCAATATTCTCCTCAGTCGGCACTCTGCAAATGTTCACATCTCCTTGTTCGACAATCTCACGAATAAGATGGAACTGCCGAAGTATGTGCTTGGAGCGCTGATGGGATCTAGGTTCCTTAGATTGTGCAATTGCACCATTGTTATCACAGTAGAGAACTACGGGACCAACAATGCTAGGAACTACATCAAGCTCGCCGATGAATTTCCTAATCCATACAGACTCCTTCGCTATGTTAGCTACAGCGATATACTCGGCCTCTGTTGTAGAATCATCAACTATCTCTTGCTTGGAACTCTTCCAGCTCACAGCTCCTCCATTAAGGCAAAACACAAACCCTGACTGAGACTTTGAATCGTCTCTATCAGTTTGGAAGCTAGCATCCGTGTAACCACATACAACGAGCTCTTCCTCTCCACCATACACCAAGAATACATCCTTAGTCCTTCTCAAGTACTTAAGGATATTCTTGACTACAATCCAGTGAAACTCACCGGGGTCTGACTAATACCTGCTAGTCATGCTCAAAGCAAAGGAGACATCGGGTCGAGTACATAACATTGCATACATGATTGATCCAATTGCCGAAGCATATGGAATCAACTTCATGCGGTCCTTATCTTCACAAGATTTTGGACACTGGTCCTTAGAGAGATTCACCCCATGAGACATGGGTAAAAATCCTTTCTTGGACTCAAGCATGTTGAACTGCTTCAACACCTTTTCAATGTATGTACTATGGGTCAAACCCAGCAACTTATTCGATCTATCTCTATAGATCTTAATACCGAGTATGTAAGTCGCTTCACTGAAGTCCTTCATAGAAAAGCAGTTCCCTAAGTTGTTCATAACAACTTTCAGGGTAGGAATGTCATTCCCAATCAAAAGTATGTCATCTACATATAATATCAGGAAGACAACAATGCTCCCACTGATTCGCTTGTAAACACAAGGCTCATCTTCATTCTTGATGAAACCAAACTCTTTGATTTTCTCATCAAAACGAAGATTCCAACTTCGAGAGGCCTATTTCAGTCCATAGATGGACTTATTAAGCTTGCATATTTTAGTGGCTTCATTTGGGGATACAAAACCCTCGGGTTGTGTCATGTACACTTCCTCAAGGAGGTTTCCATTAAGGAAAGCCATTTTAACATCCATCTGCCAGATCTCGTAGTCATAATATGCAGCAATAACAAGCAATATCCTTATGGACTTTACCATGGCAACATGGGAAAAGGTCTCATCATAGTCAATACCATGAATTTGCTTGAAACCCTTAGCCACCAGTCGCCCTTTGAATGTCTGTACATTCCCATCCATGTCAGTCTTCTTCTTGAAGACCCATTTGCACCCTATGGGTCGTACCCCTTCAGGTGGTTCCACCAAGTTCCAAACTTGGTTTGAATACATGGAGTCCATCTCGGATTTCATAGCCTCAAGCCATTTGTCGGAGTCCGGTCCATTCATAGCCTCTTGGTAGGTTGCTGGTTCATCATCATGATCTATAAGCAACACATTACCTATTTGAGACATGAGAAATCCATATTTCTCAGGCTCAAACCTCGGTCTACCAGATCTACGTAGGACTTGTGTTTCTTGAGCAGGTTCTCTAGCTACAACATCTTGTAGTCCTATCTCAGAATCAAATTCCGGTTCATTCACTACTTGTGGTTCTTGAACTTTTTCAAGTTCTACCTTTTCAGTCTTTCTTGATAAGAACTCTTTCTCCAAGAAGACGCCAGTCCTTGCGACAAACACTTTGCCCTCGGATGGTAGGTAAAAGTAATACCCTTTCGTTTCCTTAGGATATCCCACCAGGTAACATTTATCCGATTTGTGTTCCAGCTTGTCAGGCATTTGACGTCGCACGTATGCCTCACAGCCCCAAATTTTAATGAATGACATACTAGGACGCTTCCCAGTCCATATCTCATATGGTGTCTTCAGAACCGTTTTCGTTAGAGCGCGATTCAGTTTCATTGCAGCAGTCTCTAAAGCAAAACCCTAAAAGGAATAAAATCTAGAACAACCAAAAAGAGATTGGATCGGGCTATACATGTTGAATCAAGAAGTTAACAAAAATTAGGCAAAAATTACCTCTTCGGTGTTGAGTCACAACTCAACGAAGATGCTCCAAATGTGATTCCTTGTCGCTGGCGAGTTCCACGTAGAATAACGTCCACGTCTTTGCAGAAATCCACACGAGCGGGAGAACCCTGAGCTTCGTCCCACGAAGGGTCGGGAAGAAGATCAGCCGCACCTTTGCACTTCCCACGGACTGCTAGATCCGCATCAGGGAAAGCAAGACCAGTGACGGTCGTCGGAGAGGAGGTGGTCGGCGGAGCGAACAGCCGGCGGCGGAACGTTTCCGTCCGGCGGAATCGGGATTCGGCGGATCGGGAGATTGGCGGAACTCTTTCCGCCAGCTTCCGTTTTGCTATAGAAATCCCGATGTTGGTCGATCATTTTCCTCAAAACCCTAAGTGTCCTATTTATACCAAAGGCATAAACAGTTCATAGGAATCGCTATCCGCAGACCACCCAAGTTAGGGTTTCTGGACCGTTCGGCGATAATCACCTCCAGATTCGGCGAGAATCAGTCAGTGAGAATCACCTCCAGATCCGGCGAGAATCAGTCCGCGAGAATTAGTCGCAGAATCGGCGAGAATCAGACGCAGAATCGGCGAGAATCGAACAGTTCAATTCTCGACGATTATGCCTTAGTCGGCGAGACATACACGACGACTCCCATCGATTCTCATTGATTTTGCCATAGTCGACGAGTCATACTCGATGACTCTCGTCGACTCTCGACGATTTTCCCTTGGCAACATTTGCCTGACTCCTTATACGGTAGGGTGATTGGTAACCCTTACCAACACAGTTAATCTTCCAAATTCTCCACATGCTCTTATGTGCGGCCCTGCAGGCTCATATCGCGTTGGCAGTGAGATTACATATTTTACCACTTCTAGATCACCATGGTAACTCCAACACCAGCATCAGCTCAAGGACTACTACCTTCAAATAAGTAGAAGCCCTCTATTTTGTGATTCTACCAGTGCTATTTCAATTGCTAGGAATCCTATCTCGCATATGAGGACTAAGCACTTTGAGATCAGATTTCATTTCATTATGGAGCATGTCGAATGTGAATATATCAACCTTGAGTTTGTCCCAACTGACAAGCAAGTGGCTGACATCTTCACTAAGCCACTAGATGAAGCAAAGTTTAACACCTTCAAGTTTGAATTAAGTATGTTAAACTTGGTATAACTTCAATTGCTCCTCATTTAGTTGCAAGTTATTTTGTATCTTGTAGATGGAATTGTTCTTCGGTAAAGTGAACACTCTTCAAGTGATATACCTTTAGTGGCATCATGGTCAACTGATGTCCTAACTGGTATAGACTAGACTGTCTACCAAGAAATATGACAAATGATGCATAAGTTGAGGGGGAGCATGTCAAGCACTGCTCCAACACTCTCATTAGGATCAACTTCTACCTAGTTGTAATAAAACAGGGGGAGTAGATGATCAGAACCTTCCTGGCTATTTTCTGAAGTCAAAAAGGGGGAGTAAAAGATGATCAGGTGTATGACAAGAATGGTATCAGCAATTGAGGGGGAGCATGCGTGTTAATGTTAACCTTGTAGGCAAGGAGGTGTTGTAACCTTAATGCTTTTTCAAAATGTTATTACTGCATATTACTGTGTATGTCATTGACTCATTATACTTAAGGGTTTTGACTTTCTCAACTAGGGGGAGATTGTTGGGTCCATTGCCCATAATGTCCAAGATTTGAGGAAGTCAATCTTGTCAATGATATACATAAAGTTGTATTTTATGCGTGCTTGAGTTCATGCATGCAAGGATTTCCTAGCAATAATGATGGGACGGGTAGCCTAAGTGGCTAGGTCAGGTAAACACTTACCTAAGGTGTGGCTAGACAGAAATCTATCAAAGTCCACAGGCATTGAGTGAAGTTTACTCACTCAACGCCAGATGACTTATAGCGCTGAGTGGAGCCTATATAGTCAAATACAAAGTACTGTCAAGCTGAGAAAGTGGCCAAGTCCACAGGCATTAAGTGAAGTCAACTCACTCAACGCCATATAACAAAAGGCTGTTAGAAAGGCTAATGTAGTAAAAGTCTAAGAAGAAACGGGCAAAAAAGTAGCTAAGTCCACAGGCGTTGAGTGAGTATAACTCACTCAATGTCGTACTCTATATTCGTTGAGTATTGCCTTGTAAGTCAAATCCACAAAATATATGTGTTAATATTTGACTAAGTCCACAGGCATTGAGTGAGGCAAGCTCACTCAATGCCATATTATAAAGCGTTAACTGACCATCATTCAATTAGAACCAGCGTTTTCAGATGCAGAAATTTGGCTAAGTCCAAATGCGTTGAGTGGAGCTTACTCACTCAACGCCAAGGAGCAGGAAAAAATCTGGCTAAGGAAGAAAGCGTTGAGTGAGTCATTCTCACTCAACGCTCTCAATGCCTTGATTCAAAAAATCGGGCTAATACAAAAAGCGTGGAGTAAGTCATGCTCACTCAATGCTCTCATTACTTAAGATGATGTAGAAGAAGGAAATTGATTAAGGCAGAATGCGTTGAGTGAGGAGTGCTCACTCAATGCTCTCAACGTCTAAAATACAGAAAGCATGGATAAGGAATAAGGCATTGAGTGAGGTGGTCACTCAACGCTCTCAACGCCAAGCATGCTGAAAAGGCTGAAGAATAAGCTAAGGAACAAAGTGTTGACTGAGGCATGCTCAATCAATGCTGTCATTACCTAAATAGACAAAATTATGTGTAAGTTTCTTGGCATTAAGTGAAGATCATTCACTCAATGCCTACTCTACAGATGCTCGATTTTGTCTAAGTCCACAGGTGCTAACATAAGCAAAGTATGCAAAATCGACAAAGTCAACTAATTTTAAATAAAGTACGGAGAAGCTACAGAATACGACAAACTCTACTGAGAAGCTACTGTACGTCTTCTTCCATTAAAGCAAGGTGCAGCTGGAAGCTACAGGTGTTCCCCACTGATTCCTAAGAGTAGTTGATCGGCGAACTACAAAAGGAAAAGATTGGTCAAGACGAAAATAACTTTTAGCGCTTTATTGATTTCAAAAGTTCCGGATGGACTTCATCTTCCTCGCCATTACTACCGATAAAAAAATAAGCTCGAATTCTTCCTGCAAGAACCAAAAGTTCAGTTAGCTTGTTCCATCTTCACCTGCACCAGCAAGTTCAGAAGGTCTTCCTTATGAGGGAGAAATAAAAATAGATAACAGGTTTCTGAAGATCAAGTTGCTTCTCAGTTTAGCAAACTATAATCTGAAGATCTACTTCTGAAGCTGAGAAGAAGAGAGAACAAAAGTTACTAATTCTATCCTAGGAAGGAAGAAGAAGCAGCGCAGTTTACTGCTAGTTACTTCTAGCTCAAGATCCTTGGAGCTGTGATGAAAGTCAGAGGTGAGATAACTAAGCTAAAGGGGTTATCATAGAGAAATTTCTCTATTATAAGAATAAATCTATTTCACTCCAGTAGGATCCTTTTGGATCTTAGTATAGGGCTCTCTAAGCCCTAGGTAGGGCAAATTTTCCTGGGCTGTAGGATCCAGTTTGGATCTGAGGTAGGTGTTAAATTGATCACTGAGCTATAGGAGAGGAATACTCTTTTATAGTAGGACCTATAGGTCTGAGGTAGGATCCCTTGTGGATCTAAGGTAGGGCTGTCGTCCCATCCTGAGTGTAGGGCCTTGTGCTTTAGGTAGGTGATCTGCTGATCACTGAGTTTTAGGCCCTTGTGTCTGAGTTGTAAGTCTTAGAGGATACTGAGAGATCATGAGGGATCTGAGGTGTAAGCTCTTTGGAGTAGTGGTTTGGAGAAGTTCCTTGACTAATAGGAACTTGGCAAGGTAGGAGGAGAGCAGATGTACCCAAATGTTTGGGAACCACAATAAATCTGTGAGTGCTTTTGTGTTGTTTCTTTGTGCATATACTTGAAATCTAACTACTGCCAACACACTAAGTACTAAGGAAGATAAAATTAAAAGCTAATAATATCAGTTAGACAACCTATTCACCCCCTAGGTTGTAAGATACCTTAAAAATAAAGACTTTCAAGTGGAGGCCAATTTTGAACTACTTGGATCTTGGTCTTGTTTATGGCTACTCCATTCTTATTGACGGTATTTAAAGTATCTAGTTGCCTACCTAAATGACCTAAAGGGGGTGAATAGGTGAGTTCTGCGTCTTATAGCTGATTAAAAATTTATTACAAGCAAGCACACAGAACAAACACAACGCAACACATGAATTTATAGTGGTTCCCCAATTTGGTTACATCCATTATCTCGCCTCGCCTATCTACCACAAAGGGCAATATTCAGCTACTTCAGCTTTCTCAAATTTAAACAAATCTTACAACTCGGAGTCAACACTCCTACTTCCCAGAGAACAAACTCTCCTACACTCAGAGTACAAACTCTCCTACAACTCAGTCTTAGCACAAAGATCTACAACTCATAAGAGAAAACATCCTATAATAGTACAAAAGAAATTTTATACAAATCTTTAGATTGAAAACCAATCAAATTCTTCAAATATAAAAATATCCTATCTTTTTCTTCCTTAGAATGAAAAGCTTGAGGCTCTTGTAGAAGGAGAAGACATGAGATTAATCTTGAAGGATTGATCTAAAAACTTTGATCCGACGAGATCTGAAGGCTTCAAAAAGACTAAAACAAGATCTGTCGAATCAATCCTTGAAGGAATCGTTGATCGTGAGAAGCTAGGTCTACGGTTATATTTGCGTAAGCAATAACTCTAACAGAAACAGACGCTCTTTTTCACGATTTCAAATGCAGAAGAGTGATTAGGGTTGAACTAATTAACCCTTGGTATTTATAGGATTCCTTCTTCTAACGGCTAGAAAAATCATTCCTTAACGAACAATCCACGTATAATGTACAAGGCTATCGACTTGAACTAGTGACCCGTCAGAAAGAAAATCAAAAAAAAATTATGCAAAGTCCATTCATCGAGTATCGTCATATAATCATGAGTATACTCGACGAACAACTTCGATATCTGACAAATTTAACTTGGACAAATCCAAAAAAGTAGATTCAAAAACTCAGAGGCTTTTTCAGTGAGGCATTTGATATCTGAAGTCTGGGAGGAGAGGGAAGATCTGCAATGTCCTTAGTCACTGGAAGACTCTACCTCAGGAGATATATAATATTTTAGCAGTAAAGCAGGATATTGAGCCTCTAGGACAGGAAAAAGCATCTCGACTTCTCCTTCCTCATCAGAAATTTCAACGATTTCCTCCCCCTCGACGGGAGACCCGCCTAGAATCTGAGCAATCTTTTTTGTAGGTTACGAATAAACCTATCAATCTTCATTTGAACCAAAACTGATGGATGAATATGCTCCCCATCAGCAATAATTTGAATAATTTCTGGGAGACTTACGATCATGTTGGCAGTAGTAGCAGTTTCAGCAGTAGCCAAAAATTTTCTTCCTCAATTTCCTTATCAGCAGCCTCAACATCATCATCAGCAGCATCATCAAACTCAACACCACTATCAACATCAACAACTACCTCATCAACAACAAAACCAAGATCAACAACCTCTACTTCAGCAGCACAAGCATCAGGAACAACATCAACGACATCTTGATCCTCAACAACAAGAGCAATTATATCTACAACAATTGTTTCTGCAATAAGTATACCTAGAAAAACTGTCCCTACACTAATTGTGGTCACAGGGACTGGCTCAGTAGAAGTGGCAATAATAGAGGGAACTGGAACATCAACAAACACATGAGTAGAAACAGACTCCCCCTTAACTACTATGCCAGAGCACTCAGGCGCTTCATGGGGGGGGGGTAGGAGTATTAGTCCTAGCATCTAGAACAACTTTTTCATCTTCCTCAGAGAACTCCCTGAGTCCACCCATCTTGGGGATTCTTCATTCCCATCTAAAGAAAATCGAAGAGTTAATCCTCCTAATGTGATGGATTGGTACACCAGCCGTAATGTAAAATGTATTTCTGTCCAACTAGTTTAGATAAAGACTGAGAAACCTTCCAAAATTTGGAGCACGCAGACTATTTTTTGTCATACCAAACATAACTGCGCCCCAATCCATTATTTTCCTATAAATAATTATGGCAATGAGCTTGAACCTGTCATTGGAGAGGTATTCATGGGAGCTAACTTTGAACAATAGGACTTTTCCGATGACATCAGATAGAAGCTTTCCTTCATCTCTCATGACTTTCCTTTTGATGGCTGAATTTCCTCTAGACAGACCACAAAATAAAAACGCTCTTTTGAAATCTCTGTCTTCAACGAGGTCGACCTCTTCAACATCTGGGAGCCGCTGGAATCGGGTAAGGAGGTAGGCCTTTACTTTGATGGATAGATTCCTGACCTTGGTATTAATTACTCTGTCCTCACGGTAGAGTTTAGCATGTAGATCGAATTCGAAGACATCTCTATCCAAAACCTTGCATGGATGTCCTAGGACAAATGACAATTCGGCGGCCTTGAGCATCAGGAACAACCTCTACTTCAGCAGCACAAGCATCAGGAACAACATCAACGACATCTTGATCCTCAACAACAAGAGCAATTATATCTACAATTATTGTTTCTGCAATAAGTATACCTAGAACAACTGTCCCTACACTAACTGTGGTCACAGGGAGTGGCTCAATAGAAGTGGGAATAAAAGAGGGAACTGGAACATCAACAGACACATGAGTAGAAAAAGACTCCCCCTCAACTACTATTCCAGAGCACTCAGGCGCTTCATGGGGGGGGGGGGGGGGTAGGAGTATTAGTCCTAGCATCTACAACAACTTTTTCATCTTCCTCAGAGAACTCCCTGAGTCCACCCAGCTTGGGGATTCTTCATTCCCATCTAGAGAAAATCGAAGAGTTAATCCTCTTCATGTGATGGATTGGTACACCAACCGTAATGTAAAAAGTATTTATGTCTAACTAGTTTAGATAAAGATTGAGAAACCTTCCAAAATTTGGAGCACGCAGACTATTTTTGGTCATACCAAACATAACTGCGCCCCAATCCATTATTTTCCTGAGAATAATTATGGCCATGAGCTTGAACATGTCATTGGAGAGGAATTCATGGGAGCCAACTTTGAACAATTGGACTTTTTCGATGACATCAGATAGAAGCTTTCCATCATCTCTCATGACTTTCCTTTTGATGGCTGAATTTCCTCTAGACAGACCACAAAATAACAACGCTCTTTTGAAATCTTTGTCTTCAACGAGGTTGGCCTCTTCAACCTCTGGGAGCCGCTGGAATCGGGTAAGGAGGTAGGCCTTTACTTTGATGGATAGATTCCTGACCTTGCTCTTGATTACTGTGTCCTCACGGTAGAGTTTAGCATGTAGATAGAATTCCAAGACATCTCTATCCAAAACCTTGCATGGATGTTCTAGGACAAATGACATCCGGTGGCCTTGATCATCAAGACTATATTGCGAAATTCGTCGATGGCCGTGGGAAACCATGTACGAACAAGCTCTCCCCTGACTTGAAGATTTCCTGTACCTCTTGGAGACATCAAGAATGATCGAGCAGATGAGAAGACGAATCAGCATGATGAACAGTTCGCAGAAGATGAACAGTGTGCTGAAGTCTTCTTGACGGATTTCCTAAGTGATCTCAATGAGTGTGAATTCTGTTTGCCCGATTTATATCTATTTATATAGAATTAATATTTTGAAGAGAGAGAAGTGTGTGTACAATTGCCGGAAGTGACTCTTTGGATCCAATAGAGAGAAATAAAATAATAGACCTAGAGTCAAGTCAAATTCGTCGAAATTCCTTGAGTAAGCCTGGTAAATTCGTCAAAATAACACGGGTGAGAAGTTCCATTTGTCGAATATCAGCGAAATAACTCAGCAAATCTCGACGAATTCATAGAGATTCCACGAGTAATACACGAAGATTTTTCCATGGAGATTTCTGAACTTTATGAGATGAAGGATTCCTGCGTTCTGAGAGAATTACTTAACTATTCTAACTTTAGTCTAAGTACTTATTGAGCATACATAGTTCCATTTTGAAGAAAGAGAACATGGCGTTATCCAGCGGCTGCATGAAAATATCAAAGACTAGCTTATCCGTCGGGACATAATTGAGATTTATGTCCCCATTCTCCACATACTCCTGGATAAAATGGTATATTATCTCAATGTGTTTTGTACGGCTGTGAGAGGATGGATTATTAGCAATAGTAATTGCACTAGAGGAGTTGCAAAAGATTTGAATCTCCTTTAACTTCATGTTGTAATCTTCGAGCTGACTCCATATCCATAGAAGTTGTGCGCAACAACTGCCTACAGAGATGTACTCTGACTCAGCGGTTGAGATTGCCACACAATTCTATTTCTTACTACTCCAAAAAATCACCCTTCTTCTTAGGAATTCATAGGTTCCAAAAGAGTTTTTCCTGTCATCCCTACTACCTGCAAAATCAGCATCTAAAAAACCAATTAGCTCGTTGTCATTACTTCTTGAGTACCATAAGTTAAGATTTGGTATACCTTTAAGGTATCTCAAAATCCTCTTAGCAGTGGCATAATGAGTTTCCTTAGTGTTCACCTGAAATCTAGAATATACACAAGTTGAAAACTTTATGTCTGGCCTACTAGCAGTATGGCACTGCAAGGATACAATTATGTTTCTGTATTGGGTTTCATCAAAAGGTTTCCCTTTCTCATCCTTGTCCATGGACATAGCTGAACCCATTGGAGTCCTCATAGAGGTTGCACTCTCCATTCAAAATTACTTAATCAATTCATTGGTGAACTTCGTCTGAGAGATGAAAATTCCATTGTTAGATTATTTCACCTGAAGTCCTAAGAAATACTTCAGCTCAACCATACTACTTATTTCAAACTTCCCGTGCATAAGTTTAGAAAACTTCTTGCAAAGGTGTTCATTCGTAGATCTAATGGTAATATAATCAACATAGGTTTGCACTAACAAAATATTATCGTTCACTTCCCTAAGAAACAATGTATTATCTATCTTTCCCCTTGTGAACTTGTTCTCAAGAAGAAAGTTAGATAGCGTCACATACCAAGCTCGGGAAGCTTGTTTTGAACCATATAACACTTTATTTAGAAAATACACATATTCAGGGAGAGTTCAGTTTACAAAACCTAGGGATTGTTCTACGTATACTTCCTCTTTTAGATTACCATTGAGGAATGCTGACTTCACGTCCATTTGATATACTTTGAAGCCTTTGTGAGCAGTATATGCTAGAAACAACCTCATCGATTTGATTCTGGCCACTTGAAAGTCTTTGTTTCAAGAGTAGCTAAACACCTAGAGGGGGGGTGAATAGGTTATTATGTCTTTTAGACTATCTTTTTGCTTTGGTGTGTTGTGATTTAGTTTTTTGTTAGCTTTCAAGAACACACAATAACACACAAGTATTTATAGTGATTCCCTAAGGTATGGGTACATCCACTGTCTCTCCCACCTTTCTAACAATGTGTTAGACAAGGCTAACTTCTCCAATCTCATCTCAATGAGCTTACAACATAGATCCCTCAAGATCTCTCAAACTCCTCCAAGTCCTACCTCAGGCCCAAGGCCTTACACTAAGAGAAATAATCCTTACAGCTCAATAATCTACACAAGATAACCTACCTCAAACTTTATCCAAAGTCCCACACTATGGCTAGGATGTTTACCCTACACTCAGATCCACAACAGGATCCTACCTTAGAGAATAAATCTCCTATAGCTCAGGCACACAGGCCCTACCTTAGATCCATAGAAGGATCCTACAACTCAGCCTTTATATATCAAGCTTACAACTCAGATCAGGAATGCTCCTACAAAAGGTGTGAGTATGTTGTTGATGAATTGATCTTGAGGAAATGTCCTCTGAGCCTTCTCTCTAGATAGAGTGAGCTCATCCCACTTCTTCACAACACCAAGGAAGTATATGTTTAGGATGGTTTTGCTTGTACTGGGAAGAATCTCAGAAATATAGCTTCTGAACTTGCTGATGAAGACAAGATGATGTTATTGTTCTTTTCTTCTTCAATCAACTAACCTTGTTTGAGGTTTTAATACTTGCTGTTTAACTCGAGTTGTAGAGCTCTTCTTTTTTTATTTTCATGAAGAAGATGATGCAGAGTGTTTTTTTTCAAAGTTCTTTTCTTGTTCTTTTTTTTTAATTTCATGGAATACTGTTTTTTATTACTCGTAAATCCAACGGCCATATGCACAGTCTGGACCACCCGGATTTGGTAACTGAAGAACACCTTTTGCGTTAAATATAATACTAAAGGCAAGCGACGCCTTTTGTCTTCTAGTAAGAAAATCCCGCGATATTTGAATTTCTGTTGACGTCAGCATGACTCAGCTCCTGTGGACTTAGCAAATTCAAGACAATCTGCACAAACATTGAATGAAGCCTTGTCACTCAACGCAAAATTACTTAGCTGAATTCTGCGAATTGAGGCGTTGAGTGCGTTGAGTGAGCCTTCCTCACTCAACACATAAAGACTTTTATAGTCTAACAGGTTAGGGGTCGAGTGAGCCTTCATCACTCGACGCATCTGGACTTAGTTGGATTTATCCTAATGAAGGCATTTAGTGCATCTTCTTCACTGAACGCTTTTGACTTTGACTGTCTTCTTGATGAGGCGTTGAGTGGTCTGTCTTCACTCAATGCTTTTGTACTTAGTTAAATTGTCTGTAGAGTAGGCATTGAGTGAACAGCCTTCACTCAACGCTTTTGGACTTAGACAGACTTTCATTCTTCTCCTTCTGAGGCTTTAACTGCTTCAACTTCTATCAATGTTTCTGCTCTTTTTGCATTGATTAAAAAGAGTTTACTCAATGCTTCTGTACTTAACCAGATTTCTTAATTTCTAGCAACCTGTCTTGAGTCCAAGCGTCATTAGGACTCAGCTACCTGTCAAACCAATGCAACAGAGAAAACCTGCATACATTGAACTTAGGAAATTCATCAAATATATTCATGTGTATACCATTGACTTGTGGGCCTTCTTAAAATTAAGGACATTGTGAACAATGGACCCAACAATCTCCCTCTATTTTAAGAAGTCAGAACACTAGACAATGATATACATTACCACATATAAAAGATAAACATTCACAAAATTCCAGAACAAAAAATGAAGGACACACACATATATATGAATATTATTAAAGGCAATAAATATAAATATACAGTGTGCTTAAAATATTGTTCACTTTCCTATAGCCCTTAAGTAAAATACAAAACATGTTATGTTTTTGGTTCCTTAATCACTATCCCCCTGCTGGTTTCTTGAAAGCTTTTTTCCTTATCTTTATTCTTCTTCTCCTTTTGCCTCTCAAAGTAGCTGTAGGGCTTAGGAAAGTACTTGCTAATCTCCACAACATCTGGTGGCAGTGCACCTGACTTTTTATCTCTTATGAATTTTCTCCTGGCTTCCTCATTCTTTTCCAACTTGGCCCATTCTAGGGAGCGGTAGAGCTTTCTCTTGTCAGTATTCTTGTCTTTGACTAGATCCCAAACAGACAAGATGATAGTCCTAGATTGAGGACCCCACTTCTAATAGTATGGCCTGCTCTCCATCTCCTCTCTATACCTTTTCTTGTTGAGTCTTATTTATTCCTCTTCTTCAGCAACTGACTTGCCTTTGGCTCTAGCTATCTGATCAGCAGTGGGGCTGAATTTGGAATTTAAACAGTGGTTGAGAGTTCAGCCCACCGAGCAGCAATTTGATCATCATATTGATCATGATCACCATAATGTCCTTTAGGAATGGAAATGAGGATATTATAATCATATGAATATTGCTCAAGCCTCAATGAACCTCTGATTACATAGGTAACCAAAACAACATTCTCAGTGTTAGCCTTGATCATTGCCTTGTCCCCCTTTATGACTTCTTAAGATACTGCTACAGTCAAGGAGTTCTTTGTTGTAGAGAGTCTCTCATCTAAGAAATTGATTCCTTTTATAACATGATTTTTGACTTGAAGCAGATGATCATCAAAAACTTGTGTACAGACATCCATCCTTTTTTCTAGAGTTGTCTTGTTGGCTTCCATCAGCTTCTTATGTGCATTATGAACTATCTCCATATTGCTTGAAGTAATGTTTTGATTCTGGATAATATCATTCTGAGTTTGTCTTATTTCAGTCAGCTTGCTTTTAGTGAAGGTTACAGCAGGAGCAGCCCTCATGAAGAATGCAACTGTGTTAGCTTTCAGCTTGATGAGATGGGCCTGATTCACAGACATCTTTATCCCTAACTCTGGCATAAATTCTTTCTTTTGAATCAATCATCATGTATTCTGATGAATGTGCATCATCATGGACATAAGAAGCAGCATTTTTCTTATTAAACGCAAAGGTGTAAATGTTATACACAGTACTTTAAGCAGGGAGTTAAGAGTTAATCTCTCGCTCAACCTCAGCAGTGTCCATGGGGACATCTTGGTCTTATGTTATAAGGTTCATAATTTCTTCTTCAATTATCATAGGAAATTGCTCACTAGGAATCTTATTTATTCTATCCTAAAGAGTTTTTAGGAAGGAGTCAAGCTTGTCCTGCATGGATAGGACTTGCTCCCCCTCAATATTTGCATCCATCTGCGATGTCTCCCCCTCAATATTGGCATATGTATTTTAAACTACTTGTGCAGTCAATATTTCAATAGCTTCAGCTAGAATCTCTTCATATTGAGATCCATCAAGTTGATTCCTTGATGCAGGTTCATAGGAAATTTAAACATGAGCACTCATTTCCCTTCTTGTCTCTTCAGTAGACTCGGAGAGTTGGGGATCATGTGGCTCTTCTCCACGCTTCATAGAAGAACTACTTGTTATACTGTACAGAGTCACTGGAACAACTTTCTTTTTCTGCTTTTCAATAGTCTGTTAATGTGGCAACAGAACTCTTTCCAACCTATCAAACTTTTTGGAGTCCATTCTCTTTATGTGATGGATCTTTTTCCCTAGCCTCATGTTGAGGATCCCTGGAACAGTACAATACAGCTATAGAGATAAGATCCTTCCCATGTTAGGTTTTAGGATGAATTCCACTATTCTATCAAGCAGCTTTCCCCAATCTATTTTCTTAGATATAATAATTCGGTTCATGAGTTCAAACATCTTCCTTGATATCTTATCATGTGAACTAGTCTTGCAAAGCAGACCTTTTCCCACAGAGTCTGGTAAAAACTGTCCTCTCAGGTTCATCTCTTTCCTTAACACAGAACCCATGGAATGCTTAGAGAGACCACACCACTTGAGGGCTGTCTTTAAATCATCTGGAAATTATTTTATATCATCATCTGATGGCTTCACCGTAGTTAGATGCAATGCTTTGCATAATATCTTGGGACTAATCTTGATCTTATTCCCACTGATTGAGGATTTGATTTTGTTTGATGCTGAGTCGATAGTGGCATTTTAGTACGGTTTCAGAACTTCTCTCTTCCAAATAAAAACTGGTACGGACAAAACGAAACCAAGATTAGCGACCTCCAGTAAGTGTAGAACGTGCATATCTTTCTCGAGAGAATCCTTGAAAACGTTTTGTACAAGTTCAAACCTCTAAAATAGGAAATCCATTCCTTTTGGCACCATGAATTAACTGTGTTTTTGAAGGATTGACGAGCTTTCATCGCAGGGAGACAGCAGGTCGCAAGGGCTAGGAATAGTGTTCCTTATTCTAAGCACACTAAGTTCTATTTATACTCGCCTCTAAGTAGAGAATGTGGAAAGGTGTGTACCTGAGCCATAATTTGAACACTTAGTCCCTGAGCAAATTTGTTGAGTGATCTTGACGCACTCGACGCTTGATCTCAGCGCACTTGAAGCCTAATGTTGTCTTAATTCCTGAGCACATAGACTCAGCGCACTCAATGCTTGGACACTTAGTCCATAGTCCTTTTTTATCCTGCAGGAAATCATACTACCTGCAACAAAAAAAATCATTAAGAGCTTCTGAAGCAATATCAAGTTCATCATACCCAATTCAAATTTGAAGGTGTTGAACTTGGCTTCATCTAGAGGCTTGGTGAAGATATCAACCACTTGCTTGTATGTGGGGACAAACTCAAGACTGATGTCCTGACATTCCACATGCTCTCTAATAAAATGATACCTAATCTCTATATGCTTAGTCCTTCTTTGAGAAATCGGATTCCTAGCAATAGAGATTGCACTAGTGGAATCATAAAACATAGAAGTTCTACTTAGCATAAGATTGTAGTCCTGGAGTTGATGCTGGATTTATAGTAGCTGTGCACAATAACTACCAGCTGATATGTACTCAGATTCAGCTGCTGATATTGCAACATTGTAACGCCCCTGATTTTCCAAGGTTTATTTAAAATTCCTTTAGTGACATATTTTGACGTCAGGGCATTACGTGGACGCGTAGTTGGTCGGAACCATTGTCAGAGCATGACTCTTGCTCATTGGTATCCAATGATTTAGTTTGGGAGTATTAACTTTGCTAATTTCTCCTATGTTTTGATATTCCCTTGCGAGCTGGGGTTAATTTTGGAATACGGTGGTGCGTTTTTGAGATATTTGGTGTTCAGACTTCGGGGAGTGTTTACCTGAGTTTGGTTTATCAAATTTTGATTTCAACTTCGTCATTCGATTCGTAGCGTCAATATTTAGCTACGGTGCGATTTTCATAGAAATCCAAATTAGTGCGAGTTTTTGTCATTTAGACGTTTTAATTATAATAATAATATATTATATTATTTATTGTATATAAATAACCTTGCGATAAGACGGAAACCCTATTCATCATCTTTCATAAAACCGTCTGACTGAATAATGGAAGAACAAAAGTGGTGGTCCTTATGAAGCCTTCGACCGTCGATTGTAGGAGCTCTGGTGCACAAAATCATCGTCGGAGAGTATATTCGGATAGCTCTCACAAAGATCTATGTTTGTGCGGTGTGTTTTTACCATTTCTTGAGATCTATTGGGTTAGGAATTTCGTTTTTACCCTCCTTCGTCTTGAAAAGTTTAAGGAATTGTTGCTTAGGTGTTCTTGCGGCCAGATCCGTTAGGAGGAGTAGTTGTGCTGTCGGATTTCGGCAAGATCGAGGAAAGTGGTTATTTCTTACCCTTGCCAAGCTATCATTCCTTACATTGTCTATTATTTCTCTTTTTCCCTCTTATGTTTTAAGAATAGGGTAGAGTTCGGCCAAGTTCTATCTACTGCATAGGATGGATTTTTTGGTGATGCGTACATTCACGGTATTTTGGTGGTTCGTCTGTGTGTAAACTCGTCGAGTATATGTTAGTAAGCCTAGTTTAATTCATCATGTATGGTTGTGAGTCTTAGGTTAGAATCTGTCGAATAAGGAACTTAATTTAAGTCTGAATTTCGTCGGATATAATTGGAATCGGTCAAAGTAAATTTCGGCGAGTATTAGTAGGAGCCGAGTCATATTCGTCGAGTATCCGTTGAAATTCGGATGGTAATGCTTTGGCATCGAGTTAAGTCCAATTAGTCGAGTATTAAGCGTTGAGTTCGTTGAGTAGAAGACTTGGAGATGAGTGTTGTTGTATTCGTATAGTAATAGGTGTCGAGTTCGTCGAGTATAAGACTTGGCGTTGACCTGGTGCTGAAAGCGATGTGTGACATTTGGGTCTAAGGAAAATTCGTCGAGTATTCACGACGAATTCGTCAAATATCAGCCTTGGCGTTGAGAGCATTTAGTAGTCTACGAGACTAAGTCAAAAGCTTCGTGTTAACTCGACGAATTCGTCGAGTTTTGTTAGTTGGCGTCGAGTTTGTTGAATTTACTCGATGCGGCGTTGAGTGAAGGCATTATAGTTAACTGGTTGGCATCAAGTGCTTTGAATGCACTCAACGCGGCATCGAGTGTACTCGACGCTTTTCCACAAACTTTTGATATTTCGTCGATTCGTCGTATATCCCTAGTAGTCATGTTTTGCTAAGTAAAAATCATCTAGTGCCTGCTGTATTCGACGAGTATACTCGACGAATCAGTATGGACTTGGTTTTCTGTGGCCGAATTGTATCAAATTCATTGGGTTTGGCCCTAGGCAAATTTCTGGGATTTATTCCTCCATTTGTTATTGTTTCCCAGTGTTTTTTATGGTTTGTCTGTATTTGACTAAGGTTGTCAGTGTTTTGGTTATTTGATTATGGCTAGGTTGGCAGTGGATAAAGGACGACCAACTTGATACCTTTTTGGTGAATTTTTGCCCTGGTGGGTTTACCCAGTGTGCGTATGTGGCATGGTGTGTTGAGAAGGAGACCACCACCCCAGGTGATGATTTTTCCCCGGTTTTGTGTGTGTCAAGGTATAAGACCACCTTTCATTGGGCCCATGTGAAGCTTTTGATGTTGGTGTGTGGAGGAGGTGACCACCACCGCAGGCACCAGATTTGTTGCCGATGTTTTGTTAGGCCGGCTAAATGATGAGCAGGTTAATCTCTTATGATTATACACTTACTTATATGTATGTTTATGTAAAGCTTAGGTCTTTATAGCACTTGGTGCAAATTCCATACTTTTAGACTTTATACATTAATCTTTTTTTCAGACCTTTGGCTTAATTGTTGTGGTTTGTCAGCTTCTTCCTCATTTTTGGGTTTGTAACCCTTTGTTCCTTTTGGTTTATTACTAACCTTTTGACTTTATCACCACTTGTATTTTTATTCATGTTGAGGTGTTCTTTCTTTGAATGCCCCAGGTTTGGAGAAGTAGCTGGTCGAGTGGCTAGTTTTTGGTGCTAGCTTGTGTTCTGCATTGGTTGCAGCTGTCTCTTCCCTCACCAATTGTGAGGTAGTGTGTATAGTTTTATTCTGGTTCAGACATACATTTCTTTTAGTGGGTCTGTGTCAGGTTGTTGACGCACACTGGATTTTTGTCTAATGTTATAGTACTTGCTAGCTGCTAAGCCTTTTTTATATGACTTATTGGATTTACTTGCTCTCTGAGATGGTTTTATGCTAGGTTGCATGTTAGACATTTTAAATTATAAAAGTATTACTTCTATCACTTTATACATGCCATCTTTCAAACTAAAATCATATGTTCGACGAACATAAAAGCTATTTTCATACTTATACTAAATCTAGAGTCATGCATACCATGAGTTCTCCTGTATGGATGTTTTTGCTAATGTAGGATGTCAAATAATATAAACAAGGTATTTTCTGCAGCGTATACTTATATTTTCAATTGTGGTCTAGTTGATCCACTGAGCCAAGGGAAACAGTGATGGAGACGGCGACCACCAACATGTTGAAGATGATGCCGACATGCTTACGGAAGATCGATCGCTCTCTCCAATCAAAGACTTGTGGCGTTGTGGTGACCTTGTGGAGCAACGCTATAATCTCCGCCCCTGGCGCAAGACTACTTATTATATTTCTTTGAATTCCTTTATTATTTTTGTGTACAATTTTATTTTCATGTTGTGTTTTAATTTATGTATGTGTTTTAATTTTATTTCAGCTAAATTTTTCCGGATGTGTTGTAAGCCTATATAAGGCCTTAATGTTGAAGATTTTAAGTAAGATTGATCAAGAAATTGAAAACCAAAATTCTATTGAGAATTTTCCCTCCTCCTTACAAAATTTCGGCCTTCCTCTTCCCTCTCTCCAAGCCGCTGCCCCTCTCCTCTCTCCCCTCTCTCCAAGTAGCCGCCTAAACACCACCACCCTCATCTCAGAACCTAGGGAAAGCTACCTGCCTCCCTCTTCCCCTCTTGAAGAGTTCGACCAACCTCATTTTCCCTCTTGTGGATTTCGGCCAAGGAGTAAAGAAGCGTCTCGTGGAATCAACTTCAGCGTGAAGAAAAGAAGGCGGATGAGTTTCTCTCCATTCGGCGTGATTCTGGTGGATTCGGTGAAGAGCGATCATATTGTGGAGAATACCAGTTATCTCTGAGCGGGTAACAAAAATTCTACCTTTTGTGCGTTTTCCCTCTAGATTTTCTTGTGGTGGAATTTCTTTAGCGTGATCTCTTGATAGCGTTGGATTTATCGTGGTTTTCTCCGATCGGTTTGTTGTTCATCTTAATTTTATTTAAGTTCGAGAGGATTGGTGAACCTCATTTTTCTTTTTGTTGGGAGAGATCTACCATTTTCCGAATCGTAAATTTTGGTGGATCTCTTTTGGTATAACATTCGCTCGATCGGACCTGGTGGGTCCTTTTAGCCTGAGAGAATATCAGCCTATAGCCTTTGTTCGATCTCAAGTGGTGTGGCTACCCGTATGTTAGCGTTTGATTGATAAAAACTAAATAATGTGTGTGCTGCGCTAAAAGTTATTTATGGGAACGTAGAATTGGGACGTAGAGAGAAATTTGTGTTTGTCCGTAAATTTTCGCTCTCTCCAATCATGGTTCATGCCAATTTCTTAATTGGTACCATCCTAATTTATTTTTTAGAATGCCGGCACGCACTTGCACGATTCATTGTCCAAAATAATAAAATAAATTTTAAATTTTTGGTCAGCAAATAGTAGCCTAAAACTTTTAATTTTTTGCAAAAAATATATATATATTTTTAATAATCTCCTTATTAATATCATCAAGAAAATCAAAAAAATATCTTAAGTACCCTAGTTATTAAGCGGGAATAAATCTATCTTACATAAATTTTATTGGTTCAGAAACATTATTCATTGCATGCGCACTAGATTAGGTATAGAGTTTTCCCAGTCTTCCTCCCATATGGAGGACGAACGTGATACGGGACAAGGTCCCACAACGATTGATAAACTTTGCTAGGAGTTCACTGATCAGTTGACGATGATTAGGGAGACTCTTCACGAACTGAGATTAAATCTCGCGGCTCCCCATAATCAAGCCACCAACCAATATGAGTATGGGAATAATAATATTAATAATGATCAGGACCAGCGTGCACCATTTCACAATAACCAGACACCTTTAAGTTTGATATTACTAGGGCGGTCTGAGTCAAACCCTCATTGTATGATGGATTGGGTGAACCCCAAGTCTTCTTAGACTGTGTTATGGAGATATAGTTCTACTTCGAGTGGCATAAGCTAACTGACGTTGATAAGGTGCGAGTTACGAGGAAGAAACTGTTAGGTATAACTAAGATATTCTGGTTGAATGAGGAATGATGCCATGGAGTCGTGAACGGCTTACCACCCATTGGTTAGGCAGGCATGAAGGCCAAGTTAACAGACCAATACATCTCTGTGTATCATCAGACGCAAATTTTTTATGATTTAGCTACCCTTAAACAAGGGAAGAGGTCGGTCGCTGAGTACATGAGCCTTCTCAAGGACATGATGGTTCAGTGTGATGTTAGGGAGATGCCAGAGATCACCTTCTATAGGTTTTGTAAGGGGCTAAACCCTGATATTCTAGGTATACTTCTACATCATGGCCACACCGACCTAAACACCAATTTTAATGTCGCCTTGGATATTAAGAAGCACAATATTCGCAAGTCTAAGACTCATTCATTTCACAAGGGAACGTCCATTTTAGAACCACCACCCACAACCACATATAAGGATAAGGGTAAGTTCTGATCCACTGACTCAAACTCTATTTTCATTACAGTTAGGAATATGAAAAACCCTTTGGGTGATAGAGTGCCCGTAGGAAGGATCAGTAAAATGAGTGCTACTTGTTTTTCTTGCGGTATTTTGGGTCATTATGCTAGTGAATGTCCTACCAAGCCCAAGCCCCTAGCCCTTTTAGATACATCGTTTGAGTCCGCCAAGCTTGTGTATGAGGTTGATGAAGAGTCTGAATCGAAAGGAGTGCCTAGCGATATCAAGGATGATATTAATATGATGGTTATGAGATGTATTTTGGCTACTCCGCGTGCGACGAACGATTGGAATAGGACGAATATTTTTTCATTAAATTTTAAGAGTAGAGAGAAGTCGTGTAAGTTGATCATTAATAGTGGAAGCTGTATGAATGTGATTTCTGAAAATGCGGTGTCACGAATATTGTTAATCCCTGAGCTGCACCCTCACCCCTATAATGTTGCTTGGGTAAATAAGGCATCCCTTCCGGTTTCTAAGCATTCTTTGGTTCCCCTTACTATGAAGGCTTACATTGAAAAGGTTTGGTGTGATATAATCCCCATGGATGCCTGTCATGTCTTAATAGGATGTCCATGGCTTTATGACCAAAATGTTACTCACTTAGGGTGAGCTAACACGTATGAGTTCAAATTTAATGGCAAGACCATTATCTTTAAGCCCACTCTGCCTAAGGATCCGTAAGTCCCTTCTAAATATACAATTATGCATATAGAGAAGAAAACATTAAGCTTGATTGTTAAGAAGGAGTTTGAGCGTAATACCTTCATTGATGGTGTCATATATGCGTTAGTATGTTTACAAGTCAAGGAAGATAGTTCCTCTTTTGAGAACTTACCACTAGCACTAAAGAAACTCTTAGAAGAGTTTAAGGAAGTTTATCCAGATGATCTACTGTCCGAGTTACCACCTCTGAGAAAAATTCAACACGAGATTGATTTCGTTTCGGGTTCCTCTTTGCCCAACCTTTCCCATTATCGACTTAGCCCCTCCGCACACCTTGAATTACAAAAAAAAATTCAGATTTGCTAAGGATTCATCCATAATAGTAAGAGTCCTTATGCCATACCCGACTTTTTTGTCCCTAAGAAAGATAGTTCTTGGAGGTTGTGTGTGGATTATAGGGCCATTGATACGTTAACTGTCAAATACAGGTTTCCCATCCCTCGCTTAGACGAAGTATTGGACATGTTAGCAGGTGCCATGAATTTTTCTAAATTGGATCTTAAGAGTGGTTACCATCAAATCAGGATTAGGGTGGGAGACGAGTGGAAGACGGCTCTCATGTCAAAAGATGGACTTTATGAGTGGTTGGTGCTTGGGGAAGGGCTCACTAATGGCCCGTATACATTTTCGAGGTTGATGACTCTAGTGTTCAAGCCTTTCCAAGGAAAATTCATAGTTATATATTTTGATGATATCTTAGTCTTTAGCGGCTCTCCAAACAATCATGAGTCGCACTTGAGAATAGTACTTACCACATTGTGAAAGGAATAATTATTTTTTAATCTTAAAAAATGCTAGTTCAATGTTCCATCTGTGGAGTTACTTGGATATATTGTGAGTTCAGAGTTCATACATGTTGATCTTAAGAAGGTCAAAGTCATTAAGGATTGGCCAGAACCCACCAACATACGGGATGTTCAGAGTGTTCACGGCCTAGCTACTTTTTACCGATGATTTCTTCGAGATTTTAGTAGTATCATGGCACCAATCACGGAGTGCATGAAGAAGGGTTATTTCAAATGGACCAAATCGGCCGTTAGAGCGTTTGAAATAATTAAATCACGAATGTTGGAAGCTCCTCTTTTGCGATTGTTCCATTTTAATAAGGTTTTTGAATTGTCATGTGATGCGTCTGGAGTTTGTATTGGCGGTGTATTGAGACAGGAGGGTCATCTTATTGGGTACTTTAGTGAGAAGCTTGCGGGGATGAAACTAAATTATTCTAATTGTTATAGGGAGTTTTATGCGGTGATTTGGTGCCTCCAACATTGGCGACATTATTTACTCCCTAAGGAGTTTGTTATCTTAACTGATCACGAGGCATTGAGATTTATCAATTCACAAAATAAGGTTAGACCCATGTATGCCAAATGGGTCTCCTATCTTCAGGAGCACACCTTTATAATAAAACATCTTAAGGGAACTCTAAATCGTGTGGTAGACACTCTTAGTCGTTTGTCGTTATTATTATCTATGTTAGAAGTAAAAGTGATTGGGTTCGATGGGATTAAGGATGAGTACATTCATTTCCTAGAGTTTAAGGAAATATATTTATCCACGCAAAACAACTCTCCTACTACCATTTCAGCCTTTTATATTCGAGACGGCTATTTATTTAAGCACATGAAGCAATGTATCCCTCATTCTTCCCTACGCAATTTCATCATTTGGGAATTACATTGAGGTGGTTTAGGTGGTCATTTTGGTCGTGACAAGACCATCATGTTAGTGGAGTATAAGTTTCATTGGCCCGGTCTCCAGCCAACTGTCACAAAAATTATGAAGAGTTATCGTGTGTGTCAATTTGCTAAGGGCAATAAGACGAATGACGGTCTTTACACTCCTCTTTCGATTCCCTCTATACCTTGGGAGGACGTTAGTATGGATTTCATTTTGGGTCTCCCCGTCACTTTTAGACGTCACGATTCCATCCTGGTTATAGTAGATCGGTTCTCCAAGATGGCTTATTTTATCATTTGCAATAAGACAGACATTGCGTAACATATTGCGAAATTATATTTTAAGGAAGTTGTTGCACATCGGGGCATTCTCAAGACAATAAATACTGATAGGGACGTGAAGTAAACTAGTTATTTTTGGAAGACCATTTGGAAGATTATGGGCACCAAACTCTTATTTTCTTCGACCAACCATCCACAGATGGATGGACAAATGGAAGTGGTAAATAGAACTTTGTGTAGTTTACTGCGTTGTCTTGTGGGTGACCACAAGGTAACGTGGTATCTAATCCTTCCCCATGCTTAGTTAGCGTACAATAATTCGAAAAATAGGTCCACAGGTTTATCACCGAATGAAATCGTGCACGGATACAAAGCACCAGTGCCCCTTGACTTAATTTTGTTACCTCCATCTTATAAGTCAAGTCAATTTACCCAAGAATTTGCCACTCATGTTCACAATTTACATAAGCTCATTAATGAAGATCTAACAGCACAATATGCATCTTATCAATCTCATGCAAACTTACATAAGAGAGCTTCTCACTTTAATGTTGGTGATTTGGTCTTGGTGCGCCTCATCCCTGAACGGATGCCTTCGGGCACCATAAAAAAGTTGGCAAATCGGCGAGCTGTTCCTTTTCGAATTTTAAAGAAATTAGGAGAAAACGCATATCTTTTGGAGTTACCTACTGATTAGGGAATTTCCCCTATTTTTCAATGTTTCGGTTTTAACGCCATATATTTCTCCACCACTTGAATTATCTGACTATCTGTTTGGTTCCACTGCATTTTCTAATGGGTTGGGGGGGTGAGCTTGTTTCTGGAACCCTCTCTCTATCGGTCACCACTGGAGGTACGTTTAATTTTGATGTAAAACTTTTTCTCCTTCTTTGCTTAATGCTTTTCCATGGTTTCCCAGGACCACCTTTGTGTCCGATAGGATCCTCAAAGATGAAGTGCTCTCCTCTCCAAGTTGTGACATTCATCGCTACTTTATACAATGAAACGATCGTCCAACCTCCGATGACTCTTGGCTTCTTGAATCAAAGGTCGCTCTTTTAGATTATGCTCTACTGCACCGGTACACTCAGGACAACTCATCGGTGATGAGTACTTTTGAGTGGGGGAGGATTGATGGAGACGGCGACCTCTAACAAGTTGAAGATGATGTCGGCATGCTTTTTGAGAGGTCTAAGTTGTTAGCCTAAATCACCTAGAGGGGGGTGAATAGGTGAAATGCGTGTCAAATGCGGAATTAAAAACTAACACAGCAAATATCAAGCAATCACAGAAGACAAGAGATTTATAGTGGTTCCCCAATCTTGGGTACGTCCACTTTCCTCACCGATCTAGCAAATTACTAGACTCGGCTACTCCACTATCTCGGATTGAAAACAATCCTACACCTCGGAACCACGTTCCTACAAATCTCGATCCCAAAACAGATCTACAAAAACTCGGAAGACAAAACTTCCTACAAGTCTCGGAGAAGAATCTCCTACAATGAAATTTGGTTTGAAAATAAAAATCAAAACAACAATCTCAGATCTGGATCTGTCTTCTTCTTTAGGAACTTCGGCTTGATCAGAAAATGTAGAAGACGACTAGAGAAATATCCACGAATCTGAGATCTAGAACCACCTCGATCGAGAAAGTAGATCTGGAATCTTCAAGGCTTGGCAAGATCGAGTGATTCTCTTTCTTCTGGATCGCTGGAGAAAAGATCGATGAGAACGAAGGTCGCGATCCAAACTTTTCTTCTTCTTCCGTGAACGGCAATGGCGGCGGCGTGAAATTAGGGTTCACGGAATTCCTCTTTCTTAAAAAGAATATTTCTGTAATAACGCTTGAAAAGTCATTTCTGAAAAGACCTATTTATAGGTGGGTTCCAACGGTCATAACATTGATTAATGATGACACGTGGACCAATCAGAATTGACAGATTCAAAGTACTTATGATGAAAATGGACTTAGAATAATTCTGGAGAAGTTGACTGCGATACTCGAGTAATGGAGGATATACACGAGTATGGAGAGATGGATTACTCGAGTAGCAAGAGGCAGTATACTCGAGTATAGAAAGAGAGAATTACAGGAGAGAAGAAAGAATTACTCGAGTATCAAGAAATGGTATACTCGAGTATCAGAAGTGTATACTCGAGTAATAGAAGGGTATACTCGAGTATCAAGACGATATACTCGAGTATCAAGACGATATACTCGAGTATCAGAAAATATACCTGAGAAACGTTTATATCAGAGTCAATTACTCGAGTATGGAAGAATTTACTCGAGTATCAAAAATCAATTACTCGAGTATGAACATACTTACTCGAGTATCAGAAGATATACTCGAGTATCAGAATATATACTCGAGTATCAGAAAACACTTACTCGAGTATAAACATACTTACTCGAGTATCAGCAGATATACTCGAGTATCAGAATATATACTCGAGTATCAGAAAACACTTACTCGAGTATAAACATACTTACTCGAGTATCAGCAGATATACTCGAGTATCAGAATATATACTCGAGTATCAGAAAACACTTACTCGAGTATAAACATACTTACTCGAGTATCAGCAGATATACTCGAGTATCAGAATATATACTCGAGTATCAGAAAACACTTACTCGAGTATAAACATACTTACTCGAGTATCAGCAGATATACTCGAGTATCAGAATATATACTCGAGTATCAGAAAACACTTACTCGAGTATCAGAATATATACTCGAGTACCAGAATATATACTCGAGTATCAGAAAGCACTTACTCGAGTATCAGAATATATACTTACTCGTGTATTACAAGGAAATACTCGAGTATAAAGGACTTAGGAAAATTCTAAGAGGAAATTTGCTCCAATGCTTCTGTCCATCAATCCAAGTGCATGAAGGAAGTGTATCCCAATAGAGAGGCTATACATGGGCCAACACTTTGGATCACACAATGAGGGATTACATTGTATGGTCCTGTGTTTGGTGACCCATTATAGACTGACATTGGTCTACACTTGGCAATTAGAACCTGCACACATACAACTTAAACACAGCATCAAATACACCTTAATTCATCTTAGTTCAAGGTCTGACCTCCTACAAATCTGAGGTATTGTGGAGACAAATCCCAACAATCTCCCCCTATTTGTAGATGTCAGCACTCTCTATACTAAGGTGAATTACTTAAGAGTAAAAGAACAGCAAGCATATAACAGGAGAATAAGCTTAACTAAAGCAGAGTAAACAAAAATATGGCCATAATCAGAATTAAATATATATATATATGAGGAAATGTTTATAAAGCACATAAACAAGATAGTCCAATTCCACTTTCTCAGATCCACTCATGATGAAGCATCCTTGTGCATTCTTTCCCTTTTGAGCTGTTGCCTCTCCAGGTAGCTGTAAGGCTTTGGGAAATAGGTCCTGGGCCTGGGAGGAGCAGCAGGGTTGTTGTGTCCCCAGTTTCTGTCATGGAGTCTGATTTTAATCTGAGAAGCTTCATATGCTTTCCACTCTGAGTAGCTGTAATGATTGTCTCTGTTTTCACCAAGATCTGTCACTAATTTCAGGGTATCAAGAATAAGGGATTTGGAGGTTGGACTCCAAACCTCTGAGTGAACAATTGCTGGATCTCTTCTGGGTTCAGAACGACTTGCAGAAGCACCTTCACCATACTTTCTTTTCCTTTTAGATGGACCTTGAGAACTGGAGACAAAATCATCTTGCCACATGTCAGAGTAGTTAAGAGGAGGCTCAGTCAGATCACCCTCAGGTCTAGGAGAGAAGACTGGCACACCACTTTCTGGAATGGTAGCTTGGACAGGGGCATCTGCAGAGGGTTGCTCTTCAAGAGGATTTAGGTGCTGAGGAATGATGGCTGGGTTGAGCTGAGCATTGGGGAAGTTCATGTTATGCAGCCACACAGCAGTATCATAGGTATAAAACTTTACAGATTGAAGTTGAGAGAGAATGTCTGCTTTCATTTCCTTTACGATTCCATCCACTGTAGTTTGAGCCTGTTTAGAGAGAGTTTCAACTTGTTCCTTTACAGCTATTTGAGCTTGCTCATGTAGTTTGTCCACTTGTTCTTTTACAACTTTCTCCCCCTTGCTGATATCTATGTTTAGCTTTGCAATGGCTTCATCCTTGAAGGTGCCCACTTCATTACACACTTTCACAACATTCATTTCAGCTCTCTCATCTAGCTTGAGCTGGTTGTGAGCTACTGTCTCAGCCTGATTTCTTAGCTCACCAATGCTTGTAATGGTGTGGTCTATGGCCTTGCCTCCAATTTGGAACAGCCTTTTTAACTCATCAGTATTTGCTTGAATCTCAGCAAAGCCTCTGCTCATCTCTGTTTCAAGAGCAGAGACCTTGGATGTTACTGATTGCAGAGAGGCATCAAAGTATTCTCTCTGTTCTTTGAGCATAAGCTCAATCTTGCTTATTATATCTGAAGAGGAGGGAGCTGAGGTTGGTTCAGGAGCTGAAGCAGCAGGGGCAAGAGCAGAAGCAGAAGCAGAAGCAGTCCAAGGAGGGATTTCTGAGATCACCACTGAGCTGACTGCTCTCTTGAATGGAACTGTGTCAACATCTTCTTCTGAGGGTAGGAGAGAGGGCATGGAGAAATCCAAAGTCCTCAGAGGTGCCTCCACAGGATCTGGAGACATCTCATCATCAGACAGGAGAATATGAGCTGATTTACTAGGCTCACTCTCAGGAGATTGGACTGGAGATTTAGCAGGAGAAGGAGCTGGGGTTCTAGCAGGAGACTGAACTGGAGTATGGACCTCAGGCTGAACTGGAGACTTAGTAGCTGAGTCATTCTGGAAGAGAGGGGCATCTGAGCTGAGCTCATCAATGAATTTGTTGATATCCTCAGCTGTAGACAGAAGGGCTGCTGAGTCTGGAATCTCTGAGTCTGGATTTGCTGATTGAATATCTGCTGGAGGAGGAGAGATTTGAGGAGTGGTAATTCTTACTTCTTCTTGTTCTGGTATTACTGATTGTGAAGAAGCAGGCTCCCCCTCAACTATTGCACTAGTGGTAGCAGCAGTTTGATGTAGAGAAGGAGATGGAATCCTGTCTTCAGGGATACTGTTGTCTTGGTGTTGTTCTGAGGTGGCATCAGCCTTGGAGACTTGGGCAGGGTTCATGATCTTGAGGTCATACCTCTGAATGGATGATATTGAGATTTTCTTCATGTGGTGAAGAGGAGTCCCTTTAGAGAAGTCAAACACTGTTGGATTAATCTCATGGAGGAGGAGGGAGATAATCCTGGCAAAGCTGGGATGTTTGACGCTTTCTTTGATCTTATCTAGTATCATCATTCCAAACTGAAACTTCTTCCTGCAGACAATAGCTTGCATAACATCAAAAAGATTTTGTGATACATCTCGAATGGAGTAAGTCTTGCACCAGAGGATTTTGGCAATGATGTCAACTAGAAACTTCCCTTCTGGATTGAACAGAGAGCGGTTCAGGGTTTCACCTCCACCTTCTGGATCTCGACCACAGAATAAGGAGGTGCGGTCGGCATCTGCCTTGTCTAGATCATCTTCTTCGTCGACCACGGGCATCCGAAGCAGAGTGGCGACAGAGGTTTTATCTAACCGAACATCAACTCCCCTTACCTTTGATTTCAGAACTGTACCATTGTGCCTAATCTTCAAGTTTTTGTAGAACTCTTCAACATCAGGAAGCAAAAGGCGGCAAGGTTCTTGAAGAACGAAGGTCAATCCGGCCGTGTCCAGGAGAATTAGAAGGTTCTTGAAATCATCGGAGATATCTTCAATGCCATCAGTCACTAATTCCGAGCCGATTCCAAACTTGGAGGAGGGAGGAGCCATCAGCGATTCTGCAATGAGGAAGACGGAAATCTGCGGCGACGGAAGACGAAGAACAGGGTTTCGGGAATACGAACAGCCGGCGGCTACTCGAGTGAATGAGAAGTGGAAAGGACTTTGTCGTTTTGAATATATATATATAAATAATTCTAATTAGGTTTAAAAACGAATTAAGTATAGAGACATACTTGAAGAGGCGGCAAATTAGTTGTGCGAATAGAGAGTTTGAAAAATTCCAGAGAAATCCGATTACACGAGAGGAGTGTACGGCATACACGAGTATTGGATTTAGTATACTCGATTAGGTCATTCTATACACGAGTAATCCTTAACATATACTCGAGTATGTACTGAGTATACACGAGTATTAAGCCTTCACGGAATTTTCCATACTCGAGTATAAGAAATTCATACTCGAGTATCAATCTGATTACTCGAGTATATGAAGTTCAATACACGAGTATTAAATTTTGAAGACTTTTCATACTCGAGTATAAGGAGTGCATACACGAGTATTGATTTGATTACTCGAGTATATTTGACTTGTTACTCGAGTATTCACTATTTCACTCGTGTAAATGTAACTATTCTCGAGTCTCAAATTTCTTGAAGGAATTTCCACTAAAAAAAATGTACCTTAGAGTATCCAACATTTCTGACCTCTTCTAAATTTCTGAGTCCATCATTGGTCTTCTTTGTTAAGCAGTCCAAGCTCAGTTTTGAAGAATGAAAACTTGGACTCATCCAGCGGCTTGGTGAAGATATCTGCAACTTGCCTGTCTGTGGAGACATACTGTAGATCTATATCTCCATTTTCCACATGCTCCCGGATGAAATGGTAGCGAAGCTCTATGTGCTTGGTCCTACTGTGGGAGACTGGGTTGTTGGCTATTGCAATTGCGCTGGAAGAATCACAGAATAGTGGAATGTTCTGGAACTTCATGTTATAATCTTCAAACTGATTCTTGATCCACAAAAGCTGTGCACAACAGCTCCCTGCAGAGATGTACTCTGATTCAGCCGTTGAGATGGCTACACAGTTTTGCTTCTTACTGCTCCAGGAAATGAGTCTCCTTCCGAGGAATTGGCAAGTCCCGGAGGTGCTTTTCCTGTCGTCTTTGCTTCCTGCAAAATCTGCATCTGAAAATCCAATTAGTTCACTATCATTACTTCTTGGGTACCATAAGCCAAGATTTGGTGTTCCTTTGAGGTATCTCAAGATTCGCTTTGCAGCGATGTAGTGAGATTCCTTAGAGTTCACCTGAAATCTAGCACATACACATGTCGAGAACATTATATCTGGCCTACTTGCAGTAAGGTAGAGCAAGGACCCAATTATGCTTCTGTACTTGGTTTCATCAAAAGGTTTCCCTTTCTCGTCCTTGTCCAGAGACATAGCTGAGGCCATTGGAGTCCTTATAGAGGTTGCATTCTCCATTCCGAATTTCTTAAGCAGCTCTTTGGTGAACTTGGTCTGAGAGATGAAAATTCCATCCTCAGATTGTTTCACTTGTAGCCCTAAGAAATACTTCAGCTCTCCCATACTGCTCATTTCAAACTTCCCTTGCATAAGTTTAGAAAACTTCTTGCAGAGGTTATTATCTGTAGAGCCAAAAATGATGTCGTCGACATAGATTTGCACTAGCAAAATCTTGCCTTTTATTTCCCTAAGAAATAATGTCTTGTCTATCTTTCCTCTTGTGAACTTGTTCTCAAGAAGAAAGGTAGACAGCGTCTCATACCAAGCCCGAGGGGCTTGCTTGAGACCATATAGTGCTTTTTGTAATAAATACACATAGTTAGGAAGGGTTGGATCAACAAAACCTGGGGGTTGCTCTACGTACACTTCTTCCTTAATGTTACCATTTAGGAAGGCGGACTTCACGTCCATTTGATAGACGGTAAAGCCCTTAAGTGCAGCGTAGGCAAGAAATAACCTGATTGCCTCCAGTCTTGCTACTGGAGCATAAGTTTGGTCGAAGTCGATCCCTTCCTCTTGACGATATCCCTTGGCGACAAGTCTGGCTTTATTCTTTATAATTGTTCCGTCTTCATCCATCTTGTTCCGGTAGACCCACTTTGTCCCGATGACGTTCTTATGCTTGGGTCTAGGAACAAGTGTCCAGACTTTGCATCTTTTGAACTGATTTAATTCTTCTTCCATGGCTAGAATCCAGGATGCGTCGGAGTTGGCTTCCTCAAATTTCTTTGGTTCAACCTGTGAGAGAAAGCTTAAGTGTAAATTCTCGTTAGTTGTACCTCGACGAGTTCTGACACCATCCCGAGGATCTCCTATGATTTGGTCAGCAGGATGATCCTTCAAGTGTCTGAACTCTAAAGTCCTTGCATCTGGGATCTCTTCAGCCACTGGAGTTATATCTTCAGCTGGGATGTCTTCTTCATCTTGATCATCTCCCTCTCCAAAGGTGGTTGTAGAGGGGATCTTGATGAACGTCTCATCTTTATCTTTAATAGGTTCATCCAAGCTGAGTTCTTTCAACTTTGTACCTGCATCTACAATAGGCACACTAGACGAGTTGCTTTGCAACAGACTCGTCTCATCAAATACAAGATGTATCGACTCTTCCACAACCAGAGTTTTTCTATTGAAAACTCTATAGGCCTTACTATGGCTACTATAGCCTACAAAAATACCTTCAAAGCTTTTCTCGCTAAACTTTGTAGTGTGATACTTGCCATTGTTAAGTACGAAGCACTTACAACCAAAGATTCTAAAGTATGAAATGGTTGGTTGCCTGCCTTTTAGAAGTTCGTAAGGAGTCTTATCATGGTCTTTGTTGATGAGTGCTCGATTTTGCACGTGACAAGCGGTGTTGACGGCTTCAGCCCAGAAATACTCCGGAAGTGAGGCATCACTCAACATGGTCCGACAAGCCTCTATGAGTGTTCTGTTCCTTCTCTCAGCCACTCCATTTTGCTGTGGTGTGCGGGGAGAGGAAAACTCATGAAAGATACCTTGACTTTCACAAAATTCTGTCATGGCTCCAGACTTGAATTCCGTTCCATTGTCACTTCTGATTTTGACTACGGAACAGTTGTATTCATTCTGGATCTGCCTCACAAAATTAGTGAAAATACCGAAGGTATCTGACTTGTGTTTCAGAAAGAACACCCACGCAAAGCGCGAGTAATCATCCACAATAACCAACGTATATTCCTTACCTCCCAAACTTCTAACCTGCAGTGGACCAAACAAGTCCATATGAAGAAGCTGTAAACTTCTATTGGAATCCTTGCCTAATATGCTTTTAAACGAACTTCTTGTTTGCTTGCCTTTGATACAAGCGTGACAAGGACTGTCCGTAACGCACTTGACCTTGGGTGCATCACGCACTAAGTTTTGAGAGAATAATTTATTAATAGTTTTGAAATTAATATGTGCTAGTCTCTTGTGCCATTGGTCAGCAAGAGATGCACTACTTTTTGCCAAAAGACACACTGGTGTCGAAGAGTCTATACAAATAAAATTCAAACAGAAAATATTTCTGCTTCGAGTGCCTGATAAAATAGTTTCCATATTGTTAACCGATTTTATCAAACACTTGTCAGCATGAAATTCAACTACGTATCCTTTGTCGCATAGTTGGCTTATGCTGATGAGATTGTGCTCCAATCCTTCAACATAGGCTACATTCGAGAAGGATACGCTACCGTTAGAAATCATACCATAGCCTTTAGTGATTCCTCGATCTGAACCTCCAAAGATGACCTTTGGTCCGTTGCAGACTGGGATGAAGTTCTGAAGTAGGCTTCTTGTCCCGGTCATATGCCGAGAACATCCACTGTCCAAGTACCAGATTGGCATTTTGGTGGCCTTTGGACATACCTGCAATTACAATCATTTAGCCTTAGGAACCCAAACGAGTTTGGGTCCTTGGTCTCGAGTTAGAATGCTCCCCCTACGAGTATTAGCCTCATGAGTGGTCATTCTCACGTTGCTAACTTTAGGGGTAGCAGCATTATTAGGATTGAACCAACAATCACTGGCAAAATGACCAATTTTGCCACAACACCAACAGTTGAACCTGTTGTATCTTTGCCTTGGGTAGTCCTGCCTGACTTTCTGGAATGAAGGTCTAGCAGGAGCCTTACTTTTGGAGGAAGAGGCTTCATGATGATTGCAGTTGCATGAAGTCTTCTCTTTCATAGGCTTTTCTACAACGGGTTTTACTTTTGGTGTCTTCTTAAAGTTATGACCATGAGCATAAGGTCCATAGCTTTGAAGCTGAATCTCCTCATAAGGTGCCTTGAAGACACTCTCGCCAAAGTTACGAGGACGAGTCCAACCTTGGTATCTTGACTTAGGCTTCTCAGGGATTGGCCTAGAAAAGTGTCCGTAGGTGGACTCATAATCGAGTTCGTTCGTGGGAAAGATAACTTTCTTGAACACAACAGGTTCCAAGGGAGCTTTCCCTTTTTCTTCAGCTAGATTCTTTCGGGCAGCCTTATTCTTTCTCCTGGCCTTGTTTCTTCTAGAGGATTTACTAGAAGACCCAATGTGGCCTAAACCAGCACCCTTGGCCTTAGCAGAGAATTCAGCAACGATTGGAAGAACTGTCTTAGGCTTAGAGAAGCTCTCAACAAGCTTCTTTTCAGCCTCGAGCTGTTTTTCCAGTTCTTTGATGATTTCCTCTTTAAGGTCGAGGTGCTTGAGAGCTTTATTGTATTCCTCCATAGCTTCATTTAGGTTCTCTTGAAGAGAGTTAGTCCTACTGACTTCTTCTCTCAAGTTGCTCTCACTAGCCTGTAGAGAATTGATCTCTTTGGCTTGACTTTTCACCATTCTACGACATTTCTCGTAAGCGGTGAGTAATTCCTTATACTGTCCCATGAGTTCAGATTCATCTTCAGAGGAATATCCCTCTTGCTCATTGTCATTTTCAGAATCAGAGAGAGGAGTGTGAGATTTTACCTCCCCAGTAAACTGGGGGACTTGTTCATCATCCGAATGAGCCATGAGCCCAAAGTAAGCTTCCTCTTCTTCACTCGACTCAGATGAGTCAGAGTCGCTGAGAGTTTTGCTCTTCTTGGCTACTAGGCTTCTCTCTGTCCTCTTCTTGGGGTGTGAGGATTTCTTTTCCTCTCTTCTTCCACCCTCTTTCTTTTTGTGAGGACAATCGGCGATGACGTGACCTGGCTTATTGCAACAGTAACAAATGATGTCAGTAGAAATCTGTTTGTTCGGTTTAGGATTATACCTGTCATGGCTACTTGAGCCTTTCTTCCGATGATCACTGTCATGTCGTGATTTTCTATATGAGGCATCCTTGCCTCTCCATTGCTTCTTCTTGTTCAAGAATTTCTTGAACTGCCTTGAGAGTAGGGAGAACTCTCCATCAGATAGTTCTGAGCCAGATGAGCTAGGCTCAGATGATTCTTCTTCATCAGCTTCAGGAACTGGGGCAGGAGAGCTAGCCTTTATCTTCCTTGAGCTATCTGCCTTTAGAGCGACAGATTTCTCCTTGGATGCAGACCTGCTCGTCTCTTCTTCAGCTTTTCTTGAGTTGATTTGCAGCTCGTAAGACATAAGCTTTCCGAACAGATTCTGCGGGTCTGTCTCAGCTAACCTTCCAAACTCCCGAATGGCACATACCTTATTATCCCATTCCTTGGTTAGGGATCTTAAGAATTTGTCATTGAGTTCCCCGTTGGTGAAGACACGGCCATACACTCTTAGGCCATTTACTATCTTGAAGAAGTTCTCAAAAGTGTCAGCTATGGCTTCCTTATGACCCTGCCTGAAGGCTTCATATTTTTGGTTCAGTAGGGATCTACGATCATCCCTTACTTCTTCTGTACCTTCCATTAGAGTCACAAGGGATTGCCACATCTCCTTGGCAGACTGGCAATGAATTAGATTCTGCAGCATTGAGTCGTCGACTGCACTTGCTATAATATTTTTAGCCTTCTTGTCCAGAGAGACAAGTGCAATCTCATCCTTGTCTAGATCCATCAGCTTCTTGGGAACTTGCTTGGTGGGATCTATGGTGGATGCAGTCATAGGAATGTGGGGACCTTCTTCAACAATCATGAAGATCCGGGGATCTACTGCTTCCATGAAGAACTTTACTCTTTCCTTCCACATAGGAAAGTTGTTCTTGGTGCAGATAGGGAGTTTAGCAAAATCCTTGGTCTTACTCATGCTTGATACTTTTCAAGAAACAACTTAGAAGGATAAGATCAAGGTGTTAACCTTTTAACGATCAACCTCCCTCTGATACCAATTGAGAGGTCTAAGTTGTTAGCCTAAATCACCTAGAGGGGGGTGAATAGGTGAAATGCGTGTCAAATGCGGAATTAAAAACTAACACAGCAAATATCAAGCAATCACAGAAGACAAGAGATTTATAGTGGTTCCCCAATCTTGGGTACGTCCACTTTCCTCACCGATCTAGCAAATTACTAGACTCGGCTACTCCACTATCTCGGATTGAAAACAATCCTACACCTCGGAACCACGTTCCTACAAATCTCGATCCCAAAACGGATCTACAAAAACTCGGAAGACAAAACTTCCTACAAGTCTCGGAGAAGAATCTCCTACAATGAAATTTGGTTTGAAAATAAAAATCAAAACAACAATCTCAGATCTGGATCTGTCTTCTTCTTTAGGAACTTCGGCTTGATCAGAAAATGTAGAAGACGACTAGAGAAATATCCACGAATCTGAGATCTAGAACCACCTCGATCGAGAAAGTAGATCTGGAATCTTCAAGGCTTGGCAAGATCGAGTGATTCTCTTTCTTCTGGATCGCTGGAGAAAAGATCGATGAGAACGAAGGTCGCGATCCAAACTTTTCTTCTTCTTCCGTGAACGGCAATGGCGGCGGCGTGAAATTAGGGTTCACGGAATTCCTCTTTCTTAAAAAGAATATTTCTGTAATAACGCTTGAAAAGTCATTTCTGAAAAGACCTATTTATAGGTGGGTTCCAACGGTCATAACATTGATTAATGATGACACGTGGACCAATCAGAATTGACAGATTCAAAGTACTTATGATGAAAATGGACTTAGAATAATTCTGGAGAAGTTGACTGCGATACTCGAGTAATGGAGGATATACACGAGTATGGAGAGATGGATTACTCGAGTAGCAAGAGGCAGTATACTCGAGTATAGAAAGAGAGAATTACAGGAGAGAAGAAAGAATTACTCGAGTATCAAGAAATGGTATACTCGAGTATCAGAAGTGTATACTCGAGTAATAGAAGGGTATACTCGAGTATCAAGACGATATACTCGAGTATCAAGACGATATACTCGAGTATCAGAAAATATACCTGAGAAACGTTTATATCAGAGTCAATTACTCGAGTATGGAAGAATTTACTCGAGTATCAAAAATCAATTACTCGAGTATGAACATACTTACTCGAGTATCAGAAGATATACTCGAGTATCAGAATATATACTCGAGTATCAGAAAACACTTACTCGAGTATAAACATACTTACTCGAGTATCAGCAGATATACTCGAGTATCAGAATATATACTCGAGTATCAGAAAACACTTACTCGAGTATAAACATACTTACTCGAGTATCAGCAGATATACTCGAGTATCAGAATATATACTCGAGTATCAGAAAACACTTACTCGAGTATAAACATACTTACTCGAGTATCAGCAGATATACTCGAGTATCAGAATATATACTCGAGTATCAGAAAACACTTACTCGAGTATAAACATACTTACTCGAGTATCAGCAGATATACTCGAGTATCAGAATATATACTCGAGTATCAGAAAACACTTACTCGAGTATCAGAATATATACTCGAGTACCAGAATATATACTCGAGTATCAGAAAGCACTTACTCGAGTATCAGAATATATACTTACTCGTGTATTACAAGGAAATACTCGAGTATAAAGGACTTAGGAAAATTCTAAGAGGAAATTTGCTCCAATGCTTCTGTCCATCAATCCAAGTGCATGAAGGAAGTGTATCCCAATAGAGAGGCTATACATGGGCCAACACTTTGGATCACACAATGAGGGATTACATTGTATGGTCCTGTGTTTGGTGACCCATTATAGACTGACATTGGTCTACACTTGGCAATTAGAACCTGCACACATACAACTTAAACACAGCATCAAATACACCTTAATTCATCTTAGTTCAAGGTCTGACCTCCTACAAATCTGAGGTATTGTGGAGACAAATCCCAACACTTTTTGAAGATCGATTGCTCTCTCCAATCAAAGACTTACGGCGTCATGGTAACCTTCTGGAGCGACGCTATAATCTTAGCCCCCGACCCCCCGATGCAAGACGACTTATTTATATTTCTTTGAATTCCTTTGTTATTTTTGTGTGCAATTTTATTTTCATGTTGTGTTTTAATTTATGTACGTATTTTAATTTTATTTGGGTTGCATGTAGCCGGATGTGTTGTAAGCCTATATAAGGCCTTGATGTTGAAGATTTTAAGAAAGATTGATGAGAAATTGAAAACCTAAATTCTATTGATAATTTTCCCTCCTCCTTGGCAAATTTCGGCCTTCCTCTTCCCTATCTCCAAGCCGACACCCCTCTCCTCTTTCCCCTCTTTCCAAGTCGCCTCCCAAACACCACCACCCTCCTCTCATGCCTAAGGCAAGCCACCAACCTACCTCTTCCCCTCTTGAAGAGTTTGGCCAACCTCATTTTCCCTCTTGTGGATTTCGGCCAATGAGAAAAGAAGCATCTAGTGGAATCCACTCTGGCGCGAAGCAAAGAAGGCGGAAGAGTTCATCTCCATTCGACGCGATTTCAGTGAATATGATGAAGAGCGATCATATTATGGAGAATACCAATTAAATCCGAGTGGGGTAACGAAAATTCTACCTTTCGTGTGTTTTCCCTAGAGGTTTTCTTGTGGTGGAATTACTTTAGCGTGACCTCTTGATAGCATTGGATTTATCGTGGTTTTCTCTGATTAGTTTGTTGTTCATCTTAATTGTTGGGTCCATTGCCCACAATGTCCTAGATTTGAGGAGGTCAATCTGGTCAATTACATAAATAAAGTTGTATTTGATGAGTACTTGAGTTCATGCATGCAGGGATGTCCTAGCAACAATGATGGGACAGGTAGCCTAAGTGGCTAGGTCAGGTAAATACTGGACTAAGGTGTGGATAGAGAGAAATCTGTCTAAGTACACAGGCCTTGAGTGAGGGTAACACACTCAACACCAGATTACTTATAGTGTTGAGTGGAGCCTATACAGTCAAAGCCAAAGTAGTGGCAAGCTGAGAATATGGCTAAGTCCACAATCATTGAGTGAAGTCAACTCACTACACACCATACAGCAAAAGGCTATGAGACAGGCTAATGCAGTAATAGCCTAAGAAGAAATAGACAAAAAAATTTGGCTTATTCCAAATGCGTTGAGTGTAGCTTACTTACTCAATGCCAGATAAACAAAATAAAACCTGTTAAGTAGTTTGGCGTTGAGTGGAGCTTACTCACTCAACGCCAAGGAGTAAAAAAAATCTTGCTAAGGCAGAAAGCATTGAGTGAGACATGCTCACTCAACGCTCTCAATGCCATGATTTAGAAAATCTTGCTAAAGCAAAAGGCATTGAGTGAGGCGTGCTCACTCAAAGTTCTCAATACTTATGATGCTAAAAAGCAGGAAATAGATTTAAGGAAGAAAGAGTTGAGTGAGTAATGCTCACTCAATGCTCTCAATGCCTAAAATACAAAAAACATTGTTAAGGTATACGGTGTCGAGTGAGGTATGGTCACTCAACGCTCTCAAGCCAGGCATACACAAAAGGCTGAATATTAAGCTAAGACAAAAAGCGTTGAGTGAGGCTTGCTCAATCAACGTTGTCAACGCCTAGATAGACAGAATTCTGTCAAAGTGTCTTGGCGTTGAGTGAAGTTCATTCACTCGACGCCTACTCTACTGATGCTCGATTTTGGCTAAGTCCACAAGTGCTGACATCGGTAAAAATCAGCAGAATCGACAAAGTCAACTAATTTCAAATCAAGTATGGAGAAGCTACAAGAAACAACAAAATCTGCCGAGAAGCTACTGTCGTCTTCTCCTATAAAAGCAAGGTGCAGCTGGAAACTGCAAGTGGCCCCCACTGATTCCTAATAGCCGTTGATCGGCAAACTTTAAAAGGAAGAGATTAGGAAAGATGCAAGCAACTTTTAGGGCTTTATTGATTTCAAAAGTTGTGGCTGAACTTCATCTTCCTCCATTGCTGCCGAGAAAAATCCTGAAGACTTCCTACAAGAACCAAAAAGTTCAGTGAGCTGTTGCATCTTTATATGCAACAGCATAATCAGAAATATTTCTGATAGAGAAAGAGAGTAAAGCCATCATTCTCTAGTGGGCTCAATTGGCTGATTGATGTACTCAAGTTCATCATCTTCTTCAACAAGATCAGAATCTTCATTCTGACACTCTTCTAGCAGAGGCAGAACTTCTTCCTGCTGTAGTGAAGTAAGTTAGTGTTGAGACATCTCAGCCCTAGGTGTTGACACAAAAATACATTTCTGTGTCAAACAAATTAAATCACCTTTCTCCTTTTATGATCCAATTAGATCTGAGTGTAGGGCTTTTCAAGGCTTAGGTAGGGTAATCTTTCCTGATCTGTAGGAGAGTTAAACCTCTCTGAGTTGTAGGATCCCACTAGGTCTGAGCTGTAAGACTTGGTATAAAGTCTGAGGTAGGTGAGTCATTCTCATTGAGTTGTAGGGCACTTGTGACTGATCATTAGGATCCCTAGTGGATCTGAGGTAGGGATTAACAGCCTGAGAAGTAGGAGAGTCATTCTCTCTAAGGTAAGATCCCTAGTGGATCTGAGGTAGGACTGTTCTCCCAGCATGAGTGTAGGGCTTTTTGCCCGAGGTAGGTGATCTGCTGATCACTGAGTTGTAGGCCCTTGTGGCTGTGTTGTAAGTCTTGGAGGAGACTGAGAGTTCCTGAGGGAGAGGAAGTGTAAGCTCTTCGGAGCAGTGGTTTGGAGAAGTGCCTTGACTAACTGGAAGTTGGCAATGTGGGAGGAGAGTGGATGTACCCTAATGTTTGGGAACCACTATAAATTTGTGTGTGCTTTTCTGTGTTGTTTTCTTTATGTAGGTACTTGAAAGCTAATTACTGCCAACACACAAAGTACTGAGTAATAAAAAATTAAAAGCTAATAATATCAATGAGACAACCAATTAACCCCTAGGTTGTAAGCTACCTTAAAAATAAAGACTTTTAAGTGGTATAAGAGGGAGGTTGCTCAAAAAGGATCTAACCATCTGAGTGACCTTCCAAGGTAGCTACAGACTGTCCATATGGGTTCAGGAGTGAACTATATGGAGTTGGGTGACATTAAGCTTCCTATCTATAGGAAGGATGGATTTGGCATCTTGAAGGAGAGCTTCAGGTTGTTCATGGAAGCAGCTGACCCTAGAATCTCTATAACTGTTAAAGAAGGACATTTCTCCCCATGAAAGTGTCTATCCTGGATTCAAACATCCAGGCACCCAATACTTATGACGAGATGACAAAGGATGAAGTCATTCTTGCAACTATTGACAAGAGGGATCAAGTTGTCATTATCAATGCAATTGATGATTCTACTCTTCAGAATCTGATTCACTACAAAATTGCGAAGGAGACATGGGACACTTTGGTGATCTACATAGAAGGCACAGAGGAGGTTAGGGATGATAGAAAGTCTATGCTCAAATAGGAGTATGAGGCCTTTAGATATTTCAAGGGAGAGAACATAGCCACATGCTATGAAAAATTCTTTAGGATAGTAAACGAGATAAGGACCTATGGAAGGGTCTTCAATCATTATGAGCTTAATGATAAGCCCTGCAAGACTCTCTCCAGAGACTGGGACACAAAGATATGTTCCATCAAAAAAATGGCTAAGCTGTGTGACACTCCACCTCATACCCTATTTGGAAACTGCTCTCTTATGAGATGCAGCTAACAGTAAGGAAAGAGGAAGAGACCAACTGCAAGTCTCAAGCTAAAGTGAAGACTATGGCTTTCAAAGTTGAAGACACAAGTAAAAGTAGGAGAAAGATCCCTTCTCCTCCAAGAAGACTAGCTGATTCAGATTGCTCTAAATCAGAGGCATGAGAGAGCAGCATGTCTGATGAGGATTTTGTCATTTTCTCAAGGCATCTCCATAGAGTGATGAAGAAGAAGAACTAGAAGAGTAGGCCCACCACCTCAGCTCATCATTGGAAGAAAACCTCTAAGGAAGACAGGTATTGTCTGTTACTATTGCAGCAAGCCAGGGCATGTCATTGTTGATTTCCCTATGAAAAGAATAAAGGATCGTGAGAAGAAATCTCAGGAAAAGCACAAAGGCAAGAAAGAAAAGTCCTTTGTGGCTAAGAAAGAGAAGAGTTGGACAGAGTGATGATTCCTATTTATATATCGATTTTTGGACTCATCTGGGCTAGTTTTCTTGATGATGCACTTCACTTTTAGTTTGATATTGTATATATTTTCTCTAATCTTTATTTACATAGGAAGTGCACTTATAGGCCCGTGGTTGTGTATTTTTGTTACTTTTATTGATTGTACTTCTTATTATGATTGCCTGGAATGTCTGCACATATCAGTGGTTAGTTTTTCCTACACGTACAGGGGTTGCGTTGTGCTCTGGGTTGGTTTGGGGCCCATTTTTTCCTAAGGTCCACTGATCTTGCATTTTACACGTGTAATGCTCATTGGATTCCTTAGCGCACGACCCCTGGTCATGCGCCACTGATCGTGTGTATTGATTCCATTTTTTACAAGTTCTATATGGGGAAATCGCACGACCATTGGACACTGTGCGCACGACCTCTGGTCGTGTGCCACTGCTCGTGCACGTTTATCCCATTTTTCAGGATTTCTGACATTGTTAATCGCACGATCATGTGATCCAGTGTGCACGACCACTGGTTGTGCGCCACTGAGCGTGTGCATTATATTTTCTATAACCTTTAAATACACAAGTTCCGCCCTAATTCGGGATTCTGGACTTTTTCTCCGCCATTTTCATCTCCGAGGAGTGTTCCGCCAATCTCCTTCTTCACCTACCGTAGGGAGGGGCTCTGGGAAAGCTTTCAACGCCAAATTCAAGTTGGAGCTTCCTCTCAGCCTCCTCCTTCATCCTTGAGCTTCAAGAAGGGTTTGACCTAGCTTTCACCATCAAGCTCGAAGGAGTTTGTGTCATCCTCCACCGGATCATGACACGAAGAAGACGGGTCAATTGGGAGTTAGTGACAATAACCTCTACCCCAGACGCAGTTGATGACCGAGCTAGGACGCGAATTGTAACACACCGAAACTAAAAAGGGTGACGGGTGGCATTTTGAGCCAAATCTAGGTTTTGCTAGAGGTGACATGGCCTGGGACACGGGCGTATCCCAGGGAGTGTCGTGCTCGGGTTCGGCATTGGTCGCGTGGTCAATGATTTTTGAGTCAATGATTGTCCGGGGGGTGAATACGGCCTGGGACACAAGCGTGTCCCAGGGCATGTAAGCCACTTAGAGCCTTACACTCAACGATCGTTGAGTAAGGGGCGCACGACCTAAGCCCAGTTGTGTTCGGGTCCGACACGGGCGTGTGCAATTCGACACGGGCGTGTCGAATACCCGTGTCCTCCTCGGTTCATGCGGCGGTTTGTGCTAAGGAAGTTACAAGGCCTGGGACACGGGCTTGTCCCAGGGCATGTCTAGCACACGGCATGTGACACAGGCGTGTCACATGGCCGTGTTGTGCTTGGGTTGTTTTGGACCAGTGTCGTTAGGGGAACACGCCCAGCGACACGGGCGTGTACTGGCTGACACGGGCATGTCGTGTGCCCGTGTTCTTTTCGGGACGCATCGTTTTCGACGGCGAATGGGTGACACGGCCCTGGATACAGTCGTGTAGCAACCCGTGTTCGGGCAAGGTAGTTTATTTTGGGGCTGAATCGTGGCCGTCCGTTTCTTTATTTTAAGATCTGACGGCTGGGGGGTGTTGCCTCAGGGTTATACCCGGGTTTAGGGTTAGAAATCCTCATTCACTTTGGTTAACTCTCTTTCTAAAAGCTAGAGAGAGGAGAGAGCAAGGAGGAAGAACGAAGGCTACATCCGGTCACCGGCGGAGTTTTGGAACTCCAAATCGCGATCTGACTTCGGATCTGCGGAGGTAAGGAGATTGCGATGCTTTTCATCAGCATAGATTTCCATGGCACCAAGGAAAAATGCTAGGGTAACGATTCTCATTTTAGGACATGTGAAGTCCTTTTTTCCTTTGCATAGGAAGCCCTCTCTCGCGAGTATACGGTGAGTTTGTGGCATTCCTTGGGGTAGATATGTGAAGTCCTCCTTGTTTAGAGTCCGTATTCGAGAATGGACATAGGCATGATGTGTGAAGCCTACCCGGACTAGTTTGTCTGGATCGGTGATGTTGCATTACATATATGGCCGGAGAAGACTCCGTACGAATGTTTTTTTTTCGGGTTTTCTACCGGGTAGATTACAACAGGGAGCCTTGGGGACTAACTCCAAGGTGCACTCAGAAAACTGGGCGGATGCGTGATTCTGCCAACATGGTGGCCGGGGAGCAACCTTGAATATAACCTGGTTATGTGAACTGTGTGATAGAAACGGGACTCGGGGCGTCTTGACCCGCTTATATGGCTTAAATTGACGTTGCGGTGTGAGCAACGGGTCAGGAAGAACCGTACCTATTTTATGTCATTCGGTGGGACCGTTGGTATAGATGAGTATCTCTGGCGGTCTATGGCTTAAATTGACGATACCCATGCCAGGAAGACAAAATGCTCATAAGGTGGCCGCCCAAGGGATGGTGGTGAGACGGAAACGTATGGCTTAAATTGACGTGACGTTGGCCGATTCGCCGTAAATATGCCCTGAGTGCACGGGGTGTGTGGTCATGCGTACCTGCACCTGTGTTGAAGTGTGTGTACACTATACCGCTTGATTATGCTAACAAAATGCAAGGAAGAGCATCGCCTCCTAGAGTTGGGGGTGGGGTCGTTATAATTTGGTCAGCATAGCTGACCGTTGCTTTTGTTTGCCACCGTGCGGTGGTTTGTTGTTTGTAGGTGCTACAGAGCCGAGTGGTAAATAGCGGGCTAAAGCCTAAGTTACTTAGCCGGCCCTCGACGACCTAATTTTGAGTGTTTTTCTTATTCTCATGTATGACCGGCCTGCGTGCCGAAGTTTGGAAGACACTTACTTTTAATCAAACTATTGTTAGGCCATAAGGCCAGTTCTTGTGTATGGAACATTCCTAGTGTTTTGAGTAGTGGACATTCATGCTTGGTTTTGTTCTATATTCTTTGCAACTTAATAAACTGCTTCCGCTAGATTCTCTGTGTAGGTCGTTGTGATTGGTTAATTGCTTTCAATGAGTAACCCACCGGCCTGTCCGTGGTATATGGCGTCGGGCCCCGGTCGTACCTACTGTTATATGCTATGTGACGGATAGGGGTGCTACAATTTTGTATCAGACTACCAGTTTCGGTCAAGCTTAATTGAATCGTGGGTGAATTCACTTTAAGGTGTGGTGAGCACATGTGTGTGCGTCATCGTTATAACATGAAAAGAACCAATGAATGTCCACTTAGGAATGAAAATACACATGTTTGAGGAACCTGCGCGTTCCTATAATTGCTTTTTGCAATGTTGTGTGGTCGCTTATCTGTGTTTTGCACGATTATAGGTGACCAGGAGTGGTGCTGGGCCTTCGGAACAGCCAGCTTCTGAGGCGAACAACGCACCAAACGAGGTGCCTGCAACATCTCCTTCAGCCGAGACCATTCGATTTGAAGCGGAGGTTGTGTTTGCGATGATCAATGCGCAGCCTGCGAGGCAGGTGCAGCAGCCTTTTCCTGCTATGGAGCAAGTACCGCTCCAAGCGACAGAGCTAAGGAGGATGGAACAGGTGGTTTTGGAGCCGGTTTTGCCGAGGAGAGCAACGGAGAAGCAGTTGAAGCACGTGATGGCTTCAATCATGCTGTGTTTTTGGGGATGGGACCCCCAACTCAAGCGGAGGATATCCTCTCTAGAGTCAATAGAGTGCTGACAGCGACAGAGACTGAGGAGTGGCAGAAGACCACGATTGCAATGTTCTTGCAAGACGGGGACATAAGGCTATAGTGGGAAGTCTTGGAGCTTCACAATCTCAGGGGCAAACAGTTGGCTGATGTCTTTATGGAGGAGTTTTCAAGGTTATTCTTCGCTCGATACCTCCCCTCAGCTCAGAGGATTGCTTTGGAGAATGAATTCTAGAAATTAGTTCAAGGAGACAGTACCGTGGACGAGTATCTCCACAAGTTTACTTGTTTGGGATGATACGCAAGTGCTACCTTTGCTGATGAGGAGCAAAAGATGAACCGATTCTATGAAGTCTTGAGAGATGACTTGAGATTGTTACTTTTGGGGCCTATGGCGCAGGGTTTCATGACCTTGGTCAACTCGTCCCGGTCCTTGGAAAAGTACATGAAGAACGTTCAGGCGAAGAAGGACTCCAGTGGCAAGATATCATAGTTAAAAGTGCCGACTACTTCGAAGTCTGGATATCGCAGATTCTACAAGAAGGCTAGGACGTCGGGTCAAGCCCCTTCTTCAGGTACCTCAGGGCAACTACCAACTAAACCCTGGGCGCTTGTTTCACTTGTGGAAAGACGGGGCATTTTGCCTGTGATTGTTGGAGCGGACGTCCGAAGTCTGAGAGAAAGCAAGGAGCCACTAATGAAGAAAAGGGCAAGGCGGTGGAGTAAACCGTGTCCCACTATGCTCTGACTCAACCGAGAGTCTATAATCTGGGCCCGCAAGAGGCCATCAAGCAAACGGATGTGGTGATAGGTGCAGTTTAATTTATAGCAAGTAAACTTTAAATAATGTTACCTAGTGCTTGTTAGCTTAATACTGTTTGTATAGGCTTTGTTCTGATTGGCAATAGTCCGGTATGAGCACATTTCGATACGGGAGATTCACACTCCTTTTTGTCCGAAAGTTTCATAACGCGCATCAGAGTCCCTTCTTCGATGGCGAATGACAAATTGGATGTGCTGCTGTCGAATGGGTGTTCGATGCGCGTGGACAGAGTATGTGCCTTAAAGGTTCATATTGGAAGCCAAGAGTTCGACCTGATAGCGTCGTTGCTGCTGCTAGTAGGTTTCGACATCATCTTCGGTATGGATTGGGTTTCGGAGCAGGAGGATTTTATTGATTTTAACCATAAATTGGTCAAGCTGGGTGTTTGGTAGGAGACGACGTTTGCGGGATTGATGGGGTCGAGCAAGACATTGATGTCTGCTCTTCAGGTGGTGAAGGCGGTTCGTGCTGGAGCAGAGCTGTTCTTTATGTTAGTGGAGGCTGTAAAGCCTAAGGACACTTTGGATGGTATCCCAGTGGTATGTGAGTACCCCGACGTGTTCCCGGGCGATCTTCCTAGAGCCCCACCGCAACGAGAGATTGATTTCACCATCGATCTAGTGCCAGGTGCCAAACCTGTGTCACGTTCTCCTTATAGGTTTGTGCCTAAGGAGATGGCGGAGTTAAAGGGTTCACCTAGAAGAGTTGATGGAGCAAGGGTATGTGCATCCAAGCTCATTGCCTTGGAGCGCACCGGTCCTCTTTATTAAGAAGAAGGACGGGAGCTTGCGACTGTGTATCGACTACAGGGAGTTGAACAAGCTAATGGAAAAGAACAAATACCCGATCCCAAGGATTGATAATCTTTTTTATCAGTTAGTCGGGTCGTCAGAGTATTCAAAGTTGGATCTGAAGTTTGGTTATTACCAGCTAAGGATAAGGGAGAGTGATATCCCTAAGACAGCGTTCAGCACAAGGTATGGGCATTTCGAGTTCACGGTCATGTCATTTGGACTGACTAATGCGCCATCGAAGTGTTCATGGATTTGATGAACAAGACGTTCAGGGAGTACCTAGACCATTTTGTGATCGTCTTCATTGACGATATATTGGTGTACTCGCAGTGAGAGGAAGATCACTTCAAGCATCTGCATCTGGTGTTAGAGATGCTGAGGAGGAATGAACTATATGCAAAGTTCTCCAAGTGTGAGTTTTTGTTATCCTCAGTGGCGTTCCTTGGGCATATAGTCAGTAGAGAAGGTATAGCGGTAGATCCGGCGAAGATTGTTGCGATACATGAGTGGTCTGCGTTGTCTTCGTTAGCGGAAGTCCGGAGTTTTCTTGGGCTTGCTGGCTATTATAGGCACTTCGTGGAGAACTTCTCGCGGATAGCGCTACCTCTCACGAAATTGACAAGTATCAAAAGTTCTTATGGACGCAAGAGTGCGAGCAAGCGTTTGAGGAGTTGAAGAGTCGGTTGACCACGGCGCCAGTGCTGTGTTTGCCAAGTGGGACTGAGGGCTTCGAGATTTATAGTGATGCCTCAGATAGTGGTTTGGGTTGCGTGCTGCTGCAGCTTGGAAATGTTATTGAGTATCGATCGCGTCAGCTGAAAGTGCACGAAAGGAATTATCCGGTCCATGACTTGGAGTTGGCGGTCGTGATTTTAGCGCTAAGCTATTTAGACACTCTTTGTAAGGCGTAAAGGTCAATATTTATACAGACCATAAGAGCCTGAAGTACTTATTTGATCAGAAGGATATGAAAATGAGGCAGCGTAGATGGATGGAGTTCCTGGTGGACTATACGTTTAAGATTCATTATATACCCGACAAGGGCAATGCAGTTGCGGATGCGTTGAGTCGCAGGGCTCCCGCCCAAGCCAACATGTTGTTGGTTCATGATGAGAGGTTAATTCAGGAGTTGGAGGCATTAGAGATCTGTTGTGTGGACAAACAGACAAGCGGTAGAGCAATGTTGAACAGGACAGAAGTTTAGTATGACCTGGCAGATCGTATTTGGCAGGCTATGGAGTTTGGTGGCACCATGAAGGAGCTCATGGATGCAGCATTGGATGAGTCAAATTCCCAGTATTCAGTTGAGGATGGGCTTCTAAGGAAGGGCAATAGATTGTGCATCCCAAACGGGGGAAATCTACGGGCAGAGTTGATGTACGAGGCTCATCATACCACGTACTCAATCCACCCGGGGAGCACGAAGATATACCGGGACCTAAAGAAGTTGTTTTGGTGGCTAGGGCTCAAGAAAGATGTGGTACTATTCGTGGATAAATGTCATACTTGGCCTTAGTAAAGGCAGAGTGTCAAAAGCCAGGAGGATTCTTGAAATCCTTGCATATTCCGAAATGGAAGTTCGACGACATATCAATGGACTTTGAGCATGGCTTGCCAAGGTCGCAGAAGGGAAATGAAGCTATCTGGGTGATCGTAGATCGGTTAACAAAAGTGTCGCACTTCATTCCGCATAGGAAGGACGATGCTGTAGTGAAACTGGCGAAGATGTATGTGGATAATATAGTCAGACTGTACGGTGTGCCCCGCAGCATCGTGAGTGGTCGAGATGGACGTTTTACGTCCAATGATTGGATGTTGGTGCAACAGATGCTCGAAACTAAGTTGAAGTTCAGCACAGCCATCCATCCGCAGACAGATGGGCAGACCGACAGGGTCAACAGAACTATGGAAGACATGCTTCGCATGTGTGTTCTAGACTTTAGAAAGCTTTGGGAAGACAACTTGTATTTGGTGGAGTTTGCGTACAACAATAGCTATCGAGCGAGTATTCAAATGGCGCCCTTCGAGGCCTTATATGGTAGAAAGTGTCGCATGTCGTTATCGTTGCTAGAAACGGGTGAGGCAATATTGTACCAAAAGCAAGAGATGGAAAGCGCTGCTTCTTTGGTACGAATCATTCGAGAGCATTTACTTATCACTCTGGATAGACAAGCTAAGTACTACAATGCCAAGCATCGGAACGTGGAGTTCACGGTTGGCGATTGGGTGTACTAGAAGATAAAGCCATTCAAGGGTGTTTCACGGGTACGACGCTTGGAGAAGCTAAGCCCGAGGTACCTTGGACCATTTGAGATTCTGGAGCAGATCGGCGAAGAGGCTTATCGTCTGAAGCTATCAGTAGAGTTGAGTGGTCTACACGATGTATTCCACATTTCAGTATTACGGAAGGCGGTGCAAGAGCCTTCGCAGATGATCGTTGTTGATCAAGTGCCGGTGGACGAAGGGTTGACGACTAAGGTCAAGCCCGTTTGTATTGAAGACTATGAGGTTACGCGACTCCGTAATAAGGATATCAGGATAGTCAAGGTCCGTTTGGACAATTGCGGTCGTGAGGTGCTCTCTTGGGAATGGGAGCAGACCATGGTGGAGGAGTACCTAGAGTTATTTCTCTCAGGTAACGCTTTTGGTTTTTGTCTATCTTTCCTTTGGTAATTTTGTGGACGAAATTCTTTTAAGAGGGAGAGAGTTGTAATGCCATGAAACTCAAAAGGGTGACGGGTGGCATTTTGAGCAAAATATGGTTTTTGCTAGAGGTGACACGGCCTGGGACACGGCGGTGTCCCAGGACGTGTCGTGCTCGGGTTCGGCGTTGGTCGCGTGGTCGATGATTTTGGAGTCAATGATTGTCGGGGGGGTTGACACGGACTGGGATACGGGCGTATCCCAGGGCGTGTCAGCCACTCAGAGCCTTACACTCAACGATTGTTGAGTAAGGGGGCACGACCTGAGCCCAGTTGTTTTCGGGTCCGATACGGGCGTGTGCAATTCGACACGGGCGTGTCGAATACCTGTATCCTCCTCGGGTCTTGGGGTGGTTTGTGCTAAGGCAGTTATACGGCCTGGGATACGGGCGTGTCCTAGGGCATGTCTAACACACGGCATATGACACTAGCATGTCACATGGTCGTGTTGTGCTTGGGTTGTTTTGGACCTGTGTTGTTGGGGGAATACGCCCAGCAACACGGGCGTGTATTTGCTGACACGGATATGTCAAGCTTGACACGGGCGTGTCGTGTGCCTGTATTCATTTCGGTACCCGTCGGTTTCGATGGCGAATGGGTGACACGTCCCTGAACACGTCTGTGTAGCAACCCGTGTTCAGCCCAGGAAGTTTATTTTGGGGCTGAATCGTGGCCGTCCATTTCTTTAATTTAAGATCTGACGAATGGGGGGTGTTGCCTCAGGGTTATACCTGGGTTTAGGGTTAGAAATACTCATTCACTTTTGTTCACTCTCTTTCTAAAAGCTAGAGAGAGGAGAGAGCAAGGAGGAAGAAGGAAGGCTAGATCCGGTCACCGGCGGAGTTTCGGAGCTCCAAATTGCGAGCAGACTTCGGATCTGTGGAGGCAAGGAGATTGCGGTGCTTTTCATCCGCATAGATTTCCATGGCGCTAAGGAAAAACACTAGGGTAACGATTCTCATCCTAGGACATGTTAAGTCCTCTTTTCCTTTACATAGAAAGCCCTCTCTCGCGAGTATGCGGTGAGTTTGTGGCATTCCTTGTGGTAGATATGTGAACTCCCACTTGTGTAGAGTCCGTATTCGAGAACGGACGTAGGCATAATGTGTGAAGCCTACCCGGACTAGTTTGTCTTGATCAATAATGTTGCATTACATATATGGCTAGAGAAGACTCCGCGTGAATGTTTTTTTTCGAGTTTTTCTACGAGGTAGATTGTAATAGGGAGCCTTGGGGACTAACTCCAAGGTGCACCCGGAAAATAGGGCGGATGTGTGATTCTGCCAATATGGTTGTCGGGGAGCCAACTTGAACATAACCAGGTTATGTGAACTGTGTGATAGAAACGGGATTCGGGGAGTCTTGACCCGCGCATATGGCTTAAATTGACGTTGCAGTGTGAGCAACGGGTCAGGCAGAACCGTACCTGTTCTTGTCATTCGGTGGGACCGTTGGCATAGATGAGTGTCTTTGCCGGTCTATGGCTTAAATTGACGTGACCCTTGCCATGAAGACAAAATGCTCATAATGTTGGCTGTCCAAGGGATGGTGGTGAGACGGAAATGTCTATAGATTAAATTGACGTGACGTTGGCCGATTCGCTGTGAATGTGCCCTGAGTGCACGGGGTGTGTGGTCGTGCGTGCCTGCACCTGTGATGAAGTGTGTTTACACTATACCGCTTTATTATTCTAACAAAATGCAGGGAAGAGAATCGCTTCCCCGAGGTTGGGGAGGGGTCGTTATAATTTAGTCAGCATAGCTGACCGTTGCTTTTGTTTGCCACCGTGTGGTGGTTTGTTGCTTGCAGGTGCTGCGGAGCCGAGTGGTAAATAGAAGGCTAAAGACCAAGTTGCTGTGCCGGCCCTCGAAGGCTTAATTTTGAGTGTTTTTCTTATTCTCATGTTTGAACGGCCTGCGTGCCGAAGTTTGGAAGACACTTACTTTTGATCAAACTATTGTAAGGCCATAAGTCCAGTTCTTGTGTATGGAACATTCCTGGTGTTTTGAGTAGTGGACATTCATGCTTGGTTGGGTTCTTTAGTCTTTGTAACTTAATAAACTGCTTCCGCTAGATGCTCTGTGTAGGTCGTTGTGATTGGTTGATTGGTTTTAATGAGTAACCCACCGGTCTGTCCGTGGTATATGGCATCGGGCCCCGGCCGGACCTACTACTATATGCTTTGTGACGGATATGGGTGTTACACGGATTGATAACCCAACGATTCCTTCCATGAATCCTCAACAAGACTTCAGAACCGGTCGATTTCACACTCTCTTCTTCTTTTGTTATTGATAGTGTAGTTTTATCTCTTTGTATTTGATGAAGTGTGTTTAATTTGATATACGTTTGTGTACAATCATGTCTATATGATTTTATATTCACGTTATTTTCTTGAGGTGCGCAATTATCCATCCTCTACCACATATTGCTGCACTTGCAATTGATAGTGGCGTGCATAGTGAAGAGGTGCTCACGACCCTCATTTCTCCATTCTCACCACCTCATCCGCAAGCATACTCGTCCATCCGCCTAACAGTTCAGTGCATAGCGGCCCGTGTAGTTTTCCATCTGCCTGGCGAAGCATTGCATAGTGACATTCCATAGGAGTAGTTTATTAGTGTTTTACTTTCGTTTTCCGCAAACAATCAATACCCACTTCGTAAACACCGACCTAAGGACTTCAATCTCAAGTCATTCTCAAAATTAACTCCACCTTACTGTGTTCGTTGAGAGATCGATACTTGCGAATATTCGCCCATTTTATATTACTTGTGCGACCGATATACTTGACGTAAACCGCATCAAGTTTTTGGCGCCGTTGCTGGGGAACAAAGTCGTGAGATTTTTTGGAGAGGGAGATAGGAGATAGAAGCCCTTTTTCATTTGTTCATTTCATGTTTCTTCTTTGTTTTAGTTTTTAGAATTTGTTGCTTATTTTTCTTTGTTCCTTTTCTAGTTTTAATTTTTCTGCACTAGGCATTCATTTTCTTTTATCTGCTAGTGTGTAGTTGATTTTTGCTTATAATATTTCTATTGGTGAATTCTTTCTTGTTGCACCATGTTTTCTTATATAAATATCCGTTGCATATGGTGCGGGGATTATATGCATGGTAGTGATGAGTGCCCAACTAAAGATAGTAGGCATAATTCTCGTGGTTAAGTGTATGGAGCACTGTCCTCTTATGGTACTTCATACACAATACCCAAGTCTTATGGTCGCTTCGCTTCTACGCCTTCACCTTTTTCTTATTCCTCTCCGGTCCCACAAGGGCTGAGGAGTAATGTAAAACAGTGTTTGTGTTGTCATAGCACCGAGCACGTGTTGAAAGATTACGCAAAATTTCAGCGCCAGTTGGAGGAGGATGATGAACTGGGTATCCGACTCGTTCCATCCACCTCTCAATTGGCTGCCCCTTCTGATATTGATGATATATTCGGAGTACCACCTTGTCTATGGGGGACTGTTGTGGATATACCCATCAGACTTTCTGCTGATCTGTGTGACGACATTGTGGTGTCATCTCTCCTTATGCATTCTTCCCCTCTTTTGGTTTCACCCCCGGAGGAACCCGCACATATTTTCTCTGATGTTTTTTTTCCTCCGCTTTCTTTGCAAGAATTATCTATCCTAATTTTGAGTGAGTCGGTTGATGATACCGATGATGATCTATGCTTGGATCCTGCTGGGAGTGAGACCGGGACCACTCCTCCTATTTTTGATTATTTTAATTTTTCCTCACATTTATTTCTTGATCCCCTTTCTGTATCTGAGCCTGTGTGGGTTGAGTCTTCACCGGTGCTTTAGGAGTAATTGGAGCTTTCAACTCGAGTCTTGGATGATAGCATCCTCTTTCACGAGGTGGTTGATTCCTCCTCTGTTGAGGAAGCTCCATTAATTGCTTTCTCCTCCTGCCGTCTCCCTGTAGACGATACCTTGCTGGGCAAGGATTTATTTTGTGGTGAGATGAGTGAGGACCAGCGTTCCTCCTCTTTTAACTTATTATTTCCTCTACCTGTGTTGGGCAGGTATTATTATTTAGGTAGAGGGGTAATTGCTTTATCTTCGTATCGGTACTTGCTACCGCAACGTATATTCGCTCAGTTACCTGTGCACCTTTTATTTCATAGGCCCATTATCTAAAAATGTAAAAAAATTAATAAGTCTTGCTAGAAGGACAATAACCCCAGTAGTTATCTTACATTTCCTATATTTTTATTTTTCATGTAAATCTTAGTTTTAGTAGTTCTTTATATTTTGTCTATTTTTCTTTTATTTTTGCAGAGCTCACCCCTGTAAGTATTCATGGCAAATTCGTATTGGCGGGGTTGTGATTATTCATTTAGCGGACCTGCTTCTGTTTTTTGACCCATCTTTTAGTATGCTTACTAGTTGAGCATTGGGTAACCTCTCCCCTTGTCTCTATCTGATTTTAATTTCAATATCATATACTGTGTAGGTTAGTTTAAGTCTGGGGGAGAGACAATATTTGTTACCTTTTGCACGCCCACATTTCATTTGCATACTTGAAGCTTTTATTATTTTATTTTGATTAGTTCATTGCATCGCACACCACTACACCCACATGAGCGCGTGCTTAGCTGTTAGCGTGCTACGAGTTAAACTCGTTTCTTTTGTATGATTTGGTAAAATTATTGTGCTTGCATAGGATTGTAAGACGGAGTAAAATGTTGACTCATGTAGTTCTCCTAATCGAGTTCTCTCGTCTCGTGTAGAAATTGGAGTAGATTTAATTTTTCTGTATGCTTACAGTTTTATATTTTTCTAATTGCATAAATACTATTTATTCTACTAAAAAATTGGTGAATCTGGTGTGAATCCGATAGTAGCTTTGGGATGTGTGTAGACGGCCGTTAGATTCATATTGCTCGAGTCGGGAGGATGGATAGTCTTTCTTGTTGGCTCGAACTTGCCCCAAGATACTCTCGAAGCATTAGTACATGGTTAGTTCAATTGCATGAGCGTGATATAGGCCATCATTTTTGCTCGGTTGAGCTTTGTACAATTCCTAACATCTTATCCTCGCTAGCCAAGTGGTGTCAACCCCTTCTTTTGATTCAGCTCCACCATTATTTCACCCAAGCCTCATAGCCAATCCTAGTTGCTGATGAGTCTGAAATTTATAGGGTTTTTTTGACTCATCTGGGCTTATTTTTTCACTCGTGCAGTGCATTTGACCTGGTTATCGGTTATATTTGCATCGTTCGGTTATTGACCACATTGTGCCCTATTTTGGCCCATGGGTGTGCAAATGCGCATTCTGCTGTCAGGGGTAAGCCCATGGTGCTCCCCATGGCTCTTTTTGTTTATTTTATGATGTGTATTGATGATGGGAGCTTGTGCTCCAGTTTTGGTTTTTGCTGTGCAGGTGGTGCGTTTTCCCCAAGGCAGGAATTCTGATTTGTGGAAAATGCACGGTCATGCGTTTCCTTAGCGAACGCTTTCTTCCTAATCGTGCGTGTTGGAACACCCTATTACTGATTTGGGCAAGGATCGCTATGTTTTTAGGAAATTGGTGTGACCTAGTTGTATAGTTGAAAAGGTCAAATTAGAATGAGTCTTAGGGTTAGTACTTAGGTTTGAAAGCTGCCTTCAAGACCCTCTAAAGATCAGAATTCAAGTGCTTAGACAAAGATAATTCTCGTCGAGCTCAGGTCGACGAAACGTCGAACTCAGGTCGACGATCTCTGAGCTCATTTCCATAAGGCGTCGAACTCAGGTTAACGATCTTCGAGCTCAGATCGACGCTTTGTCTCTAGTTGTTTTCCAAGTCGCTGAGCTTAGGTCGACGATTGTAGAGCTCAGGTCGACGTTTTCTGTCTCTAGTATAAATCCAATCTCTGAGCTCAGGTCGACAATAGCTGAGCTCAGGTCGACGATTTTTCTGAGAGGTCGACGCTTTCAAAATTCAAATTCAAGAACAGTTATTGAATTCATTCAGATTTATTTCCTGCATTTATTACAAAGAATTTTGTAGCTATTTCAAGCAATCTGGAGCAAGTTTCAAGGAAGGCTAAAAGGAATGTTACTTAGGACTTTCCCCAGAGACAGTTGTCAATTATGGAAGTCATTTATGACTGAGTAACGGCCATCTAAGTCAGAATCTGATATAATTCTACAGAATATGTTTTTGAATAAGATATAACAGATCAATACAATAAGATAGACAAGAGATATACAGGATTATTAGATTGAGAAAAAGAGTTACAGAAGAGAGATGAAAATATACTCTGATCAAGAACTCATCTTCTGGAATATACAGATTCACTGAGTCAAAATCTTCAAGAACACAAGGAACTTTTTTGTGGAGGAGATCATTTGCTATTCTACTCCTCCAAATCCTCAAGTGTTCAAAAGCTTCAACATCAAGGACTCCAAACATCACACATTTCAGCATCTGCTAAAATCATCTTTTGCTGGAGATCTGAAGCAACTAAAGACCTATCACCCTAGCAAAGCTCACCTTCCTTAACCCTTACAGATCTATGGGGGAGCTTTAGCAACATCTTCCACTTGTCTTCTCTCAGATTGTTGACAGAGAAGAACATCTTCAAACTACATTCTTTTTCCTTTCCCTCCTGTAAAAGGGTTTATCAAAACTCCCTTCAAAAGTTTTGAAACTAGTTTCTGAGACCTTGTCAAAACTCAGTGGTGGCAAGACACCTTATCAAAAAATCTAGATCTGGTTTTTAAGCACCTTATCAAAAGATCATTAGTGCCAAGGACACCTGATCAACTATTTCTACAATGGATTCCTACCTAGGGTGGTAGAAGAGTGGATGTACCAAGGTTGTTGGGGAACCACTATAGCTCCTTGTGTCATCTGGCTTGCTATGCTTTTTTGCTTTGTTGTGTGCTTTGTGTTTCTGTTTACTTACTGCTTTAGTGTTTACTTTTTAGCTAGCACATTACACATATAAGTAAATTATGTCTTCCACTGCTTTACAGTTTAAATTGTAAATTATTTTAAAATACTCTATTCACCCCCCCCCCCTCTGATATTTATTGAGGTTCAACTGCTTGTGGGACTAATTCCTCTTATGGAATTTCATTGACCACAACATATTCAGCATATATTTCATGATTTTCTTCATTACTGTCATCATCAGACACCTGTTGAGATGGATGTAATGTATCCTCTTGTGTTAGGATTAATTTATCCATTTTCTCACACAGATTTGGTACCTGAAAAGAATCTATGGTAGAGATATCTCTCTCCTTATAAAACATGTTAGTCTCATCAAAAGATACATGTACTGATTCTTCTATCTTAAGGGTAGATTTATTAAACACTCTATAAGCCTTGCTAACTTGAGAATATCTAAGAAATATTCCCTCTGCAGCTTTAGCTTCAAATTTCCTTAAGTATTTCTTATCATTATTATGTATATAACATCTACATCCAAAAACATTAAAATAGTTTACTTTAGGTTTCTTATTTTTAAGTAATTTATAGGGAGTCTTACCCTTTAGTTTATGAATTAGAACTTTGTTAAGAACATAATTTGTTTTGTTTACTGTCTCTGCCAAAAAGGATAGGGGCAAGTTAGCATCTGCAAGTAATGTCCCAGCAGATTCAATTAGGGTTCTATTTTTCCTTTGAGCTACACCATTTTATTGAGGAGTTATAGGAGCAGAAAAACAATTCTTGATACCTTGCTTCTCACAGAATTCTTTCATCAGAAGAGATTCAAACTCAGTGTCATGATCACTTCTGATCAATGCAATCTGAATAGAGTACTCGATCTTGATGTTCCTAAGAGAGTCTGTAAGAACTTTAAAGTTATCTGACTTATTTCTGAGAAAGAATACTCAAGTGAATCTTGAGAAATCATCAACAACAACTAAGGTATATGACTTTCTTCCCAAACTTTGTACTGCAATAGGTCCAAAAAGGTCCATATGTAGAAAATACAAAATTCTGGATGAATCACTTTTAGAAAAGGATTTAAAACTATTTTTGGTTTGCTTGCCTAATTGATAAGCCGTGCAAAGTCCTTCCTTCTTGTAAGAACTAGAAGGTGGTCCTCTGACAAGGTTGTCCTTAGATAATTTAGCAATAGTCATATAGTTTATGGACCTAATATTTTATGCCAAAGATCATTAGTTTTACTAATCTGATTAAATAAACAAATTTCTATTTTAGCAGAGTTAAAATTGACTAAGTAAATATTACCCTATCTAATACCAGTTAAAACAATTTTATTTTTAACAGATGTAATAAAACATAATGATTTGTTAAAAGACTCCTGATAACCTTCATCACATAACTAACTTATGGAGATAAGGTTATGCTTGAGACCTTTCACATAAGCTACCTTCCTGAAGGTAACTGCTCCAACCTTGACATTGCTATTAGCCTTCTATCTATCCACAATTGGAGTCTCCAAAGATGACTTTAGGTCCAAGCTTTGCTTTTAACTCTCTTAAATTTTCTGTTCTACCTGTCATATTTTTTGAGCATCCACTATCGAAATACCACTGTTCCTCTGTGGTAGGATAATTCTTTTCCTGCATAAAACAAATTATGTGTTTTTGACCCAGGTAACCTTGGGTCCTAATTTGAAATATAACAGCACTCAGGTTGATCCTTATAACCAAGTGGATGATATCTTCTAGGAGGAATAATCCACTGAGTAAAAGGATTTATAAATTCTTGTGTTTGATTATAATGTTGAAAAGAATTAATATTTTTTGTTGGTACCCTAGTTTGATTTGAGTTTAGTCTTCTCCTTTTGTCCCTTGACCCAAGAAATATCTATGGTCAATGGTTAGTGGTCTAGCTGTAGAGTCCCCGCTTTTCCAGATAAAGAATTTGGTTAAGTAGTTTGTTCGTTCGACTATAGTCGAACGCCGCTCGACTATCGTCGACTAACTGTTCGACGATCGTCTATCAGTTGCTCGACGTTCTGTTTGCGAGGATAGTTCGACTATCGGTTGATAGTTCGACTATCTGTGTGCTTTGATAGTTTGACTATCTGCTTGGATAGTTCAACTATCTGATAGCTCGACTATCTGTTTGATAGGTCGACTATCTGCGTTGTTTGATAGCTCGACTATCTATTGATAGATCGACTATCTGCTTTCTTCTGATAGTTCGACTATCTGCTGATTGGTCGACTATCTGTTTTCCCTTAGTAGTTCGACTATCTTCCTTGATAGTTCAACTATCTAATAGCTCGACTATCTGTTGATAGTTCGACTATCTGTCGTTCTCTGATAGCTCGACTATCTGTTGATAGTTCGACTATCTGTTCTGCGTTGATAGGTCGACTATCTGTTTTCGCTTGGTAGTTCGACTATCTGCTTTGATAGTTCAACTATCTGATAGTTCGACTATCTGTTGATAGTTCGACTATCTGTTTGTCTTTGATAGTTCGACTATCTGTTGATAGTTCGCCTATCTGTTTCGCTTTGATAGTTCGACTATCTGTTGATAGGTCGAATATCTGATAGCTCGACTATCTTCTGATAGTTCGACTATCTGTTGTGATAGTTCGACTATCTCCTTTGATAGTTCGACTATCTGGATCGTTCGACTATCTGTCCGATAGTTCGACGATCTTCGTTCTTCGGTCGACGATCTCCGAGGGTCGTTCGACGTTTTCTGTCTGCCTTTATATTTTGTATTTATTTATTCTATTTAACAAATTAATATATTATCTGGCATGTTTCAGTTGTTTTGTGATAATATTTCCAGGCAATATCTGCTCCATCCCTTTTGCCTGAGTCAAATCTTTTCAGATAAAGTTGTTTGTCTTATTAGCTGACATTATATTTTACTTTATCTGCTGTCAGTCCTTTATAGCCGTTAGACTGAAAAGTTTTTCTTCTACTATAAAGAGTTTGTGTCTGATGTGACTTTATTTAGTACTTTATTATCAGATTGCTTCCTGCAGCTTCTTCGAAAGAGGTTTATTCCTTTTATAGAATGTTTTTGCTGCAGAGATTGTTTGTCTTTTTGATATTTGCAGCCCAGGTCTCAAGTTTCAGAAGTAGACAAACAATTCAAATTGAAGAGAGCCGTTGCTTGTTGCTGCTATAAAAGGAATCCTTTGGAGAAGGATTTCAGCTAGCTAACCAGTTATTCATTTAAGCATTCAAGCCTTCACCAAGACCAAGTTCACTGCTCTCAGCAATACTCATTCATCTGAGAAGTGTTAAGCTCTTCTGTTCTTCTTCAACCTGAGTTCTCCTATTCCAGGAAGTTTAGACTCAGAGTTCTTTTGAAGAAGAAGAAGAAGAAGACAGCTGCTTGAAGATTTCTAATTTTATTATTTATTATCTTCTTGTAGTTTTTCCTTCAGATCTTTCTGAAGAGTTTTCTACCTGAAGCAGATCCTGTTGGTGGAAGGGCACCTGATCAAAAACCTGTAGTGGATTCCTACCTTGTTGGTAGAAGAGTGGACGTACCCAAGTTGTTTGGGGAACCACTTAAATTCCTTGTGTCGTCTGGTTTGCCTTGCTTAATTTACTTGCATTGTGGCTGTGATTAGATATAACTAGGTTTGCTAGTTGCTGATTAGGTTTTCCAAGCCTTAACTGTAATTACAGTTAGCTTGAGTTTGTGCACAACACTTGTGTTAGGCTTTAGGGTTATTTCTATATCTATAATCTTTTAATTCCGCATTTCACTCCAAGGGAGTTGGGTAGACTATTAAATTTTTGTCTAGTGCAAAATTTGACAACTCTATTCACCCCCCCCCCCCTCTAGAGTAGTATCTATCCCTTCACTTTCAATTGGTATCAGAGGGAGGTTGTCTGACTGTATAGGCTAACACCTAAGTCACAAGATCCTGATAGATACCAAAGTTTATAGATATTCACTATCACTATCATGGCCCAGTCCAAGGATTATTCTAGCACTAGACCTCCAGCATGCAACTTGGCTAAGTTTGGCATCTGGAAGGCAAGGATAAAATTATATATGAATTCTATTGATGAAAGTATCTTTGCTTCTATTTTGTCAGGACCCCCAAGAGCACCTGCTGCTGCTACTGCCTCATCATCTGATATGAGTGCAGTGCCTCCTCCAGATTACAATGATGAGTACAAGAAGGCAAAGATAGCAGATGCCAAGGCGATGAACATTCTGGCTCAGACAATGTCTGATGAGGTATTCCAGAAGGTAGCTGACTGCTCTTCAGCAAAAGCTATGTGGGATACACTGAACCAGATTGTAGCTGGTTCAGCTGATGAAAGGAAGGACAGAAGGTCCAACCTTATCTCACAATATGAGAACTTCAAGAAAACTGATGCTGAATCAGTTGAAGCCATGTATACAAGGCTCAGCTCAATCATCAATGAGCTGAGGACCATTGACAAGGACATATCATTGACAGAGGTCAATGATAAGATTCTTATGTGCTTCCCTAGCACATGGGATCTAAGGATCTGGCCTATCAAGGAAGCCAGAAGTACAAATGAGATTTCAACTGAAGCCCTTCTCGGCAAGCTCAAGTCTTTTGAGCAAGTGCTGAAGACAAGGGAAGCAGAAGCTGAAGCAAAGACTCCTACTCTAACAAGAAAAGAGCAATCTCTAGCTCTTAAGGCTGCTGATGCTTCTGAAGGCAGCCAATCAAATTAGGAGCTAATGGCATTATTTGCCAAGAGGTTTCTCAAGATGGGGAGAAAGGAATTCAGAAAGAAGTCTTCACGCTATGAAGACAAACCAAGGTATGACCGTTCTCCTGCTAAAGAAATTATCTGCTATGGTTGCAGGAAGCCTGGACACATCTTACCAGATTGTCCAGAGGAGAAGAACAAAGATAAAAAGGAAAGAAAAGGAGCAGCACAGGAAGCACTCCAAGCTATCCTCCTAAAAGAACAAGAAGAAGGAGAGAGGTTTCATTGCTGAAACCTGGAGTGATTCTGATGAAGAATCTTCCTCCTCTAGCTCTAGTGAGGATGAGGAAGAGAAGAAGGCAAAGGAGGTTTGCCTGATGGCAATAGATGCCTGCAGCAATCACTCAGCTGCAGAGAGTTCAGATTCAGAAGAAAAAATGCCAACAGAAGATGAGGTACTATCTTCTTATGACTTCACTTCTGAAGAATTTAAATTAGATTTTAAATCCTTATGCTTAGACTTAATTAGTTCAGAAAAAGAGATTAAAGAACTTAGAAATAAGTTAGCTGACTCAGAATTAATTGCTACAGAAAATATTAGGTTAAAGGAAGATCTCACTACTTGTAGTGAAGAAATTAAATTTCTTAAAATAGAGTTAGCTAAGTCTAAAAGGTTAGAGGAATCTCTAAATGGTAGAAGCCTTAAGCTGTTAGAGATAACCAGCATGACTAACACTAGGTCAGGCAATAACAAACTAGGCTTAGGAGCTTCTCCCAGTGAACCCCCAGTTATTCTTAAAAATAATCTTTCAACTCCAGTGAACTTCATTTCAGCTAGTGGAATGAAGAACACTGAGCAAGTAAACCAAGTTAATAAAACTTTAAATAAAGCTAAGAGAGAAAAGAGGAAGAAATTTTTTAAAGAAATGCAAAGAGCGTCGAACGCCGCTCGACGATCGGAAGCTCAATGGTCGAACGAAGCTCGACGATCTGAGCGCCCATCGTCGAACGTCGATCGACGTTTTCAATATGATTTTCAAAATCATAATCAAACCCGTAGAAACCTAAATGAAAATAGAAACCCGAGGTTTGTTGACCCATCATCTGCATGGAGAATCCCACCTAGGAGATCTCACCCATTAGGTTATCACCCTTAGCCTGCATTTTCATTTATTTCTAGCTTTTCTTATGTGAAAAACAAGGGACCCAAGGTTACCTGGGTCCACACTGTCTAAATAAATGTCTTGCAGGTGAAGGCCTATCCAATCACTCAAAATAAGTGGTATTTGGATAGTGGATGCTCCAAGCATATGACAGGAAATAAAAATCATCTATCAAAATTCAAAGCTAAGCTCGGCCCAAAGGTTATCTTTGGAGATTCCAGCTGTGGTCAGACAGAAGGCTATGGCAGGATTACAATTGGAGATGGTACTTTCAAGAGAGTTGCATATGTGACAGGACTGAAGCACAATTTGATTTCAGTCAGCCAGCTATGTGATGCTGGCTACCAGGTTTCATTTTCTAACTCTTCTTGTAATATTACTTTAAATAATAATGTTGTTTTAGTAGGCATTAGAATAGGTAATATTTATTTAGTAGATTTCAATTCAACTCACTCTGAAATCTGTTTATTTAATGAAGTAACAATTAATAATAATTCTTTGTGGCATAAGAGGCTTAGTCATGTTAACCTTAAAAATAAATCTAGGTTATCTAAACACAACCTTGTTAGAGGTTTACCTTCTTTCCCCTACAAGAAGGAGAGCCTATGCAAGGCTTGTCAGCTAGGCAAGCAAACCAAGAATTCTTTTAAATCTGTGAATAAAAGTGATTCTCCTAGAATCTTGTACTTGTTACATTTGGACCTTTTTGGCCCAATAAATGTACAAAGTTTAGGAGGGAAGTATTACACCTTAGTAATTGTAGATGACTTCTCTAGGTTCAGTTGGGTTTTCTTTTTGAGAACTAAGGCTGATAACTTCAAAGCCCTTACATACTTTCTACTATGTGTGCAGACTGAGTACTCTACTCATGTGGCCTTGATCAGAAGTGATCATGGTACTGAGTTTGACTCTCTTCTCATGCAAGAATTCTGTGAGAGAGAAGGTATCAAACATAGCTTCTCAGCTCCTAGAACTCCTCAACAAAATGGGGTAGTTGAAAGGAAGAACAGAACACTCATTGAAGCTGCTAGTACATTGTTGGCAGATGCTAATATGCCTCTCTCCTATTGGGCAGAAGCTGTTAGTATAGCCAATTATGTCTTGAATAGAAGTTTGATACACAAGCTTAAGTGTAAAACTCCTTATGAGTTGCTTAAAGGAAAGAAACCTAAAATTAATTATTTTAATGTATTTGGTTGTGTAGTGTATATTCATAATAACAATAAAGAATATCTTAGAAAATTTGAAGCAAAAGCTTCAATGGGAATTATGCTTAGATATTCCCAAGTAAGCAAAGCTTATAGGGTTTATAACAAATCAACCTGTAAAATAGAAGAATCTGTGCATGTATCTTTTGATGAGTCTCAGATGTTTTACAAGGAGAAAGAAAATTCTCCTTCCTCCAGTTCATTGCAGGTACCTGATGCTTCTCAAGAAATTCTTCAATTATCAACTCTTCAGATCACTGAATCAGACAGTGATGAAGACATTGCAGAAGCTGTTGTTGTACCACCAACAGTAGATCAAATTCCTCCTGAGGAATTAATCCCAACTGTTGCTGAAGATCACATCCCACCTGCTGATATTGTCACACTTAGAGATCACCCTACATCTCAAGTGATTGGAGACATATCAGCTGGTGTGCAAACAAGACACCAATTAAGACAGGATGTGATGCACGCTTGTTTCCTCTCACAGGTTGAGCCCCTCACCTTTAAAGATGCAGAGCTAGATCCCCACTGGATCATTGCTATACAAGAGGAACTCAATCAGTTTGAGAGATATAAAGTTTAGACTTTGGTTCCAAGACCTAAAGGCCAACTGATCATAGGCACCAAGTGGGTGTATAGAAACAAGTTGGATGCAAATGGAATTATTATAAGGAATAAAGCAAGGCTTGTAGCTCAGGGCTACAGACAGGAGGAAGGTATAGATTATGACCAAACCTTTGCTCCTGTTGCAAGGCTAGAAGCAATAAGGATCTTCTTGGCCTATGCAGCCTACATGAAGTTTAAGGTCTTTCAAATGGATGTCAAAAGTGCATTCCTGAATGGTGAGCTTAAGGAAGAGGTGTTTGTTGAACAACCACCAGGGCTTGTTTCTTCAACTCAGCCCTCTCATGTGTTCAAGTTGCAGAAAGCTCTTTATGGACTAAAACAAGCACCCAGAGCCTGGTATGAGACTCTAGCTAGTTTCCTGTTATAGCACAACTTTACTAGGGGAGTAGTTGATAGAACCCTTTTCGTCAAGCATCACAAGGACACAATCCTGTTAGTTCAAGTGTATGTGGATGATATTATATTTGGCTCCACTAATCCCAAACTTTGCAAAAGGTTCTCTGACCTGATGCACTCTAAGTTTGAGATGAGTAGTATGGGTGTGCTGTCTTACTTTCTTGGTCTCCAAGTTAAGCAAGATGCTGATGGTATCTTCATCTCCCAATCCAAATATGCCAAGGAATTGGTAAAGAAATTTGGGATGGCTGATGCTTCAGCAATGCCTACACCTATGGCTACTAATGTAGTTATTGATTCTGATGATCACGGCATGCCAGTTGATCAAAAGAATTATAGGGCCATTGTTGGTTCCCTATTATATTTAACTGCAAGTAGGCCTGATATAATGTTTGCTACATGCCTTTGTGCTAGATTCCAGGTCAACCCCAAGGAATCTCATCTGATTCTTCTCAAGAGAATCCTGAGATACCTGAAGGGATGTCCAAATCTAGGACTTTGGTACCCAGCTGAGTCAGAATTTGAATTAATTGGATATTCTGATTCTGATTATGCTGGTTGTAGAGTTGACAGGAAGAGCACCTCAGGAACTTGTCAGTTCCTGGGAGAGAGATTGGTCTCTTGGTTCTGTAAGAAGCAGGCTTCTGTCTCAACTTCAACTGCAGAGGCTGAATATATAGCAGCTGCTAGTTGTTGTTCACAGATCCTGTGGATTCAAAACCAGCTTGTGGATTATGGTTACTCACAAAAGAACACCAAAATCATGTGTGATAGTACCAGTGCTATCTCAATTGCACAAAATCCAGTGCACCACTCTAGAACGAAGCACATTGAGATTCGGCACCATTTCCTGAGAGATTGTGTGGAAAAGAACAAGATTTGTCTTGAGTTCATATCCACTGAGTTTCAGAGAGGTGATATATTCACCAAGCCCTTAGATGAACAGAAGCATCTGTTCTTTTTAGTTCAACTAGGCATGATCAATGGACGAGACTAAGTGTGACTATATCTGCCAATGTTGAAACCTGCTTGAAGATCGTCGAACGATGATCGAAGATCATCGAACGGATCAAGCCTATCGTCGACCTCTGGTTAAGGATAGCTTATCTGTTTGAAGATCGTCGACCGACGTTCGAAGATCGTCGAACAGGTCGAGCTTATCGTCGATCTCTGGATGACGACAGCTTGTTGTTTGAGAAGCCAGAAATAGTCGAACGATTGATCGACTACTCTGCTTCTGGACCGATCGTCGAACGGCCATTCGACCATCGGGTCCAGTATCTTTTTAAATAGATCGACTATCTCCGGTCTAATATAAAGCCGATAGTCGACCTAGGTTAAATGATCTTTTGTTTTATCGTCGACGGAGTGTGACTTTTCGCATTTTGTCTTCCCGCTTGTGATTTTCTGCCGCTTCGTCTCCCTCGTTGTCTTCCGTCTTCTCCAGCTTCTTCAATGGCGATTTCTCCAGCAGTGCTAGCTGTTGTAAAGTTCGATGCAGGTTTCAGCGTCGATTTTGATGCATTCAGTTGCTGTGAAGCAGGGATTGTGGAAATTCTTCAGTTATGCCGAGATCAAGGTCTAGAAAGATTAATGTCTACAAGGATAAAGTTAAATGTTCCCGAGATTAAGGAATGGGCTATCACTTCGTCCTCCTCTGACGATTCGATGACTGGCACTATTGGCGGAGAAGAGGTAACTTTGACTCCCGCCGTTCTGTCTGATGTATTTGGCTTGATAAATGGTGAAGAAGAATATGAGCAAGATGCTCAAGAGTTTGGAAGAATGCTTACTGAGCTGGGACATGCCGAAGGCATTCCCTCCAAGCTGCTCAAGGTCAATTTCCCATTTAAGATTAAATTTCTTGCTGAGATAGTTGGAAAAGTGCTCCTTGGGAAGCACTCTGCTCATGACAACATTACAAGGCAACAATTTGCACTGATGTGTGCAATTGTTAATCAGAAAAGGATTGATTGGGCAGGAGTAATGTTCGATCTGATAAGGAAAAAGAACAGTAAGAAAGAGGTTACCCTAGCCAGGGTTATTGGAATTTTTCTGAAAGAGAAGTATCCTCAGCTGCTGATTTCAACTGCTACAACAATTAATGCCAGCAAGAAGATGGATCCGAATCTGTTCTCCAAGTGGAAGAGGACGTTTGTGAAGCCCGCTCTCACAGGGGTTGCTCTAGCGACATCCGAGAGCACAAGGACTGATCTAGTCACTCCTCACCCTCAAGAAGCTAGCTCAGCTCATCCTTCTCTTCTATCATCTTCTTCTTCTGCCTTACCATCAACCTCTACTGAAGTAGTTCCATCCTCTTCAGTTCCGTCTACCTCAGTTGAAGTTCCATCAACTTCAGCTGAAGTACGACTTCCTGCTTCTCCTGTTCGAGATACAACCACGGTTGTTCTTCCCTCTCCTCCTGCATCTCCTATTCCTTCTCATCTGGCTAGGATATCTGCTCCTAGTTTTGATTTGATAGGATCTGAGAGGACTCCAACACCTCGTCAGTCCCCTATTCGTTCTCCAGTTCTTTCTCCACATCATTCTCCATCTCCTGTTCGTTCTCCAGTTCAACAGAAATACATTCCTCCTGCTGATCTTCCATCATCTACAGTTCCCCCACATTCCTTTGAAGTCACCCCAGCATTCATATCCAGCATTTTGGAGTTGATTACCCCTTCAATCAAAATCATGATTGAAGAGGCAATTGCTCCACTTGCCTCCTCTATTGCTACTTTGACTGCTACCATCCAATCCCTCTCAAAATCTATTGAGCCCTCTTCTTCCAGGGGCCTGGTTTCAGTTTCCACTGAAATCAGGCAGGGGGAGATGTTCTATGAAGATGTCTCAGAGCTTCCAGCCTCAAAGCTTCCAGCCTCCTCCCTTCCAGCAGATCTTCCAGCGGTGACAGATGTAGTAATGACAGTTCAAGAAGAGACTGCTCCAGCTCAAGATGAATCAGTTTCAGTGTTATCTGACAAAGAAATATCTGATGCAGTTATGTTATCTGAATTTGCTGTAAAAGTTTGTTTAGAAGATCTCACCACTCCTTTGGTTGCCCGTTTCCTAGAAGGCATTATTACATCCTATCTAGATGAATCATGGGAGTTGGTAAAGTATGAAGGTAATTCACTCATCAGTTTTATTGACGAGTCAATTGATTTGCTAGCTTGTGAATACCTAGAAGGAATGCTTTTAGCTTATTTAGTAGATTTGTGTTCATGAATCTACAGATTATATTAAAGAAGATATAGCTGCTCAAATAGAAGTAGTTGTTCGAGAATCTGTTGCAGATGCTTTAGTTGTTCAAAAAGATATAGAAGATGTGTCTGAAAATCAAGATGAAATCAAAGATGACACCCCTGTACTGAGTTTGGAAGAAGAGAAAGCTAGAGCTGCTTGGCAATTAAGAGTACAATCTATGTTGGAAGAAAAAGAAAAGGATTTACAAGTTGAAAAATCAACTGTTTGGGATGATTCCCCAGGACTTGACCTGGATTCCCTTCTGGCTCAGGATGCCATAGAAGAAGAAAAGGAGAAAGCTGCTTTAAAGGAAAAGGCTGTTTCTGAAGCCTATGACCCATATGACAATCCTCCCTCATCTCATTCTGAGGATGAAGAGGATTCAGATTTATCTGAGAATTCAAACAAAAAGAAAGCTGCACAGAAGAAAAGAAAAGCTGTTGCTCCTCCTCCTCCTCTCAATCGTGATAATGACACTCCATATTATATTCTGAAAGGAATTGACCCCAAGTCAAAAGAGTTTCAACATTGGATGTGGTTCTCCAAGAACCAGCAAAAAGAGAGAAAGAGATCTAAGAGATATGATAGTCCTACCCCCAGATGGAATCCCAGAGGTCCTCCTCCTCCACCTCCCAGTGCAGGAGCCTCTGGCAACCTTTTTGCTAATCCTTCTGCTCCGTCAGCAAAATCTGCTCCCTCTCAGCACCTTTCAAGGAAAAGCTCTCAAAGCCACCAAGGGATATCTCATTCTGGTTCTCAAAGGCATGTTACTGAAGTTAAAGAACAAGTAAAGGAGGTTGTGTATCAGAAGCCAACATTTTCACCTCCTCCTTCTCCTAAGAAAAAGATCTCTTCTGGTATTCCAGTTCATGTTGCTAAGGATGCTACAAAAGGAAAAAGAACCATATTCTCTGAAAAATCTAGTAAAAAGTTTGCTAAGTTTGCTCCTCCATCGTCTCTGGTTATTCAAGAAGTAAAAGACACAGCTGAAAGTTTATTAGATTTATCAGTTAAGTTTAAAGCTGTTAAGCCTGTTGATACATCTTCTGAAAATGTGTATGAAAGCCAAGAACTAGATCCTGATTACAGGATGGCTAGATTTCTTGAGATTGTTGGCTCAGCTCAAATTCAGAAAGCTAAGGCTGAAGGAAAGGATTCTACAGGATTTTCTACAATGTCAAAGTTCAGAATGAAGGAACTAGATAAAATCCAGGTTAGCCCTGAGGTCTTTGACCCTTCAAAGTATATGCAAAAGCACCCATAAGCAGTTGTTCCAAGGGCTGCAGAATTAAAGATTATTGGCGTGCAAGACTTGAAGATGTCTAAGAAAGAGGCCATTGATCCTTTGCAGAAAGTTTCCTTTGTTCCTAGCTCTTCTGACCCTAAGCCAGACTCTGTAGATCCTTAGTTATGTTTGACTATTGTTATTTATCTGATTGACTATTAATTGTTTATCTATTTCCTGTATTAATTTTATTGCTCTATAGCTAGTTCTATGTTTTAGTTTTTGAGAGACTTAACTCAAATAGGGGGAGATTGTTGGTACCCTAGTTTGATTTGAGTTTAGTCTTCTCCTTTTGTCCCTTGACCCAAGAAATATCTATAGTCAATGGTTAGTGGTCTAGCTGTAGAGTCCCCGCTTTTCCAGATAAAGAATTTGGTTAAGTAGTTTGTTCGTTCGACTATAGTCGAACGCCGCTCGACTATCGTCGACTAACTGTTCGACGATCGTCTATCAGTTGCTCGACGTTCTGTCTGCGAGGATAGTTCGACTATCGGTTGATAGTTCGACTATTTGTGTGCTTTGATAGTTTGACTATCTGCTTGGATAGTTCAACTATCTGATAGCTCGACTATCTGTTTGATAGGTCGACTATCTGCGTTGTTTGATAGCTCGACTATCTGTTGATAGATCGACTATCTGCTTTCTTCTGATAGTTCGACTATCTGCTGATAGGTCGACTATCTGTTTTCCCTTGGTAGTTCGACTATCTTCCTTGATAGTTCAACTATCTGATAGCTCGACTATCTGTTGATAGTTTGACTATTTGTCGTTCTCTGATAGCTCGACTATCTGTTGATAGTTCGACTATCTGTTCTGCGTTGATAGGTCGACTATCTGTTTTTGCTTGGTAGTTCGACTATCTGCTTTGATAGTTCAACTATCTGATAGTTCGACTATCTGTTGATAGTTCGACTATCTGTTTGTCTTTGATAGTTCGACTATCTGTTGATAGTTCGACTATCTGTTTCGCTTTGATAGTTCGACTATCTGTTGATAGGTCGACTATCTGATAGCTCGACTATCTTCTGATAGTTCGACTATCTGTTGTGATAGTTCGACTATCTCCTTTGATAGTTCGACTATCTGGATCGTTCGACTATCTGTCTGATAGTTCGACGATCTTCGTTCTTCGGTCGACGATCTCGGAGGGTCGTTCGACGTTTTCTGTCTGCCTTTATATTTTGTATTTATTTATTCTATTTAACAAATTAATATATTATCTGGCATGTTTCAGTTGTTTTGTGATAATATTTCCAGGCAATATCTGCTCCATCCCTTTTGCCTGAGTCAAATCTTTTCAGATAAAGTTGTTTGTCTTATTAGCTGACATTATATTTTACTTTATCTGCTGTCAGTCCTTTATAGCCGTTAGACTGAAAAGTTTTTCTTCTGCTATAAAGAGTTTGTGTCTGATGTGACTTTATTTAGTACTTTATTATCAGATTGCTTCCTGCAGCTTCTTCGAAAGAGGTTTATTCCTTTTATAGAATGTTTTTGCTGCAGAGATTGTTTGTCTTTTTGATATTTGCAGCCCAGGTCTCAAGTTTCAGAAGAAGACAAACAATTCAAATTGAAGAGAGCTGTTGCTTGTTGCTACTATAAAAGGAATCCTTTGGAGAAGGATTTCAGCTAGCTAACCAGTTATTCATTTAAGCATTCAAGCCTTCACCAAGACCAAGTTCACTGCTCTCAGCAATACTCATTCATCTGAGAAGTGTTAAGCTCTTCTGTTCTTCTTCAACCTGAGTTCTCCTATTCCAGGAAGTTTAGACTCAGAGTTCTTTTGAAGAAGAAGAAGAAGAAGACAGCTGCTTGAAGATTTCTAATTTTATTATTTATTATCTTCTTGTAGTTTTTCCTTCAGATCTTTCTGAAGAGTTTTCTGCACTGAAGCAAGACTTCACCTGGACATTTTTGAGCCAGGGGGAGCCTTGATTCCTTGAGCTTTCTAGCTCAGTGCAAGTCTTTGTGCTTCTCTAATCTATTGTAAAATAGAGAAGACATCTTAACCTTCTTTCCCCCTCCTGTATAGGGTTATTACTCCCTTCAAAAGTATCCCTTGGTGGCAGGGCACCTGATCAAAAACCTGTGTTCGGTTTTTAGACACCTGATCAAAAGTCTAAAGGGTTTCTGGATCTACCTGAAGCAGATCCTGTTGGTGGCAGGGCACCTGATCAAAAACCTGTAGTGGATTCTTACCTTGTTGGTAGAAGAGTGGACGTACCCAAGTTGTTTGGGGAACCACTTAAATTCCTTGTGTCGTCTGGTTTGCCTTGCTTAATTTACTTGCATTGTGGCTGTGATTAGATATAACTAGGTTTGCTAGTTGTTGATTAGGTTTTCCAAGCCTTAACTGTAATTACAGTTAGCTTGAGTTTGTGCACAACACTTGTGTTAGGCTTTAGGGTTATTTCTATATCTATAATCTTTTAATTCCGCATTTCACTCCAAGGGAGTTGGGTAGACTATTAAATTTTTGTCTAGTGCAAAATTTGACAACTCTATTCACCCCCCCCCCCCTCTAGAGTAGTATCTATCCCTTCACTTTCATTTTTGTTTTGAAAATCTTGGTTCGACGAATTATATTGAGTTCGTCGAGCTGAGTTCGACGAATGGAAGTAAGTTCGTCGAGCTCCATTCACAGAATAAAAATGTTCATTTTCTGCGTTCCACGTTCATCGATTGCAATTCGATGAATCATATTGATTTCATCGAGCACCATTTGAATAATTATACTCAAGTCCTGTGTTCATAGTTCATCGTTCTCTGTTCGACGAATAGTATTTATTTCGTCGAGCTCGGTTCGATGAATTATTTTGAACATGTTTTTTGTGGAAATTTTTATTCTGATTTGGAATAGATTTTGATTTAAGAACCTCAGTATTTTTATCTGTGATAGCTAATACTTCTTTTCCTTTGGCAGAAATAAATTTTATAGGTGTAGATAAAATATTTTTCTCTAAAAGATGAGGTTGACTTGATGAAGCTCCCAAACCTAGTTTGCCACTTAGCCTGGTATTGGTTGTGCTTGTGATATTCATCAGTTTGATGCTTCTCCCATTAAGGGAATATTCAAATTGTCATGCCTCAGATAATTTATTTTCTAAGAAAACTACTTGTTCCTTAAGAATTTTTAACTTTTCTTTAAGTTTTAGGTTTTCTGAAGATAGATTATTTAGTTCTGTTAATTTCTCTCTGAGAAGTTTTATTTCCATCTTAGATTTTATCAAATCTTTACATAGTAGTTTAAAATTTGTTTTAAACTAATCTGAAGTAAAATCAAATGTAGAGATTACCTGGTCTTCTTCAGACTCAGATTCAGCATCAAAATTTCTGCATGATGCATTTATTGTCATCAAACAAACTTCTTTAGCCTTTGCTTCCTCTTCATCTTCACTTGAACTGTATGAAGATTTAGTTTTTGATTCACTCCAAGTTTCAGCAACAAAACCTCTCTCCTTCTTTTTGTGTTTACCAGAAGAGGATTTGTTGGAGTACTTCTTGTAGTCTTTCTCCTTCTTTTTATCCTGATTTTGATTTTCAGGACACTCTGGAAGAATGTGCCCTGGTTTCCTGCAACCATAACCAATAATTTTTTTAGTTGGTGTTTTATCATACCTTGGTTTGTCTTGGTCTCTGAAAGATCTTCTCCTGATTTCTTTTCTGGCTATCTTGTAGAACCTTTTAGCCAAAAGACCCATAAGATCTTCATTCTGTGGAAGAACTTTTGCTTCTTCTGTTGCTTGGAAAGCTATGCTCATCTCCTTCTTTATGAAAGGTGAAGTCCTTTGTTCAGCTTCCCTTGTTTTGATGAGCTGCTCATAAGATTTGAGCTTGCCCAACAAAGTCTCAGTTGAAATCTCATTTACACTCCTGGCTTCTCTAATTGACCAGATTCTTGAATCCCATGTGCTAGGGAAACACATGAGAATTTTATCATTGACCTCTGTCAATGTAATATCCTTTTCCAAAGATTTCAGCTCATTAATAATGAGACTGAGTTTTGTGTACATATCTGCAACTGATTCACTTTCTCCCTTTTTGAAATTCTCATACTGAGAAATCAAGTGGGATCTTCTGTCCTTTCTTTCATCAGCTGATCCAGCTACCATTGCATTGAGGGAGTCCCAAATAGCTTTGGCTGAGGTGTATTTAGTAACCTTCTGAAAAATGACACATGACATTGTTTGGGCTAAAAAGTTCATAGCCTTGGCATCAGTAATTTTTGCTTTCTTCTGGGCTTCTATCCATTCTGGAGGTGGTACAGCACAGGTGCTTGTTGTTGCCAATGGTAGATGTGGACCGGTCAAAATAGAGATGTAGATATCCTCATCAATAAAGTTCATATATAATCTAATCCTTGTCTTCCATAGTGCAAACTTATTTAGATTGCATAAAATAGGTCTAGTGCTTGAATACTCTTTATTTTGTGCCATGATAAGAAAAACAAACTAGAGAAAATAAGATCTATAAGATCTGTTGGTCCAGGTGTTAGCCTTTAAAACCAAAGAACCAACCTTTGATACCAATTGAAAGTGAGGGATAGATCTGATTTACACTAGAAGGGGGGTGAGTAGTGTATATTAAAAACTTTAATTTATTTTTATAGCGGATTTAAAGTAAGTGATATATATAGAAAGAAAAATCACAGCACACAAATAAATAAAGTAAAGCAATCACAAACAACACAATGAAATTTATAGTGGTTCCCCAATAAATCTGGGTACATCCACTCTTCTACCACCTTGGTAGGAATCCACTATAGGTTTCTGATCAGGTGCCCTGCCACTAGAAGATCTATTTTCTAAGGGAGATCTAACAACCCTTTACGCTTTTGATCAGGTGCCCAAAAACCAGGCTTAAGTCTTTTGATCAGGTGACTTAGGAACTAAGAGATCAACTTTTGAAGGGAGTTATAACCCTGTACACAGTTTATGAGTAAACTAAAAGAGTGATGATGTCTTCTCTATAAATTATCTCTTATAAGACTAGTGGATGATGAAGCAAAAAGCTCCCCCTGATTTGAGTAGATATTTGAGATCAGGAGGGGAGACTTTTCTTCAGGGTGTAGGCCTTCTTGTATTTGACTGATAAAGACTTTGCACTTGCAGAGACTGAAGCAAAAAATTTGTTAAAAAAATATATTGATCTAAGAGTGTGTGTATCTGTCAGTCTTGTAATCCTTTGAAGTAGAAATAGTCTGAATATATATCCTATGAGAAGAATTCAAACATTTGATTTTAAAATCATTTTGAAACGTCTGAAAAATCTCTGAGAATTATAACTGCCCTTGGAAATTATTTAGATTAATAACTCTGTGATAAATCCATATTTAATGCTGCCAGAAATGGATATATTCATTAAGAATATTTAGCATTAAATACCATAGTGTAACTGACTGAAATTAAATCATTTAAAATCATTTTGCCTTCAGTAAATAACACTGCCTGAACACTGCAAAGTATTAGTCAAACTGAGCCTGGAGATCATCGACCAGAGCCTGGAGTTCATCGAGTTGAGCCTGGAGTTCGTCGAACGGAGCCTGGAGTTCGTCGAGCTGAGCTGCTAAGATATGATCAGCATTCGTCGAACGGAGCCTATAGTTCGTCGAGCTAAACTCAGAGTTAGAACTCTGAGTACGTCAAACTGAGCTCAGCTTTCGTCGAACAGAGCACTTCTTTCGTCGAACAGAATCCTGCATTCATTGAACTGTATTTCTCTAGAAATCTTCTGAGGTAGCAACCTTGGAAGTAATAACTTATGACCCTGGACTATACACATTGGGTCAAACTAATCATCCTAAATAAATGATAGTGATTTTAGCCCAAAACAGTAATAGGGTTCCAATACAGTCACATGTTGCTTCCTTTGAGGATCCATATACGAACACATATTATGCATCTCATACTATATAATATGCCCTGTATACTTCATATCATGCTTATGAGTGTAATGTTCATGCTTCGGCTAATACGTATTGATGACACATCAATGTGTGTATGAAATGGAACAGGACCACTAAAACTACACCAATGATACCAACTATAACACCTCCGGTGTCACATGAAATATAATAGAGGGTCCGGTCGGGGCCCCATACCATATTCCATAGACAGTAAGCGGGGTTACATGTTAATATCAAGAGACCAAACAATTCCTAACTCAGAGCATTCTAGCGGAAGCTTTATGGGTTAAATTGAACTCAAGTATCAATTATGTCCACTATATAAAAACCATAGGAATGTTATTACAAAATACACAAAAGTTATGGCCTTAAGGCCTTACAAATGTTCTTCCCAAAATGAGTGGATTACAATCATCGGTGCGCAGGCCGGCCACACATGAAAAATATTAAAAAGCCTTCGATTGGCCTTCGAGGGCTGGCATAGCATCGATAAGCTGCAACCCACTATTTCTTGCTCGGCTCTCCAGCACCTGTACAGGGACAATCCACCACAAGGATGGAAAATAAGGCAACGGTCAGCTTTAGCTAACCAATTTATAATGACCCCACCCCTCACTCAGGGTGGCAGTTCTCCTTCCCTGCAACAGCAGCATAAATATCTTTTGGCAAATACAACGTGCACTTAAGCACCATTCGCCACAGATGCAGGCTCTATCAGCAACATGCCACGTGCACTCAGGGAACATTCTCGGTGTATCAGGCTTCCCGAGCCCTACCACCATCCACAGTCCCAGACTTGTTGGTATACTTGAGCATTCTAGTCTTTTCGTCCCGGGGCCTAAGACTCTCATTATGCCAAAGACGAAAGCCATTTACTTTAGGAAATCTAGCCAGGAGTGACATAACGCAGGCTACAGTTCAGTGATGTGTCCCCATTTCATATCTATTTCCGGACTCATCTGGGCTCGTTTTCTTGTCTTTGCACTATCATTTAGCGCCATTAGCACTCCTTTTGGTTCGCTATGTCATTACACGTCTTGTGCACTCTTTTAGCCTATTCTTGTGCGTGTGTGTATTTCCCTCATGTGATGTATTTTGTATATTTCTGTGACTGCCATGATCGACAGCGCGTGCAGTTTTCCTGCAGGTTCGGGGATCGTGTGGGCGTCCGGCATAGGACTTTCACCATTTTTGGCAAAGGAGTCAATGGTCGTGCGTTTTTACCCACGCACGACCATCGACCTCTTTGGCGCACGACCATCGGTCGTGCGCAGCCTGTGCTCTCATTTCATTGTCCTATCCCGCCATATCGCACGATCACCAGCCATACCGCGCACGATCACTGCTCGTGCGCTGCCGGTCGTGCGCAGTCATGCTATCTTTTTCCATTTTTCTGTCCCATATTGCACGATCACCACCCTTGCCGTGCACGATCACTGATCGTGCGCTGCTGATCGTGCGCATGCTTAAATTTCCTGGTGCAGGTTCTACAGGTTGTTGCCGCACGGGCGCTGACATTGTTCTCGCACGACCACTGGTCGTGCGCCTGTGGTCATGCGCGCTATTTAATTCTGCTTCTATAAATTGGCCTGCTCCGCGAATTAGGTCAACGGACCTTGATCGAACTTGGCCGCCACTTTGCCCTTCCACATTTCAGACGATCCATCCATCTCCACCTTCATCCCTACCATCGGGAGGTGATTTCCGACGATTCTAAAGCATTCCACATCCTCCGGTGACCCTCCCGGCCATTAACGACCTCTTCTCCGAGCTTTCTACCGAAGAAGAAGATGACGGAGACGACCTAGAGAACGGACTCAAAGGCCCTCGAGGTGACAGCTCGTCGGTACCGGAAGCCTCCTCGTACTGCGCGTGGAAGCAGATTGACAACCCGCACCTCCGGCCAACAACCGCGGTGGATCTTCACCCTCTTGGTTTACTCTTCCTCTACCTTCCTTGTAGTGTATGAATGACTCAAGCTTGTTATGAACTTCGAATTTCTAGTTATTTGTAATTTGATTTTTGTTGTTTAAACTTGTTTGTGGGATTTGTGTTTTGATGCGCCTCGCCCCATCTCACTCCCACCGTTCCACTTGATTGCACTCCGCACTTAACACCTCACCCACTGGCTCACCGTCCACTCGCCCTACCAAAGTACGGCATAGCAGCCGATACACCCATCTCGCCTTGCGAAGCGGTGAATGCGACCCGCATAGTTAGCTTTAATTTCTTTGTTTGTAAGAACACAAACCTCAAAGCCCCTTTTGTTTCTTCTTTCATTTTACTAACTCTATTAGCAATAATTTCGGATTGTTCGTCGTTCCACGCCAACTGCATTCCTCAAGAGACCGACACTCAGGGATCCATTCCCAAACTTTATTACTTGTGCGACCGGTGCGCTTGCCGTATTTACAAGCATAAAGTTTTTGGCGCCGTTGCCGGGGAATGCAACTGTAGAACGACCACGACGTACGAAAGTGTTGTTATAGAGTTGTTTTTCTTGACCGCTATTTCTCTGCTTTGTTGCCGCAGTGAATGCAAGGATGCGCTGCTAGAGATCTTGCAGCTTACGACCCCGAGATCGAACGAACTCTTCGCGCACAAAGGCGTGCCGCTGCCATCAATCTGGTCCCAATGGGGGACCATCTGAACATTGATGCTGGGAATCGTGTCGGAGGAATCCTTCATGGTGACCGAAATGGCGATGAGAATGAAGTGAACCCGCCCCAGGTTCGCACCATGAGGGACTACACCACACCGACTGTTGGGAGTATTTACCCCGGCTTTGGACCAGCGATTACCAACCAGCAGTTTGAGATCAAACCTGCTATCCTGAACATAATCCGGAACAACGCACAGTTCTTCGGAATGGCCACTGAAGACGCCCATCTTCACTTGGCTGAATTTTCTGAAATCTGTGCCACGTTCCGCTATGCTGGAATCCCCGACGATACAGTCAAGCTCCGCCTTTTCCCCTTTTCCCTCAGGGACAAAGCCAAGACGTGGCTTCACTCTCTTCTGCCTGGAGCAGCCACCACCTGGGAGGCGTTAACAACAAAATTTTTAGCTAAGTTCCATCCGGTGGACCGGATATTGAGCATGCGACGTGCAATTGCCAACTTTCGGCAAAATGATCAAGAAAGCCTGGCTGAGGTTTGGGAACGCTTCAATGAGTTGCTGAGGAAGTGTCCAAACCACGGATTCCAAACTTGGAATCTTGTCGAAAGCTTTTATTTTTCTATTGAACCACAGCACAGGGCTATGATTGTTGCCGCCTCTGGAGGGACTATAATGAATCTTGCGCCAGATGATGCATTAAGAATTTTGCAGGATACTGCCACCCACAGTGCATATTGGACTGCAGGAAGGAATTTTCCACGAGGTACGAGTGGAGTTTTTGTTATGGAAGCATCCAAGCCCACCACCGCTGCTGCTCCAGTTTTGGCGATCTCATGTCAGGGTTGTGGAGGTTCCGACCACCACAGCTTCGAATGCCCAGCAGGCGAGGTACATGGTGAAACCTCCTTTCTTGATGAGTCAATTAACTACATTGCAAATCAAAATAGGGGAGCGCCATATGGGAACACGTACAATCCGGGGGTGAGAAATCACCCAAATTTCTCTTGGAACCAAAATGTGCCAGGCCAACGATGGCAGCCGGGGCAGCATCAAAATGATGCGTATGCCTCTAGAAGCCAACCGCGGCCGCCTCTACCGAATTACCCCCAAGGGCCCCCTGCGACAAAAACAAACTCTTTAGCGGAAATGTTCGAAAAATTCGTTGAGGTCTCCCAGACCAACATAACGAATCAGGCTGCCTCAATGCGTAGGCTAGAGGCACAATTGGGCCAACTGGCCCAAATGGTCTCTGAGCGGACCCAAGGCACGCTACCGAGCAACACCGAAAAAAACCCCTATGATCAAGGAAAAAGCCTTGGGGAAGAAAATAAAGATAAGACTCATGAGCTCGTTGTGAAGTGTAAAATTAATAATGTTGAAACTACCGCTTTGTGCAATTCCGGAGCATCTAGCAATATCCTCGCCATGCAGGATGTTGCGAGGTTGAACTTGCATATTGATCCTGCAATCCGGAAGTCGCTAGTTTTAGCTAATGGTATTTTGGTTGACACCGAGGGGGGTGTGCAAGAAGTTGAAATCGAGGTTAACGGGAAGTGCATAACCACTGATTTCCAGGTATTGGGACCCAAGGAAAATAATTCGATTCCTATATTGGGGGTTCCATTCCTGAAGGCTAGCGGCGCATCTCTTGATTTCTCCAAAGGATGCGTAACTTGGCCGGTTGTTGCTTCAACCTTGGATGTCGCTCCTACACATAACCCTCTTCTCCATAACGACAATTTTCATAGTGCTGCAGATATTCAGATTGGATTGGAATTTGCCTTGGTGAGTGATACTCAGATGAAGGAGATGATGAGGGAAGTACCTTCCGAGGAGGTGATCAAGAATGATGAGAAGGAGTTCAAGGAAGAGGCCAAATGCACCGATGCAAGGGCCACCTTCCCGTCTCATGTCGCGTCGATTTTTGAACATAGCAAAACTAGTTTTATTCGGGAGAAATCCCTGGACAGTGAATTTTATAATACTGTCTCAACCTCTGCTAAGCGATCAGTAGCTTGGGCTGATCCGGTTGCCGTTTTGGTACCGGAAATGAAGCCGCCAACCGAAAAATTGGAACCCCCCATGGACCACAACATTTGGAAATCTCCTACGGTGGAGAAGCTGAAAAAGGCTAAGCGTATACGCGATGAGCGTTATGCCGCCCTAAGGCATGAGGAGGTGCACATTCGGAGTAAAGGGAAAGTCCTTTCTCCCAATGCAAAAAGGCACTCTGCTTTTCCCTTGCGCCCCACCGGAGAGTTTTATCACAAGTCTACGTTTAGCTGATTGCTCTACCCTTTTCTTGATTATCGCTTATGCTTGTGCTTACTTATTTTCCTGCAACTCTTTTCTTTTTATTTACTGCAAGAACAATTTATAAACTGCTAATACAGGTATTTGTTCCACCTTAAGGATGGTAAACAAAAGGGCTATTCGGGAGACAACCCAAGCTTGGACCTCTGTGGTCCTTCTTCTTTTTGTGCTTTTTATTTCGCTTGCCTATTTTACTTTTTCTGTTATTTGTTTTTTTTGTTCAACCTAATTCGCAGGTACAGTATATTTTTGTGCGATCCAGCAACCTCCGCCTTCTGGTATGCTCCTTCTTTGGAGCATAGGTACCCTTTCTCCTCAGGCCTCTTTTTATTTTAGATGACTATTTTCATTTCTGCCTGTTTTCATGCAAGTCTGGGGGGGAGAGCCGCTTATGCACTCCACGAGCACACTGATAGCATGCCAGTAGTTTTATTTTATATTTCATTATTGTAGAATCCTGCTGCACACACCTTACCACCCACACAAGCGCGCACTTGACCACGCACACGGCTCGAGTCAATGCTATCGTTTTGTGTCAATTTTAAAACAGTGGTGCTGACTTAGGATTTTAATTTAGAGTAGTTCGAAACTCGTGCAGTGCTCCTAATCGAGTACTCTCGTGGTGTAGAAATTGTATAGATTTAATTTTTCTTTATACTTGCAAATTTATATTTTTTCTGCATTCGTAAATGATGTTTGCCCTACTCAAAATTGTGAATCCGGAGCAATCTGTCGGTAGCGTAGGAATGTGTGTAGGCGTCTCTAGCTTCGTATTGCTCGAGTCGGGAGGAAGGATCATTTTTCTCGGTGGCTAAGAACTTTCCCCAAGCTACTTTCGAAGCATTGGTGCATGGTTAGTCTAGCGTGAGAGTGATGTAGGCCATCATATTAGCCCGGTTGAGCTTTGTACCCTTCCTAACGTCGCCCTCGCTAGCCCCTTTGTGCCTACCCTTCCTTTTGATTCAGCTCCACCGTTATTTCACCAAAGCCTCTTAGCCTATCCTAGTCGCACACCCAAATAGAGCTTTTGTACTTCATATTTTCATTTTGGGTTGTGATGTGGTGTATTAATTGTGAAAAAGTGGAAGTGCGCACAAGTAAATCTGCTGAATTGTTCAAAATAAAGAGATGAAAAAGAAAAGAAAAGAAAGAAAAAAAAAGAGAAATTGAAAAGTGAAAATGAAATGTGAAAAGAAAAAAAAATTTGATTGAAAATCTTGTTGAAAATGATTTTGATTTGGAGTAGGCGGTGCACACACCCATGTTGCAAAAGTTAAGTCTGGGGGTGTGGTGCACTCGCGCATTTGGTGGTTTGCCGAGGGATTCTCTTAGGCGAGCTCATTTGGGTTAGGTGCTAAGCCTTTCTTTTTAAAATTGTTTACCTCACCGTAACCCAAGCCCCATCATTACCCGAAGTCCTACGGACTCACGCTAGAGTCAAACTAGTGCCGTGGAGAGAGTGTGAACGGGCAAGCATATGGTCCCCGACATTGGTGGATTCCTTTAGAGGTGATCACGAGCCCTGATCTTTGGCAAGGTTTCGCCAAGCGACCCGCCTATTTTCTTCCTACGCATGACCGAACGATTCTCCGGTATTCAATTTTTGAGTAGTGACAATATTTATTTACTTTTGTCGAAAGTTATAAATTTCTTAGTATAATTGGAAATTTCTTCTATTATATTTTCTATACGCTTGAGTCTTCGATTTCTCGTTCTACTTTAGATCGAAGTTACTTCGTCAGCTAGCTATTTTAGAGTTCACGAGATGATTGTTTGCCCGGGACGTGCAAATGGTTAAGTCTGGGGGTGTGATAAGTCCCCATTTCATATCTATTTTCGGACTCATCTGGGCTCGTTTTCTTGTCTTTGCACTATCATTTAGCGCCATTAGCACTCCTTTTGGTTCGCTATGTCATTACACGTCTTGTGCACTCTTTTAGCATATTCTTGTGCGTGTGCGTATTTCCCTCGTGTGATGCATTTTGTATATTTCTGTGACTTCCATGATCGACAGTGCGTGCAGTTTTCCTGCAGGTTCGGGGATCGTGTGGGCGTCCGGTATAGGACTTTAACCATTTTTGGCAAAGGAGTCAATCGTCGTGCATTTTTACCCACGCACGACCATCGACCTCTTTGGCGCACGACCATCGGTCGTGCGCAGCCTGAGCTCTCATTTCATTATCCTGTCCCGCCATATCGCACGATCACCAGCCATACCGCGCATGATCACAGCTCGTGCGCTGCCGGTCGTGCGCAGTCATACTATCTTTTTCCATTTTTCTGTCCCATATCGCACGATCACCACCCTTGCCGCGCACGATCACTGATGCGCGTAAAATACGGCAAGCGTACCGGTCGCACAAGTAATAAAGTTGGGAATAAATCCCCGGATGTCGATCTCTTGAGGAATGCAATTAGCGTTGAACGATTTGGACTCTAAAACTATTGTTATGAGAGTTAATTGAAATAAACAGAAAAAGAAGGGGCTTTGGTTGGTGGTCTTACGACCGATTACACTAATGTAAACTATGCGGGTCGCAATCACCGCTTCTCAAGGCGAGATGGATGTAGCGGCCGCGATGCCGTACTTCAGTTGGTGAGTGGACAGAAGTCTAGCGAGTGAGGTGATTAGTGCGGAGTGAAATTGAGTGAAACGAACGTGTGGAGTGGAGCGAGATGGAGCGAGGCGCATCAAAGAATAATTCTCATAAGCAAGATGAAACACCAATGATCAACTTAACACTAGAAATTTATGTTCATTACATGCATAAACATTCCATGCAACAAGAAAAGATAGAAAATGCAAAACCACGAGATTGAAGATCCACCGCGGTTGTTGGCCGGAGGTGCCGGTTGTCAATCCGCTTCCAAGCGCAGTCCGAGGAGGGCTTCCGGTACCACGGAGCTGTCACCTCGAGGGCCTGTAATTCCGTTCTCTAGGTATGCTTCGTCTTCTTCCTTGGTGGAAAGCTCGGAGAAGAATGCTTCAATGGCCGGGAGGATCACCGGAGGATGCAGAATGATTCGGAATCGCCGGAGAAGGTCCTCCCGATGGTAGGGATGAAGGTGGAGGCGAATGGAACTGCTGGAGGGCGAAACGGCGGACTGGCGGAGGTTTCGTAACAACATCCGTTACCCTAATTCGCGGAACAGGGCGTTTTATAGCTTGCAGAATAAATAGGGCGCACGACCACTGGCGCACGACCAGTGGTCGTGCGCGGCCAAGGTCAGCGCCCGTGCGCGAGCAACCTGTAGACATGCATCAGAAAATCAATGTTCGCGCACGATCAGCAGCGCACGATCAGTGATCGTGCGAGGCAATGCTGATGATCGTGCGGAAATAGCTAGGCAGAACTTTGTAAAATGGGTATGACTGCGCACGATCGGCGGCGCACGAGCAGTGGTCGTGCGCGGTATGGCAAGTGATCGTGCGGAAGGTTCAGGACAGAGATTTCACAAATGAGTCCGGGCTGCGCACGATCAGTGATCGTGCGCCAGGAGGTCGATGGTCGTGCGTGGGTAAAAACGCACGACCACTGACTCCTTTGCCAAAAATAGTGAAACGCCTATCCCGAATGCCCTCACGATCCCCAAACCTGCAGGAAAACTGCACGGGACATCGATCGTGGCAGCCACAGCAAACAATAATAAACATAACAAGAATGTAAATGCACACAAGCATAGAAATGGGCTAAAAAGGTGCACAGGGCGTGGAATGTCGTAGCTAACTAAAAGGAGTACTAATGGTGCTAAAAGATAGTGCAAAGCTGAGGAAAAAGGCCTAGATGAGTCCAAAATAAGGTATAAAATAGGGACTCATCACACCCCCAGACTTAACCATTTGCACGTCCTGGGCAAATAATCACCTTGTGGACTCAAAAATGGCTAGCTAACATAGTAATTTCAAAATACAGTAGGACGAGAAATCGAGAAACACAAGTGCATAGAAAATATAATAGAAGGAGTTTGTAATCATGCGATGCAATTTATAATTTTCGATAAACGCAAATAAATACTGTCACTACTCAAAGGTTGAATTTCCGGAGAATCGCGCGGTCATGTGTAGGAAGAAAATAGGCAAGTCGGATGGTGGAGCATTGCCAAAGGGCGGTGCTCGTGATCACCTCCAAAGGAATCCACCAATGTCGGGGACCATATGCTTGCCCGTTCACACTTTCTCCACGATGTTAGTTCGACTCGAGCATAAATCCGTAGGACTTTAGGTGAAGAGTTGGGGCTTGGGTGTAGACGTAGGTATGGATAAAAAAAAGATGAAAACGAAGGCTACGCACAACCCAACGGAGCTCGCACAATTACAGATTTCCCACTAGCAAAATGAATGCGAGTGCACCACACCCCCAGACCTGGTTTTGACAACATGGGTGTGTGCACCGCCTACCCCAAAACAGATTTCTCAAAAACAGATTTTCATTTATACTTTTTATTTTCTCTTTTTCGTTTCTTTTTCACAATTTTTTTTTTGTTTTGCTTTTATAAATTTTTCTTTTTCAAATTCTTGAATTTCAGCAAATATAACAAGATGGCAAATCCACATTTTTCACAAAACCACTTCCCACATCAACAACCCAACGAGAAAATGCTTGGAACTAGAGCTCGACGCGGGTGTGCGACTAGGATTGGCTTGAGGCATTGGTGAATTGAGTGTGGAGCTGAAACAAAAGGAAGGTAGGCTCAACGGGGCTAGCGAGGGATATGTTAGGATGGGTGCAAGGGTCAACCGGGCCAAAGTGATGGCCTACGTCACGCTCACGCTCGACTAACCGTGCACCAATGTTTCGAAAGTAGCCTGGGGCAAGTTCTTAGTCACCGAGAAAAGTGATCTGTCCTCCCGACTTGAGCAATACAAAGCTAGCGACGCCTACACACATTCCTACACTGCCGAGTGATTACTCCGGATTCATAGATTTGAGTAGGACAGACAGTATTTACGAGTGCAGAAAAAAAATATAAATTGCAAGCATAAAGAAAAACTAAATCTATACAATTTCTACACAACGTGAGCACTCGATTAGGAGCACTGCACGAGTTTCGAACTACTCTAAATCAAAATCCTATGTCAGCACCACCATCTTAAAGTTTACACGAAATAATACATCAACTCGAGCCGCACGCGTGGTCAAGTGTGCGCTCATGTGGGTGCCAAAGTGTGTGCAGCAGGAGTCTAAAACAATGAAGCAAAAAGGAAAACTACTGGCATGCGAAATTAAATGTGCTCGTGGAGTGCACAAGCGGCTCTTCCCCCCAGACTTGAATGAAAACATAAGCAAGTAAAATAGACATTCAACCAAGGAATGAAATCTGAAGCGAGAGAGAGTACCTATGCTCCAAAGAGGGGAGCAAGCCAAAAGATTGCGTGATGATTCGCGGGAGTTGTTGCTTCGCACAAAAGATAAGCTGAACCTGCGAATTAGGCCAAACAACAGAAAATACAAAAAAAGAGAAAACATAAAATAAAAAGCATAAACGATTGGGCCAAAAGGTCCAAGCTTGGGTTGTCTCCCGAATAGCCCTTTTGTTTACCGTCCTTAAGGTGGACCAAATACCTGTATTAGCAGTTGTATATAATGTTTTTGCAGCAAAATAAAATAAAACTCAAAATGTTCCAACAAGAAACAAAGAGCGAAGGGAAATGAAATGGAAGCTGCGGAGAAAATGTATCATCCTCATTCGTCGTCATCACTGCCGATCTCAATAGGTGGCGAACGGGGCTTAGGAGCGGCAGGGGCGACACGTGTTGGCGGTGGACGAATGCTCAGGCCACCTCGCAACGCATGCTGATAGACCAGGTCTTGCATCCAATACTGAGAGGCCTCAATGTCCGCGAGGCGCTCATGCAGATATGGAACGCCCGGGCCCTGAGCAGCACTGAAGTGAGGGCCTGGATGGCTATGAGGCATGGCTGGCGGCGGCTGTGGTGACTGAGAATGTCGCGGCTGTGAACTTCCCGCAGCTCTCTGCCCTCCCATGGCGGATGATTCAGGTGCAACTTCCTCCACATCATCTGGTCTGGCCCTCCGGGCGTCACCTGGCATCACAATCTCAAAACGGCGATTTGCTCTATGCCCAACAACACGCAGCAAATGGAAACTGACCATGCTGGCACGAGTGATCGAAGAGGGCGAGGTAACCTGCTCCATCGGGGGTAAGCTATCCCAGACTCCCAAACCCTTTGTGATGCTGGTGATGTAGTAAGCACCACCAATCGATCCGGCGAGGCTATACGTGGCCTCGTGAAGGAAGAATGTTGCCAACATATACCCCAGGTGAATGGGTTCCCGCTTGAGCATGCTATAAAGACAAATCAAATCTTGCCACCCGACCACATTTTGGCTAAGTGCGCGAGCAGTAAGCGAATGGCTAAGGAGATGTTGAAGGTACCGCAAGGCAGGAGATACGATTTTTGTAGACTTGGCCTTTCGAGCCACATATTCTTCGTCGGAGCCGGTGATTTAACGCCAAGCAGTCGCATGGGTGGCACCTTCAGGGAAGCCGGAGCCCAAATCATGCGGTGCCGACTCACTTGAGTAAAATCCGGCTCGGACGCCGAGCTCATGGATGGTCAAAGAAATGACATGTCCCCTCATCCGGAAGGAACATACAACAGGTCGATAGCCAGAAGTATCGCATTCCCACTCGAACGTGGAGAGGAACTCCAAAGTGAGTTCTCTAAATCCAGGTTCGCGGCACTCGAAAACGCGGCTCCATTGGTCAAAAGAGTAAAGATGGAGGATCGAATCGGCTAGGGCGCGACCGTCACCAATGGATCGCAATTCCTCCCAATCCACAAGACGCTGGGAGAGGAAGGGCTTGCATTTCAAAGCGTTATACTTGCGCGTGTGGGCATCCTTCTGGAACGTCCCCATCTTCGCTAAAACTTGAGCCGGAGTGGAGCGCCGGTAGGCATTGACAATCTTGCGGTTGGAGGGAGTAGCCATCGCACAACGGAGATCCGGAGTCGCGAGAGGAGAAGAGATCTCCCAGGGAGTTGCCGGAGTAGGAGGAGGAAGAGGGAGATCGGCGAGGATACGGCGCACGAACAGGGTCGCGGATCGCAGAGTTAGGGCGCACGAATAGTGTGGCCCGGTCGGTCCTTTTATAAAAACTGGGCCGACCGCACGATCAGTGATCGTGCGAATTAAATAGTGCACACGATCAGTGATAGTGCGCGTTATAATAAAATCAGCGTCAATCCAGATTTATACCAAGATCGCTCGGGAGACACTGAGGGTGCGCAAGGGGAAACCATCGGACGCTGGGGAGCTACCAGATCAACAAAAACTTAAAGAGTAAAAGGAGCAATGCAACTAAAAAAAAGAAAAGTAGAAAAGAAAACATTAACTAGATAACTATTGGGTTTTCTGTCTCCCAACAAGACTTATTCCCAATGCTCAGCATTTCTCAACTGATTGGCGTATGAAAATAGAAATGCTCAGCCATTTGCTCCAATTCGCAACGTGGTACCGGGTACCAATACGGAGATAGAACATATTCCCCACTACCTGTATAAATATACCTGTCATGGGTGTCAGGCATGGGCAGGAAATAGCTCGTGAAGTTCGTCGTTTCTGACTCCACCCGCATCTGGTTGCTAGCAGACATAGGCCATATTACAGGCCCTTGCACTGGTTGAACCGGTTCCAAGATGGAATCCTGCAGGGAAGTGGAAACAAGAACGGGGTCAAGAAATAAATTAGAAGAATAACATAAACAATCCTTAATCTTGGAAATGATCCCGGAATCATCTCCCATTGGTGGAATTGCAGAAATCTGAACACCACTCTCCAGGATGGTGCAAGAAGTTCCTAGTGCAGCATCCGTTTCATCCACGTATTGGACATCCTCACATGGGGTGAAGGTAGCAACCTCAACCACAGAAATGTCCTCCTCGACAGGATCTAACAGAAAGCTGAGAGTGCTAGTTTCCACCTGCGAATCAACCTCAATAGAAATATCAGAAAAAGAAGGAATACTATGCAAAGCGGAAGGCGGAGGTACAGAACTCAACGGGAAGTCAAGAACTGGCTCTTCGCAACCGGACGCGATGCTAGGTGATGCATGTTCATCAGAAGTATACGTATCCATGCCGGGATGGGGATCAACACAAGCATCGGGGCATGTACCAGAAATTCTTTCTCCAAAACATGGAGATGGCATCGATGCATATCCCGAGGCTGAAGGGGTGCTGCTCACGGTGGAAGTGGGAATAATCCGGAAGTCCGGCTCATTATCCACTTCCAATTCAGCTAAATAAGCAGTGCAGTCCTTCAATGCATGATCCCAGCTTCGACAAAAGATGCACTGCTTAGCCGGCTTCCGCGGTGAAGTGTTTGCTGAAGCCGAGAAAAAGTAGTGTTGTAATGGCTCCGCGGGTTGGTGGATGACCGGCTTATGTCTACGAAATGTACAGTCGTGAATTTCATGGGGACTATACTTCTGGGGACATCTATCACTTGCATGCGAGATATCTCCACAATGAGGGCAACGAATATTGAAATTGGCCCACATTGTGGAAATATCAATGTCAAACAGAAGCAACTACTTTGCAAAGATTCATCGCGCAAAACTTACAATTCCGACAATGAACTACAGCAGATGAGAAAAGAAATGAAACAGAGCAAAACAAATTAACTCCTATACCAATATTTTCAGAAATCCTCAGTCGTTCAAGTTGCATTCCCCGGCAACGGCGCCAAAAACTTGATGCGTATAAAATACGGCAAGCGTACCGGTCGCACAAGTAATAAAGTTGGGAATAAATCCTCGGATGTCGGTCTCTTGAGGAATGCAATTAGCGTCGAACGATTTGGACTCTAAAACTATTGTTATGAGAGTTAATTGAAATAAATAGAAAAAGAAGGGGCTTTGGTTGGTGGTCTTACGACCGATTACACTAATGTAAACTATGCGGGTCGCAATCACCGCTTCTCAAGGCGAGATGGATGTAGCGGCCGCGTTGCCGTACTTCGGTTGGTGAGTGGACGGAAGTCTAGCGAGTGAGGTGATTAGTGCGGAGTGAAATTGAGTGAAACGAACGTGTGGAGTGGAGCGAGATGGAGCGAGGCGCATCAAAGAATAATTCTCATAAGCAAGATGAAACACCAATAATCAACTTAACACTAGAAATTGATGTTCATTACATGCATAAACATTCCATGCAACAAGAAAAGATAGAAAATGCAAAACCACGAGATTGAAGATCCACCGCGGTTGTTGGCCGGAGGTGCGGGTTGTCAATCCGCTTCCAAGCGCAGTCCGAGGAGGGCTTCCGGTACCACCGAGCTGTCACCTTGAGGGCCTGTAATTCCGTTCTCTAGGTATGCTTCGTCTTCTTCCTTGGTGGAAAGCTCGGAGAAGAATGCTTCAATGGCCGGGAGGATCACCGGAGGATGCGGAATGCTTCGGAATCGCCGGAGAAGGTCCTCCCGATGGTAGGGATGAAGGTGGAGGCGAATGGAATTGCTGGAGGGCGAAACGGCGGACTGGCGGAGGTTTCGTAACAACGTCCGTTACCCTAATTCGCGGAACAGGGCGTTTTATAGCTTGCAGAATAAATAGGGTGCACGACCACCGACCAGTGGTCGTGCGCGGCCAAGGTCAGCGCCCGTGCGCGAGCAACCTGTAGACCTGCATCAGAAAATCAATGGTCGTGCACGATCAGCAGCGCACGATCTATGATCGTGCGAGGCAATGGTGATGATCATGCGGAAATAGCCAGGCAGAACTTTGTAAAATGGGTATGACTGCGCACGATCGGCGGCGCACGAGCAGTGGTCGTGCGCGGTATGACAAGTGATCGTGCGGAAGGTTCAGGACAGAGATTTCACAAATGAGTCCGGGCTGCGCACAATCAGTGATCGTGCGCTAGGAGGTCGATGGTCGTGCGTGGGTAAAAAAGCACGACCACTGACTCCTTTGCCAAAAATAGTGAAACGCCTATCCCGAATGCCCTCACGATCCCCAAACCTGCAGGAAAACTGCACGGGACATCGATCGTGGCAGCCACAACAAACAATAATAATCATAACAAGAATGTAAATACACACAAGCACAGAAATGTGCTAAAAAGGTGCACAGGGCGTGGAATACCGTAGCTAACCAAAAGGAGTACTAATGGCGCTAAAAGATAGTGCAAAGCTGAGGAAAAAGGCCTAGATGAGTCCAAAATAAGGTATAAAATAGGGACTCATCAATCACTGATCGTGCGCTGCTGATCGTGCCCATGCTTAAATTTCCTGGTGCAGGTTCTACAGGTTGTTGCCGCACGGGCGCTGACATTGTTCTCGCACGACCACTGGTCGTGCACCTGTGGTCGTGCGCGCTATTTAATTCTGCTTCTATAAATTGGCCTGCTCCGCGAATTAGGTCAATGGACCTTGATCGAACTTGGCCGCCACTTCGCCCTTCCGTATTTCAGACGCTCCATCCATCTCCACCTTCATCCCTACCATCGGGAGGTGATTTCCGGCGATTCTAAAGCATTCCACATCCTCCGGTGACCCTCCCGGCCATTAACGACCTCTTCTCCGAGCTTTCTACCGAAGAAGAAGATGACGGAGACGACCTAGAGAACGGATTCAAAGGCCCTCGAGGTGACAGCTCGTCGGTACCGGAAGCCTCCTCGGACTGCCCGTGGAAGCGGATTGACAACCCGCATCTCCGGCCAACAAGCGCGGTGGATCTTCACCCTCTTGGTTTACTCTTCCTCTACCTTCCTTGTAGTGTATGAATGACTCAAGCTTATTATGAACTTCGAATTTCTAGTTATTTGTAATTGGATTTTTGTTGTTTAAACTTGTTTGTGGGATTTGTGTTGTGATGCGCCTCGCCCCATCTCACTCCCACCGTTCCACTTGATTGCACTCCGCACTTAACACCTCACCCACTGGCTCACCTTCCACTCGCCCTACCGAAGTACGGCATAGCGGCCGATACACCCATCTCGTCTTGCGAAGCGGTGAATGCGACCCGCATAGTTAGCTTTAATTTCTTTGTTTGTAAGAACACAAACCTCAAAGCCCCTTTTGTTTCTTCTTTCATTTTACTAACTCTATTAGCAATAATTTCGGATTGTTCGTCGTTCTACGCCAACTGCATTCCTCAAGAGACCGACACTCGAGGATTTATTCCCAAACTTTATTACTTGTGCGACCGGTGCGCTTGCCGTATTTACACGCATCATTCAACACTCTTCATGTTGCTCAAATCTCCATGGCATTTACAAAAGCCAAAGTAATCAAGCCCCATGACAAGACGCGGGTCATCCTCCCCTTGCCCATTCAGCTCTTTGACCTTATTACTGGGCACAATAGGCTCTCAGCATCACTTTTTGCTCACATGTACCCAAGACCTGAGCCTGAAATGATCAATCATGGAACTCATGGCCAATAGCTGTGTTCTCCAAGCTCACAGCTTCTCATGTTATGCACCTTGTCTCACTGACACAGGCATCGCAACAACATTCAGGTTGGCTCGCATGGACACCTTAGCTAAATTCACAGCTTCAAATAATGACCTCAGGTCTCCCAGAGATAGGCCTCATAGCTTACTAGAAGCTATCGCCAGCGGTAGCACTCCGCCGCATGGTAGGGACAGAATTCGCTTCTTCCCCATTTTGGGTGTTTTCCCAGAGATTACCTCCAGTACTATCCCTGCAGCATCCTGCACACCCCAAGACCTCGGATTCTACACGTTTAACCACACTTTTTATCCACGGAGTCTTCTCCAGCACACAAATCAATTCATCACCAATCCAGACCAACCTATCCACATGGGCTTCACACAGCATGCTTATTCCGTACTTCGATTCCGGATCTATATGAAAGTTTTATTAAGGATCACAACGATCTCTTAGCTGGAAACCACCCATTTCTTCACCTTTTGGTGAGGGGTTCCATCCACGTATGCAAATTGAGGACTCACTTGTCTAAGGAAAAAGTCATTACCCTTATCGATCGATTCAGAGCCATGTCCTTGTTAATTGATCCGGATGGAATTAATTATTACAGCTTCCTCTCCACAGACCTAGCGTTGACTCGTAATTACGATCACAAGCACACCTTGGATCGCTTCTCCTATTAGCCTCCTAGACTTTCTTCCTCCTCTTCCCTTGAGATGCTCAAGAACTAAGAGAGAAAGTGTGAGAGAGGAAAATGAGAATGAAATCTCAAATCAAGACTTTAATAGCAAGCTACCTCCATGCGGTATCTGGTACCGCCATGCGGTATCATAGGTGGTCTCCGCTTGGCCCAATGGACATCGCTCTGTCGCCCAAAGTAGCCTCCACCACACTACAACGTGGCAAGCTACCGTTGGTGTTAACTCACAACATCTGAGCGGTAACTTCCCGAGGCATATGTCAATTTAATTAGCTAACGCCGCGCGTTAGCGCACTACCGCTGCGTGGTTGTCACTCAACGCTTCGTCGAGAGCTTTGAGAGCATCGAGTGATAGTGTTACGTGCTAGCCCACTACTGCCGCGTTGTAGGCCTCTCAACGCTTCATCAAAAGAGTTAAGTGCATTAAGTGGTACGCCACGCGATAGCCCACTACCTACCCGCGGTAGATACCCGAGATGAAGGTTGATTTAATTCAAGGGCGAACACCAGCGTTAACACTACCGTCGAGCATTAACTTTTGATTCTTCCTTTTTAGGATTTTTGGGACATTACAAACCTCCCCTCCTTACAGAAATTTCATCCCGAAATTTGATATATATGTAAAGAAAAATAGTACACAAGTTTACGACGTGATTTTACAAAAATAACTCATGAAATTCCTCTCACATGGTTTGCACATGCTCCCATGTCAATTCTTCACGGCCATAATTGTCCCAACGGACTTTGACCATCCTGATTGCCTTGTTTCGTAGCTTTCTGACCTTCGTATCATCGATCTGAATGGGTCTAACTTTCATCATTAACCCACCATCGACTGGTACCTGAACATCAGCCACCCCTTGCATCGGCTCTTATAAAGCTCTCCGCAGCACTAATATGTGAAACACATTGTATAAACCATTTAGCTCCGTCGAAATAGATAATCGATAAGCAGCTTATACAATATTCTCAACCACTTCAAATGGACCAAGATACCTCAGACTCAACTTTTTCAAGCGCTGAATCCTGGACACGCCTTTGAATGGCTTTATCTACAAATATACCCAATCGCTAACCGCAAACTCCACGTTTTGGTTCTTGGCATTGTAGTACTTAGCTTGACTATCTTGTGCCACCAATAATCGCTCTCAAATAGTGCGTATAGTCAAATTTGCATCTTCGACTTCTGTATGCTTATACAACTTCGCTCGCATGATTCCGCCCAAGCTAAAGGAGTACGACACTTCCTACCATATAAAGCTTCGAAGGGCGCCATCTGAATGCTAGCTTGTTAGTTATTATTATAGGCGAACTCAATCATATAGAGATGGTCCTCCCGCCTCTTCTCGAAATCCAAGGCGCACATACGGAGCATATCCACCATTGTCCTGTTGTTCCTCTCGGTCTGACCATCCGTTTGCGGATGAAAGGCCGTACAGAACTTTAGTTCAGTACCCCGAACAACTGGTGGATTAGCCTCCAATCATTCATATTAAAGCGCCCATCTTAGTCGCTGACGATGCTACTGTGCACACCATGCAGCCTTACAATGTTATCAACGCACAACTTAGCCAATTTTTCAACTTAATTATCTTTCTTGTTTGGTTTGAAGTGTGATACCTTTGTCAATTGGTCAACGATAAGCAACACGACATCGTTCCTGCTCTGTGATCTCGGCAACCCATGTACGAAATCCATAGAGATATCAACGAACTTCTACACTGGAATTGGCAATAACTTTAGGAAACCTCCAGGCTTCTGATATTCAGCTTTTACCAAGGCACAAGTTTGACACTTTGCCACATAAAGAGCTATGTCCTTCTTCAAACTCGGCCACCATAACATCTTTTTCATGTCCTTGTACATCTTTGTGCTCCCTGGGTGGATTGAGTATTTAGTAAAATGTGCGTCATAAATCAACTCCTCCCGCAGCTTACCCACATTTGGGACGCATAAACGACCGTCATCCAAGGAGAATTTGGAATTTGACCCTTCTGCTGCATAGCGCTTCATACTCTCATCGAGTTCCATTGCTCGTCGAACCCTGTCCCCGAGGTCATACTGCACCTCCGTCCAGTTAAAAAATGCATTTACAGTGGTATTCTTGTCAACACAAGAAATATCTAAGGCCTCCAACTCCTGGATCAGACGCTCATCATGCATATGCATCCAACTTGCCCAAACTGGAGTTCTACGACTCAAGGCATCTGTGATCACATTTCCCTTCCCAGGAGTGTAAGGTATCTGGAAGATGTAGTCCCCGAGGAACTACATACACCTCCTTTGCCACATATTTAGATGTTTATGATCTATTAAATACTTCAGGCTCTTATGGTCCATGAAGATGTCAACTTTCACGCCATATAAGTAATGATGCCACAGATTAAGTGTAAAAATCACAGCCGCTAACTCCAAGTCGTGGACTGGATAGTTCCTCTTGTGCACTTTTAACTGGCATGAGCCATAAGCGATAACCTTTCTGAACTGAAGAAAAATACAGCCTAAGCCGCTCACTGAAGCATCACTATAAATCTCATAGTCATTTGTACCACATGGCAAACTCAAGATAAGCGTCGTAGTCAAACGACTCTTTAACTCCTCAAAATCTCGTGCATACTTAGCCATCCAAATGAACTTCTGATCTTTCCTCGTCAGTCTGGTGAGAGGTAAAACTATCCGAGAAAAGTTCTTTATGAAGCGCCTGTAGTAGCCAGCATGTCCAAGGAAACTCTTGACTTCTGCTACAGTAGAAAATACAAGCCAGTCCCATATCATAACTACCTTCGTCGAATCCACTGCAATACCTTCTCCACTAACCACGTGAGCAAGAAAAGCCACCAACGATAGTCAAAACTCGCACTTTGAGAACTTGGCATAGAGTTTATTTATTCTCAGGGTATGCAAAAACATCCTCAAGTTATTTGCATGATCTTCTTCTGATTGAGATTACACCAGTATGTCATCAATAAAGACGATCACAAATAGATCTAAGTACTCTTGAAAGGTCGGATGCATCAAGTCCATGAATATTGATGGCGCATTTGTTAGCCCAAACAGCATTACCGTGAACTTATAATGACCATAACGTGTGCCAAACACTGTCTTAGGAATGTCACACTCCCGAATCCGCAACTGGTAATAGCAAGACTTTAAATCTAGCTTTGAATAAATAGTTGATCCCACCAGTTGATCAAACAAATCATCAATCTGTGGAATCAGATACTTGTTCTTCTCCGTCAGCTTGTTTAATTCTCGATAGTCAATGCATAGAAGCAAGCTTCCGTCCTTCTTCTTCACAAAGGTGACCGGTGCACTCCAAGGTAATAGAATTAGACGTGTATATCCTTGCTCTAGAAATTCTTGCAAATGAACTTTTAGTTCCGCCATCTCTTATGGCGCTACTCGGTATGGTGAGTGGGCTACAGGCTTCGCACATAGCACCAACTCAATAGCAATGTCAATCTCGCGCTAGGGCGGTAACCCAGGGAGATCCTTAGGAAAAACATCTATATAATCTGATATAATAGGAACGTCACTCAAAATGGACTTTGGCTCAACAACCTCCAAAAGCGTGAAAAATAACTCTGCGCCTTTCCGAACAGCCTCTACTACCAGAAGAGCAGACATCAATATCTTACTCGATCCTCAAATACCAACGAACTTACTCTCTCATTCGGTGTTCTATCCCAGTGCGACTTCCTTAAAGTTGCAATCTATACATGCACGCTGCTCCGAGATCCAATCCATACCAAAGATTACATCGAACTCAGATATCGGCAGCACAGACGCTTCCAATCTGAAATCCTGACTTCCTATCCGCACGCAGCACAGCAAGACCTATCCACATGCATCACGCATCTGTTAGGTAACAATACCTTTACTTTATCTGTCGACATAAGAGTAGACACTCCGATCCGAGATACAAAGTCCTCAGATAGAAACGAATGAGAAGCACCAGTATCGAACAGTGCTCTCGCCGGATAGTCCCGAATAAGGACAAGGTCTACACTTATCAAGTTATACATAAGCAATTCACAAGATATACAGTATATAAAACATGAAAACTATGTACTACTTTTACCTGTGACAACATCAGTCTATTTGATGGCCTCTTGTTGGCCAAGATTTTAAACCCTCGGCTAAGTTGGAGCATATTGGTATGCAGTGGATTCCACCGCATTTCCTTTTTCAGCATAAGATGCTCCTGCCTTTTTATCCTTCCTTGGTAGGCCACTGTGGCATTCATGGGAAAAATGTCATGGTTTGCCATACGTATAATAAGTCTGCGTACAGTATAGCATCAATGGGCTGCAACCCGCTATTTCCCTCTAGGCTCTCTAGCACCTGCACAGGGACAATCTACCACAAAGATGGAAAACAAGGCAACATTCATCTTTAGCTGGCCAATTTATAATGACCTCACCCCTCACTCGGGGCGGCGGTTCTCCTTCCCTGTAGCAACAACATAAATATATTTTGGCAAATAATAACGTGCACTTAAGATCCATTCGCCATAGACGCAGGCTCAATCGGCTACACGCCCCGTGCACTAAGGGAACATTCTCGGTGTACCGGGCTTACCAAGTCCCACCACCATCCAAAGTCCCAGACTTTATGCAATACTTGAGCATTCTAGTCTTTCCATCCCGGGGCCTAAGACTCTCATTATGCCAACGACAAAAGCCATTTACTTTAGGCAATCTAGCCCGGAGTGATATAAAGTAGGCTATAATTCAGCACACTTCCCATTGCTTAAATTTCCATGTCATTGATGAAAGCCGAAGCAATCAAGCCCTATGATAAGTTGCGAGTCAGCTTCCCCTTGCCCGCTCGACTCTCTGGCTTTATTACTGGGCCCAACATGCTCTCAGCATCACTTGTCGCTCACATGTCCCCAGCTCCTGAGCCTGCAATGATAAATCATGGCACTCATGGCCAATAGCTGGGCTCTCCAATCTCACAACTTCTCATGTTACGCACCTTGTCTCACGGACACAGGCTTCACAACAACATTCAAGCTGGCTCGCATGGCAACCTTAGCTGAATTCATAGCTTCAAACAATGACCCCAGGTCTCCCAAAGATATACCTCATAGCTTACTGAAAGCTATCGCCGGCGGTAGCACTACCGCCGCATGGTAGGGACAGAATTCGCTTCTTCCCCATTTTTGGGTTTTTTTCCTGGAGATCACCTCCAATACTATCCCTGCATCATCCTGCATACCCCCAGACCCCAGATTCTACACGTTTAACCACACTTTTTATCTATGGAGTCTTCTCTGGCCCGTAAATCAATTCATCACCAATCCAGACCAACCTATCCAGATGGGCTTCACATAGCATGCTTATTCCGTACTTCGATTCTGGATCAATATGAAAGTTTTATTGGGGATCACAACAATCTACCCACTGGAAACCACCTTTTTCTTCACCTTTTGGTGAGGGGTTCCATGTATGTATGCAAATTGAGGACTTCACTTGTGCAAGGAGAAAGTCGTTAACCTTATCGATCGCTTCGGAGCCATGTCATTATTGTTTTATCCGGAAGGAACTGATCGTTACAGCTTCCTCTCAATGGATCTAATGTCAACTCGTAATTCCGATCACTAGCACACCTTGGATCGCTTCTCTTCTTAGCCTCCTGGACTTTCTTCCTCCTCTTCCCTCAAGAAGCTCAAGAAACAAGAGATAAAGTGTGAGAGAGGAAAATAAGAATGAAATCTCAAATTCAACCCTTAATAGCAAGCTACCGCCGCGCGGTATCTTCTACCGCAGTGCGGTATCTGAGGCGATCTCAACTTGGATGAATGGACATCACTTTATCGCCCAAAGCAGCCTCCACCACACTGCTACGTGGCAAGCTACCGCTGGTGTTAACTCACTACCTCCGAGCGGTAACTTCCCGAGGCATAGGTCAATTTAATCATCTAACGCCACCCTTTAGCGCACTACCGCCACGCTGTAGTCACTCAACGCTTCGTCGAGAGCGTTGAGTGCGTCGAGTGATAGTGTTACGGCTAACCCACTACCACAACGTTGTAGGCCTCTCAACGCTTCGTCTAAAGCATTGAGTGTGTTGAGTGGTACGCCACGCGATAGCCCACTACCGCCACGCGGTAGATACCCGAGACGAAGTTTGATTTAATTCAAGGGCTAACGCTGACATTAACACTACCACTGAGCATTAACTTCCAAATCTTCCTTTTTAGGATTTTTGGGGCATTACACCAACTATCACAACCCGCATTTTCTCAACATTAAACAATGTATCAGAGAAAGTGAAAATACGCGTCGTGATGCCACATCGTGCAGGGGATAACTGCATACGCTCAGGAAAGAACCTAAACCCAACACTTTGTATGAAATTCTCAAGTTTGTTATGCAGAAAACATTTTTTTAGTTAAGTTTTGATGGATGTATCCCTAGGATTAGTTAATCGACAAGTCTACGGGTAAACATATGAATACAAGCTGCGGAAAATACTTTATCTATTTCAATTATTATCCTACATGAGCATGAACATTAAATAGGGCAACTCATGATGTGCATACCTCTAGATTTAGTATAAGTACAAAAAGAGTTTTTATGTTCATTAAAATGTAATGACTTTGGATTTAAAAGATTTCCTGAGGATGAGATAATAATAATAATAATACTTTTGTACTTTGAAAATAACTAACATGCAATCCTTGCACAAATCCTTCGTAGAGGGCAAGTTAACCCAACAATTCATCCAGAAAATGGCCTAGCAGCTAGCAAGTAAACCAACATCCTATAGTAATCTCCAGTGGGCGCCATCAACCTGACACAAACCCACCAAACATCATGTATGTCTGACTACAATAAGGACAACAAAAAATACCTCACAATAGTTAGGGAAGAACCACTGCAACAACTGCAGAACACCAGCAACTACCAACTCTAACTGCTCGAACGGCTTCTGCTCCGAGCCTGACGCATTCAAAAGAAAATAATGCTTCAGCAAGAATGTACAAGTGACAATAAAAGATCAACAGTAAAGATAATCAAGAGGAGTCAAAGGGTTGCCAACCCAAGACAAAAATTACTATCAAACCACAACAAACAAGCCATAATGATAAGAGATGAGTAATTTACATAATTAAGTACAAGAAATTGCACTAAGTGCGAAATGAAGCCATGCTTTGCTAACATCTGCAAGAGTAAGCATAATAACACATATCTATGTATACAAAAAGGAAGAGACTAATCAGCTCTAAACACGTGAATTATTAACACTGGGAAAAACGGTACTGAGTCGGTGGTATATTGTCCAACACAAACCATCAGACTAAGCATCTCGAAAAGGCACTGTGGCGGTGGCCACATTGTCCAACCCAACCCAACAGTCCAAACATCCTAAAAGGCACTGTGGTGGTGGCCACATTGTCCAACATAACACAACAGTGCATAAGAGAATACGAAAACCCACCAAGTGTAATGATTCACAAACCGCCACTAGGTTGGTGGTCCTTTATCCACTGCCAACCAAAGGCCATAACTAAACATCCATAAACACTGATAAAATCCCAAACAAAACACAAGATTTCTCCAAAGACAAAAAGGGAGGAAAATCCCGAAAATTCTTCTAAGGCAATAATCGACGAATCGGACTTCATTCGGCGAGAAAAATCCTAAGTCCACACTGATTCGTCGAATATACTCAACGAATAAAGGAGTCACTCAACGAATCGTACTCGGCAAAATTAAGCTAAACCTAGTGATACTCGACGAATTGACGCATAATCCTCTAAGTCCACGAGGAATTCGTCGATAATACTTGAAAGTCCACCTAGTGCCAACTAGCTTTACCTATGGGGGGGAATAGGTGTCTTGTAGCGTTTTTGCGGAATTAAAGTTTTACCTGCACAAGTAAATCAAACAACACAGCACAGAAAATACCCAAGCAATTTATAGTGGTTCCCCGATTTAGGTACGTCCACTTTCCCCCTTCGACCTATCTCCCAACCAGGGACGACTCGGTCACTTCACCAACAGGATTGAAATCCAATCCTTGCACTAATGGAAGGAACCCTTCCACACGTAGGAGTCACCAATCCAACAACACGGGTTGCACCCAACCCTTACAACTAGAGACCAATCGGTCCTTTACAAAGAAATTGAAAATAGATTGTATAAGAAATACAAACAACTTATGGAGACTAAGGTGTCCCTCTTCGTTCGACGACGTGTTCTTGAAGTCAACGAAGAGTCCACAACCCTAGATCTCTCTTGGATTGAATCTTCCCGTAACCGGCGGCGGCTTGGAGCGGCGGCAAGGTTCTCGGAATAGGCAGCGGCTACGGAGAGCTGCTGCTGTGCTAGGGGATTCAAACTTCGTAGCAAAGGAAGCAAGGTCTTCCAACGGTCACACTAGGATCGGTCGTCTCGATCGATTCGGAAGGGGAGGTTTTTCCCGATCAACGAATCAAGAGACAAGGGATCTCTGGTTAGACGCGTGAGACGCTATGCTAGCCTAAGCTTTTGTCGCCGGAGATCTGGAAGAACTTGAGATCAACAGCGGCGACTAACTGCTCGAAGGCGGAGACGGTCGGTGGAGCAAGATCGTGAACTAGGTCACGTCGGCGGCTGTTCCTTTTTGAATTCGCGTATCTAGGTATTCTTCCGCTCATACATACGGAGGTATATATACCTTAGGTCAAGCACATGACCGTTGTGGGCCCCACCAGCAACAAGACCTAAGACCGGTTCGAAATACCGCAGGTAACATGGACCGGTTCAAATAGAATCGGAAAATTTCCCAAGTCAAATTCGGCGAGAATCGTAGGTGATTCTCGACGAATCGGCGAGAATTACCTACGATTCTCGCCGAATACTACTTAGTAGAATTCTGGCTGCACTGATATAGAAGCGGGGGAGAATCGGCGGGAATCATACTTGATTCTCGACGATTCTACCTTAGAGAATTTCTGGCGCGTCGAGACAGCCGGCTCCAACCGGCGAGAATCAACCAGTGATTCTCGACGACTCGGCGAGAATCACTAGTGATTCTCGCCGAATTGGCGAGAATCACTTAGTGATTCTCGTCGATTCTTACTTAGACAATTTTTCCCTTTTCTTTCCGAGAGCTGGTCATTGGCCCATCCTTGCTCCTTGTCTGCTCTTGCTCTATCATAGCCCTGTACTTGAAATTAAGTACACTCCAATAGAGATAGTACACGTAGGCCAACACACTGATCTGCTCAACGAGGGATTACGTCACGCAGACCCGTGTATATTGACCCACTGCACCCTGACATTGGTGTGTACTTAGCGTGGAGTAACTGCAAGCACAACTAGAAGATTTCATCAAATACAATGTCTATTTACCTTAGCTTGTTCAGGGGCTTCTTCAAATCAGGTACATTGTGGATACAATACCCAACAATCTCCCCCTATTTGAAGAAGCCTAAACCCTACAAGCTAAGGTGAATAGAGCGTATGGGAATGAAAATCATAAACTTGAAATTGAGTTGAGAGAGATATTCATTACCAATTTCTTGAGAGCAAACTTGGAGCCACCTTAGCCTTAGCCGAGAGGGTAATCTCCTCCTTTTCGGCTTCTGCAAATCTGGGTCTGGTGCATTTGACACCATGCTCCCCCTCAGTTCTTGCACATGTGCTTACACTTGAGTTCCTGGCAGATGCTCCCCCTAGATGCATGAGCCAGGAGCTTCTGTAGTCTTCATTCCTCATAGTTTATCATCCCCAATTCAGTTTTGAAGAGACTGAACTTGGCCTCATCTAAGGGCTTTGTAAAAATATCTGCAATCTGCTTGTCCGTGGGGACATAGCAGAGAGAGATGTCCTTGTTCTCCACGTGCTCCCGAATGAAGTGGTACCGCACTTCAATATGCTTCGTTTTGCTGTGCGATACCGGATTGTTGGCAATAGCAATTGCACTGGAGGAGTCGCAGTACATTGGTACTTCCTTGAACTGGAGGTCATAGTCTGCTAACTGATTTCTGATCCATAGGAGTTGTGCGCAACAGCTGCCAGCCGAGATGTACTCAGACTCTGCTGTGGAGGTTACTACACAGTTCTGCTTCTTGCTATTCCATGAGATGAGCCTTCTTCCGAGGAATTGACACGTCCCGGAAGTGCTTTTCCTGTCATCCCTACTCCCTGCAAAATCAGCATCTGAAAAACCTATTAGCTCGACATCATTGTTTCTCGGGTACCACAAGCCAAGATTAGGGGTACCTTTAAGGTATCTAAGAATTCGCTTTGCAGCGACATAATGAGATTCCTTAGTGTTCACCTGATATCTGGCACAAACACATGTGGAGAACATGATATCCGGTCTACTTGCAGTAAGATAGAGCAGGGATCCAATGATGCTTCTGTATTTGGTATCATCAAAAGGTTTCCCTTTCTCATCCTTATCCAGAGACATGGTGGATCCCATTGGAGTCCTCATAGAGGTTGCATTCTCCATTCCGAATTTCTTGAGGAGTTCATTAGTGAACTTTGTCTGAGAAATGAAAAATCCTTCCTCAGACTGTTTCACTTGAAGTCCCAAGAAATACTTTAGCTCTCCCATACTGCTCATTTCAAACTTTCCTTGCATAAGTTTAGAAAACTTTTTGCAAAGATTGTTTTCCGTTGACCCGAATATAATGTCATCGACATAGATTTGCACCAGCAAAATCTTGCCTTTGACTTCCCTGAGAAACAATGTCTTGTCTATTTTTCCTCTAGAGAACTTGTTCTAAAGAATAAAACTAGACAAGGTCTCATACCAAGCTCGAGGAGCTTGTTTTAACCCATATAGAGCTTTATTGAGAAAGTAGACATGATTAGGATAAGTAGGATTGACAAAACCTGGAGGTTGAGCGACGTATACTTCCTCTTTCAAGTCTCCATTCAAGAATGCTGATTTCACGTCCATCTGATAGACAGTGAATCCTTTATGAGAGGCATAGGCTAGGAACAGACGGATTGCCTCGAGCCGTGCAACTGGCGCAAACGTCTGGTCGAAGTCAATCCCCTCCTCCTGTCGGTATCCTTTAGCCACCAGCCTGGCCTTATTCTTTATGATGACACCATGTTCATCCAGTTTGTTTCTGAAGATCCACTTGGTGCTGATCACGTTCTGCCCCTTTGGTTTGGGAACCAGCGTCCAGATGTTGCATCTTTCAAATTGATGTAGTTCATCTTGCATGGCCAATATCCATGCTGCATCTTTGTTCGCCTCGTCGAACTTCTTTGGCTCAACCTGTGATAGGAAACTAAGATGCAAAATCTCATTAATAGTACCTCTTCGAGTTCTGATACCGTCACGAGGATCTCCGATGATCTGATCTCTAGGATGATCCCTCACGTGTCGGAGCTCTAGAAGTCTTGCATCAGGAGCTCTAGCGATTTCTGGGGCTCCTTCCTCTTCAGGGAGGACTGCTCCATCCTGATTGTCATCCTCTCTGATTGGCGTTGAGGTGGTGACCTTGACGTATTTTGGAGTTGCATCTTTCTCGGGCTCATCCAGGTGTAGCTTTTCGAGTCTGGCACCTGCATCTTCAAGAAGACCACTAGAAGACTTGCAATTAAGCAAACTTCCTTCATCAAATACAACATCTATTGATTCCTCTACCACTAGGGTTTTCTTGTTGAAAACTCTATAAGCCCGGCTATGGCTACTATAGCCCATGAATATGCCTTCGAAGCATTTTTCACCAAACTTAGTGCGCGGGTACTTCCCATTATTCAGTACATAACATCTGCAGCCAAAGATCCTTAGATAGGACATGGTTGGTTTCCTGCCTTTCAGTAGCTCGTAGGGCGTCTTACGATGACTTTTGTTGATCAATGCCCGGTTTTGAACATGACAAGCCGTATTGACAGCCTCGGCCCAGAAGTATTCTGGGAGTGAAGCGTCATTCAACATTGTCGTGCAGGCTTCAATGAGTGTTCTATTTCTCCTCTCCGCAACTCCGTTTTGTTGAGGAGTGCGCGGGGAGGAAAACTCATGAAAGATACCAAGTTCTTCACAAAACTCTGTCATAGCACCAGACTCAAACTCTGTTCCATGGTCACTTCTGATTTTGACCACTGAGCAGTTAAGTTCGTTCTGAATCTGCTTGATAAAGCTGGTGAAGATGTCAAACGTATCAGACTTGCGTTTTAAAAAGAACACCCAAGTAAACCGAGAGTGATCATTTACAATCACTAGCGTATAAGACTTCCCTCCTAAGCTATGAACTTGCATTGGACCAAACAAGTCCATGTGCAGAAGATAAAGACATTTGGAGGAGTCTTTGTCTGGGATGCCCTTAAAGGTAGCCCGAGTCTGCTTGCCCATCTGGCATGCAGGACAGGGACTATCTTTAATGCACTTCATAATGGGAGCTTCCCTTACTAAGTCTTTGGAAAACAGCATATTAATTGTCTTATAATTAATATGTGTCAATCTCTTGTGTCATTGTTCACAAAGAGATGCACTGCCTTTGCAACGAGGCATACTGGGGTAGAAGAATCTAGACTGAGAAAATCTAAGCAGAAAATATTTCTGCTCCTAATGCCAGTTAATACTGTCTCCGAAGAGGCACATGATATTATCAGGCATTTATCCTTACAGAACTTAACGTCATACCCTTTATCACATAACTGGCTTACACTGATCAGGTTATGATTTAACCCCTCAACATAAGCTATGTTAGAGATAGAGAGTATACCGTTGGAAATCGTACCGTAACCTCTGGTGATTCCCCGATCAGATCCCCCAAATATAACTTTGGGTCCATTCTCGACTGGAGAGTACTCCCGCAGCAGGATTCTTGTCCCAGTCATATGACGGGAGTATCCACTTTCCAAATACCAAATGGGAGTTTTGTTGGCCTTTGGACATTCCTGCAAAATAGAATTAATTTGCCTTAGGAACCCAATCGAACTTGGGTCCTAGATTCCTCGTTAGCATACTCCCCCTCGATTGGTTAACCCTACGAGTGGTCGGCCTTGCATTGCCAACATGAGGAGTCTCGTTATTCATTGGATTAAACCAGCAATCCATGGCAAAGTGACCAACTTTGCCACAGCACCAGTAGTCAAACCTGTTATACTTTCTCTTAGGCGCTTGCTTCACCCTTAGAACGTAGGGTTCAACCGGGGCCGTGGACCTGGAGGTGGAGGCATCATGATGACCGCATTCACATGATTTCTTCACCTCTTGACTTTTCAGTGTGACAGGCTTGGCCTTAGGTGCCTGCTTCCGATTATGGCCGCTAGAGAAGTGACCATAATTTTCCACGTGGATTTCCTCAAAAGGTGCCTTGAAGACACTCTCATTGAAGTTGCGGGGAAAGGTCCAACCATAATACCAGCTCTTTGGCTTTGCAACCGAGGGCCTGAAGTGATGGCCATACGTTGACTCAAAGTCATGTTGGTTACAGGGAAAGCTGGGCTTTCTGAACTCAACAGGGCTGAGTGGGGCCTTTCCCTTTTCAGCAGCAGAGGCCTTCTTAGCAGCCTTATTCTTCCTCTGGTTCCTGTTTCTCCTGGAAGAGGAACGAGGTGCCCCTACGTGCCCCAAACCAGCTCCTTTGGTCTGAGCAGTGAAGGTATCAACTAGTGGAAGAACTGTCTTAGGCATAGAGAAGCTCTTAACGATCTTCTTTTCTGCCGCAAGTTGTTCTTCCAACTTGTCGATTTCCTCTTGCTTAAGATCGAGGAGCTTAAGGGACTCTGAATGCTTTGAAGTCAGGTCCAAGTGCTCCTGTCGGAGGGAGATCAAACTGGTGATCTCTTCCCTCAGGGATACACTCTCACCTTTAAGGAATTTAACTTCCTTTTTCTCAGCCTTCAGTCTCTTTCGACATTCCACGAAAGTATTGAGCAGAAGCTCATACTTATCGAGGAGCTCAGCTTCACGGGCCAAAGGGCTATCCTCAGGGTCATCATCCTGAGACTCAGGATCAGAGTCAGAGTCGGAGAGAGGGGTGTGAGCTTTTACCTTCCCAGTAAATGGGGGGCAATCTCCTTCCGAGTCACAGTGACCCATTAGCCCAAAGTAGGCTTCCTCGTCATCGCTGGTGTCTGACGTGTCAGATTCACTCAGCGTCTTTGGCTTCTTCGCAATGTAACTCCTCTCCTTCTTCTTGTATTTTGAGGACCTGTGCTCCTCTCCCTTTCCCTTCTCCCTCTTGCCTTGATGGCAGTCGGCCACGACGTGTCCTGGCTTGTTGCAACCAAAGCAAATAATGTCAGATGAGCGGTGTTTGTTCGGTTTAGAAACATACCTGTCAGAAGAATAGTTCTTCTTCTGATCCCTTGAGGAGGAGCCGTCTCTCTTTCTCTGATTCCTCAGCTTGAGGAACTTCTTGAATTGTCGTGTGATAAGAGAGAAGTCTTCCTCAGACAATTCTGAGCCGGAGGAGCTTGGCTCAGAGTCTTTCTCTTCATCCTTCTTCCACGCACGGGAAGAAGCAGCACCCTTACCCTTTCTGGAATGAATGGCATTTAGGGCCACGGTCTTTTCTTTGGCTGCGGCTTTCTCTGCTTCCTCTTTAGCCTTCCTTATGTTCAATTGAAGCTCATAGGACATGAGCTTCCCGAACAGAATCTGAGGGTCAGTTTTCACAAGTCTGCCAAACTCCCGGATGGCGCAGATCTTCGTGTCCCATTCCTTAGTAAGGGACCTAAGGAACTTATCATTGAGCTCACCGTCAGTGAACACTCTTCCATATCCCTTGAGTGCATTGACGATCTTGAGGAAGTTTTCGAAGGTAACTCCGATCTCCTCCTTGGGCCCTTGCCTGAAGGCCTCATATTTCTGGTTGAGGAGGGATCTCCGATCGTCCCTCACTTCATCTGTGCCCTCCATTAACACAATCAGGCAGCTCCAGAGATCCTTGGCTGTCCTGCAGTTGCAGAAGTTCTGCATCATAGAGTCGTCAACTGCGCTTACCAGGATGTTCTGAGCTTTCTTGTCGAGTCCGAACAGCACCATTTCGTCCTTGTCCATTTCCGAAAGTTTCTTGGGCACTTTCTGTAAGACCCCCTTTTTTTTTTCAACCACCGGGGTCTTAGGCCCAGAACCGCCGCTTTGCGGTGACTCCTTCACGTCCCGAAAGGTCATCACCACAAGGCGCCGATTCTGCCGGCCAAATTCGATCACAGAAGTAGCACAATTATTGAAGTAAAAGCAATGCAGTCCACAATAATAAAAATCACATATATATATAATAAAACTCCACGAAGGGAGTGTCCACAGAAACATCAGAGTAATATAATTACGGGCTTATGCCCGGTACAAAATATCCTCACTACAAGTCTCTCATGCGGAAGCGAATCAGAAACTACTCAAGGATCGAGACTCACGGTCCCGGCGGTGTGAACTCCGGAGCTAGACTGCCCCATCTCTAGGCGCACCGATCTCTGGGGCTGCTCCGCCATGCTGGGCTCCACGATCCCCTAAAATGATATGGTTCGAAAACCGTTAGTCTAAAAGACTAAGTCCTATCATCCCCCACCCCTTCCCCCACGCTCTAAGGCACCGGGCGGAGAGGAAGAAGGGGGAGGACATGAAAGTGGAGAGTAGTCAAAAGCAGATGACGGTGGACCTAACTAGCAAGTTATAACAGGGGAGCAATATAAATCTTAAGTGTTGTAATAGGTCAACAAGAAGGAAAACAAGTAAGGTAATTTAAACCTTCACTTATGTGAGTACACATAAGCCAAGGGATCTTTTGCAAGGCTCCCATCGTATAAAGTGTCCCATACCACTTATACGTTGGGGTGTCGGTTATCAAACAGCAACATATATATATATTGAAATTAACCTTTGATTTATAAACTTGCCCACACAAGCTTATAGACCAAGGGGTCGTTTTGCAAGTCCTAAAGTATAAGCGTCCCATTCCACTTATACTTTAGGTGTCGAGGTTGTTATGAATGATATGATATGCAACTATATGGTGGGTATGTTATGTCATGCAGTGCAACTCACACACCCGACTCTGTGCACACAGACCTTTAGTTCCCCCTTTCGGAGCCGTTACCTCCCAGGATACCTCCGTAGTGGCAAACGGAAGCGGTGGGTTGGGCCTCGCCCACCTCCAAAACCAGTAAAGCACACTGGTCTGACCTATCGTACGCCTCAACGCTTGGTGCACAAAGCGGACGCCTGCGTACTCTTGCCGGCTGGCGCACCGGACTTCTGTTGGCGGAGTGCTAACCACCCCGCCGAGTCAACGATATCGGTGTCGGTGCAATCGAACTCCCCGATATCGAAAGACCCACCACCTTAACTTTCCTATTTTATGCACATGCAAGTTAAACCGTAAGCACACAGCACCGAGCCGAAGCTCCCCGGACCAAAACGTCCGTCTCCAAATCAACCGAGCCGAAGCTCCCCGGACCATCCCGTCCGTTTCCAAATCAACCGAGTCGAAGCTCTCATCAACCTTCCTGTGCCGACAGTGTTGTGAAAAGTGCAGCCCTAGTTACTAAGTTACTCTTGTCGGTTTGTTATTACAGTTTACGTTAGCCCAGGACTGCCCCCGGTATACCCCGTGAAGGGCTCTCAAGGGGCACTAGGAACCAAGACGGTGCATTACGGCCCGAAGTTCCCTTTCGCAAGGCACTTATTATTGTTGGTTAATACCCCGTTCCCAAACTCTTAATGTTACTCTGGTTCTAACCCTAATGTGTTTTAACTCCTTCACCCGCTCCCAGGAAAGACGATGTTCCGTCGAACCCGAGCTCCACCCATCCTTAGTTAACCTAACCACTACCCCATACCCAATTTCATTGATAACCTCCGAATCATCTTGCCACGGCATTTACACATGATTTGTCGCCCTATGACCATGGTATTACAATTTCTATGATTTCACTATATGCAGACCAACTTGAGCTAACAACAAGTATGATAGGAAGTGCATCAATTTCTCATCCAAACACCCTAAGATAATTACTAAGGGCCTATCATGACTTTTATAATTTAAATCCAGCACTTCCAAATTTTTCCTAAATAATTTAATATTTATTTAATTATCCAGAAATTAAGGCCATGAGTGATTTTGAGCATGAGGCACTACATTCATTCATCATAAAGTTATAAGAAAATTACCAGGGCTCTACAATGTCCATAAATGTTTACTGACCAAAAATTATAATTTTACAAGGCCTAAAAATATTATTTAAAAATCATTTATAAATTCTACAAATTGCAAGCCTTGTGAATCAACCCCTATGATTATAGGTCCAAAAATTCTACAATAATTTCCAGAGATGTAAGAGGTCATAAAAATTTATTTGCCTAAGTTACACCAGATTTCAGTGAGGGAACAATCCATAATAAATATTTGACTATCTTTAGAAAATCAACGGCTTGTGAATGAAGTACTTAAAATAATCAGTTAATAATTCCAGCAAAATTCAAGCATATGTATAAGAATCTAAAAAGTTCTCTGCCAAAATTTCACATCCATTGATCAACCATAGAAATCAAATTAATTTAAATACCCAAAAGCCTATTTTTGTGAGATATGAAGGAACTATTATGTATTGAATCCCAAGGCTCTCAATATTACTTCCCAAAGACTTCCCTAAACCCAAGAAGCACACTACCCAAGTTTCATGGCCTTTTAGATGAGTTAAATTACTGTTTTGACCCTAAAGGCCCTTCTACCCTAAAACTAGGGTTTAGGATTTGAGGTACCTAGCTACCTCAAAATCCTCTAAGATTATGACCAGAGGGTTAAATATTCCTTAACCACCTCTCCACCAAATATCAAGGCCATACAAGAGCATTTGCCCCTATGTCCTTCACAAACCCCCAAAAGTCCTCACTTTGGGTTTGTACCTGGGCCCTAGGGTAAATCCACCCTAACACATCTCCTTTGCTCCCCAAAGGTTCTTAGGATCATCCTAACCCATTGGTCACAACTTCAACCTCTGTTGAGGTGAGTTGACCACCCAATTGCCACAAGTCCCCTTTTTCCCATATTACCCTTCCCTAGGACCAAACTAGGGCTTGGTGGTTTCCTATTCAAAACTCAACCAAATGAGTTGAGATTTGAGCCATATCTAGATATGCATACCAGGGACACCTCACCAAAGGTTGTGAGGGTATGGAGGTCATTTGACCCTTCAATGTTCTAACCCTAGCTTTTCTAGGTTTAGGGCAAAACCCTAAGCTACCTTATCCCAAATTGCCTCCAATATTTACAGGAGCTAGGTTTATGTTATGTTAAGCCCCTGCCCAAAATTCAGAGGATTTGGACCAAGGGTTAAGTGTGGGGGTCCATCTTAAAATCTGCCCTACATATAGGACCTACCCTAGGAAAATGGCCCTACAGGTCTGTAGGCTTGTCCTATATTTTTCCATTACATATCAAACTGTAGGTATTTGAAATACCTACAACTTATCTGCTGGTCACATCCCCTGAAAATCCCTAGGGGTGCCCTAAAATTCTCCTACAGTGATCTGCCCTAACTTGTAGGGTATAGCCTTCACTAAAAAGTCACTACAGGTCAGCCTACTCATCCAAATTTTTCCCACCACATATCAAATTGTAGGTATTCAAAATACCTACAACTTTTATGTTGGCCATATTTGTTGATTATGCATCTAAAGGACCTAAAATAATTTTACAAGGTTCTGCCCTAAAGATTAGGACACACCCTTATTCAAAAGGCTCTACAGGGCTGTATTTTTCTTCAAATTTTCCCCACTGCATATCAAATTGTAGGTCTTTTAAAGACCTACAACTTTTATGTCTTAAACTTTTTCATTAGGAGCACTTAAGAGGCCTAAAATCGGGTTACAGTAAAACTGTTTAAGAAAAGACAGAAAATTGCATATAATAAACTATTAATTCAAATCCTAGGGTGCACGAATCTTGATGAACGATCCAACGGTAGCTGCTCTTCTTCCCCGATGGAGTAGAGAAATAGACCCGCCACAGGCCCCTTTTTCGGGGCTGTTACCGGCGGCCTGAGGCGGCGCCACCACCGGGAAACACCCCCTATGTGTTCCCGGTGGTGGGGGCTTCCCTTGGCCGGAGCTAGGGCGGCCGGAGGTGGCGGCGCCGCCCTACCCGAGAGCTCCCAAAAACCCAAAAAAAATGGCAGATTTCTGAAATATTAAAACTTGGATCCGATTTATTACAAAACGAAATCCATTTCTAAAGAGCCCTAGGATCTAAGCATGGAAGAAAGAGTGAGGGAGGACCTTCCCGGCGGCCATGCAACGTGTAGATCGACGAGGGGCCATGGCGACGGCGGCGGCGGCGTTTTCCTCCTTCTCAAGCTCCGTCCACCCTTCTCTTCTGCTAGGGATTCGAAAACATCTCCTTGGCTCACTGATGGGGTTTTAAAAGGTAGAGAGGGGAGGGGGAGGGTCATGGCTTGAAGTGGACATTAATGGCCCTATTATTTTGAATTTCGGCCATGGTGGAGGAGGGGGGCTGCATGTGACTCTTGGTGGCCGGGAATGGGCTGCTCGACTCCTCTTCCATAGGGGAGTTATGAGCCACCATAAAAAGGCTGGCCCTCAGCCTTCAATGGCCGAATTCACCCCTCTCCTTCTCCATTAAAACCACCCTTTATTTTTCTCTCTCCTCTTTTAAATTTCTTCTCTCTCTCTTCCTCTCTCTCCTAGTCACCCCAAACTGAAATGTCTTCCTCCCACAACCTATTGGCAGCCCATTCATTAAATCCCAAATGAAAATATGAGAGAGGGGTCCACCATAAATACTCTCTTTTATCATTTTCTCTCTCCTATTTTATTTTCTTCTCTCTCTCTTTCTCTCTCTCTCTTCCCCTTAATGAAGGCCCTATGAAATGTCTTCCTTTTTACTCTATTGGCAGCCCATTTGAATTATTAAATCCCAAATGAAAACATGGAAGGGGGTCCACCATGAATGCTCTCTTTTATCATTTCTCTCTCCTCTTAATAATTTCTTCTCTCTCTCTTATTCCCTCATTTGACTAGTCAACCCTCTAGGCTATTGGCAGCCCTAATACCTCACATTATTCTTGTCATCAGGCTTAGCCCAAGAGGGAGGGTGGCTTGAACTTGGGTTAACCCAAATGGGCTAAGTTGACTTGACTTGGGTTAAATGTTGACTTGGTCATTTTGACTCTTTGGGTCCACATCAATGGGTCTTTAGTGACCCTTTGGACTCCCCTAAGGCCTAGGTAGGGTTAGTTGGAGTTGAGTTGGCCCCCTGGAGGTCACATGGCCCTTAGGAAGGGCACTTTGACCATTTTAGGGTTAGGGTTGGCTTGGGTTAATTTGGCCACTAGTATTGACCCCATTGAGTCTATGGTGACTCATTGGCCCCACATTGGGTCTAGAAATGCCCTAGAGTCAGTTTGAACTCACTAGGTCACCCAAACTCAGTGTTTTGGAAACTTGCTATTTGCAGCCCAAAATGAGTCTCTACTAGACTCCTAAGCCCATTTGGTCTATTTGGTTCCCTATGGTCTTGCCATGGCCCAGGCAAGCCCAAAGTTATTCTTAGGGGGGGCCTAATTGGAAATGGGATGTTACAAATCCCAATAAACAAAACAAAAATTTCGTCCCCGAAATTAAGGTTAAGTCTACGGGAGATCACTACCGGCATAAGTTAAGCTTGTAACATCCCATATGGTTTGCAGTGCCTACGATATCAACATTTACGGGCTAGTCCCCAATAAACAAAAAGTTTAGCCTATACCTTCTTAGATTATTCTACGAGTAATTGTAAATAGGAAGGAAAACTTTAAATTACTTGAGGAGTTGCGAGGATTACCTGACTAAACAGCTCCGGGTATCTCTCCTGCATCAGGTCCTGAGGTTCCCAGGTGTGCTCCTCCTGACCGTGATTTCTCCACAGAACCTTGACTAAGGGAATCTTCTTACGGCGCAAGATCCGCACTCCTTTGTCATCGATCCGAACCGGCTCCAAGTGAACAGATCGGTCTGAAGCTACCGGCCCTTCTGCGGTCAAAATTCGCTGCTCCGGGTGTAGTAGAGCCCTTCTCAGCGAAGAGATGTGGAAGACGTCGTGTAGAGCTGCCAGCTCTGGCGGCAACTCTAGCCTGTAGGCTAAGGGTCCGATCCGCTCCAGGATCCGGTAAGGGCCCATATACCTAGGGCTGAGTTTCTTCCTCCGACCGCGCACCCGTGAGACTCCGTGCATGGGCCGGATCTTCAAGAACACTCGATCTCCTACCCGGAACTCCACCTGACGATGCCGAGCGTCATAGTATTTTGCTTGTCTGCTCTGCGCCTCCAGCATCCTTTCTCTGATCAGCCTCACCTGAGCCTCGGTGTCTTCAACGAAATCCGATCCCAGCAGCTTCGGATCCTCGTCCTGTACCCAAGAAAGCGGGGTCCTACATCTCCTTCCATATAAGGCCTCATAAGGCGCCATCCTGATGCTGGACTGGTAGCTATTATTGTAGGAGAACTCAACCAACGGTAACATCTTCTCCCACGGCTCCCCTCGGTCTAGTATACACAGCCGTAGTAAGTCCTCCAAGGTCCTGTTGGTGCGCTCGGTCTGCCCGTCCGTCTGAGGGTGGAAAGCCGTGCTAAAAGCCAACCGGGTGCCCAAATATGCCTGTACTGACCGCCACTCCCTGGATGTAAACCGTCCATCGCGGTCCGACACTATCGTCCGGGGCACGCCATGATATCGGACATACTGCTCCACAAACTTCCGTACCAGCACTCCCACCGAGTCATCCTTCCTGATCGGTATAAAGCGGGCCACCTTCGTCAGCCGATCGACAATCACCCAAATCGAGTCGTTCCCTGTCCGAGACCGGGGAAGACCATGTATGAAATCCATCGCTATGTCGTCGAACTTCCACTCCGGCACCGGGAGTGGCTGCAATAGTCCTGCGGGGTTCCTGCACTCCGCCTTCACCAACTGACACGCCTCGCAATGGGTCACGAAGTACGTAATGTCTTTCTTCATGCCCGGCCAAAACATCGTCCTCTTCAAATCAGCGGTCATCTTTGTGATCCCCGGGTGTACGGAGTACCGGCTGCAATGCGCCTCCGTCAAAATGTCTTCTCGGATCTGGCCTCCTGCGGGTATATATACTCTGCCTCTGAAGTGGAGCAAACCATCCCTCAGGGAATAATCTCCTGTCGAACCTTCCTCCAAAGCTCGGAACATCGGCTCTGCCCACACATCTGCCCTCTGTCCGTCCCGAATGCGATCCCGAATATCGTCTATGGCCACTATCGATGCCAGATACTCCCTATACAGATCTGGGTCATCCTCGGACACTAGGGATATCTGCATATCTCTGAATGACTGGACTAGCTCCATAGACATCACCTGGGGCCCAGCTTCGGAAGTGGCCGCTCTCCGACTCAGCGCGTCGGCCACCACGTTTGCCTTCCCTGGGTGGTAGTGCATCTCATACTGATAATCTGCTAAGAACTCCACCCAGCGCCTCTGTCTGATATTCAGCTCCTTCTGCGTGTCCACGTATTTCAGGTTCTTGTGATCGGAGAAGATATCGCAGTGGACTCCATAAAGGTAATGACGCCAGACCTTTAGAGCAAAAACGACCGCTCCCATCTCGAGGTCGTGCACCGGGTAGTTCCTCTCGTGGGTCTTCAGCTGGCGGGAGGCATATGCTATGACATGTCCGTTCTGCATCAGCACTGCCCCCATTCCCTGGTATGATGCGTCGGTATACACCTGAAATCCTTCCTTCCCCGATGGAAGGGCCAGAATGGGGGCCGAGACGAGTCGGTCCTTCAGCTCCTGGAAAGCCGCCTGGCACTGCGGGGTCCAAACAAAAGGTGCCTCCTTCTTTGTCAACGATGTGAGGGGGAGGGCAATCCGAGAGAACCCCTCTACGAACTTCCGGTAGTAACCGGCAAGTCCCAAGAAACTGCGTACATCGGTGGCCGTTTTCAACTGCGGCCAATCTCGAACTGCCCGAATCTTCGCTGGATCTACCGCTAGCCCGGCTCCGCTGATGATGTGACCTAGGAAGGCCACCTCCTTCAACCAGAACTGACACTTGCTGAATTTTGCATAAAGGCGGTGCTCCCGCAACCTCTCCAAGGTCAGTGCCAGATGTCGAGTGTGCTCCTCCTCCGTCCTAGAATAGATCAGGATGTCGTCTATGAATACTATGACGAACACATCCAAGTAGGCTTCGAAAACCCGGTTCATGAGACTCATGAACGCCGACGGAGCATTCGTGAGCCCAAAGGGCATCACGGTAAACTCATACAGGCCATATCTGCTACTAAAGGCCGTCTTCGGAATGTCCTCCTCCTGGATCCGCAGCTGGTAGTATCCTGATCTCAAATCCAGCTTCGAGAAATAATGGGCCCCCTCCAATTGGTCGAATAGTTCGTCTATCCGTGGGAGCGGATAGGTATTCCGGACGGTCAGCCTGTTTAGTGCTCGATAATCGATGCACAGGCGGAGTGTCCCATCCTTCTTCTTCACAAACAGGACCGGTGCTCCCCATGGCGAGGAGCTCGGTCTAACAAAACCTGCCTCCACCAATTCCTGCAACTGGGTCCGAAACTCTGCCAACTCCTTTGGGGCCATCCGATAAGGGGCCCTAGACGCCGGCTTGGCTCCCGGCACAAGCTGTATCTGAAAATCTTGCTCTCGGTGTGGAGGTAGTCCTGGCAGTTTCTCCGGAAAGATGTCTGCGAACTCTCGCACCACCGGGATGTCTGTCACCGACTCCTTGACTTCCGCCATCTCAAAAAGAATCTGATAGACCTCCTCTCCCTGCAGATGGGCCTTAACGGCCTGTACCGAAGATAAGAGTATACGAGAGACAGGTCTTATACCTTCGATGGTAATGAAAGAGTCCCCGTGTCTCACGGTGATCCTCTTTGCCTGGCAGTCAATCTGGGCATAGTTCCAATGCAGCCATACCATGCCCAGGATCAGATCGTAGTCTGTCAGCTTCAAAATCGTCGCTGGAGCCTCGAACGCTTTTCCACCAATCTCTGCCTCCATATTGCAGTGATCCGTGGTAAGGAGCTCTGATCCATCCGGTAGTCGCACCCTCATCCTCGAGCCTGTGAACCGCTCCACACCTTCCAGTCCTTCTACGAACGACTCCGACACAAAAGAGTGAGTAGCTCCAGTATCGAACAGCGTGCGGGCAGGCTTGCCACTGATGAAGACTATACCTGGGGTGATTAAATATCTCAGGGTTCTATAAAGAGTTTTCTTTCCTGGTTAATCTATCTGGTGTGGTTCTAAGTTTAACAACTTAAAGGGGAAATTCTATGAAAACAAAGAAAACATTTCGGCATACCTGCGATGACCTGCTCCGGATTCCGCGGCTGTGCAAGGTCCAAGGCATATACCTGCTCTCTCCCCTGTCTACGATCTTCCCCCTGGTATCCTCGACCGCGGCCGCGCCCTCGGCCTCCGTAATACTGAGCTGGTGGGCCGCCCTGATGTGCTGGAGGTGGTGCCCCCCTCATGGGGCAGTTCCTCCGTATGTGCCCAATCTGATGGCAAAGGAAGCATTCTGGGGGATACGCCATTCCCCCGGGTCTCGGCATCTCCTGCATCCGAAGAGGTGGAGGGGCCAATACCACCTGTTCCCTCGGCTCCGGCCTCACGTCCTGACGAGGCTGGTCCTCTGTCCTCCTCCCCTCTGGTACAGCACCTCGCCGCTGGTCATTCCTACCTCTCCGTCCCTGATCCTCTGCTGGCCGCTTCCGGCCCCGGGTGGTGTGCCAATCTGCCTCGATCCTTTTGGCCATCTCCAAAATCCGGGAGATGGGCCCGTCAGATACAAACAAGAGGGCCTCCCTCAGGTCCTCCCGCAGGCCCTTGTAGAACCTCCTGATATACCCTGCCTCGTCCAGCTGGTAGGAATCTGCGTATCGAGCCAGGTGGTCAAACTCTCGATGGTACTCCACCACGGTCCGAGTACCCTGCTTCAGCTGCAAGAACCGCTCCTCCAAATCATCCCTAGCCGACTGCGGAACGAAATGCTCCAGCAGTGCGGCCCTGAACTCCTCCCAAGTGATCTCCGCAACCTCCCTATCAGCAAATGTCGTGTCCAACAGCGTCTTCCACCACCTCTTTGCATGAGACTCCAGGCAGGAGACAACCAGAGCCACCTTCTCCTCCCATGGACACCGAATCCCGGTCAGCATCTCGTACATGATATCCAGCCATTCCTCCGTCCGAACAGCCGACTCTGTCCCCAGATAGGACGGGGGAGAAAGACCCCGGAAGATGCTGAGCCAGTTGGCCCCCGGATTGGGCTGCGGGACCGGAACCTGCTGGGCCCTGAAGGCCTCCAGAATGGCAGTCAGGGTCTGTCCCATGTCTGACTGAAGGAAAGGAGTGGGGGCCGGTGGGGGTGGTGCAACATCCTGAGCCTGCTGAACTCCGCCCTGTGGCGTAGGCTGCGCTGGAGGCTGCGTAACAAAAGCACACGCTGAGAAAATGTTCAAATATTACCTAAAGGTGGACAAATTATATGTGATCCCCATATGGGCACACCACTGCTTCCGCTGCTTAGTTTGTCCCCAAACTAAACTCGAGCGGGGGGTGACCTAGGGTTAGTGGACTGCTGTTTCCTTCTGATCGATGTTTCCTCTGATACCACTTGTAAGACCCCCCTTTTTTTTTTCAACCACCGGGGTCTTAGGCCCAGAACCGCCGCTTTGCGGTGACTCCTTCACGTCCCGAAAGGTCATCACCACAAGGCGCCGATTCTGCCGGCCAAATTCGATCACAGAAGTAGCACAATTATTGAAGTAAAAGCAATGCAGTCCACAATAATAAAAATCACATATATATATAATAAAACTCCACGAAGGGAGTGTCCACAGAAACATCAGAGTAATATAATTACGGGCTTATGCCCGGTACAAAATATCCTCACTACAAGTCTCTCATGCGGAAGCGAATCAGAAACTACTCAAGGATCGAGACTCACGGTCCCGGCGGTGTGAACTCCGGAGCTAGACTGCCCCATCTCTAGGCGCACCGATCTCTGGGGCTGCTCCGCCATGCTGGGCTCCACGATCCCCTAAAATGATATGGTTCGAAAACCGTTAGTCTAAAAGACTAAGTCCTATCATCCCCCACCCCTTCCCCCACGCTCTAAGGCACCGGGCGGAGAGGAAGAAGGGGGAGGACATGAAAGTGGAGAGTAGTCAAAAGCAGATGACGGTGGACCTAACTAGCAAGTTATAACAGGGGAGCAATATAAATCTTAAGTGTTGTAATAGGTCAACAAGAAGGAAAACAAGTAAGGTAATTTAAACCTTCACTTATGTGAGTACACATAAGCCAAGGGATCTTTTGCAAGGCTCCCATCGTATAAAGTGTCCCATACCACTTATACGTTGGGGTGTCGGTTATCAAACAGCAACATATATATATATTGAAATTAACCTTTGATTTATAAACTTGCCCACACAAGCTTATAGACCAAGGGGTCGTTTTGCAAGTCCTAAAGTATAAGCGTCCCATTCCACTTATACTTTAGGTGTCGAGGTTGTTATGAATGATATGATATGCAACTATATGGTGGGTATGTTATGTCATGCAGTGCAACTCACACACCCGACTCTGTGCACACAGACCTTTAGTTCCCCCTTTCGGAGCCGTTACCTCCCAGGATACCTCCGTAGTGGCAAACGGAAGCGGTGGGTTGGGCCTCGCCCACCTCCAAAACCAGTAAAGCACACTGGTCTGACCTATCGTACGCCTCAACGCTTGGTGCACAAAGCGGACGCCTGCGTACTCTTGCCGGCTGGCGCACCGGACTTCTGTTGGCGGAGTGCTAACCACCCCGCCGAGTCAACGATATCGGTGTCGGTGCAATCGAACTCCCCGATATCGAAAGACCCACCACCTTAACTTTCCTATTTTATGCACATGCAAGTTAAACCGTAAGCACACAGCACCGAGCCGAAGCTCCCCGGACCAAAACGTCCGTCTCCAAATCAACCGAGCCGAAGCTCCCCGGACCATCCCGTCCGTTTCCAAATCAACCGAGTCGAAGCTCTCATCAACCTTCCTGTGCCGACAGTGTTGTGAAAAGTGCAGCCCTAGTTACTAAGTTACTCTTGTCGGTTTGTTATTACAGTTTACGTTAGCCCAGGACTGCCCCCGGTATACCCCGTGAAGGGCTCTCAAGGGGCACTAGGAACCAAGACGGTGCATTACGGCCCGAAGTTCCCTTTCGCAAGGCACTTATTATTGTTGGTTAATACCCCGTTCCCAAACTCTTAATGTTACTCTGGTTCTAACCCTAATGTGTTTTAACTCCTTCACCCGCTCCCAGGAAAGACGATGTTCCGTCGAACCCGAGCTCCACCCATCCTTAGTTAACCTAACCACTACCCCATACCCAATTTCATTGATAACCTCCGAATCATCTTGCCACGGCATTTACACATGATTTGTCGCCCTATGACCATGGTATTACAATTTCTATGATTTCACTATATGCAGACCAACTTGAGCTAACAACAAGTATGATAGGAAGTGCATCAATTTCTCATCCAAACACCCTAAGATAATTACTAAGGGCCTATCATGACTTTTATAATTTAAATCCAGCACTTCCAAATTTTTCCTAAATAATTTAATATTTATTTAATTATCCAGAAATTAAGGCCATGAGTGATTTTGAGCATGAGGCACTACATTCATTCATCATAAAGTTATAAGAAAATTACCAGGGCTCTACAATGTCCATAAATGTTTACTGACCAAAAATTATAATTTTACAAGGCCTAAAAATATTATTTAAAAATCATTTATAAATTCTACAAATTGCAAGCCTTGTGAATCAACCCCTATGATTATAGGTCCAAAAATTCTACAATAATTTCCAGAGATGTAAGAGGTCATAAAAATTTATTTGCCTAAGTTACACCAGATTTCAGTGAGGGAACAATCCATAATAAATATTTGACTATCTTTAGAAAATCAACGGCTTGTGAATGAAGTACTTAAAATAATCAGTTAATAATTCCAGCAAAATTCAAGCATATGTATAAGAATCTAAAAAGTTCTCTGCCAAAATTTCACATCCATTGATCAACCATAGAAATCAAATTAATTTAAATACCCAAAAGCCTATTTTTGTGAGATATGAAGGAACTATTATGTATTGAATCCCAAGGCTCTCAATATTACTTCCCAAAGACTTCCCTAAACCCAAGAAGCACACTACCCAAGTTTCATGGCCTTTTAGATGAGTTAAATTACTGTTTTGACCCTAAAGGCCCTTCTACCCTAAAACTAGGGTTTAGGATTTGAGGTACCTAGCTACCTCAAAATCCTCTAAGATTATGACCAGAGGGTTAAATATTCCTTAACCACCTCTCCACCAAATATCAAGGCCATACAAGAGCATTTGCCCCTATGTCCTTCACAAACCCCCAAAAGTCCTCACTTTGGGTTTGTACCTGGGCCCTAGGGTAAATCCACCCTAACACATCTCCTTTGCTCCCCAAAGGTTCTTAGGATCATCCTAACCCATTGGTCACAACTTCAACCTCTGTTGAGGTGAGTTGACCACCCAATTGCCACAAGTCCCCTTTTTCCCATATTACCCTTCCCTAGGACCAAACTAGGGCTTGGTGGTTTCCTATTCAAAACTCAACCAAATGAGTTGAGATTTGAGCCATATCTAGATATGCATACCAGGGACACCTCACCAAAGGTTGTGAGGGTATGGAGGTCATTTGACCCTTCAATGTTCTAACCCTAGCTTTTCTAGGTTTAGGGCAAAACCCTAAGCTACCTTATCCCAAATTGCCTCCAATATTTACAGGAGCTAGGTTTATGTTATGTTAAGCCCCTGCCCAAAATTCAGAGGATTTGGACCAAGGGTTAAGTGTGGGGGTCCATCTTAAAATCTGCCCTACATATAGGACCTACCCTAGGAAAATGGCCCTACAGGTCTGTAGGCTTGTCCTATATTTTTCCATTACATATCAAACTGTAGGTATTTGAAATACCTACAACTTATCTGCTGGTCACATCCCCTGAAAATCCCTAGGGGTGCCCTAAAATTCTCCTACAGTGATCTGCCCTAACTTGTAGGGTATAGCCTTCACTAAAAAGTCACTACAGGTCAGCCTACTCATCCAAATTTTTCCCACCACATATCAAATTGTAGGTATTCAAAATACCTACAACTTTTATGTTGGCCATATTTGTTGATTATGCATCTAAAGGACCTAAAATAATTTTACAAGGTTCTGCCCTAAAGATTAGGACACACCCTTATTCAAAAGGCTCTACAGGGCTGTATTTTTCTTCAAATTTTCCCCACTGCATATCAAATTGTAGGTCTTTTAAAGACCTACAACTTTTATGTCTTAAACTTTTTCATTAGGAGCACTTAAGAGGCCTAAAATCGGGTTACAGTAAAACTGTTTAAGAAAAGACAGAAAATTGCATATAATAAACTATTAATTCAAATCCTAGGGTGCACGAATCTTGATGAACGATCCAACGGTAGCTGCTCTTCTTCCCCGATGGAGTAGAGAAATAGACCCGCCACAGGCCCCTTTTTCGGGGCTGTTACCGGCGGCCTGAGGCGGCGCCACCACCGGGAAACACCCCCTATGTGTTCCCGGTGGTGGGGGCTTCCCTTGGCCGGAGCTAGGGCGGCCGGAGGTGGCGGCGCCGCCCTACCCGAGAGCTCCCAAAAACCCAAAAAAAATGGCAGATTTCTGAAATATTAAAACTTGGATCCGATTTATTACAAAACGAAATCCATTTCTAAAGAGCCCTAGGATCTAAGCATGGAAGAAAGAGTGAGGGAGGACCTTCCCGGCGGCCATGCAACGTGTAGATCGACGAGGGGCCATGGCGACGGCGGCGGCGGCGTTTTCCTCCTTCTCAAGCTCCGTCCACCCTTCTCTTCTGCTAGGGATTCGAAAACATCTCCTTGGCTCACTGATGGGGTTTTAAAAGGTAGAGAGGGGAGGGGGAGGGTCATGGCTTGAAGTGGACATTAATGGCCCTATTATTTTGAATTTCGGCCATGGTGGAGGAGGGGGGCTGCATGTGACTCTTGGTGGCCGGGAATGGGCTGCTCGACTCCTCTTCCATAGGGGAGTTATGAGCCACCATAAAAAGGCTGGCCCTCAGCCTTCAATGGCCGAATTCACCCCTCTCCTTCTCCATTAAAACCACCCTTTATTTTTCTCTCTCCTCTTTTAAATTTCTTCTCTCTCTCTTCCTCTCTCTCCTAGTCACCCCAAACTGAAATGTCTTCCTCCCACAACCTATTGGCAGCCCATTCATTAAATCCCAAATGAAAATATGAGAGAGGGGTCCACCATAAATACTCTCTTTTATCATTTTCTCTCTCCTATTTTATTTTCTTCTCTCTCTCTTTCTCTCTCTCTCTTCCCCTTAATGAAGGCCCTATGAAATGTCTTCCTTTTTACTCTATTGGCAGCCCATTTGAATTATTAAATCCCAAATGAAAACATGGAAGGGGGTCCACCATGAATGCTCTCTTTTATCATTTCTCTCTCCTCTTAATAATTTCTTCTCTCTCTCTCTTATTCCCTCATTTGACTAGTCAACCCTCTAGGCTATTGGCAGCCCTAATACCTCACATTATTCTTGTCATCAGGCTTAGCCCAAGAGGGAGGGTGGCTTGAACTTGGGTTAACCCAAATGGGCTAAGTTGACTTGACTTGGGTTAAATGTTGACTTGGTCATTTTGACTCTTTGGGTCCACATCAATGGGTCTTTAGTGACCCTTTGGACTCCCCTAAGGCCTAGGTAGGGTTAGTTGGAGTTGAGTTGGCCCCCTGGAGGTCACATGGCCCTTAGGAAGGGCACTTTGACCATTTTAGGGTTAGGGTTGGCTTGGGTTAATTTGGCCACTAGTATTGACCCCATTGAGTCTATGGTGACTCATTGGCCCCACATTGGGTCTAGAAATGCCCTAGAGTCAGTTTGAACTCACTAGGTCACCCAAACTCAGTGTTTTGGAAACTTGCTATTTGCAGCCCAAAATGAGTCTCTACTAGACTCCTAAGCCCATTTGGTCTATTTGGTTCCCTATGGTCTTGCCATGGCCCAGGCAAGCCCAAAGTTATTCTTAGGGGGGGCCTAATTGGAAATGGGATGTTACACTTTCTTTGTAGGATCAATGGTGGAGGCCTTAGTGGGAATGTGAGGTCCCTCCTCCACTATCATGAAGAGTCGGAGGTCGACTGCTTCCATGTAGAATCTGATTCTTTCCTTCCAGATAGGAAAGTTCAGTCTGGTGCACACTGGGATTTTGCCGGAGTGCTTGAGTCCGTCCATGGAAGATATCGGTCTTCTTCTTGACACTGGTGGCAGGATTCTACTCAAGGTGTGAACCTTTTTGATGAGCAACCTCCCTCTGATACCACTTGAAAGTCCACCTAGTGCCAACTAGCTTCACTTATGGGGGGGGGGGAATAGGTGTCTTGTAGCATTTTTGCGGAATTAAAGTTTTACCTACACAAGTAAATCAAACAACACAGCACAGAAAATACCCAAGCAATTTATAGTGGTTCCCCGATTTGGGTACGTCCACTTTCCCCCTTCGACCTATCTCCCAACCAGGGACAACTCGGTCACTTCACCAACAGGATTGAAATCCAATCCTTGCACTAATGGAAGGAACCCTTCCACACGTAGGAGTCACCACTCCCATAACACGGGTTGTACCCAACCCTTACAACTAGAGACCAATCGGTCCTTTACAAAGAAATTGAAAATAGATTGTATAAGAAATACAAACAACTTATGGAGACTAAGGTGTCCCTCTTCGTTCGACGACGTGTTCTTGAAGTCAATGAAGAGTCCACAACCCTAGATCTCTCTTGGAGTGAATCTTCTCGTAACCGGCGGCGGCTTGGAGCGGCGGCAAGGTTCTTGGAATAGGCGGCGGCTACGGAGAGCTGCTGATGTGCTAGGGGATTCAAACTTTATAGCAAAGGAAGCAAGGTCTTCCAACGGTCAAACTAGGATCGGTCGTCTCGATCGATTCGGAAGGGGAGGTTTTTCCCGATCAACGAATCAAGAGACAAGGGATCTCTGGTTAGACGCGTGAGACGCTATGCTAGCCTAAGCTTCTGTCGCCGGAGATCTGGAAGAACTTGAGATCAACAGCGGTGACTAACTGCTCGAAGGCGGAGACGGTCGGCGGATCAAGATCGCGAACTAGGTCACATCGGCGTTTGTTCCTTTTTGAATTCGCGTATCTAGGTATTCTTCCGCTCATACATACGGAGGTATATATACCTTATGTCAAGCACATGACCGTTGTGGGCCCCACCAGCAACAAGACCTAAGACCGGTTCGAAATACCGCAGGTAACATGGACCGGTTCAGATAGAATCGGAAAATTGCCCAAGTCAAATTCGGCGAGAATCGTAGGTGATTCTCGACGAATCGGCGAGAATTACCTACGATTCTCGCCGAATACTACTTGGTAGAATTCGGGCTGCACTGATATAGAAGCGGGGGAGAATCGGCGGGAATCATACTTGATTCTCGACGATTCTGCCTTAGAGAATTTCTGGCGCGTCGAGACAGCTGGCTCCAACCGGCGAGAATCAACCAGTGATTCTCGATGACTCGGCGAGAATCACTAGTGATTCTCGCCGAATTGGCGAGAATCACTTAGTGATTCTCGTCGATTCTTACTTAGACAATTTTTCCCTTTTCTTTCCGAGAGCTGGTCTTTGGCCCATCCTTGCTCCTTGTCTGCTCTTGCTCTATCATAGCCCTGTACTTGAAATTAAGTACACTCCAATAGAGAGAGTACACGTAGGCCAACACACTGATCTGCTCAACGAGGGATTACGTCGCGCAGACCCGTGTATATTGACCCACTGCACCCTGACATTGGTGTGTACTTAGCGTGGAGTAACTACAAGCACAACTAGAAGATTTCATCAAATACAATGTCTATTTACCTTAGCTTGTTCAGGGGCTTCTTCAAATCAGGTACATTGTGGATACAATACCCAACAATACTTGATGATTCGTCTAGAATACTCGACGAAAAAGACTTCACTTGACGCCAACCAGTTCACTCGACAAACTCGACGCCAAAATCTCTCGACGAATTCACTTGACCTAACGCAGATATTCGACGAATTTTACCCTGACAAATTCCCATACTCGGCGAATTTGCTCTTACCTGACAAATTTATCTTAGTCGGCCTTTTACTCTACCGGGCGGATTTCCACCTAACCGAACCCTACACTACTCCCATCTTCTAAGGAGGAAAGAAGAAGAAAGGTAATGAAAACAAGGGACTTAGCAAGGGGAAGAAATCACCACTTGCCTCAAACCTTCCGAAATCCGACCTCGCGAGTGCTCCGCAATAAGGATCGACCACAAGAACTCCTCGACTACAGTTCCCGAAATTTTTCGGGGCAAACAAGAGTCAAAACCGAATACCATAACGCCCAAAAATCCATGAAATGGGAAAAACTCACCGTCCACGCGAAGATCTCGGCGAGAGCTTTCCGAATCTACCCTCCGTCGACGATTTCGAGCACCAGAACTTCGTTCGGCGGCGACCGAAAAGTTTAGCGACAACGCTGCGTCCTCAACTTCCGCTCTTCGCGATGTCCGTCGGTTTGGGAGATGATGAATATGGTTTTTGATTTACGTATTTATATATACATATATAATATATTAATAATATAATCGGCTAAAAGTCCAAACGACAAGAAAACCCGAATCATCTCGGATTTCCACGAAATTCGCCCCAAGGCTAAATATTGATGTTATGAATCCAACGACGAAGTCGAAATCAGGATCCGACAACCCAAACTCGAGTTAAAATTCCCTGAAACCAAACCATCAACAATCCTAGAACTCCATCGAGTGTCCAAATAAACCCGATTCGAAAAATCAGGGGCATTGCAACCGATCCCTACAAACATCCACAAGCATTAGTATATAGAGGAAATAAAGCTAGGGCACCCCGATGGACGACACATAATGATCGGGTCGATCTGGGGCAAAATACAATACAAAACTACTAAAGTAATATAACAAAAAGCTTCGGAGCGATCATCTGGGCGCATCCGCGGGCTCGGATCGCCCAAATAGATCACCGGTCACAGCCTCCTACGAGAATAAACACGCGTGGGCCGTCGATCGCCATCAATATGCCTCTTATCGAATTTAGAATGCCTCACCAATACATAATCACCCTATTAAGAATGCATCATAGCAATTTCGTCATAAGAAAATTGAATAGTCAAATTTGAGGAGCAAATAAAATAAAAAAATATATTGACTAATTTAGCCACATCAAAAGGTACATACTACAACTACGGCATAAAAATACGTGTAATCAAATGTGTATGCAAACAGAATAAAATAATTGTGACCAATTTAGAGTAAGTACGATAAGAGCTAAACGCAAAATAAGGCCTCAGCTACTGCCTACAACAATTTTGGTTTGATTGCCGCACTCTGAATGAGCCGAAGACTGGATCCAATTTGTCCTAGTGAGCAAGCTCGTTTAGTCAAATTTGTTTGAACTATAATCCAATTTCGGGCAACCTGAAGCCGAGCAGTATTAGGGCCCATTTGACTTTCCCTCCAACAACATGACTTTGCCAGTCCCACCTTATCTTCCATCTGTGCCTCTGAGAGATACCCAAAAATTCTCATTCTGAGAGCAACAATTAACCTATAAAGCTCACCAATCTTCTGTTCAAGCTGCGGCAATGCCTTCTCCAACTGCTCTCTTCTACTCTGAAGCTCCCCTAAAAGCACCTTCACTGCCGTTCGTCGGATAACGCTGCCGCTGCCCATCTGAACTGCCAATGTGAGCTTCAACAAGGTCTGAACAGCTATATCTACCACTTTTAACTCTTCCATTAACACAATCTCTTCTGTTTTTTTGGGAAACATTTTTATTTTCTTGCTTAGCTCATTCTTCAGCTTTGTCCACATTTCAACCTTTGCTTCCATATTTTGTGGCTGGAGGCCGGTCCTCTGAGCGCTGAAAGATGTAGCAGAACACAAGTTTCCGATAGCAAGAACGGCCATTGCCAAGGATACACTCAGACCCCTATAGATCTCCGGTGAGATGCTGCCATTGGTGTCTTGGTATGTCATGCTGAGCTTCTTGACAAATGTTCTGATCCTGGACATTGATTTCTCCATCTTGCTGCTGTGCTGCCTATCCCTTAAACAGCTAGACTCCAGGGCGGCCGCTGCTCGCCGCAGCACAGTCGTGCTCCGCTGGTGCTCGCCCTCAAGGCAATGGAGTCCGATCGGAATCGAGCGGAGGAATCCCTGGATGTTTTCAAGCCTGTGATGCATGTTGTTGCATGCATCAAGCAATAGAACCGTGTTGTCGAGGTAGCAGTTGATGAAATTCCAGTCTGAATTTCTTCCTGTAGTAGAACCAATGGAACCCATGGTCAGCGTCATGCACATCTTCTGGGCATCAATGGCTTCGTCCAGAACCATGGATAGGTGGTAGGCAGATATTTCGCGTACATAGCGGATGTTCGTGAGTTTAGGTGCAGAGAATTCATCGCTGGTGGTCAGCAGCGACGAGGGGTAGGAGACCTTTGAATCAGGGGTGGGGAAGGATTGCACTCTGCTGCAAACTCTCTTCCTCATCCTTTTTGCTTGTGTTTTTTGCTTCTGACGTGTTTTTATCACTGGTTTGGGAATATGGACAGATCGATGGCCGTGCTATTTATAATTTGGGGATTAAAGATGAATTAATGAAGAGTTACTGCGTTGTTTGGATAATATTTATATATATGTAGTTATGACTTTTTCCTTTATTAGTGGCCAATGGGCATGACGTTGGGGTCAGGTTTAGAGAACTGAGAACATGTATCCCTTCCGTTCTAAGGGAAAGCCAAATATGGTTGTTCCCTCGTCTTGGAGTGGTCAAATATTGGCTACCATCGTTTACAATGAAATGGGGAGAGTTGTTTTCACTTTTCACTAGTTGGATTAACATTGAGATTTGCGTTACCGTGAGTTTATACAGACTTTGACTTATATTCAATGCCCTTTAAATATTTTCTTATATTTGTAATATATATAAACATTCAGCTGTCTCGTGAAGACCAACATGCAAATTTATGTTGTTCACAGCTCATATGATTTGACATTACTTGAATGGAGAGTTTTTTTATTTGTCCGAAATTCTGTCCGGAAGTTCATGAGGTTATTAACAATACAAATACTAGAAAATAAAGCGATTGCCGTAAGTGTGACAAGATAGACTTTTGGACGTTGCATTCATTGTTCCGCACTTTTTGTGTTTTAATTCGTTGATGAATAATTTTAATATTTAAATTATATTATTTACTAATGTTGTGGGACGCCGGTTATTTCTCCGGTCTGGAGAAATTAGGTCGTCTTAACTCGTAATCGGATCGGGTGCGCAAACAGTCAAAATAAACCGCAGCAAATGAGAAAAGTCATTTTTTACGTGGAAAACCCGAAAAGGGTGAAAAACCAAGTGACTGGATCAGTGCAAAGACAAAATCCACTAGTTCATGGAGTTTTACAAACATTGGTATGATATCGGAAGGCGGCAGGCCGCTACTCCGTTACAAGGATGAAGAGCTGGAAATGAGGAAAAGTGGTTAAATCCTCGGACCCTCGTTGAAAGCGCTTCGGCCTTGAGGTGTCGCTGACTTCACGGAACTTTGGTAGGAGCGTTTCGATAGGAAAATTCTTTAAGTCCACAGAGCCTTGGGGGGTACGCTCTTGTTGATGCGGAGTCTTTATGTGAGTTCTCTCGCGGAGGTGGTTGAAGTCACTTGAGGCGTAAGGAAACCTTAGCGCAAGGTGAAAAGTGGAGAGAATTCATGAGCAGAGAATCAACCTTAGTCTACTATCTCGCCGGAAGACCTCAGAGTTTTCTCTTGCCTCTGAAGTTTTTTTTTATCAAATGAAAACATGTGCGACTATTTATAGTTTTCTGGAGGGTTATGGTGGTAATTTCGCTAGAGTGTTATTTTTGCTGGCAAATGACATTGCTCTGTTTTGATCACCTGAATCACCATTTTTGCCAAAATGATGGGAGTGCCCCCTTCCCCTCGGGTGGTTCGGGCGGCCCGAGCTAGGTTCCCGGAGGTAGCCGGAGGGGGCCGTCGGCGAAGGAGGCAGTCGAGGACGGTGAGGGCCTCCGACGGCGGTGACCGACGACGGCAGCGGCGGCCGCTGGCGCCCGCTGGGGCGCGGTGTTAGATCTGATGGCCAGGGGCGGTGAATAAGGTTTTTAAAGATCGCTTGAAATTAAAACAAATTTTTCCAAGAAAATAAGTTCTGGACACTACCGCAAGGCAGTAGAGTAATACCGCGTGGCGGTAGGTCATAGTGATCGATTCTGTTGTAAAATTTCATTTTCTAATTTCCCACACAACACTCAAATCTCTAGTAACATACAACCACAATTCTGAGATGAAATAAACAAAATATAGTTATATTCAAAATAAGGGCAGTTTTTTACAATAACAAAACTTGATCTCCGTGACGCCGGAGATCAGATGCGATGAATACAAACTTGTTTTTGTTTCTGTACAGACCCTCGAAGGACTAGTTGGCTCTCGCTCTTCTTCCCAAGAAGATTCACGAGCCGACTCAACACCTTCCATCCCGAAAGGGTCTTAGAGCCCCACTAGATCTTATTGTTCCAGACATCCTCCCAGGACGATTTCTTGCAAATTCCTCCCTGGAATTTGAGGACCTTCTAGATTGATTTCCCCCCCCATATAGATTAGATAGAACAAAAGAAAATACAGAATAAACTATTAAGAGTTTAAAGTTATTTCTCCCTCGAATGTATAAATCTTCCGTAGAATGGTGTGCGATCGATGCTCTTGAATATCTTTCATATTGTAGTTGATCAGTTGTTGATGGTTGTTGAAGTTTTCATCCTTCGGATTTCTTCGATCACAAACGGGAGGAAGAAATATTGTTTTTCTTCACAGAGATGTAGATTCGTCCTCTCTCAAATGATGGTCGAACCCTATAATGAAATATTCTCCTTCTTCGATCTTCTCCAGGAAAATAAATATGTGGTTTTATACGTCATGAAAAATACGCTACGACCAGCGGTATAGCTAGTGCCTAACGGTAAGTCAATCCGCGCGATGGTGACAGCTATCCAGTAGATTTGGAGAAATATCAAAATAAAATATTTTTCCGCTTTTATGATACCGTGGCGCTGTAAGATGCTAGCGCCCAGCGGTAACTGTTTCTTAGTGGTTCGTCGAGTTTTCTCAGTGGTTTCAAGCTAGCGCGGAGCAGTAGACCTAGCACCATGCGGTAGGTGTCAGAGAGATTGTCTAGAAATAAATCCAAGCTAACGCAGGAGGTAGACCTAGCGCTACGTGGTAGGTGCTAGAGAGTTTGTCCAGAAATAATCCTATGCTAGCGCGGTGCGGTAGTGCTAGCATGCGGCGGTAGGTGGCAGAAGTTGATTTTCTTGGTCTTTTTATACCTAAAAACCTGCACACTATACCCAACACAACTATTATCAAATAAAACTCGAGATTTTTATATTGTCAAATTAAAAAGATGCGGATCATAGGTTCCAACAATCTCCCCCTTTAAATAATATCAAATCCCCTTCATGAGATATAAATAGTAATAGCAATGTGTGGTGTAATTCTATTAGTAAGCATAAAATATAGCAAGTTGAATTAATCAATAAGATACGGCTCCCCCTATAGTATGCTCCCCCTACAGGTGTGCTCCCCCTACACGAGATCTCTTTAATAATGAATAAACTCATGAACACTCAAATCAAACCGGCACACTATAAACACACAACAAAACTTGATCAAATACACACTGAGATTTGTTATTCTCAAATCAAGAGATGCAAAACGCATGTTCCAACAAACTCCCCCTCTTGATAATAACAAATCCACTATGAAATAAATAATGCATAAATAATGGTGTATGTGTTTATAATAATTGATAAGCATTCAATGCATTCTTCGTGTTTGTACTCTTCCTAAATTAAATATTTCTTCAATTTCAATCTCCCCCTTTTGGTATTATCAAAAGAGGGTGGGATAGTGTGTATTAGCAAGTAGAGTTTTTCTAGGTAGAAAATAAATATTTGCATGATAACACTGGTTGATTAATTTATGTTGCCACTTGTGAAAAAAATAGGTTACCACTTGTAAAGATGATTATTATGATCGAGCATAAGTACAGTACTAACATCTTATTATTACTCCCCCTACATAGATGCTTTATATAAAAATTTAATGTACTCCCCATAAATTAAGAAATTTATGCACGATGTTCTTCTCCCTTTTGGTAGAATAAAAAGAGAATAGAAGTGAGTGAATGTAATAAGAATTAAAACGGTCTATGTTAAAGAAGAAAAATGTGATGCAATGAGAAAGATCATAGATAACTCTCTATCACTTATTGAGCTAAATGTATGCATGATTGAATAAAGTAGTATAGCGATACAAATAAAAAAATATCACTCGTTAAGCAAAAAAATCACTTAGTAAACATAGTTTACCACTTGTTGAGAGAGTAAATATTCATGATTAAGCACAAGTAGTACTCATAAAAATATGATGAACACTCTTAAAATAAACATCTTTTTGAAAATATGATCATATTAAGGATATGAAATTTTAAGCCAAATAAGAAGATTTTTTTAATTTAATTCAAATCTAGGAGATTCTATTTCATTGAAATTTTACAAGCATGATTTCAAAATATCAAAGAGAGATAAAAATTTAATGTGAGCTAATTAGCATTTCAAGTAAAAATAAACATTGTAGCGATTATGCTTTGTTATCTAGTGTTATGACTTATGATTTTAGAGAATAGTATAGGTATGCATTAGAATCTAATTTTCATGAGTAAAAGTTTTATGAGAAATAATGATGTGTACAAATAGTATTTTGACAGAGTATACAAGTGAATTAATCAAAACACATGACATATATAATGAATAATATAACATTTAAATATAAAAAAAATATTACTTCCATTATTTTTCAATGCACATAAGTTTGAGGCATAACTACCAAGGTGCTCTACACACACAATGCTTATTAAGACTTATCAGGGAGTAGAGTAGTGCTTGGGGGATCACTTTTATTCCTTTTTTAACATCATTTTTATTTTGTGATCCAGTGTACAAAGAAAGGTGGTGTATGATTTGTTTGGTACAAGACAATTTATAATTCTTTTTCCAAGATGCTCAACCTCACAATGCTCATTAAGACTTATCAGAAGGATGTGTAGTGCTTGGTGGTGTTTTCCATGTCAATTTTTATTTGATTTTTATTTTAGTGACAAAAGACTCCAAATTCACTTGTTGCGCAAACAATAATATTTTTTAAAAACCACCTTTCTCCTATGAATAAGTGCATGAAAAAACAAAGAATTGAAATAATCAATTCAATATAGTGTAGGTAATCTATTTATGCATTTTACACTATTATGTTATTACACTACTCAATCAAGACGGTATATGATTAAACCACATGTAGGTTATCAAAATAAGTGTGTGAATAAAATCATTATCAAATATAAATATTACTCATACTTAGAAGCATACTAAGCAATCCTACACATGTTTTTTATAACTAATTTCATTGCATATAACAAGATAATATTCAAGACATGACATAACCAAAACAATATTTTAAAAAACTTGAAAATTAAATCAAACTTTGTAATTCATCTTAAATTGATATAATTAATCATCCTTAATAAGGACAATGCATAATAAGCAATTTTTATAATTTTTAATTTTTTATAAAAAAATCAAACAATAAAGACACAAAGAGATATATAAAAAAAACATGTTTTTGTCCTTTTAAATCATTTTAAAATTTTATATTTGATTTTAAAAAATATAATTTTTTTCAAACATGCTTGTGTTTTTCTAAAAAACATAAATGTTTAAAGAGATATTGATGGCTAGAATTTAGATTTGAAAATAATTCCAAATTCTACGAATTATAGGCAAGAGCACCCATCGTTCATAGTATAGGATATTTTAAAATAAAATATCAAGTGTCGTATTCTTCCGGGCCTATTGACAACTTCTACTCACGCAAATTAATATTATTTTATCGAATATAAAAATAAGTTAAATTAAACTATAAAAATAAAGATTAGCACTAGATCTAAAATCCCTTTGGTAAAATAAACTTTTATAAAATACAAGCTTCTAATTTACCTACTTCGACCGTGGAGGTTCCCAAAATTCAAAAGCGCCACTCTCGAGATTCTGCTTTCGACTAAACTTAGGTTGATCGATTAAGACCCCTCAGCCAGTCAAAACCCCTAAGTTTGCTTTATGTGGTGAACCCCACTATTGGATTTGACTCCAATCCGGAAGATTTATGTCATCCTCTCTCGAGGAGTGCATGCAACTCCTTCTACCTTTAAATTATCTACTCGTATCCACAACTTCTCGATAAATCTAGGATATGGATCTAAGATCGAAATCATATACATGAAATATGAATTCGACACAAATAAAATCAAAGATAAATTGAACTGATACATAAAGAGAACTTGATAAAGAAAAGAAGTTTATTTTATTCAAAATTCATCATGATCAAGTGCTAATAAAATTACCTACTAAACATGTTAAAGGAAATACATAGAAAGGAGAAGAAGAACATGATTGCTAAAGTAAAAGTGCATGAATTAAAATTACGGAAGCAAGACTAAACTATGAAATTGAAATTACATAAAAGAAATGCAAGAAAACTGGAGACTAAACTACTAAATATGCCTAAAAATCTACTCCTCATTGACTCCCCAAGCTCTTGGAAATATCAGAAATTTATTGTAATTTTTCTGGAGAGTTACGCCCCTAGGTCATGCCCGTGACTAGGGGGCGTGTCAGGTGTGAAACCGTCCTCTTGAAATCACGGGAATGTTGGGAGAAAACCGCCAAAAATATGTTGTTCTGCGGGTCAGTCACGCCCGTGACCTAGGGAATGTTTTGACAGTTGCTGGAAATGGCATGAAATAGAAACAACAGGAGTTAATCTGGTATTTCCTAAAGAGGTCACGGCCCTAGGTCACGCCTGTGACCTAGGGCGTGTAAGCTGGAACTGCCTGGATCTGAAACTGTCTTCTTAATGCTGTGACACGCCTGAGCTGGATGTCATGCCTAAGTTTCATGCTTATGACTTAAGGGTCACTCCCGTGACATGGGAGTGTAAATTTAATCCGACGTGGAATTGGAATCTGGAGCTCTTTTGGTTGGTCACGCCTATCAATCACGCCCGTGACCTGATGGTCATGCCTGTGACTAGGGCGTGTACTAGAGACTTTTCCAGATTTGCTCAGCTTCTTCTACTGTTCAGTCCTGTCAGCTTCGATTTATTATTCGCAACCCAGATTGACCTGAAATAAGAAAAGAAAGTAAATTAGAAAGTTAATTAGAAAGTTAATTAATAAAATATCGCTATAAAATAATTAATTAGTAAATAAAAACTATATAAAAATAACGATAAACTCAGAGTTATCAAATACCCTCATACTTACTCATTTTCTAGTCCCGAGCAAACAACTTTCCATAGAGAGTAGAAAAATTTAAACGCTAGAAAAGATAATTGAACCTAAGGAGTAAAATGCAAACTGTTATGCCTATGTGCGTAGGTATTTTGTTAGAAAAACCTACTCAGCATACAAATTAGTTTTTATTTTTCGAGAATGTGTTTCCACTTATTATTTCTACTTCAAAATTGAAAATTTGGCAAATCATAAAATTATATTTAGGGAGAAGGTAGCGTGTGTACTAAGATCGACATTACACAAATTGAAGATCGAGATACCCTCCAAAGAAATCCATCGATGTCGATGTCCATAGGCTTGCCCTTTCACACTCTCGTAATGGCACTAGTCTAACTAATAGGCATAAATCAATAGGACTTCACTAGGTTGAAACGTAGGCTTAGGTTTTCGTGTAGATAATCAAAGATAAATACGACGGCTAGTCACACCCTAACCTAAAGAGAGCTCGCACAAAAAAATTATCATGGCTTTAAGAACATAACCAACTCCCTAAACCTTTTTTTATTCTTGAATCAAACATTTTTCATCATTTTTTTTAATTTCTCTTTCTTCCCCTTTTAAAGATATTCTAATATTTTCAAAAGGAAGGAGAAACAAAATGAGCTCTTTTTTTTCCGATAAAAATAGTCACCAACATTAAATGATTCCAAATCACTCACAACATTTTTCATATATAACCATTATCGAGCTCAGACTTAGGTGTGCGATAGGATGTTTTTTAGGCCTTGGTGAAATATTTGGTTGACCTAAAATAAAAGATAGGGTAATAGGCTCAAAGTGGTTTAGCAACGATAAAGTGTTAGGTACGGGTGCAAAGGCATAATCTGTCCAAAAGAAATCCTTATATCTTATTCATGCTAATCAGTTTAACTCATGTAAGTATTGAGAATCACTAAAGAGCAAGTTCTAGAAATCGAGAAAGAATACCTTGTAATGCTCCGAAACTCAAAAGAGGGATGGACAGCATTTGAAGCCAAGTTTGGGGCCTGGTAAGGCCCACATGGCCTAGGACACGGGCGTGTCCAGGGGCATGTCCTGCTCGGGCTGTTAGTTGGGCTGTGTCGAGAAAGTTACACAGCCTGGGGCACGGGCGTGTCCCAGGGCGTGTCTGGCACACGGCCTGTGACACGGGTGTGTCACATGGTCGTGTCATGTTCGGGATGCGATAGTTTTAGCGTCGATTGAGGCATACGGCCCATGACACGGGCGTGTCCATGGTTGACACGGGTGTGTCCCAAGCTGTGTCACAGGTCATGTACTGTTTTGTATTTTCTGGGTTATGGCGAGTGCGGAACACGGCCGTAGACACGGGCGTATCACAAGCCATGTTCGGCCCAGGAAATTGATTTTATGTGCGAATCATGGCCATTCGTTTCCTTCTAATGGGATCTAATGGTCCAGAGCGGTCCTTGCGGAGATAAGTCCGGGAATAGGGTTTGAAACCCTCATTCCTCATCAAGCTTTCTCTTTCTAAAGCTTTAAAGAGAGGGGAGAGCAAGCAAGAAGGAGAAGGAGAGATCCGGCTGCCGGAGGAGCTTCAGAGCCCAAAATCTCAAGTCGCGTCCAGATCTACAGAGGCAAAGCCGTTGCAGTGCTTTTCATCCGTCTAGATCTCCATGGCACCCAAGAAAACCACAAGGGTAATTATTCTCTTCTTGGACATGTGAAGTCCTCTTTACTTTTTACATAGGAAACTCCCTACCACAAGTGAGTGGTGAGTGCGAGGTTTTCCTTTGGGTGGACATGAATAGTCCCCGTTGTTTTGCTTGTAGAGTCCGAAATCAAAGTACAAACATAGGCATGGTGTGTGAAGCCTACCCGGACAAGTTGGTCTGGATCAGTGATGTTTTATACTTGTAGCACTAGAGAAGACTCTGTGTCGTTTGCTTTTCGGGTTTTTTACGCGGTAGATTTCAATAGGGAGCCTTGGGGATTAACTCCAAGGTGCACCCGGAAAACTGGGCAGAAGCATGGCTCTGCCATCTTGGTGGCCTGGGAGCCAACTTGCACATAACTGGGTTATGTAAATTTTGTGTGATTGATTTGGGTCTCGGGGAAGCTTGACCCGCGCCTATGGCTTAAATTGACGTGGCGGTGTGAACAACGGGTTATGCGGAACTGTACCCGCTCTATGTGGTTCGGTTAAAGCGACCTAAGGTACGTGGTACTTACCATTGGCATAGATGGAGGGTCTTAGGCTTAGGCTGGAAAGACTATAATGCTCACGAGGTTTGCCATCCTGGCGGCGGTGGTGAGACCATAGATTTTTACCGGGTTCATCAAGTAAGGGCCCTGAGAGCACGGGGTGTGTGGCCGTGCGGGCCTGCACCTGTGGTGTATTGTGCAAATGTTATACTTTCACTTTAATCGTTGGATTATAATAATGCAATGCAGGGAAGGAGCACCGCCACCACAAGAAAATGGTTGGGTCGTTATAATTTTGTCAGCTTTAGCTGACCGTTGCTTTTGTTTGCCACTGTTGCGGTGGATTGTTGCTTGTAGGTGCTGTGGAGCCTAGTGACAAATAGAGGGTTGAAGCCCTTGTTGCTGAGCCGACCCTCGAAGGCCTTTGAGAATGTTTATTTTTATTCTCATGTGTGACCGGCCTGTGTGCCAATGTTTGGAAGACACTATTTGTTTAAAGTAAACTCTTGTAAGGCCAAGTACTTTGTGTATTAGTACGCTCATTCCTATTTTGGGTATTTTAGTGGACATTCATGCCGTGGCTTGGGTTCTTTTCTTTGCAAAATTTAAAATGCTTCCGCTAGAATGTGCTGTGTAGGGCGTGTGTTATTGGAAGGATGGTTTCATTTAGTAACCCTTCGGTCTGTCTATGTTATATGGTATCGGGCTTCGACCGGAACAACTTTTATATGCTATGTGACAGATAGGGGTGTTACAATTTGTTATCAGACTACCGGTTTTGGTCTTGCTTATTGGAATTCGTGGGCGAATTATTTTAAGGGGTGGTGAGCACATGTATTTGCGTCATCGTTATAACATAAAAGAACCCATGAATGTCCACTTAGGAATGAAAATACACATGTTTGAGGAACCTGCGTGTTCCTACAATTGCTTCTTGCAATTTTGTTCGATCACTTAACGGTGTTTTGTACGACTATAGGTGACTAGGAGTGACGCATGGCCTTCAGAACGCCCGCTTTTTGAGGAAATTAGTGCACCCAGCAACGTGCCTGAGACCCCTCTTTCCATTGAAACCATAAGAAGGGTAGTTGAAGCGGTGTTCGCTGTGACTAACGCACATGGAAGGAATGCGCAACCATTTGTCCCTGAGGTGGCTTCGACACCGGGTTGTGTGATGGAGCAAATGGCATTTAAAAGTCCATTGGGTCAGCAGTTGAACACGCTTTTTGTGTAGGGTACGCACTCAGTTGATGAATATTTGTAGGCATTTCTTATGATAAGGCACTACCCACGGTTTGAATTACAGAGCGAGCAGTCTATGGTCGATAGATTTTATAACAGGATCCGCGGCGAGTTACGAGTTCTACTGCTAGGACCAAAATTATTTGGATTCCGAGCCTTGGTGGAGTCGCCTAGATCTTTAGAAGTAGATTTGGCAAAAGTCAACCAGACGTTGGAGTTCAGGATACCAAGCCCTCCAGGTTATACAAAGTCTGTATACCAAAGGAGGGGGAAAAATAAGTCCAAAATATCTACTAGTCAGGCTCCATATGATTGTTTTAATTGTGGTAAATTTGGTCACCGTGCTCGAGATTGTCGTGGTGATGGCCATAAGACAAAGAAAGCTATGATAGGAGCAGTTATAGGACTTATTACCAGAGAAAGTAGTGGTACTCTAGTGGCAAAGAAGACTGGACCTGGAGCAGCCATTGGGCGAGACCCAAGTTTGTGTTATAACTATGGGAAGTCGGGACACTTTGCCCAAGAGTGTTGGAGCGGACGTACGAAGTCCAAAAAGAAACCTGGATCAACTTACAAGGAGAAGGGCAAGGGGTCGAATGCAACCACATCACATTATTCCCCAACCCAGCTTAAAGTGTAAAACCTTGGTCAGCAGGAGGCCCTGAAGAAGACTGGCGTGGTGACAGGTATGTTTTAATATATATCGATTTAGCTTTAAATACTTATTGCCCTACGCATGTTAGCCTATGACTGGTTGTACTAGGCTTTGTTTTGATTTTTTTAATCCGGCAAGAGCACTGTTCGATGCGGGAGCTTCACACTCCTTTTTGTCTGAAGGATTTGTATCACGCATCGGAGTACTTACTTTGATGGCAAAGGACAAATTGGATGTGTTGTTACCTAATGGGTGTTCAATGAGCGCGGATAGAGTCCGTGGCATAAAGATACGAATTGGGAGTCAGGAGTTAGACTTGCAAGCATCGTTATTACCGCTAGTGGAGTTCGACGTGATTTTTGGTATGGACTGGCTCTCGGAGTAGCATGCATACATTGATTGTAACCATAAGCAGGCATACATTTGCGAGCTTGAAAGGATCGAGCAAGAATTTTATGCCTGCTCTTCAGGTGGTTAAGGCAGTTCGTGCTGGTGCAGAGCTGTTCTTCACACTAGTGGAGGCTTCGAAGCATAAGCCTACTTTGGACAGTATCCCAGTGGTATCCAAGTTCCCTGACATGTTCCCTGACAATCTCCCTGGAGCCCCATCTCAGCGAGAGATTGACTTCACTATTGAGCTAGTTCTAGGTGCCAAACCTGTGTCACGCTCTCCATATTGGTTAGTGACTAAGGAGATGGCGGAACTGAAAGTTCAACTTGAAGAGTTGTTGGAACAGGGTTATGTGCGTCCAAGTTCGTTGCTTTGGAGCGCACCTGTCCTCTTTGTTAAGAAGAAGGATGGAAGCTTGTGACTTTGTATTGATTATCGAGAGCTGAACAAGTTAACGGAGAATAATAAGTATCTGATCCCAAGAATTGATGATCTGTTCGATCAATTAGTTGGGTCATCGGTATACTCGAAATTGGATCTTAAGTCCGGATATTATCAGTTGAGGATAAGAGAAAGTGACATCCCCAAGACAGCTTTCAGCATGAGGTATGGGCATTATGAGTTTACCTTCATGCCATTTGGGCTGACTAATGTGTCATCCGTGTTTATGGATCTGATGAACAAAACAATCATAGAGTTCCTAAACCTCTTTGTGATAGTATTTATCGATGATATATTGGTTTACTCATAGTGTGAGGAGGATCACTTTAAACATCTGCACTTGGTGTTGGAGACATTGAGTAGGAACCAATTGTACGCCAAGTTCTCCAAATACGAGTTTCTATTGTCCTCGGTAGAGTTCCTTGGTCACATAGTTAGTGGAGAGGGAATTGCGGTGGATCCAGTGAAGATAGTTGCGATACGGGAGTGGCTTGTGCTGTCTATGGTAGCGGAAGTCCAGAGTTTTCTAGGGATTGCCGGCTATTACAGGCGCTTCGTAGAGAACTTCTCGCAGATAGCGTTACCCCTCACGAATTGACGAGGAAAGATCAGAAGTTTATTTGGATGCCTGAGTGCGCACAAGCTTTCGAAGAACTGAAAAGATGGTTGACCACAGTGACTATTCTATGTTCATCGAGAGACCGAAGGGTTTAAGATTTACAGTGATGTTTCGGGCAGTGGTTTGGGTTGCATTCTACTGCATCATGGGAGTGTAATAGCTTATGGCTCGCGTTAGCTTAAGGTATACGAGAGGAATTATCCAGTCCATGATTTGGAATTAGCGGCCGTGATATTTGCCCTTAAGCTATGGAGGCATTACCTGTACGGTCTAAAGGTCGATATCTACACCGATCACAAGAGCCTGAAATACTTTTTGGATCAGAAGGATCTAAACATGTGGCAACGGAGATGGATAGAGTTTCTGGGTGACTACACATTTAAGATTCATTGTGTTCCTGGTAAAGGCAATGCGGTTGTTGATGCGTTTAGTCGCAGGGCTCCCACACAGGCCAACTGGTTGTCAATACATGATGAGCAGTTGGTTCATGAATTGGAGGCATTGGAGATCTCTTGTGCGGACAAGCAGACTAGTGCTGAAGCACAGTTAAACTGGACAGAGGTACAGTATGACCCTGCTGGTAGGATTCGGCAGGCTCTAATATTTGATAGCAATATGAAGCAGATCATGGATGAGGCTTTGGATGGGTCAAATTCCTAATTTGGTGTTGTTGATGGACTGTTATGGAAGGAAAGTCGTCTGTGCATCCCAAACGAGGGTAAACTATGGGAGGAATTGATGTACGAGGCTCATTATACCAAGTACTCGATTCACCTCGAGAGCACGAAGATGTACTGTGATATGAAAAAGTTGTTCTGGTGGCCAGGACTTAAGAAGGACGTGGCACTTTATGTGGCAAAGTGTCAAACTTGCGTCTTGGTGAAGGCAAAATGGCAGAAGCCTGGAGGTTTCTTGAAGTCCTTACCTATCCCGGAGTGGAAGTTCGACAATATTTCAATGGATTTTGTGCATGGGTTGCCAAGGTCGCAGAAGGGAATCGACGCCATCTGGGTGATCGTAGATCTACTAACGAAACTGTCGCACTTCATTTCGAAGAGGAAGGATGATTTGGTGGATAAACTGGCAAAACTCTATGTGGATAACATTGTTCGACTGCACGGTGTGCTCCGCAGCATCGTGAGTGACCGAGATGGGCGGTTCACGTCCAATGACTGGAGGTTGGTTCAACAAATGTTGGGAACCAAGCTGAGTTTTAGCACGACCTTTCATCCGCAGACGGATGGTCAGACTGAGAGGGTCAATAGGACGAGGGAGGACATGTTTCGCATGTGCGTCCTTGATTTTGGGAAGCAGTGGGAAGATCACCTGTACTTGGTGGAATTTTCTTATAACAATAGCTACCAAGCGAGCATTCAAATAGCGCCCTTCGAGGCCCTGTATGGTTGAAAATATTGCACGCCGTTATCGTGGTTGGAAATAGGTGAGTCAAAGCTGTACAAACGACAAGAGGTTGAAGACGCCACTTCGTTGGTACGAACTATATAAGAATGACTGATGATCGCTCAGGACAGGCAGACTAAATACTATAATGCCAAACATCGGAATGTTGAGTTCGCTATTGGCGACTAGGTATACTTGAAGATTAAGCCGTTCAAGGGTGTTTCATGGGTACAACGCTTGAAGAAGCTAAGCCCGAGGTACCTTAGACTGTTTGAGGTTCTGAATCGTATTGGTGAAGAAACTTATCGACTAAAGCTATCAGTTGAATTGAGAGGTCTACACGACGTATTCCATTTATCGGTGTTGCGGAAGGCGGTGCAAGAGCCTTCAAAAGTTATTGCGGCCAATCAAGTACCCGTCGATAATGGGTTGACAACAAAGATCAAACCCTTTCGCATTGAGGACTTTGAATTCAAGCGACTTTGTAACAAGGAAATCAGGTTGGTCAAAGTCCGATGGGACAACTGTGGTGGGGAGGAGCTCTCGTGGGAGCGAGAGCAGACCATGCTAGAGGAGTACCACGAGTTATTCCACTCAGGTACCGTTTTGTTTTGTGTATCTTTTCCTTTCTATAACTTCGGTAAAAAATTCTTTTAAGAGGTAGAGAATTGTAACGCCCCGAAACTCAAAAGAGGGATGGACAACGTTTGAAGCCAAGTTTGGGGCCTGATAAGGGCCACACGGCCTGGGACACGGGCGTGTCCAGGCCTGTGTCCTACTTGGGCTATTAGCAGGGCTGTGTCGAGAGAGTTACACGGCCTGGGACACGGGCATGTCCCAAGGCATGTCTGGCACACGGCCTGTGACACGGGCGTGTCACATGGCTGTGACCTATTCGGGATGCGACGGTTTTAGCATCAATTGAGGCATACGGCCCATGACACGGGCGTGTCCCAAGCCATGTCACAGGTCGTGTCCTGTTCTATATTTTCTGGGTTACGGCGAGTTAGGAACACGGCCTTGGAGACGTGGGTGTCACAAGCCGTGTTTGACCCAGGAAATTGATTTTAAGTGCGAATCGTGGCCATTCATTTCCTTCTAATGGGATCTAATGGTCCAGAGCAGTCCTTGCCGAGATAAGTCCGGGAATAGGGTTTGAAACCCTCATTCCTCATCAAGCTTTCTCTTCTTAAAGCTTTAAAGAGAGGGGAGATCAAGGAAGAAGGAGAAGGAGAGATCCGGCCGCCAGAGAAGCTTCGGAGCCCCAAATCGCAAGCCGCGTCCAGATCTACGGAGGCGAGTCTATTGTGGTGCTTTTCATTTGTATAGATCACCATGGCACCCAAGAGAACCACAAGGGTAACGATTCTCTTCTTGTACATGTGAAGTCCTCTTTCCTTTTTGCATAAGAAACTCCCTCCCGCGAGTGAGCGGTGAGTGCGAGGTTTTTCTTTGGGTGGACATGAATAGTCGCCATTGTTTTGCATGTAGAGTCCGAAATAAGAGTACGTACATAGGCATGGTGTGTGAAACCTACCTGAACATGTAGGTCTGGATCGGTGATGTTTTCATTATGCTTGTAGAGCCGGAGAAGAATTTGTGTTGTTTTTTTTGGGTTTTCTACGCAGTAGATTGCAACAGGGAGCCTTGGGGATTAACTCCAAGGTGCACCCAGAGAACTGGACAAAAGCGTGGTTTTGCCATCTTGGTGACCTGGGAGCCAACTTGCATATAACTGGGTTATGTAAATTTTGTGTGATCGATTTGGGACTCAGGGAAGCTTGACACGCGCCTATGGCTTAAATTGACGTGGTGGTGTGAGCAACAGGTTAGGCGGAACCGTACTCGCTCTATGTGGTTCGGTTAAAGCGACCTAAGGTATGTGGTACTTACCATTGGCATAGATGGAGGGTCTTAGACTTAGGACGGAAAGACTATAATGCTCACGAGGTTTGCCGTCCTAGCGGCGGTGGTGAGACCACATATTTTTACTGGGTTCACCGAGTAAGTGCCCTTAGAGCACGTGTGGCCGTGCGGGCCTGCACCTGTGGTGTATTGTGCAAATGTTGTACTTTCACTTTAATCGTTGGATTATACTAATGTAATGCAGGGAAGGAGCACTGCCACCCCAAGAAAGGGGTGGGGTCGTTATAATTTATTCAGCTTTAGCTCACCGATGCTTTTGTTTGTCACCGTTGCGGTGGATTGTTGACTGCAGGTACTTTGGAGCCTAGTGGCAAATAGCGGGTTGAAGCCCTTGTTGCTGAGCCAGCCCTCAAAGGCCTTTGTGAATGATTAATTTTATTCTCATGTGTGACCGGCCTGCGTGCCGATGTTTGGAAGACACTATTTGTTTAAAGTAAACTCATGTAAGGCCATAAGGCCAAGTACTTTGTGTATTTGTACGCTCATTCCTATTTTGGGTATTTTAGTGTAAATCCAAATCACTTATACATATCAGAGGTGATTTGAATTTTTGTAGAGGAGCGACAAATGGATCATGGACGACGTTGAATTACAACGGCTCCTCTTCTACGGGACAATTGTTAGAATAAGGAAAATCAATAATAAACGAGTCAGAAAATTTTTTGCAAGGAGGAGACTCTTACGAAACTATAAGATCATGTTCCGGTTGTTTATTTTCTAAAATACAATCTCTATCCGAGAATTCAACTAAAATAAAATCAATGGATACATCATTTTCATGAATTTGGATTCCTAAATATTTATAAGATGTGTACGAAAATTCATGATGAAGAGGAGAGAAATCGGGAGAAGTAGGAGAAGAAACATGTTCTTCTTTTAATTCATCTGGTGTGCCCACATAATAAATAAGTTTTTCAAATAATAATTTTTATTCTTCTTCAGAATAAGATACTAAGGAGGCACATGAAGTTTCATGTTCCTCCGTAGGAGAAATATTTGAAGATAGAGAAGAATCATTAGAAGATGTATTAATAGTTTCTAAATTTTGTGGAGGAGAAAAAAATTGAATTTGCGAAAATTCCCCGAAATTATAAGATTCAACTTACGGTGCGGAAAAAGAAAAACAAAAATTCGAATCTAAAGAATTATTCTCATTACTCGAGAATTTTTCCAGGTGATCTTGCGAACAAGAAAAATCAACATCCGAGTTTGAAGAAAAACTATTTAAATTAGAAAATTATTCTCGTTAAAGCTCAAAAAATTATTTTCATTAAAATTAGAAAAAATTGAAAAAATATTTTCATGAAAATTTGAAAGTGAATTTTCATTAAAGTGAGAATAGTTATTTTCATAATTATTATCAAAATTATATTCATAAGAAAATTTTTGATTATAATAATTAATATAACAATCCTCACTCCGATGAGAAGCACCACAATAATAACAAAAAATTTGGCGCTTTTTTGCGGCTTCCAAAATATCTAGTTTATTTTGAAGCTCGACAAGCAAGGCGGCCAATTGAGATAACATTTTTTTATGAAAGAAAATAAACAAACTTTTACTTAATGAAATTGAATTCAAAAAGAAAACTAAAAAGAGAATTGGAGGTAGAGAAAGAGAATGATAAAATTAATAAAATCCGCGCTTTCAAAATATCAACAATAATAACTCCCCAGCAACGGCGCCAAACACTTTTTGACTAGAATTTTTGTTTGAAAATATTTCCAAATTCTACGAATTATAGACAAGAGCACCCATCATTCATAGTATAAGATTTTTTAAAATAAATATCAAGTGTCGTATTCTTCTGGGCATGTTGACTACTTCTACTCAAGAAAATTAATATTATTTTATCGAATATAAGAATAGGTCAAATTAAACTATAAAAATAAGGATTAGCACTAGATCTAGAATCCCTTTGGTAAAATAAACTTTTATAAAATACAAGCTTCTAATTTACCTACTTCGACCGTGGAGGTTCCCAAAATTCAAAAGCGCCTCTCTCGAGAATACGCTCTCGACTAAACTTAGGTTGATCGATTAAGATCCCTCGGCAAGTCGAAACCCCTAAGTTTTCTTTATGTGGTGAACCCCACTATTGGATTTGACTCCAATCCGGAAGATTTATGTCATCCTCTCTCAAGAAATGCATGCAACTCCTTCTACCTTTGAATTATCTACTCGTATCCACAACCTCTCGGTAAATCTAGGGTACAGATCTAGGATCGAAATCATATACATGAAATATGAATTCGACACGAATAAAATCAAAGATAGATCGAAGTGATAAATAAAAAGATCTTGATAAAGAAAAGAAGTTTATTTATTCAAAATTCATCATGATCAGGTGCTAATAAAATAAGATAGTCAACATGATAAAGGAAATACATAGAAAGGAGAAGAAGAACATGATTGCTAAAGTAAAAGTGCATGAATTAAAATTACGGAAGCAAAACTAAATTATGAATTTGAAATTACATAAAAGAAATGCAAGAAAATTGGAAACTAAACTACTAAATCTGCCTAAAAATCTACTCCTCGTTGACTCCCCAAGCTCCTGGCAATGTTTGGAATTTATAGTAATTTTTCTGGAGAGTCACGCCACTAGGTCACGCCTGTTACTAGGGGGTGTGTCAGGTGCGGAACCGTCCTCTTGAAAGTCTGGGAACGTTGGGAGAGAACTGCAAAAATATGTTGTTCTATGGGTAACGCCCCTGGTCACGCCTGTGACCTAGGTGTGTCTTGACTGTTGCTGGAAACAACGGGAAGAAGTAACAGCAGGAGTTAATATGGAATTTGCTAAAGAGGTTACGCCCCTAGGTCACGTCCGTGACCTAGAGCATGTAAGCTAGAATGGCCTAGATCTGAAACTGTCTTCTTAATGTTGCGGCATGCCTGAGTTGGATGTCACGCCTAAGTTTCATGCCCGTGACTTAAGGGTCATGCTCTTGACATGTGCATGTAAATTTAATCCGACATAGAATTGGAATATGGAGCTCTTTCGGTCGGCAACGCCTATCAGTCATGCCCGTGACCAGATGGTCATGCCCGTGACTGGGGCGTGTACTTGAGTTTTTTCCAAATTTTCTCAGGTTATTCTACTGTTCAGTCCTGTCAGCTTCGATTTATTATTCGCAGCCCAGATTGACCTGAAATAAGAAAAGAAAGTAAATTAGAAAGTTAATTAATAAAATATAACTATAAAATAACTAATTATTTAATAAAAACTATATAAAAATAATGATTTACTCAGAGTTATCAGATATAAGATGCAAACACAAGATAACATGATAGAATATTATGTATGATTATAATGATCATGAGAAGTGAAATAATGTTCATGCAATGTATATGTGAAACATGAATATGCCCTAGAATCCAATACCCAAGCTATATGTCTACACCCTAGCCATGTACTAAGTGACGAATGGGTATGAGGAGCTGCACAAATGTCATACGTTCAAATGTTAATCCCATATGCATACAAAAGAACCCACTCAATGTAACATTCTTTCCCCTTAGTGCCTTGAAAGGACCTACTAGAACCCTCCCCGGTTAAGGGGAAGACAAGATTTATAAGTTAGTGTCTCTAATGCACACAACCCTACACCCCCGCTATTATGAGACACAAATAATGGTGAATGATCGTGGTCATACTTAAGCAATTAATCCTAATTACCAATTTATTATAATGAAAATATAAATCATTTATAGGTAATGTATTTAAAAGGATAGAATTTAGATAATAAATAAATTTTGGCCACTAAGCAAGGATATGACTTTTATTCCAATTCATTCAGTTGGATTGATTTATCATTAAACTTAATATGAGAAAGCCATATAACAAAAATATATATAAATTGTACATGGCATGTTGGCTTAAAAACAAATAAAAACAAATACAAAAACAACATAAAAAACAAAAAGGACATTAAACACATCGCAAAGTAGATTATTGAGTAATTTTGTTATGATTGGCTTCTACTTCACGTAATAGGAGGATACTAATGGATCAGAGATTTGAGTATCCAAAAGGAGCCAAGTGTTGCGGTTCCTTTTGGTACCAAAACTGCGTGATAATCCTTTGGGAGATAATAATGAATGGGACCTTTTGATTGGTATTTAAATTTCATATTTAATCTTCGGCCTCCATTCATATTGTAGATGTTTAATATTCTTATATTTCAAATTTCATTATTATTTTCAAATTATTATTTATAGGAAATTTGTGAATATTTAAACTTATTTTGGGAGAGGCCAAATAGTGATTAGGATTTATCATGCTTTTAAAATTAAATAGTCTACTAGGTGTATGTTTAATATGATTTAATGTACCAGTTGAAGTCTCATACATTTTTGAAGATAAACTAGAGATAAAAGATTTTTTATTACTTGAAACTTTTTGAAAAAACAATTTTAATGATTCTAGTTTACGAGACAAAACAATAATTTCATTAATCAATTTTTCATTACGCTCTTTGGAAATATTTAGCCCTCTTTCAAAAATCTTGAATTTATTTTTAAATTCTTTGTAATCAAAACAAGGTATAATATTTTCAACTATAAAGCTAGAGGAAAAATTAAATACATCAAGTTTTAGTCCTACATTTAGTTGTGTTTTTAAATTTTTATTGTTTAAACGCAGTTTTGAATTAATATTTTTCAATTTTTTAATTCTACGTCTAGCATTTTCTTGCACACACAATATAAAGATAGAATTATAAGCAAAAAGGGAATTTAATTTCCTTACAGTGCTCTTGGATGAGGCAAGATTGGAGCATAGAGTTTCTTTGACTTCTTCAAGTGTTTTCTCATCCATAGTTAAGATTTCATCTTCCCTTTCCCTTGATGTGGTTGTCATGTCTTCCTCCAAGAGCAAATCTCCATTTAGTTCTTCACTTGTATCCATGAGAAATTGCTTAAATTCATTATCTACAGAAAGAGAACTATAAGTAATATAAAGAAATTACCATATATCATAAGCAGTTGGAAGCGTATAGATGAGTTTGAAAATTTCTTGACCAAACCCACAAAATATATTGTTCATAATTTTTGCATTTAAATAAAATTCATGTGTATTTAAATTATATGGGGGCTTGACACAAGTCATGTCCCAAACATCTTTATCTAACAATATAAGGAGTTTTATCATTAGAGTTCTCTATTTGTTATAGTTCACTCCTATAAATAGAGGTGGTGCTAGCAAATTTTCTGTGTCCAAAGTTCCATCCCCACTAGTCGATTTGAGATCAGGGTTAACCATTATTCCTTACGGTGAAGCCATTTTAGAATAACCTACCTCTGATACTAATTATTAGATCTAATGGCCAACCTTAGATGGGGTATAAATAAGGTTTTCAAAGATTACTCGAAATTAAAACAAATTTATCCAAGAAAACAAATTCTGGACGTTACCACGGGGAGGTAGACCACTGTCGCACGCAGGTAGGTCATAGAGATTGATTCTCTTGTAAAACTTCATTTTCTGAATTCCCACACAACACTCAAACCTCTAGTAACATATAACCATGATTCTGAAATGAAATAAACAAAATATAATTTTATTCAAAATAAGAACAATTGTTTACGTTAACAAAACTGGATCTCTGTAACGCCGGAGATCGGAGGCGATGAATACAAACTTGTTTTGGTTTCTATACCGACCCTCCCAGGACTGGTTGGCTCTCGCACTTCTTCCCAAGAAGATCCATGAGCTAACTCTTCATCTTCCTCCCTGGAAGTGTCTTAGAGCCCTACTAGATCTCCCAGATCTAGACGTCCTCCTAAAACGATTTCTTGCATATTCCTCCCAGGAATCTGACGACCTCCCAGGTCGATTTCCCCCACACACAGATTATATAGAACAAAAGAAAATACAGAATAAACTATAAAGAGTTTAAAATTATTTCTCACTCGAAAGTAGAACTCCTCCGTAGAACGGTGCACGATCGATGCTCTTGAATATTGTTCATATTGCAGTCTATCAATCGTCGATAGTCATTGAAGTTTTTTCCCTTCAGAGTTCTTCGATCACAAATAAGAGGAAGAAATATTGTTTTTCCTTCACGAAGATGTAGATTTGTCCTCTCTCTGATGGCGACTGAACCCTAGAATGAAATATTCTCCTTCTTCTTCTCTAAGAAAAGAAACACGTGCTTTTATAAATCTTGAAAAATATGCTACTATTGACGGTAGAGCTAGTGCCCGGCGGTAGGTCGATACGCGCGATGGTGATAGTTGTCCAACAGATTTGGAAAAATTCCAAAATAAAATATTTTTCGCTTTTATGATATCACGATGTGGTACGATGCTAGCGCCCGACAATATCTATTTCTCAGCAGTTCATTGAGTTTTCTGAGCTATTTCGAGCTAGCGCGGAGCGGTAGACATAGCGTCATACGGTAGCTGCTAGAGAGCTTCTCTAGAAAAAAAAATTCAAGCTAACGCGGGTCGTAGACCTAGAGCTATGTGGTAGGTGCCAAATAACTTGTCCAAAAATAATCCCATGCAAGCGCAGTGCGGTAGTGTTAGCGCTTGGTGGTAGGTAGCAAAAGTTGATTTTCATAGTCTTTTTGTACCTGGGAACCTACACACTATAACCAACACAAGTATGATCAGATACAACTCGAGAATTTGATATTGTCAAACCAAAGAGATGCGGACCATAGGTTCCAACAAACTCCCCCTTTTGATAATATCAAATCCCATTCATGAGATATAAATAGTAATAACAAGGTATGGTGTAATTCTATCAGTAAGCATGAAATATAACATGTTGAATTAATTAATACAATACGACTCCCCTTACAAGTGTGATCCCCTTACAGGTATGCTCCCCCTTACAAGTGTGCTCCCCCTACACGAGATCTCTTTAATAAAGAATAAACTCACGAACACTCAAATCAAACTGGCATACTATAAACATACAACAAAACGTGATCAAATACACACTAGGATTTATTATTCTCAAACCTAGAGATGTGGAAGACATGTTCCAACACGCGGCCCCACGGCTGCGTGGGGGTGTGGTAGCCCGGCCATGTAAGGGTGTGGTATCACGGCCATGCCGGGGCATAGTTCCGCGGCCACAAAGGGGCACGACACCATGGTCGTATCGGGGAAGCGGCCTTGCGGTCGCACGGGCTGGCTGCATGTGGCCGTACATAGGCACGGGGCGCCTGCACGCGCTTGGTTCTTCCTTTAAGGGCTCCTAGTGTAACATCTCGTTTCGCGTTAGACCCCTCACACGTGTTTTTGAGTCAAGGGAGTTTACTCGGGCTCGGGTGCGCCAGACTCAACAAGTAAAATTCATCGAATATCATCGCGAATATCTAACGAATTCGTCGAGTATGACTTGTGAGTTGAGACTAATACTATTCGTCGAATATCGTCACGAATAACTGACGAATTCGTCGAATATATAAGACAAACTAGACGTCATTCGACGAATTAGGCTTAGGCATCAAGTGGACTCAACACCATTCGATGAATGTGGACTTAAATGATTTTCTAGATACGGGGCGTTGAGTGCACTAGACGCGACGTTGAGTGTGTTGAGTGCACTCAACGCCATTCGACGACCTATGTTGAAGCGTTGAGTGGACTCGATAACACTCAATGCCATTTTACTAAGAAAGATATCTGGAAGATTGGCATCGAGTGCATTGAGTGCACTCAACGCCATTAACTGAAAGGCATCGAGTGGGTTGAGTGCACTCGATGCCACTCAACGCTTTTACTTGGATTATTCTTAGAGCTATGGCGTTGAGTGCATTGAGTGCACTTGATGCCACTCGACGATTCGTCAAGTAAAGAGGGTGCACTCGACGATTTTTAATTGGAAAGTGTTGTGCTTACATATGGCATTGAGTGGTCTCGACGGATCTCGACGATTCGTCGAGTGAGAGTATAATACTCGAAGAATCGTCGAGTAAGGATTAATTACTCGACGAATCAGACTTGGCTAATTTTCTGGCACAGGCTGCTTGTTGTCACATGCCCGGCCTGAACCGTATTTTCAAGATTGACACCAGAGGACTTAAATTAGACGCGTTTTTTCAAAAGGACATAATTTATATAATAATAGGCGGTCCAGTAACACGGTGACACGTGGCAAATCAGTTCAACCATAATTCCTCTTATAAAAGGACATTTACGGAAAAGCCCTAGCCGTCACTTCGCCATTTTGCTGAGCCGATACTGTGCAACCCTGATAGAAGCAGAAGAAACAACAAGATTGCCGGAGTAGGATTTTCTGGAGGAAGTATTTCCATTATCTTACGAGTAAAAACAACACTAATAAAGAGAAAGATGCCGCCAAGGAGAGTGATGAGATCCATGGCCGGAACCGCCGGAAACGAGGTGTGCTTCCTACCCCCTCCCTTGCTGCTAGGTCTTTAGTTATTCCTAGGAGAGATATCGACTCAAAGGAGTCTTGATTTGCGAGAAGAATATTTTCAAGGAAACGGCCATGGTAGGACTTGACTCCTAAAGATTAGACGTCTTCAACCTCTCCTCCCTTATATGTGAAGATGGGGGCTGGTTTCGTGAAGAGAAGTCACCCTATGAGGGTGAATAAGGGAGGAGGATATCTGGATGTGATTTGGGAATATTGATTAGAGGAGGAAGACGAACCGATGCCATTCGGCTCGCTTTAAGATACGCGTAGAAATCTGTTTTCTGCATGCAGAAAACTTCGAGGCCATATTCGGACACGATGCGTCAAGATATGGTCTTTTGACTAAACACAAAAGTCATAGCCCTTGGAAATACCTTTCCAAAGAGTGGTTACACACCTTCACCTAATTCCTATAGCCTCAGGAATCCCCGATCGAATTTGTTGTACAGTAATTTTTCCTACACTTATAGTTCTCGGGTTTGTGTCGAATCGTCTTTGTATTTGGTAGAGAGAGACTGTAGTACAATAACGTTAACATTTTGATGAATTTAGTCTATAATTAATTGTGATAAAATATGGTTAATGGAATTTGTTGGATAGATCCTTAATGAACAATTAGTGCAGTGAAGTGTACTTGAACGAGATGATTTGGTTGAGGTTAGTGAACGAATGGGTTGATGAGTTAGGATGGTAGGAATGGTATAAATATGTGAACTGATAAGGGCGTACTTGACAATGGTAATATGATGAATATTGATGAGGTTGGCTTGAAGCTTATTGTACAGAGTTGGTAGTGATTGCGATGTACATATGGTTATTGGTATTTAGTTGATAGATCCATGTGTGAATGAATGGTTTGAACTTGGTAAAGAGACTGTATCCGGTTTATGTTAAAGTTAAGTGACCATAGTCTATATATAATTATGATAACCAAATGGTTGATGAATATGTGAAGTACCATTATGTTGTTGTGATGGACGTGTGGAAGGGTTGGAAGTGCGAGGGTGTTGTCGCACTAAAACGACATGATGGTAAGGGACTCGGTGTGGAGCTGTTGCGCGCTAGGGTTCGAAGAAATAAACGCAACCGAACTAGCAACCCGATGAGGCAAGTATACCTATCGAATTGTAGCAAGGGGACACAAGTGTCGTATTAAGATCCGGGAACTGTTGGCTAAGCTTACTCACACGAACGCTATTATCTTATCGACGGAAAAACTAGGGTTTTAGAAAATCTAAGTGCAGGGGAGAAAGTAAAGCTATTCTAGAAAAAGAAACACTGCAATTAAGAGGGCTATTAAGTAAACAACTAAGCTAGAAAGGAAACTACTGCAGTTAATAAAAGAGCACAATATATGAGATTACTACAAAAGGTAGAACAATATGAAATGGAAATGCACCCGATCGAGATTCACCTCGGCTAAAGACGATTAAGAAAATGCGATAAAAATCTAAACTTAATAGGATAAGGGTCCTTGACCGTGGAGGTTCCTAAAGCTTGAACACGCTTCTCTCGAAGTCGTGCCCAACTGAGTTTAGGAAGGTCCGACCGACTCTCGTCTAAATCGGAGGCCTAAAACTCGCTTTACGCGGTGAACCCCACTATTGGATTTTACTCCAATCCGGGAGATTTGGACGTCTGCCTCTCTCGAGGGGTGCGTACAACTCCCTTTACTCTTGAATGCTCACTTCATTCTTTCGGCCTCTCGGCTAGCCCAGAATGAAAGCAAAGGCGGAGAGTATATATCGAAAATATACCTCCGACCCGTGATAAATCAAGAGTAATTCAAGGCCCTAACCTAAAAAGAAAAGATTAATTAAAACATCATAACATAATCGCTCTAACCTCGGATCATCAAGATCGAGTACAAGGAGGATTAGTTAATCATAATGGAGTGGAGGGGGGGGGGGAGATGAGTAGAAAAACATAAGAAGAACACAAGCTAAGGGAAGAACAATTTTATTAATAAAAAGGGCAAGTTACACTATTGAAAATTAAAGTTACAAGTGCATGAAAATTAAACCCTATTCTAGCCCTACATTAAGCACTAAGCAAGAAGAAAATTACATTAAAAGCTAGCACAAACTATGGTTAAACTAGGGTTAACCAACAAGTACAAAGAGAGGGGGAGAGAGAGAGAGAAAAAGCATGAAAAAGGATCAAGAAACAAAGGGGCAGCACCTCCCCCACTCAACCAAAGCTTGCTGAAATGGAGAGGGGGGGGGCTCAATTTATAGGAAAAAATCTCGGGTTGGTCACGCCCTCCGACACGCCCTAGGGGGGGCGTGTCAGGGGGGCGTGACAGTACTATGTTGACCTCGGGCTCTGGATTCTGGCGGGAGGGATGATTGCTTCGGTACGTCGGTGGTCACGCCCTGGGTCACGCCCGTGACAGGGGGGCGTGACAGGCATGTCATGTCCAAATCATTGGTCGGAAATCCGTCAGTCGCCGAAAAAGGAGGGTGTCACGCCCATGTCACGCCCGTGACATGGGGCGTGACAGTACTATTTGCGTGCTGAGACGGAACGACATTTAATGCGGCGGCAGGCTTTGCGGCAGAGGGCGACACGCCCATGTCACGCCCGGTGACACGCCCAGGGAGGGCGTGACAGGGGGGCGTGACAGCGGTTTTGACCGTTTTCTGTCCACTCCAGCAGGTGTCCTCGGGATCGGGTGGCACGCCCTAGGTCACGCCCAGGGAGGGCGTGACAGGGGGGCGTGACAGGCCATTTTGGCGATTTTTCTGAAAACCTGCAAAAAGACAGGAAAAAGTTAGTGGCAATAAAATTTACATAAAAAGGATAAAAATAAACTAATAATAGACATAATTTGTACAATATAAAATATAAAATACGATAATAGTTTAGGCTACAAAACGTATTATCTAATTCCCCCAAGCTTAAGCCTTGCTTGTCCCCAAGCAAAAATATAAAAACTAGATATTTATAAAAAGGACTAATCAAAAAGTTCTAATTATGCCTACACAAGTACTATGCGAAATTCTTAGTAGGGAAAAGGTGAAATGTAAGTCTAAAACAATTATTTAGGTATGGTAAAACTTTTATAAACTTTACTTAATAAAAACAAATCATCCAAAATTTTAACGAGATTTTTTTAAATGGACTTAAGTAAAGCAACGAAAATGAAAAACACGCATTGAGTTGTTACTAGATCCAAGCAACGCATTATAATTATATCAATTTAATTATCAAAAATCTAGGTTTAAATCCAAAACTAAAACTGATTTACTGTTTTTCTTTTCTTAGTTGTTAAATAAAAAACAAAAAGCGTGAATCAAAAGGACTTAAATAGGACAGAAACGTTTGGTTTAGGAAAATGATTAGGAGTGGAATTCAAAGATAAACGTGACGGTTTAAAATCACACTAAACCAAAGCAAAGAGTTTCAAAAACTTTCATAAAAATATGTACACATTTTTTTTCTTTTTCTTTTTTTTTTTTTTCATTTTTCTTTTTCATTTTTCTTTTTCATTTTTTTTTTTTCAAAACAAAGGCCATAAATATTTTTATTTTCCTTTTTGAGTTGGCCAAACAAAAATAAACATCACTTTTGAACATACTTCTTTTTTTTTCGAAAACCTTTCTCCACAAAAATCACAAAATACCCTATCAAAATCGTCAAAATAATTTATGAAACTCAAAAAGGCTAGTGTGATTCGATAGGTTGGAAATTTTGGCTTTGGTGAAACTGAAATGAAAGGAGGAGCTATCAAATGAAATCGGAAAAAGGCTCAAAAACGGCTAACTAGTGGTACAAGTTTTTAGGTTGGCAGGAAAGCTCAAACGAAAACAAAAACGGCCTAAATCATTTTCACGCTTTTGAATTTATTTAAAACAAAGGTTTGAAAAATTTCAAAAAGCGAGTCCTAGATAATAAAAGAAGATTGATGAAATTAACTCGAAAATAGAAATAATAGGTGACTTGGATCGTTCACATCTACTACGTTATTCAACAGTTGACTTTACAAAAATTATTCAAAAACGAAAAAGAAAATAGTGGATGATGAATTTTTGAGAAAGTAAAGGAAATAAAAAAAACAAAAAACCATAATAGAAATGCGAGTTTTAGAAAAATATTTCACCTTAACATGCTACCGCGAATTAGAAACACAGCATGGCCAACATTTTACTTGTGAAACATAATTAAAAAGGACGATTAGAAATATTATAATTAACTAAGTTGTTTATAGGAGATTTTGAGTAAAACAAAACTAAAAACTAGGGGTACTATTGAAATACCAAAATGTCTAAACTATTCAAAAACACACATATATTTTTTTATTTTGAGGAATATTCTCTTTTTTTTTTTGGATTTTGGAAAATTTTTCTCTTTTTTGGAATTTTAAGATATTCATTTTTTTTTTTTTAATTTATGGAACTATTTACAAAAAAGGAAATTATTTACACTAAGCAAAAATGAAGGAGGAAATCCTCCCCCAAGCTTAAAACAGACATTGTCCTCAATGGCTAAAGAAGGGGATTGGAGAAGGAGAGAAAAATAAATTGCAGAATTGAAAGACAGAATTGAAATACAGGTACTTCCCCGGATTTATTTGCTGCGAAAACTGAGTGATGCCGCTCCCCGAATGTCTTCTTTGGACTTCGTGATGGATTCAGCAATGTTGGAGCAGGCGATCGCAGAAGCTTCAGCTTGTCGGAGCCGTCCGAGGCAAAAATTGTAAAATAAAGAAAACAGAAAAAGATAACTTGGGTTGCCTCCCAAGAGCGCCCTTTGGTTAAAGCGTCGTTGAGCTCGACGCATCAAAAATAATATTGTCCAAAAATATTGTTGTCCCGAAATAAAATTGTTTTTAGCAAAAATAAAAAATAAAAATTTCAAGATTAAAGTTCGTGAAGCAGAAACTTAATAGTGTTTGGACTGACATCATCATCACCAGAAAAATACAGTTTAAGACGCTGACCATTCACTTTGAAATTACCCTTATCAGGGTGAGAAATTAAAACAGTTCCATAAGGAAATACTTCTAAAACAGAAAACGGGCCAGACCAGCGAGATTTTAATTTGCTCGGAAATAACCGTAAACGACTATTATATAACAGGACTTGGTCGCCCGGCTTAAAGTTTTTAGGGTGCCTTAAGTGTTTATCGTGTAAACGCTTCGTCCGCTCTTTATAAAGTTTATTATTTTCATAAGCATAAGAGCGCCACTCATCGAGTTCATTTAGTTGAAATTTTCGAAGGTCACCGACTGAGTGGGGATCGAAGTTTAAAAATTTTAAGGCCCAAAAGGCGCGGTGTTCTAACTCTACGGGCAGATGGCACGATTTTCCATAGACCAGCCGATACGGCGTACATCCGAGAGCGGTTTTGTACGCTGTTCGGTAGGCCCATAGAGCATCGTCTAGTTTGGTTGACCAGTCTTTTCTAGAAGTTGAAACAGTCTTTTCTAATATTCTTTTTATTTCTCTATTTACTACTTCGACTTGACCGTTAGTTTGGGGGTGGTAGGCAGTGGACAGTTTATGCGTAACGCCGTATTTAGTAAGGATTTTTGAAAATTGCGCGTTACAGAAATGGGAACCCCTATCGCTAACGATTGCGCGTGGCGTACCGAATCTAGAAAATAATTTTTTTAAAAACGTGACTACAACTCGGGAGTCGTTCGTAGGAAGAGCTTGGGCCTCAGCCCATCGTGAAACATAATCAACAGCAACTAAAATATATTTGTTTCCGAAGCTAGAAGGAAGGGGGCCAACAAAATCAATTCCCCAGAGGTCGAAAATTTCGCACTCTAAGAAATAATTTTGCGGCATTTCATTTTTATTAGAAATATTGCCCGACCGTTGGCAACTATCACACCTGCTCACAAAGGCTTGCGCGTCTTTAAACAGGCTAGGCCAGTAAAAACCCGCGCAAAGCACCTTATGAGCGGTGCGAGCAGCTTGATAGTGCCCACCTGTCGGACCTTCATGCAAATGTTTTAGAATATCAATTCCTTCATCAAAAGAAACACATCTCCTTATCACTTGATCCGCACAAATTTTGAAAAGATGCGGGTCTTCCCAAAAGTAGTTCTTCAGCTCAGAAAAGAATTTCTTCTTCTGCTGAGAGGAGAACTCTTTTGGGAGCACCCGGGCCACTAGATAGTTGGCGATGTGCGCGAACCAAGGAGAAGTAGATGTATTAACTAAAAGCAGCTTCTCATCAGGAAAATAGTCATTAAATGATTTTTCATTTAATTTTTCTATAAAGGGGTTACCTAATCTTGATAAATGATCGGCGGCCAAGTTCTCGGCTCCTCGCTTATCACGGATCTCTAAGTCAAACTCCTGGAGGAGTAAGACCCAGCGAATCAAGCGAGGCTTGGCATCCGTTTTGGCAAGAAGGTACTTGAGGGCCGAGTGGTCCGTAAAAACAATGATTTTTGAAAGTGTAATGTAAGAGCGAAATTTATCAAACGCAAATACTACGGCTAAGAGCTCCTTCTCGGTTGTGGTGTAATTTTCTTGTGCAGATGTGAGGGTTTTACTAGCGTAATAGATGGGGTGGAAGTTCTTAGATATGCGTTGACCTAATACGGCTCCCACCGCAAAACTACTCGCATCGCACATAATCTCGAAAGGAAGGTCCCACACCGGAGCTATCATAATTGGCGCGTTAATTAACTTTTCTTTAATTAATTCAAAGGCAGAAATACAAGAGTCATCAAAAATGAATGGAGCGTCTTTTTCTAAGAGATGGGTGAGGGGCTTAGTGATCTTGGAGAAGTCCTTTATAAAACGACGATAAAAACCAGCGTGGCCTAGGAAACTTCTTATAGCTTTTATGTTTGTAGGTGGCGGCAACTTCTCAATAACTTCTATCTTGGCAACGTCTACCTCAATACCTTTAGCAGAAATTTTATGACCCAAAACTAACCCTTCCCTCACCATAAAATGGCATTTTTCCCAATTTAGGGCAAGGTTAGTTTCTTCGCATCGTTCTAAGACTTTTTCGAGGTTTTCTAAACATCTATCGAAGGTATCGCCGAACACGGAGAAATCGTCCATGAATACCTCCATAATGCTTTCTACGTACTTGTCAAATATTGCGAGCATACATCGTTGGAATGTAGCCGGCGCATTGCATAATCCAAACGGCATTCTTCGGTACGCGAAGGTGCCGAAGGGACAAGTAAACGTAGTTTTCTCTTGGTCCTCGGGAGAGATGGGTATTTGAAAGTACCCCGAGAGGCCATCGAGGAAACAATAAAAGCTATGGCCGGAGAGACGTTCTAAAATCTGGTCGATAAACGGTAGAGGAAAGTGGTCCTTACGGGTGGCGTCATTTAACTTACGGTAATCTATGCACATACGCCAACCCGTCACCGTCCGTGTCGGGATTAATTCATTATTCTCATTACTAACTACGGTTATCCCTCCCTTTTTTGGAACTACCTGAACGGGGCTAACCCACTTACTGTCCGATATAGGGTAGATAATTCCTGCGTCTAATAGTTTCATAACCTCGCCCTTAACTACTTCTTTCATATTCGGGTTTATACGGCGCTGAGGTTGGATAGAGTTACGCGAATTATCTTCCATTAAAATTTTATGTGTACAGAAAGATGGGCTTATGCCCTTGATATCAGAAATTTGCCAAGCAATAGCCCGGCGATGCTTACGTAGAACTAGAAGAAGTTTATCGTTCTGCGTATCCGTGAGGTAGGCCGAAACGATAACTGGTAACTTGGAGTCTTTTTCTAAGAAAGCATACTTAAGGTGTTCGGGAAGTTCTTTAAGTTCTAGGGTAGGGGGTTCTTCATAAGAGGATTTTGAGATTCTTTCTTTTTCAAAAATAATATCTTCATAAACTTTTTTATAAGGAACGTAATAAGGGGTGGGGCTAGCAGCCAAGACGGCTTCTTGTACAGATTCAGTGGTAAGGAAAGAGGAAGAACAAAAATCAGAAAACTCTTTTTCAAACTCAGAAAGAGAATAAGAAGATTCATCACTTCCTTGCAGTGATTCTGTTGTAAGAGAAGAGGAGCAAAAAGTAGAAAATTCTTTTTCAAAGTCGGCGAGGCAGTAGGAAGAATCATCACTCACGGCGTCTATGAAAAAACATGAGTCATCGTTCGCTAAGGTGTTCTTCATCGAAGGGGTGATCGGAAATGTGACTTCGTCGTCGCCTACTCGAAGAAAGAGCTTACCATTGCTTACGTCAATGATGGCTCGGGAGGTGGCAAGGAAGGGTCGGCCAAGGATCAGGGGAACCTCGACGTCTTCTTCGATGTCCAAAATGACAAAGTCCACCGGGAAGATGAACTTGTCGACTTTCACTAGAACGTCCTCCACTATTCCTAACGGGTACTTGACGGATCTATCGGCTAGCTGGATACTCATACGCGTGGGGTTAAGGCTACCAATCCCTAACTTTTTGAACAACGAAAAGGGCATCAGGTTTATACTTGCGCCTAAGTCGGCTAACGCGTGTTTAACAAAGAGATCACCGAAGACACACGGGATAGAGAAACTACCCGGGTCACTGATTTTCTTCGGCAAACCGTTTGTTAAAACTGCAGAGCACTCGGCGTTTAGCGTGACGTGCGAAAGATTCTCTAACTTCTTCTTGTTTGTGAGGAGGTCTTTAAGATATTTGGCGTATTTCGGCATTTGCGAAATAGCCTCGTGGAAGGGAAGATTAATGTGGATTTGTTTGAAGATTTCTAAGAAGCGGGAGTACTGATCATCTTGACGTTGTCTATTAAGTTCAGAGGGGTATGGAGGAGTTGAATTATTTTTGAAGATGGGTAGTGGAGTGAGATTATTTTCTAAAGCGGGGGTGATTACTTCTTCAGCAGAGGGTGTAAGCGGAGCAGAGCTTTGATTTTTAAAAGCGAGAGCGGAGCTTGCCTCGGGCTCTTCACTTACCATACCGGAGACTTGCTTCCCACTCCGAAGAGTTATAGCTTTCGCTTGCTCTCTCGGGTTGGGTTCGGTATTGGAAGGAAGAGACCCTGCGGGTCGCTCAGAAATTATTTTCGCGAGCTGTCCTACCTGGTTTTCTAGACTTTTTACGCTTCCGGTTAACGTTCTTATAGTGGCGTCATTTGTGGTGATATATTTAGAAAGTAATTCCTCCAAGCTTGGAGGTTTTGGGTAATTTTGAAGAAGTGGTGGTGGTGGTGGTGGTTGTGCAGAAAAATCATTTTGCGGAGGTGGGCGCATCGCATTCGATGGATTACTCCATGAAAAGTTCGGGTGATTTCTTAAAGCGGGGTTATAACTATTCGGAAAATTAAAACCAGGCGGATGAAAATTCGCAGCAGAAAAATTATTAAAAGCAGTTCTAGGCAAATTATTAACATAATCTAAATGTTCTGGAGTAGGGGTTGCAGATTCCCATACCTGAGGGGCGGAGGCAGCAGTCATCTCCGTGATTTTTTTGCTTAGGATTTCTACTTGCAGAGCGAGCTGGGAGACGTTGTCCACTTCATAGATACCTGCAGGCTTGTTCGGGCGGGACCTAGGCACATTCCACTGATAAGTGTTCATGGCCATATCCTCAAAAAGCTCAAGAGCGGCTTCCGGGGTCTTATGATTTAAAGTACCGCCAGAAGCTGCGTCTATCATTTGCTTCGTGCTTTGATTTAGCCCGTTATAAAACGTCTGCACTTGTAACCATACAGGCAGCGCGTGATGTGGGCATCGTCTTAATAATTCTTTAAATCTCTCCCAGGTTTCGTAAAGGGTTTCAGAGTCTATTTGTCCAAAGGCAGAGATGTCGTTCCTAAGTTTTGCAGTTTTAGCTGGCGGAAAATACTTCGCCAAAAATTTTTCAGTTAATTCATTCCAAGTGGTTATGCTATTTTTCGGAAGTGTGTTAAGCCACTGCTTAGCTTTAGTTCTTAGAGAGAAGGGGAAGAGTCTTAGCCTTATCGCATCATTTGTGACACCATTTATCTTGAAGGTGTCGCAAATTTCAAGAAAGCTAGCTATATGTGCGTTCGGATCTTCATCTTGAAGTCCGTCAAATTGCACATATTGCTGCACCATTTGAATTATGCTAGGCTTTAGTTCAAAGTTATTATTTGCTATAGTAGGGCGGACTATACTCGATTCTGTTCCCTCGAGGTTCGGTCGTGCATAATAGGACATAGTCCTTTGCACGGCCTCATCTACGTTGGGTTCTTCCATTCTTAAAGTATTAAATGACTCGGAGTCCTCAACCGGCACTTGGATGGTAGGACCTTGAAATCGCGATCTTCTCCGAAGAGTACGCTCAATTTCGTGGTCCAAGTCCAAAATAACCGACGGACTCCCGCGGGTCATGCACTAAAAGAACAGAAAAGAAGAAGAGAAAGAGAAAAAGGATAAACTAGAAAGAAAAACTAGATTTAGAAAATTAAATTAAAATTTTTTTTTCTTTTTGAAATAGATTTTTTTTATAGATTAACTCCCGAACTTCCCAAGGACTACCCCGTGAAGGGTTCGCAAGGTACTAGACAAGACAGTGGCGCTTAAAGCCCTTTGCCCTTTTCGAGAGAATTAGGTGGCGTAGAAAAATTGTGAGGTTGGTTTCTATTAAGAGCGGTGATAATTTTTTTGAATTTTTTTTTAAAACTTTTAAAGAAAGGGGATGAGAAAGAGAAGAGATAAAATTAATAGGTTCGTGTTTTCAAAATATCAACGGAAGTTGGGTCCCCGGCAACGGCGCCAAAAACTTGTTGCGCGCTAGGGTTCGAAGAAATAAACGCAACCGAACTAGCAACCCGATGAGGCAAGTATACCTATCGAATTGTAGCAAGGGGACACAAGTGTCGTATTAAGATCCGGGAACTGTTGGCTAAGCTTACTCACACGAACGCTATTATCTTATCGACGGAAAAACTAGGGTTTTAGAAAATCTAAGTGCAGGGGAGAAAGTAAAGCTATTCTAGAAAAAGAAACACTGCAATTAAGAGGGCTATTAAGTAAACAACTAAGCTAGAAAGGAAACTACTGCAGTTAATAAAAGAGCACAATATATGAGATTACTACAAAAGGTAGAACAATATGAAATGGAAATGCACCCGATCGAGATTCACCTCGGCTAAAGACGATTAAGAAAATGCGATAAAAATCTAAACTTAATAGGATAAGGGTCCTTGACCGTGGAGGTTCCTAAAGCTTGAACACGCTTCTCTCGAAGTCGTGCCCAACTGAGTTTAGGAAGGTCCGACCGACTCTCGTCTAAATCGGAGGCCTAAAACTCGCTTTACGCGGTGAACCCCACTATTGGATTTTACTCCAATCCGGGAGATTTGGACGTCTGCCTCTCTCGAGGGGTGCGTACAACTCCCTTTACTCTTGAATGCTCACTTCATTCTTTCGGCCTCTCGGCTAGCCCAGAATGAAAGCAAAGGCGGAGAGTATATATCGAAAATATACCTCCGACCCATGATAAATCAAGAGTAATTCAAGGCCCTAACCTAAAAAGAAAAGATTAATTAAAACATCATAACATAATCGCTCTAACCTCGGATCATCAAGATCGAGTACAAGGAGGATTAGTTAATCATAATGGAGTGGAGGGGGGGGGAGATGAGTAGAAAAACATAAGAAGAACACAAGCTAAGGGAAGAACAATTTTATTAATAAAAAGGGCAAGTTACACTATTGAAAATTAAAGTTACAAGTGCATGAAAATTAAACCCTATTCTAGCCCTACATTAAGCACTAAGCAAGAAGAAAATTACATTAAAAGCTAGCACAAACTATGGTTAAACTAGGGTTAACCAACAAGTACAAAGAGAGGGGGAGAGAGAGAGAGAAAAAGCATGAAAAAGGATCAAGAAACAAAGGGGCAGCACCTCCCCCACTCAACCAAAGCTTGCTGAAATGGAGAGGGGGGGGGCTCAATTTATAGGAAAAAATCTCGGGTTGGTCACGCCCTCCGACACGCCCTAGGGGGGGCGTGTCAGGGGGGCGTGACAGTACTATGTTGACCTCGGGCTCTGGATTCTGGCGGGAGGGATGATTGCTTCGGTACGTCGGTGGTCACGCCCTGGGTCACGCCCGTGACAGGGGGGCGTGACAGGCATGTCATGTCCAAATCATTGGTCGGAAATCCGTCAGTCGCCGAAAAAGGAGGGTGTCACGCCCATGTCACGCCCGTGACATGGGGCGTGACAGTACTATTTGCGTGCTGAGACGGAACGACATTTAATGCGGCGGCAGGCTTTGCGGCAGAGGGCGACACGCCCATGTCACGCCCGGTGACACGCCCAGGGAGGGCGTGACAGGGGGGCGTGACAGCGGTTTTGACCGTTTTCTGTCCACTCCAGCAGGTGTCCTCGGGATCGGGTGGCACGCCCTAGGTCACGCCCAGGGAGGGCGTGACAGGGGGGCGTGACAGGCCATTTTGGCGATTTTTCTGAAAACCTGCAAAAAGACAGGAAAAAGTTAGTGGCAATAAAATTTACATAAAAAGGATAAAAATAAACTAATAATAGACATAATTTGTACAATATAAAATATAAAATACGATAATAGTTTAGGCTACAAAACGTATTATCAGGAGCCCTTGCGTGCTATTGAGCATAAGATGTGATTAAATAAAAAGTACTCGAAGTGGAGCCCTTATATATGAAATTGCATGCGGTGTGAGTTGACACGCGATGTCATAATCCTGGGTTAAGGATAGTGTGGCAGGTCTACGGGCTTGCTAGTCGTCACACTGGCGGGAGTTGACAGATAGACTTTGTATGGTTGGGCCTTGGTCCTCGATGTTTTCTTCCCAAGGCATGCTCCATGCTAGTGGATGGTTGGCCTTGGTCCTTTGGTGATATGTTCACAAAGGCACCTTTTGTGCCACGATGATAGGCCAGTTTGGGTTGTGTTCTTGGTGCACATCAACCCAAGACCCCTCTAAGCCGTAGTACGCATATAAGCTCCGTTGTTGTGTTCTTAGCATTGAGGCGTACAGAGGCCTAGGTAGGGTAGTGTGGATGCCAGCCTAGTAGTGGAGAAGCCCGCTCTACTATCACCGTTTGGCCACGATGGATGACACCTGAGAGGTTAGCTACCTGCTCGAAAAGTGGGAACTACAAGTCTGTGTCGACATAGAAGTTGCTTATGCATGATCATGGGTGAGTCATTGCATTGCATTCATATCATTACATGCATTACGTACACAAGATCCTCATCATACAAGTTTATATGGGCACTCCTATATGATGAGTTACCTTACTGTTGAGTCGATCCTTAACTTATATGTTTGTATGGGCATTCATATAAGTTAAGTAACTTACTGTCGTAGATTTATACTTATATACTATTGTTGATGGTAGAACTGCTAAGTAGGTTGATGTACTTAATTGTTGTAGTTCCTTGACATACACTGTTGTTGATTAATCGCTTACCACCTGTTTGTACTACTGATTATATATATTGTACCCTTATTCCTTTCTCTGCCCGGTACCGAGGAGTCGCCAGGGGAGTGATTGTGATAGCAGCTTTGTGTTTATGACTAACGGTTGCTACGTCTTCCTTTTTAGGAGAAAACCCCGCAGACAGAGTAGTAGTAGGTTACGTAGTAGGACAGTCAGGCCAGGACGACAGGACCTGAAGTGACGCTGCCATCGCTACCATCTGTGACAGATGTGAGTCTGTGTGAGATTCATATTGTAGCATTTTTGGCATGTACTCTCATATTGAAGAAGCCTTATTGATGCTTCTTTTATTTGATGTACTTTCTTTTGGAATATTTTTCTTATGTGTGGATTTGACTTCTATTTTATATTTTTGGTTGGGTTGGTATGGATGATATGTTTAGCCAGCAGGATAGGCGTCTTGTAGTACAGGTTAGCCTGTGTGCTAACGCAACCGCAAGGTGGCTGTTCTGGGCATAAGAATCCCCTTGGCCATGTATTGTTTTCCGAGAGGAGGGGGGGGGTCTTACAAATGGTATCAACTTGCTACGATCCTGAACTAAAGAAGTCATTGAACAATAGAGCCACTCCCGCTCGTTTAGTCAGTTTGGGGACAACTTGACTTAGCCGAAGCTGTGGTGTGCCCATATGTAATTCACACTAAGTATGTCCAATTTTGACCTTACGATTAGCCAACCTGACCATAGGTTTGTGCACTACCGCCCCTTCCATACCTACTCAGTTCCAACAATCAGAGTTGGGACTGATGCTCACTGCCATCCTGGATGTCTTTAGGTCTCAATAGGCCCCAGTGCAGCAACAGGCTTCGGGTTCAAACTGGTTGAGCAATTTCCGAGCTCTCTCCCCTACTGCCTACCTTGGCACAGAGCCGGTCATGCGTACAAAAGAATGGCTTGACATCGTGCAAGAGCTGATGGCGGGAATTAGATGTCCGAACAATATGGTTGTGACCATAGTAGTGTCACTTCTAGAACAACATGCGAAAAGGTGGTGTTAGTCTCTCATGGGCTCCACCTTCCAAGGAAGAGTATACATGGATATTAGTTGGAGCAAGTTTTCTAGAGCTTTCTTAGAGCACTTTATCCCTTTGTCAGCTCGAGATGAACTTGAAGAAATATTCCTGTAGTTGAAGCAGGGATCCAAGTCAGTTGCAGAGTACCAGCGAGAGTTTCGGCATTTGGATAGATTTGATGACTCCTATGAGTTGGACGACATAGGATATGTTAAACGGTTCTACAAAGGCTTGTGGGATCCCATGAGGCAAGCCCTTTTATTTATAGCGGACTCCAGCTTAGCAGAGATAATTGACATGGCGAAGAGGCTAGAGGCGGACCACTTGGGAAGTGGTAAGAGACCCGCTGAGGGTTTGATGGAAGCTGGCCCTAGTAACAGAAGAAGACATAATAATAGGGGTGGAAGATGATACCAGAGAGGTTGCTGGCATTTCCACTAGAAATTTAGAATGGATCTCCCAGTCCCACAACCGCAAGTATTGTCTCCACCTCCACAGTTTCAACAATTCCAACAACTCGAAGGGCGGTATGAACGAGTATGCTTCCAATGCAACCAACCGGGACACATCCGATGTCACTGACCGCAGCTAGGTGGGAATTCTCCTCCTACTCTCCCTCCGATGGCTCCACGAGGATGGGGACGCGTGCGTGGATGGGGACGAGAACCACAAGGAAGGAACCCTAGGCCTGCTCGGGATCAGGTGTTTGCGCTGGACATGGCGCAGGAAAGGAATCCCCAGGAGGTGATTGCAGGTATGCCATGATTCGATTGATGTGTTATAAGCATTTCCTTTCTATTTCCTATGATATGTTAGGAGTCTTGCTTTGAGTCTTTATAATCGATACCTAGGCACTGTGATGGTTGGTGGGAAATCGGGCTACACACTATTCGATACCAGGGCCACACACTCATTTGTGTCGGCAGACTTCGTTAAGGGCCTAGAAGGAGTGCAATACTTCATTGGTATTGCTTAGAGAGTACGCCTCCCAGATAACTCTGAGATTACTGCAACCGCCAAGTGAGAATTGGAGATAATCCATGGAGGAAAGACATTTGAAACTCCCTGCCACAGTATTGAGGATGCCTGAATTCGACCTCATTCTAGGCATGGCATGGTTGGATTGACACCGCACAAGAATTGATTGTGCGGAGAAATGAATTTTCTTAAGACATGGGGACATTGAAGTCATCTTTCAAGGTATCAGATTCGCACCTCATATATTACTATCTCCAATTCAGGCCCTAAAAGCCCACATGAATGGGGATGAAGTCTACACTATCTATTTTGAGATGAAAGAGATGACAACTACATGAAAGATGTACGAGTTATGCGGGATTTCCCTGAGGTATTTCCCGAGAAACTTCTAGGATTACCCCCCATCGAGAAGTGGACTTCCAAATTAAGTTAATATCGCGTGCCAAGCCCATCTCCAGGACCCCTTATCATATGGCCCCAAAGGAACTCGCCGAGTTTAGAGTTCAGTTGTAGGAATTAGTAAAGTCTGGGTTCGTTCGACCCAGTTCATCACCTTGGGGAGCCCCTGTTCTATTCGTTAAGAAGAAGGATGGAACGCTACAATTATGTAGATTACTGGGAGCTCAACCGTTTGAAGATGTGGAACACCTACCCTCTACCTCAGATAGATGAGTTATTCGATCAACTGGTATGAGCGCACTGGTTTTCCAAGTTGGATCTCCGCTCGGGGTATTAGCAACTGAGGATACAAGAGGATGATATCCAGAAAATGACATTTAGCTCAAGGTATGGGCTATATGAGTTCACCGTAATGACTTTTGGACTCACGAATTCTCCTTCGACGTTCATGAGTCTGATGAACAAAGTGTTTGAGCCGTACCTTGATGTCTTCTTCATCGTTTTCATCGATGACATTTTGATCATGTGGAACACTTGACGTTTGTGCTGAAGAAGCTAAAGGAGCATACCTTGTTTACCAAGTTCACCAAGTGTGAATTTTGGCTTCGATAAGTTGCCTTCTTAGGCCACATAATCAGTGGTGCTGGGTTAGCTGTGGATCCAGGCAAGGTGCGTGCTGTGAAGGAATGGTCGCCTCTGAAGTCAGCAGCCGATGTGCGGAGTTTCCTTGGACTTGCTTGGTACTATCGCAAGTTTGTGAAAGGGTTCTCAAAGCTAGCCCTCCCTCTCACAGCTCTAACAAAGAAATGTGTGACGTACGATTGGATACCCCAGTGCGAAGACTCATTCTAAGAGCTGAAGGATAGAATTACCTCCGCACTTATCCTAGCTCTTCCATCTGGGAAGGAAGGATTCCAGGTCTACACTGATGCATCATATCAAGGGATGGGGGCAGTGTTGATGCAGCACGGGAATGTGATCGCTTATGCTTCGAGACAACTGAAGAAACATGAAGCTAATTACCCAATTCATGATCTGGAGGTTGGGAAAGTGATGTTTGCCTTGATGGTTTGGAGACACTATCTATATGGAATCCACTCTGAGATATTTTCGGATCATAAGAATTTAAAGTATGTTCATACTCAAAAGGAGCTTAACCTGAGATAGCGGCGGTGGTTAGAATTTTTATGTGATTATGAATTACTTTGAACTACCATCCCAGAAAAGCAAACTCCGTGGCTGATGCCTTAAGCAGAAAGGTACAAGAATCGAACCCTGAGTCTCGGTTGATTAGTGATGATATTAATTCTATAATTAACAAGTATGGAGAACTTCTTGAAGCATTCAAGAAGTGAAAGCTCCTTGCCAAGAGAAAGACAAAAGAGCTTCTCAATTTTAGGAGCAAGTGTGAGGGCTAAGAAAAGGATCTCAAATATACGTCTGCACAATCAGCAAATCTCAAGGGGATCATTGATATGGAGTCTGTGGTAAAAGTCTCAAATATGAAACTTATCCAGAAACTTAAAAATGATCTCCTAAATGAGAAATTGTTGGTGGCCAAGTTTTCTAAGTCAAGCACCGTGCTTCCCTTAATTGACACCCTCTTTGCCTAAAAGGGTAAGAAAGGGTTAGGATTTAAGGGACCTGCTAGACCTCCCAATCCAAAAGGAAAGGGGAAGGCACCAGTTGTGCGTCTAGTCTCATTGACTCCAATATCTTTTCAAAAAGGCTTGTTGCCTTCTAACAGGTATGACCATGAAAGCTGTTATGGTCACTGGGAGAATGGCAGATCCACTGGTATGGACAAATGTGCCAATAACCAAGGTGGAAGATACAGCCATATGAAGTCCTTTAAGGCTGCCGATGAGGAAATCCAAATGGCCCATCCTGGACCATTTGTTTTTGGTGCCCTAGCCCCAAAACTCAAGGATATTGCTGATGCAGGAAATCTAAGTCATCCAGCAAAAGTAATGACTCAAGGTGAGACTTCTGGCAAGACTGAAATGGCAGTTTATGATGCTTTCAGATGCATGTTAGCTGAAAAGAGACATACAGCTGGTGGCTCTCAGAAAAGACCAAAACAGTCTACTAAAATACTTACCTTCAGTCAAATGTCTGCTGGAAGAAATTAGAGACATACAACAGCACATCTTCCCACTGTTCAAGGAGCAGTCCAGGCAATTACTGGCACTAAATAGAAAAGGAGATATAATGTCCATGAGTGCTGGTGCTGTGGAAAAGTGGGTTACTATGCTGTTGATTGTTGGCACAATCCTTTAGTGTCCAGGGGTAACCAACCTGTCAAGAATATTGCACGAAGGCAAGCTTATTTTCATAGTAATGTGAACCTAGTACCTAATAGAAATTGGGGTCCTAAGGTGAGATAAATTGTGCTTTTCAGGTGAGTTCAAGTACTAATTCCCCTAAATGGTACTTGGACAGTAGATGTTCAAGGCACATGACTGGAACAAAGGAATTGTTGAAAGAGTTCACTCCAGTAAATAATGTGTTGATGCGCGAAAACGAAGAGGAGGGTTCGCGGGCACCAGCAGCTAACGAGTGTTTGGTCTCATAAGTGAGGTGAAGGAGGAGGTTGCGGGGATAGAGGAGAGCTTGTTGAGGATGCTTAAAATAGCAAGGGAGGTTGATCAGGAACTGTCGAGCAGATAGCTACTCTGATGGTTAGCCTTGCAGGTTGATGCCGAGAGAAGAGTGGAGTTGAGAAGAAGAGGGGGCCGCTAGCAGCAGTAACATCAGACTTCTCCCACCACAGCTTAAATGCCACTCTTGTGACGGGCTTTCCTTTAATTATGAACTGAGGCCATAGCTTGAGATTGCACCTTTATATATAGAGCAAAATAAAGGGTACAAAGGGGGAAGCTGGCGGCTAAGGACAAAAGGAAACCAGAGGCTGCGCGGACTGAGCTGAGAGGTCGGCAGACCGTACAGTTAGCTGATCCCGCAGCTTGCTTAAGCAAGCTGAGCGGACTGCGCGGTCAGGACGGGAGAACATCTAAGGCCGCGCGGACTAAGATTCAGAGTCTGCAGGAACTGATGCCTTGACCTTATCGTCCCGACTGTGTCTCGTGAATGAGAGGTATGTGGGCCTATTAATAGGCCCGAGGAAGTAACGGTCTTGGTAACGTCACCCCCGGTAGAGCGGTGAGTTGAAACGAGCAAAGAAGAAGTCTGCACCATGTCATGCAGTTAGGGACTTATCTTTTGGAGCTGATCTGCTGCTACTGGCGGACTGGGACGAGTCTGCCTCTGGTGTACTGAGCGAGCCCACATTAAGCTGTGCGAGCTGAGGAGTAGTGCACCCGCTACTGGGAAGAAGTGGGAACCGAAAAAATAGAGGCTTGATGGCGGACTGCAGAATGAGTCCGCCTCGCCCACTGCGGAGAGGATGAGGCAGATCGCCGGCTGTTGAGCCGGGGTTCTTCCGAAGGACTGCACAATAAGTCTGCCTAGCTCGCAGTGTACTGGAGGAGTTCTCCTCTGTGGCTGGAGGCTTGTCGCTGGGTGAGGTAGGCGACTTGTCGGACTAGATATAGCAGGTTGCCTTCCTACTAGAGATGAGTCCGTGAGGTATGGTGCGGTCTGGTGTAGAGTGGTTGGCCATGGTGTCGAATCTAAAGGCGGGCTTAGATCGAGTCCGCCTATTGCTGGTGGATAGGAGAGTTGGTCGTCATCTAGATGTGCGGGTTAGAGAGCTGGAGGGAGGAGCAAGCCTGCCTCCCTTAGGCAGACTGAAGATTGAGTCTGCCACCTCCTGCTGAATAGAAGGAGCAGGTCGCCCTCTTTAGTGGAGCGAGCTCGTCTCCTATTGGATGAACAGGCTTGTCGCGTACTGGCTGGCGACCTGGAGGATGGTCGCCTGGCAACATGGCGGTCTGCGCGGATGGCAATGTGAGTCTGTTATTATGTTGGACCTGTCGGAAGAGAACTGACGTGCGATTAGCTGATCTAACCACGCGGCCTCTAGGGACGGACTGAGGAAGCAGTCCGCAGCCACTACAGAACGAGCGGCTGCTGCCCGACCTGGGCAGTCTAGCTGGGGAGACCGCCCTAGCCGTGCGGCCTGAGCAGACAGAGAAGTTTATCCGCCCATCCTTAAAAAAAGGGGGCTGACAGGAGGTGACCTTTAGGGGGAACCTGGAGCAGGCCGCGACTTGCGAGCTGGCTATCTTTGGAGGGATCACATATTTTCGGTTTAACATAATCCTCACACTTTTTAAGTCCCGAAGGGAACTTCAAAAAAGTAGGAGACCCACGAAAATCGTGATCCATCCCTCGGATAAACAAGAGGCAGGGAGAGACAGAACCTGATATCTCTCCTCAGAAAAAGGATTGCAAATGTCAATCTTTTTCTTGCAAAGTAAAGTTAATGCAAGCAAAAAAGAGGTACGTATCATATGTACCTGAGTTGCTTTGCAAAATGAAGAAGATGTGAATGTCTTCCAGTGAGATCTGCAAAACAAAGATGAGAGGAAAGCACCGAAGAATGATAACTTGCAAGTACCTGAAGGAGGCTTGCAAGCACCTGTTATCTTCTGTAAAAGGAAGAGTAAGTGGCAGATATGAAATAAAAATAAGTTGGAAGTACTTGGATGGGACTTGCAAATTTCTGCTAATCTCTGAAAAAAGAAGAGTGAGTAGTAGATATAGAAGAAAATTAGGCTGCAAGTACCTGGAAAAAACTTGCAAATATCTGCTAATCTCTGCAAAAAGTAGAGTGAGTAGCAGATATAGAAGAAAGCTAAGCTGCAAGTACCTGGAAAGGACTTAAAAATATCTGCTAATCTCTGCAAAAAGAAGAGTGAGTAGCAGATATAGAAGAAAACTAAAATACAAGTACCTAGAAAGGACTTGCAAATATCTGCTAATCCTTGCAAAAAGAAGAGTGAGTAGCAGATATAGAAATGAAACTAAGTTGCAAGTACCTAGATGGAACTTGCAAATATCTGCTAATCTCTGCAAAAAGAAGAGTGAGTAGAAGATATAGAATAAAACTAAGCTGCAAGTACCTGGAAAGGACTTGCAAATATCTACAAAAAGAAGATTGAGTAGCAGATATAGAAAAAAAACTAAGCTGCAAGTACCTAGAAAAGACTTGCAAATATCTGTTAATCTCTGCAAAAAGAAGAGTGAGTATCAGATGTAGAAATGAAACTAAGTTGCAAATACCTAGATGGAACTTGCATGCATCAACTATTGATATGATAAGGAAGACATGATTGGATAGCAGGAGAGATACCCGACAAACTCTGTTATTAACTGAATAAAGACCAAACCGCGATAATGATCTTTTCGCGTGATCAAATATGATATCTTTAGTATGAAATCCAAATTAGTAAGATGAAACCATCTTGATTAGAATTCAATAGTCTGGCTTGCTAATAAATAGAAATTAAATCCTTGATTTTATAATAGATGTCAAGAATAAGCGTAATGAATCGTCAGCGGATTGAGCTTCATAAAAGCCGAATATATATAATGAGCATAAGAAAAATAGATGCTGCAAATCCTTTTGATAGGTTGGATTTGACCTGTTAACCTGTAAGAAGGCAAAATGAAAAAAGGAGGGCTACACCCTGAAGATGATCCAACAAGACTAGATGCTGCCACAGGAGTGTACCCATGGGCCTTATGCATCGCTTGCCTAATAAAAATCATCTAGGATGTTATCCTACCTAGAGCGGGCTGACCGCAAATCCTTTAGAAGGGCACAAAAGAGAAACATGCACAGAAAATCCAGAGAAGGATCGATAGATGCACTGTTCTCATGCCTCGGGTTACAAGCATCGCTGATCAATTAGACTAGATGCACCAAATGGACTATTGCTTGTCTGCGGATTGATCAGCGGAGTTGTGGGCCCGCGAAGGCATGGATTGAGAGTAACATAAATTATTCTTACATTATAATCATGAGATGATAATGGATCAGAGTGATCATCCTTCGGGAGTAGATCACGCATCTTACCCTGCCTCAGCATTTTTTGAACCAGTTGATGAAGCGCACGACAGTTTTCAGTTAAATGTATGCTTTCTTTGTGAAACTCACAGAATAGATCTGAATCTTTTGATCTTTGATCTGTCGGATGGTAAGGCCTTTTGAAATTATCCCTACCCTTCATGACTTGGCTCACTTCTTGCATGGCCTCATCTAGTTTAGACTCTGGTAAGTCATCATCTTGCTGCTGATGAACTGAAGCTATTTATGGAGGTGGTGATGGAAATAGTAACAATTGATCTTGTGAACGATCCTGGCTTGGGAAAGGATGCCGATGACATTGAAATCTTCTACCATTCCTAGAGTGAAATGTAAAATCTTTCTGAGGAGACCTCGAAGGTTGCTTGTAAGAAGAAATATCTTTCTCTGCTACGAGCCTGGAGACGAAGCTAGGATTGTTCTTCTCACCGTGAATGTAAGCGTTGGCTAAGCCAATCAACTCTTGATAGTTCCTTGGTGCTCGAACATTAGCCTCAAACTTGAGTGGTCCTTCACGCAGACCATGAATAAGAGCCACTCGGTACATTTCTTGATCAAAGATCTCAATGTCCAAGATTTCTTTCTGAAAACAATCCACAAAATGAGACCAAGTCTCGTTCTCTTACTGCCTAATCTCATAGAGGGTTTTTGGACCGCCCTTTCTCTTTGTAGAAGTAGAAAATCTGAGCTGAAACTCTCTTCACAAATCAACAAAGGAAGAGATGGACTGAGGACACAGTCCATAGAACCAATCCCTCACTTGTCCATAAAAGGTTGTTATAAAGAGTTTGCATTTGATAGCATCTGAAAGGGTCTTGAGAGCTACGACTAATTCAAAGGCTTGAAGGTGCTTCATTGGATCAGTCTCTCCAGTATAAATTGGCAACCGTGGCTATCTGAAGTTAACAAGAGTTAGTTCATGTCGAACATTCTCTGAAAACAGTGACAACTCTTCTTGCTCTCCTACAGCATGAGGAAAAAAGGGAGCATAAGTTGTAGCTACAAAAGGAGCAAGAGGATAGAAAGGAAAAGCTGCTGCGAGAGGAGCAAAGGCAGGAGCTGATGAGTAAGGATGACTTCCTTGAATGTTTAGGAATCTAGTTGGACTTCCTCGGGTAGCTTCCCAGAAGAAGTTTTGACGAGTTATGAACTCATCATTCTGAGATCGCAAAGGAGCCGCGGGCCTTTGCGGAAAGGTTGGCGGATAAACAGGAGGATAGACTAACGGATAGGCTGGTGGATAAGCTTTTGGAGTCTCCAATGCTGGTGCTGGATTAACTGGAGGAACTGGTGCTGCTACAGATTGCATTTCTAATTGTTGTGCGATAGCAACTAGAGTACGGTTGATTGATTGAAACTGTTGGGCAGTTTCTCTGCACGATTGCTCCAAGGCTTCCCAGAGAGGATCTTCACCAGGACTTAACGGAGCAAGGTTCTCGGCTGGTTGATGGTCTGACATGAGTAACAATTGATTTCATTATCTGATCGAGATCTGAAGGTTCTCGGTAGATTGCCGGCTGCTGAGCTGGGGTTATTCCGGCGGACTGCATGATAAGTCCGACTATCTCACGGTGTACTAGTGGAGTCCTCCTCTGCAACTGGAGGCTTGTCGCTGGGTGAGGTAGGTGACCTGTCGGACTGGATATTACAGGTCTCCTTCCTGCTGGAGATGAGTCTGTGAGGTATGATGCGGTCTGGCGTAGAGTAGTTGTCCATGGTGCCGACTCTACAGGCGGGCTGAGACCGAGTCTGCCCATTGCTGGCGGATAGGAGAGTTGGTCGCCGTTTGGATGTGCAGGCTTGAGAGCTGGAGGGAGGAGAAAGCCAGCCTCCCTTAAGCGGACTGAAGACTGAGTACGCCACCTCCTGCTGAATAGAAGGAACAGGTCACCCTCTTTGGTGGAGTGAGCTCATCTCCTAATGGATGAACAGTCTTGTCACGTACTGGCTGGCGACCTGGAGGCAGGTCGCCTTGAACCATGGCAGTCTACGTGGATGGCAATGTACGTCCCCCATTCTGTTGGACCTATTGGAAGAGAACTGACGCGCGATCAGTTGATCTAACCGCGCGGCATATAGGGAAGGACTAAGGAAGCAGTCTGTAGCCCCTGCATAACGAGCAAATGCTGCACGACCTGGGCGGTTTGGCTGGGGACACCTCCCTAGCCGCACGGCCTGAGCGGAAAGAGAAGTCTGTTTGCCCATCCTTAGAAAAAAGGGGGATGACAGGCCGCGACCTTAAGGGGGAACCTAGAGTAGCCCGCGACTTGCGAGCTGGTTATCTTGGGAGGGATCGCCGATTTCTGGGTTAATAGAATGGACCTAAGGTCATCTTTGGAGGCTATGATGAGGGAATAACCATAGGTTATAGTAAGATCTCAAATAGTTTAATCACCATCACAAAGGTAGCTTAAGTAGAGGTGTTACATCACAACCTCATAAACATAGGCCAACTATGTGACCTTGGTTATAACATTTCCTTCTACAAGGATAAGTGACACATCAAGAGGTTAAGTGACCCGAGTGTCATCTTAACAGGCACTAGGAGTGGGAATGTTTATTGCTTAAACTTTTATTGCTTAGATAGTAGTTCCCCTATATGCTTAGTTGCAAATGACAAAGTCTCATATTGTGTCCAATGGCACAAGAGACTAGTTTATTTGAATTATAATACCTTTGGTCAGCTCTTTAGTGATGATCTAGTTAGGAATGGTCCCAAAATAAAATGCTCCAAGGAGGGTATCTATGCTTCTTGCCAAAAGGGTAAGCAGACTAAAACCTCCTTCAAGAACATTGGGACCAAGTACTCAGTGAGATACTTGTATCTACTGCATATGGACTTATTTGGTCCTATGCCTATTCAGAGTCTAGGTTGGAAGATCTATACCCCTATGGTGGTTGATGACTATTCCAAGTTTGTTTGGGTGTTCTTCCTTAGAAGAAAGGATGAAACCCTTGAAGTTTTCATGAATTTTGTCAGGCAAATTCAGAATGAACTTGCAAGCTCTGTGGTCAAAATAAGACATGATCATGGAACTGAATTTCAGTCTGCTGTCATGACTACTTTCTATGAAGAGCAAGGGATTCATCAAGAATTTTCCTCTCCAAAAACATCCCAGCAAAATGGATTAGCTGAGAGGAAAAACATGACTCTCATAGAAGCTGGGAGAACTTTATTGAGTGACACTTCTCTCCCTGAATATTTCTGGGCTGAGGTAGTTAACATTGCATGTCATGTTCTCAATAGGGCTTCTATCACCAAAGGCCATAAGAAGACTCCCTATGAGATCTTGAAGGGCAAAAAACCAAACATATCCTATTTCAAGATCTTTGGTTGCAAGTGTTTCATCTTGAACAATGGCAAGTCAAAAGTGACTAAGTTTGCTGCCAAATCCCATGAGGGGATCTTTGTTGGGTACAACAATAGTAGTAAGGCATATAGAGTCTATAACTTGACTAATCAAGTTGTAGACGAATCTGTCCATGTAGTGTTTGATGAGTCAAACATGATTGATAGTGAGCTGTCAAGCTCTTTGCCTAGTTTTGCACGTACAGAAATTATGATGGAAAAGCTCTCCATCAAAAATAAAGACCCTGCTGTGCAAGAAAAATATGGAGAGGTATGCTGTCTAGAGGAAGCACAAGACAGTTAAGCTAGAGATGAAGACCAACCAGCTGAAGAAAATGGTGCTCAGCAAGAAGCAGTCAGGCTACCCCCAGAAATCAGATATCTGATAGATCATCCTCCAGATCAGATAATAGGTGAGGCTAGCCAAGGTTTACAGACCAGAAGTAAGAGTTTCAACACAGCTCTTTACTCCAGCTTCCTATCACAAGAAGAGCCCAAGAAATTTGAAGAGGCAAATCAAGACCAATTCTGGATTGGTGCAATGCAAGAAGAACTGAACCAGTTTAAAAGATGCAAGGTCTGGAAGCTGATTCCCAGACCAGATGGACATTATAATATTAGAGTCAAGTGGATTTTCAGAAATAAACTTGATGAATATGGCATTATAATAAAGAATAAGGCTAGACTGAAGGCCAAGAGATACAGAGAGGAAGAGGGTATTGATTATGCTCAGACTTTTGCCCAAGTTACAAGGTTGGAAGCCATCAGACTATTCCTTGCATTTGTAGCCTTCCATGGATTCAAAGTCTTCCAGATGGAAGTGAAGACATCCTTCCTGAATGGAGACTTGAAAGAAGGCTGCTATGTATAGCAGCCTCCAGGTTTTGTAGATTTTAACTCTTATATTGTTGTGCATAGACTTAGGAAAGCTCTATATGGGCTCAAGCAAGCCCTTAGAGCATGATATGAGACATTGTATACCTTCCTCATTGAGAACAAATTCTCAAGGGAGAAGATAGACAAGACCCTATTCCTAAGGGAATCTAAGGTCAAGATCATTCTAGTCCAGATTTATGTTGATGACATAATATTTGGCTCTGCTGATGACAACCTCTGCAGGAAGTTTGCAAAACTTATGCAGGGGAAGTTTGAGATGAGTAGTATGGGTCAACTGAAGTTCTTCTTGAGAATCCAAGTAAGACAGACAGATGATGGTCTATTCATATCCTAGTCAAAGTTCATCAGGGAGCTAATAAAGAAGTATGGAATGGAGAATGCTTCCGCCATAAGAACTCCCATGAGCTCAAGTATTCCTATAGGCAAAGATGATCTAGGGAAACCTATTGATCCAACTTTGTATAGAGGTATAGTTGGCTCCCTTCTCTACCTCACTGCAATTAGGCCTGATATTATGTATGCAATATGTGTCTGTGCTAGGTATCAGGCCTGCCCTAAAGAGTCTCACTACACTGTTGTGAAAATAATCTTTAAATATCTTAAAGGCACCCCAGATCTTGGCCTATGGTATCCTAGGCATGTGGAGTTTGAACTAACAGGCTATTCAAATGAAAATTTTGCAGGCTGCAAGGAGGACAGGAAGAGCACATCTGGATCCTATTAATTTCTAGGTGGAAGGCTTGTCTCTTGGAGCAGCAAGAAGCAAACAAGTGTTGCAATCTCCACTACTGAGTCGGAGTATATTTCAGCTGGGAGTTGCTGTGGATCTAGCATTAACTTCAGGACTACAATATTCAGATAAGTAGAACTCAACTCTTTTGTAATTCTACTAGTGCAATTTCTATATCTAGGAATCCGGTCTCCCATAGTAGGACTAATCATATAGAAATTAGGTATCATTTCATTAGAGAACATGTGTAAAGGCAAGACATCATCCTTGAGTTTGTCTCCACATACAAGCAAGTGGCTGATATCTTCACAAAGCCACTAGATGAAGCAAAGTTCAACACCTTCAAATTTGAATTGGGTATGTTGAATCTTGTGTAGCTTCAATTCTCTTCTCTAGTATATGTTGTACTGTCTATTTTACAGGTAGCACAAGTCCTTCCCCAATATAATGAAGCTAGTGTGCAATAGTTGAGGGGGAGCATGCCCAACAATTGGAATGGAATTAAGTCAAAGAAGGGGGATTAACCACAGACAGATAGGGGGAGAAAAACTCCACAAAAAATCTCCCTATTGCAGAAGTCAAAAAGGGGGAGAGGAGTTAGGGGGAGGGAAGCATAGACTTGATCAAGGCCTGACCAAGCCAAGATATAGGAGGCTCAAAGCCAGGTGGTGTTGAAGTTGATTCAGCACTTGAGTAGTAAGGATGGCTTACCCAGGAGGAGTAAGTAAAATTCTCCACAGGCTGGAGTAATGTGGTAACATAAGTAAAATTCTCCATAAGTTGGAGTAATGTGGTAACATAAGTAAAATTCTATACAGGACGGAGTAATGTGGTAACATTTTCACACTCTCATGATGTTAAACAAGTTTTTTTTAATATACTGTGTATTTCAATGACATGTTTTATTGATCAAGCTAAGTTTTGACTTTTTCAAATAGAGGGAGATTGTTGGGTCCATTGATCCCAATGTCCTAGATTTATAAGAAGTCAAACTGGTCAATGACATTCACATATAATGTATTTGATGTGTGCTTGAGTTCATGCATGTAGGTAGTCCATGATTGGACAGGTCAACAAGAAGAATATGCTGGAGAATTCAGATTTTGTCAAGATCAGTTCAAAATGTGGGTCTCAGATTTCATCGAGCTCAACTCGCAGTTCATCGAGCTTAGCTCACAGATCATCGAGCTCAGCTTACCACTCCTTGAAATAAAACTCAGAAGCTTGATGTTTAGAATTCGTCGAGCTCAGCCCATCGATCGTCGAACGCAGTTCAACATTCGTCGACCTAAAGACAGACAAATTGACTAAGGCAAAACCACCGAGACAGCTGAGACCGCTGAGAAGAAACCACTGAGACAGAAGACTGTCACAGCTGAGAAGAAGAATGCGTTGAGACCGCTGAGAAGAAAACGCTAAGATAGAAGCTTGTCTGAGTTGTTAAGAAGAAACCACTGAGAAAGTTGAGAAGGAACCACTGAGATAAAGCCAGTAGAAATTTTCTAAGTCCAGAAAGTGGAGTTCGTCGAACTGAGTTCAGAGTTCGTCGAGCTGAGCTCACCTTTCATCAAGCTCAAGTTAAAGGTTGAAGATTTAGAGTTCATAGAGATGAGCTCACCTTTCGTAGAGCTCAAGTTAAAGGTTGAAGATTCAGAGTTCGTCGATCTCAGCTCAACGATCGTCGAGCTCAGTACAAGTACTTCATGCCGTGCTAAGACAACACATTTCGTCGAGCTAAATGTAAAGTTATAGATTCTGAAATTCGTCGAGCTCAGTACAGAGTTCGTCGATCTCAGATCGACGATCGTCGAGCTCAGTACAAGTACTCCATACCATTGCGGGAAAGCTACAGTAGCATCAGAAGCTATTATTTGTCCCCTTCTGAGGAAGGTGGCACTCACCATCCTTGGATGGGCCCACATTCAAATTGTGTCGTTGATTCAAATCAATAGATATAAAAGGAAGAGAATAAAATAAGATTAGGGTTAACAAAAATGAGAACGAAAGAAGAAAATGAAAGAGAGGCGGCTGGACTTCATCTTCTTCGACAAGCTTGAAAGCAAAGCCCAGCAATGAAAGCCAAAAGGCAAAGATAGCTGAAGCTTCTTCCAATTCAGCAAGAGTGTTCCTTAAAGAACAAGTTGGCTGTTACAATCTATCAGCAAGAGAATATAGCTTTGTGAAGGGCTATAAGCCTTCAACAGCAGTTGCTGCCTTCAGTACAACAGAGAAATTTATAGCTGTAGAAGAAGACTAATTCCTTCTTCAGCAAGTGGGCTGGACTTATATCTGCTCAGTCCAACAAGCTGGACTTTAAGATTTATTTCTGAGTCAGTATTTCAATCTTCCTGATTACTTTCCTGTAAAATTCAGATTATCTGAACCTGAGTGTAGGGAACTTTGTGCCTGAGTGGTAGGTGACTAATTAGTAACGAAGATAGGTGACCTACTGGGGTACTGAGGTAGGATCCAAGTGTAGATCTGAGCTATAGGACTTAATTGCCTGAGGTAGGAGAGTGTTGCTCTCTGAGGTAGGATCCAAGTGTGGATTTGAGGTAGGGCTATCCTCCCAGCTTGAGTGTAGGGCCTAGTGCCTGAGTTAGGTGACTGTTGGGTCACTGAGCTGTAGGTGACCAGTGTGTCACTGAGTTGTAGGCCTTGGAGGAAAATAAGCTATAGGTGTCTTGAAGGGCACTGAGGTAGGTACCTGGAAGGGTACTGAGCTGTAGGAGTACTGCAACACTCTGAGAGTAGGGCCTTGTACCTGAAGTTGTAGGGCACTTTGTGCCTGAGCTGTAGTCCTTAGAGATAAGGCTGAGGTAGGTGGTTTGAGGACCACTGAGCTATAGGAGCACTGCAGAGATCTGAGGTAGGAACCCTTGTGGTTCTGAGGTAGGGTTCTAAAGAGAACCTGCGTGTAAGGCTGAGGGCTTGAGGTGTAAGCTATGAGGAGCATTTTGTGGAGTTTGTGCCTTATATAACATAAGTTAGAAAGGTGGGAGGGAAAGTGGATGTACCCAATTAGGGAACCACTATAAATACTTGTGTGTTGTGTTGTGTTGGCTCTTATTTTTATATTACAGGTAATTAGGACAAGCTCTAGATCACTAAACTTGTAAACAAAAAAAAGTCTCAAGTAATTTCAAAGACCTATTCACCCCCCCCCCCCCCCTCTAGGTGACTAGCTAAACTTGAAGTAATAACTTTTAGTCTATTTTCTTCAAGTGATGGATAAGCACACCCTTGGACATATCAAACTTATCCTGCTCCATCTGATTCAGGTATAAGCTGAGAATTCGTCAAAAGTTTGGTGTGCAAAGACTATCTTTTATCTTCTCAAACAACAGAGCACCCCAGCCCAATCTCTTTATACAAATAATTACTACTAAGGTATTGAACATCTCAGTAGATAGATAGTCATGGGACCCGGTCTTGTACAAGAGCACTTTTCCCATGATATTTGAGAGAAGCTAACATCATCCTTAGTCTGCTGTTAATCCCAATCGATAAAGCTAAGGATATAATTTGCCGTTAAATCAGCAACACTTGTCAATCAACTCGCAAGATGACAGGATTATAAATAGAAGCTGAGATCTGGATCGAAACAACCTTTTGATAAATCAATTCATTTCAAAAAAAAGGAGCAGGTGTTTGTCGTCTTCGCCCGCCATTATTACAAACACAAAAGCTTTAATTCACAGAATCTGAAGGTTTCTGAGATAGCTAAAGCAATTGACATCCGCTTCAGCAAGTACAGAGGAATACTCTGAGAAAGAGGAATCTGTCAGGCAAACCCTAACTGAAAGTTGCCTCTCGATTCAATCTGAGCCAAATCTGAATATCATTCTCAGAATCAAAGAAGAAGATATCTGTTCCAGATTCTCTCTAGATAGAAGGAAAGGCAGAGGAATTACTATCAGCCTTATATGTTAGCTGATTAAAGATCATTTCCCCCCTTTCATCAGCAAGCTCAGAATCAAGATTCTGATGAATTTCCAGCACAAGCTGCAGATCATTGAAGATATTCTTTCTTATTTTTGTGGAGAAGATAGGGTTGAAATTCTCAAAGCTCTTGAGGCAATTGACTCAGAGATTAATATCTCTTGAGTCAAATCATCATCCAACTCAATTTCTAGTGGATCAATTAAAAGATTTGTGTATAGGCCTAGGTTAAATAGGATGTGTAGGATCTGTGTTAGATCTGTGTTGTAAGGTCTAAATTATATGGGCTATGTGTGGATCAAGTATTGGATATGTGTGGGGCTGATCTCCCAGCCTGTGTTGAGGGAATTTGTGCCTGCGTTAGGTGATCAGGTGATTACTGTATGGTGGGCTGAGTGCCTGTGTTGTAAGTCTCGGTGGAGAATGAGTGATCCGGTGGGATCGTGCTGTAATCTTTGTGGAGACAAAGTTATTGGAGAAATGCCTTGACTAACATATTGTTAGAAAGGCGAAGAGGGACTGTGGATGTACACTAGGGAACCACTATAGATATATGGTATGTTGTGTATTACTTTCTTGAAAACATAACTAAGCAAACACAGTAGGGCTTAAATCAGTTAAAGATTTCAAAGAAATCAAAAGAATGTTATAACCTATTCACCCCCCCCCCTCTAGGTGATTAGCTACCCTTGGATTTAAAGACTTTCAAGTTCTTTAGGATTGTAAATGATCTGAAGACATCTAGCAGATAGTTCTCGAACTATGAACTGAATGATAAATTCTTGAGGTCACTCAACAAAGAGTGGGACATCAAGATTTGTGCCATAAGGGAGTTAGGAAACTTAGCCAACACACTGACACAAAATATGTTTGGCAAGTTGATATTACATGAACTTTAGCTGAACTCTAGAAAGGCTGAAAAAGATTCTTCCAAGTCATTCAGTAGGGAGAAGTTTGTGGCCTTAAAAGCTAAAATCTCAAGAAGGAGCAGAGAGAAGACTCCTTCTCCCCCAAGAAGTGCTACTAAATTAGAAAGCTCTACACCCAGCTCATAAGAAGCTGAGGTATCTGATGGAGAACTAACCTTGTTCTCCAAGCAGTTCAAAAAGAAGCCGAGTAAAAGAATATAGTGGAAAAATAAGACCAATATTAGCACCAGCTCTAGGAAGACCAAAACTAACCATGATAAATCCAGAAAGGAGTCCACTTGAGAAAGGTATGCATCTAAAAAAACATTTTAAAACTGATATTGTTTGTTACTGTTACAACATGTTAGGATATATCATTGTTGAATGTCATGTTAAAAGGAAAGAGAGTAGAAGGTCTAATAACATTAAAGACGAGAAGGTTGACAAGAGCTTCTTGGCTAAGAAGCACTCAAGCTTGTCTGACAGTGATTCTGAGACTTCAAAATCTAAAGATGAAAATGCCTACATTAGTCTATTCTCTATGTAACAGGATACAGATCACCCAGCTGCCAAGGTGGGCCTAAGGGCACCACTATCCTCTATTGAATATGACTGTGAATGTACAACCCCGTATTCGCTGAGTGAGATCCACCGACGAAGCCAAGGACCCTCAGGTCCAAGATAGTCAAAGTAGGTGAGTTGGGTAGGCAGACTTGCACTTGCCTAGAGAGAGAAAAGGGCTTTCGCCAAAACAGGCAGGAAGGCTCTCACAAAATCAGGCGAATGGTATGCGAACCCCATACTCGCCTTTGAGGAGCTGTGGAGGCGAATGCTTGGCTCACCCCAGCATTCGCTTCTTCAGGCGAAAGGTGAATTCAAGGACCACCTGCCTAGTGGGGTCTAGAGGCAAAGTTACCCGGATGCCCTAGAAGGTCCGCAAAAAGCCTTTCAGAATAGCGGAGTTACGCTATTGGCAAACCAAATTGGGCTACATATAGCAAAATGGGATAACAAAGTTACGTTATTGACAGACCAAGTTTAGGAATCTATAAATAGACCTAAGGGAGCACCTTTGAAGACACACAGTTTTCAGTCTTCTCTCTCTCTTCAGGCTTGTCTTGAGCCAGTCTTGATTGTCTCCAAGGTGCCCAAGCTCAGCATTGGCTTGGGTGGGGAAGTTCTCCTAGTTATTCTGGGTATGATCTGGGACCTCAATTTTGTTCCAATTTTCCTAAACCTTTAGTCTAGTGAGATCGCCTGAGTGAAGTAAGTTTCAGACCACCCCTTCTTTGGGACCCCAAACTCCACAAGAGATCGATTTAAGGTTTCAACACTTTGGTGCAGTGAGTGTGGAGAGTGTTCAGCACAAAAAATCCTTAGTTAGTTCTATGACTAGAGGAGAAGGACACGGGTTAGGCCAGGATCCCTCGCCACCCCACCAACCTTGGCCATGGTCGGCATGTTAGAAGACTTCAAGAAGGAGTTCATGGAGACCCTTCACCACTGGCTCAACGCCACTCACAGTGAGTGCTCGACACCAGTCATGTCGGTGGTCGCGTAGCCTGCTCTACATGAGAACGCACCGGTCAGGTGGACTAGGAAGGCAAAAGAGGGCAAGGCAGCCAGGAAGGATCACGCCCGACGAGAGATCTTCCCCTGCTCGCCGAGTACGGGCCTGGCTAGCAATATGTCTATGCGAGTGCCCCCCAATCGTGTCTCAGGCGGGAGCCCCTTCAGTGAGTTAGTTGTATTAGTCGCAGTCCTAGATGGGTTCAGGGAGCCGGAGATGTCCTACTATACCGGTAGGGATGAACCGGTTCAGCACGTCTAGTTGTTTGAGGATGCAGTTTCTATCAGGAAGATGTTGGATGCCTATAAGTGTCGACTTTTTTCCATCTCCTTTAAGGATAAGGCAAGGGACTTGTTTCACAAGATTTCCACTAGCTCCATCTATTGCTATGCAGATTTATGTCGAGCATTCCTACTAAGGTTCTCAACTTAAAAGAAAAGGAAGAAGGGTGTCGAGTTCATCTTCGCGGTCAAGCATGGGCCAAAAGAAACCTTGACAAGCTATGTGGACAGATTCCAGGAGGAAGTCTTTGCCATGGAAGAAGTACCAAGGTTTACTCTGATGATGGCTTTCATGTTGGAGCTTTGAGAAGGGTTCTTCATGGTGGCGTTGAAGCGGAGGCTACCCTTATCATTCGAAGAGGTGATGGAGAGAGCAATGAAGGAAATTGAGGGGGAGATAGCAAACCCAACTTTTCCAGGAAGCTGGCCAGATTGGGAGGAGGAGAAGATAGGGAGCAGGGAGGAAGAATGCGGTAGTAGGAGAGAAGAATGGATGATCCAAGAGGGTAGGGATCCTAGAGGCAACAACTTGAGTGGGGTCATCAAGAGTCCAACAATCAGCTAGCCTGGAGGTAGCAGGGGGTTCATAACCAGGGTCAAAGAAGAGGGTTCTATAGAGGGGGAAACTACCAAAGGGGATCGGGGAGGTTCCACCCCCCAAGATGGAGGAGGGTTCGAGGCCACCCCTTCCCCTACAACATTAAGCCATGAAGATAGCTCGGGGAAAGGGAGAGAGGAGGAGGAATGGTCGAGGAGAAAGGAGCGGAGCGGGGGTAGAGTTGTCATACTGTTACTTCCATCAGAAGGAAGGTAATTCAACGACCACCTGCCTGGAATTTCTAGAGCTGAGAAGGGCAAGGTCAGCCAACCGGCGGTGCGGATCGAGGAAATGGCCACGAGGGGAGAAGAGGACCAGTGTGAAGAGCGGGTCGACGTAGGGGGGGTCTGGAAGGATTGGAGTAATCTACAGGGGGGAGGCAGGAATCGAGGCCACCCATGAGGGGAGCCTCCAAACGCATTGGTGATTAAGACGACACTCAAGAATTTCACCGTCTCCTCGATATTGGTGGAAAACAGGAGCTCAATCAACGTCATCTTCAAGAAGGCATTTGACGGAATGAAGGTGGAAGCAAAGAAGGTACTGGCCTCAGACGGACCGCTCTTCGGTTCTCAGGAGAGTGGAAGGAAGTGTAAGGTGGAGTGGAGCTCAATGTGACTCTAGGGGGAGTGTCAACACACTTGCCAATTAGTGATTGTGGACGCCCCTAGAAACTACAATGCAAGATTCAGTCAACCTCTCATCAGTGCCTTCTACTGCATCCCCTTATCCTTCCATAAATGCCACAAATTCAACGATGGTGAGTGCAGGTCCGGATTCGAGGAGATCCTAAGGTGGCCAGGCAATGCTACGTCACCGCAGTCAATACTATTTTGTGGATGGCAGAATCCGAGGAGATGGAGAAGATGATAGAGTAAGCAATGATGGAGTCAGGAGAGGAGCGAGCCTTCGTCAAGGGTGGAAGCCTGGAAGGAGAGTCGGAGAGAAGGGAGGAGATGATTGTGGTGGAGGATGTAGTGGAAGAGGAGATCCTCACCCAAGGAGAGAGGGTAATAGAAGAATGGGAGGAGCATTACCGGCTGGAGCCAGTAGAAATTGTGGTAGAGATGGATGTTCTCACCCAAGCAGGAAGGGAAAAAAGTGTGTGGGTTAGCGGAGGCTTGGGGCCGGAAGATCAAGAGAGGATACTCGCATGCATCTAGCAAAATGTGGACATCTTCTCCTAGAGCGCGGCGAATATGCCCGACATCACTGCGAAGGTGTCCTACCACCAGCTGAACCTAAACCCAATGGTTTTGTAACGCCCCGAAAATTATAAATGAGCCGGTCACGTCCTAAGGAATTTTTGGTGCCTTTATAGGGCTACACGGTCTGGGACACGGGCGTGTTTATGGCTGTGTCCTTCTGTGTTGGCTGGGTTGTGTCCAGGAAAGGACACGGCAGGAAACACGGTTTTGAACAGTAGGGACACGGGCGTGTCAGGGGTGACACGGGCGTGTCCTCACCCGTGTCACCACCCGTGTTCTTCTCGGGTTGAAACCCTGGGTGTGTTGTTAGGAGTGCACGGCCGGGTTACACGGGCGTATACTGTCTAACACGGGCATGTCAGATTCGGCACGGGCATGTTGCCACCCATGTCCACCAAGGGACGTGATGGTTGGCTTGGCGGTTATGCGTGACACGCCCCTGGTCATGGGCGTGTTGAGGACCCAACACGGGCGTGTCAGGTTGGGAGACGGGCGTGTCCTAACCCGTGTCCTTTTCTTGATCGACAACTTCGTGTGAAATCAGGGCACATGTCTAGGCACACGGTCGTGTGCAAAGCCGTGTTCAGCTTATTTTAGTGACTTTTTGGCTGAATCCGAGCCGTTCATTTTCTTTAAATCAGATTTGACGGCTTAGGATTAATCCTCCTTCTTTAAGGCCGGGAGTGGGGGTTAAACTCCTCATTTTCTTTTAGCCTTTCTCTTTCTTAAGTCTTAGAGAGAAGAGAAAACAAGGAAGAAAGAGGAGAAGGATCTCAGCCACCGGCAGAGCATCGGAGCACCGAATCGAAAACTGAGACCGGATCCGCAGAGGCATTCTCGTTACGAAGCTTTCCATCCGGCTAGTTTCTCATGGCGCCAAAACGGACTTCAAGGGTAACGATTCTCAACTTGGACATGTGAAGTCCTCTTCCTTTCTGCATAGGAAACCCGCCCCCATGAGTGTGCAGTGAGTGAGCAGTGTTCCTTGGGGTAGATATGTGAAGTCCCCCCTGTTTAGATTCCGGAATCGAAGTACGAGCATAGGCATTGTGTGTGAAGCCTACCCGGACGTGTTTGTCTGGATTGGTGATGTTGTATTGTGCATTGATTGTCGGAGAAGACTCTGTATTGTGCTGTTTTTCGGGTTTTCTATACGGTAGATTGCAACAGGGAGCCTTGGGGATTAACTCTAAGGTGCACCCGGAAAACTGGGCGGAAACGCATTCCTGCCAACTAGGTGGCCTGGGGCCAACCCTGTATAATTGGGATTGTATGTGCGAGGCCTCTCTCCAGGAGACATGTAGGGTCTTTCTTTGGAAAACGGTGAGCCCATGGGGTTCAAAATTATTAGGCCAGGGAGCCGAACAAGAAAGGAAAAACCGACCCGCGCCCTGCAGGTTTGGCCATGAGTACTACGGTATTCGGAGACAGTAAGGCGACTTGAGCAACGGGAAATGGTGGAGCTGTACCTGCATTATGTGGACTATGACATGAGAGTAGGAGAAATTGGCTCTCGTTGGTGGTATAATGAGAGTCTCAGGCCAGGGGTCGTAAAGACTGAAATGCTCAAAGTAATCCGTCAAGTCAAGGACCTCTGAACGGAGGTGGTATCCGGGAAGTCCGGTACACCGTCAATGTGCCCTGAGTGCACGGGGTGGGCTGCCGTGCGAGCCTCCACCTGTGGTGAACTGTGCTAGGTTGTACTTTCACTAGGATTTTTGGATGGTAGTTAAGCCACGGAATTGACCGGATTCACTAAGAATGTGCCCTGAGTGCACGGGGTGTTTGGCCGAGCGAGCCTACACCTGTGGCAAAATATACTTATGCACTTTATTGTTTAACTGGGCTAATGAAATGTAGGGAAGGAGCAACGCGGTCCCGAATAAGGGGCGGGGTCGTTCTAATTTTGTCAGCTTTAGCTAACCGTTGCTTTGTTTACCACCGTACGGTGGAATGTTCCTTGCAGATGCGGCAGAACCAAGTACCAAATAACGGGTTGAAGCCCAAGCTGTTGTGCTGGCCCTCGAAGGCCAAAGTGAACGGTTGTTTTATTTCTTTCATGCGTGGATGGCCTGCGAGCCGATGTCTGTAAAACACTATGTTGTTAAGTGAACATTTGTAAGGCCATAAGGCCAAGTACTTTTATGTATTGTGGCATTTTCTTTCCTAATGTGGTTAGTGGACATTCATGATAAATGTTATATGTTATTGGGTTCTTTCAACTGATTAAAATCTTCCGCTAGTTGCTCTGTGTATGACGTTTTCTGTGGAAGAAAGGTTTCATTCTGTAACTCTTCAGTCTATCTGTAGTATATGGCATTAGGGCCCGGCCGGACCTACTTCTATATACCATGTGACGGATATGGGTGTTACAATTTGGTATCAGAGGACCAGTTCCGGTCTTGCTTATTGGAAATCATGGGCGAATTCTTTTAAGGGATGGTGAGCACATGTATGTGTGTCATCGTTATAACATAAAAATAACCCATGAATGTCCAATTTGGAATGAAAATACACTTGTTTTTGAGGAACCTGAGTGTTCCAATGATAGCTTTTAGCAATTTGTATGTCGCCTAATCGATAGTTATGCTTTATAGGGGACTACGAGTGGTGCGGGGAAGTCGCAAGGTCAGCACTCCACAAAGAGTAATGCACTTAACAACGTGCCTGAGACCTTGCTTTCTATTGAAACCATAAGAAGGATAGTTGAAGTGGTGTTCGCGGTGACTAAATCACAACTTGGAGGGCAAGTGCAGCCCCCTGTCCCTGGGGTGACTTCAACACCGAGTTGTGTGATGGAACAATTAGTATGTATAAAACCTTTGGATCAGCAGTTGAACATGCTTTTAGTGCAGGGTACGAACTCAGTTGAGGAGTATTTGCAGGCATTTCTTATTATAAGGTGCTACCCATGGTTTGATTTGGAGAACGAGCAGACTATAGTTAAAAGATTCTACAACGGTCTGCGTGATGAATTACGACTGCTACTCATAGGACCAAAGCTACTTGGATTTCGAGCGTTAGTGGAGGCGGCTAGAAATTTGGAAGCAGATCTGGCCAGAATCAACCAGACATCAGGGTGCAGGTTACCAAACTCCCGAGGTCCCGCAAAGTCTGTACACCGGAAGAGGAGTAAAGTGAGGCCTGACGTATCTGCTAGTCAAACTCCATATTACTGTTATAAATGTGGAAGGTTTGGTCACTTTGCCTGAGATTATCATAAAGACGATCAGAGGATAGAGAAATCTATGAAGGGAGTCCAAGAGAAGAAAGTCTCCAGTGCTGAGAAGATAGAGTTAAAGGCTCTACCCACCTCGAAGTCCGGTTTCCGTAGATGGTGTAAGAAGGCAAGGAAGTCAGGTCTAGTTCCTTCTTTTGGTGCGTCTGGAACAACTATTGGCTGAAACCCGGATGCATGCTTTTGCTGTGGAAATCTGGGACACATTGCCCGAGAGTGTCGAAGCGGACGTCTGGAGTCTAATAAGAAGCCTAGAACAACCTACAAAGAGAAAGGCAAGGGGTTGGAGGCAGCTACATCTTAGTATGCTCTATCCCAACCTAGAGGATACAACTTTGGCCATCAGGAGGTTATGGAATATGCTGACATTGTGACAGGTATGGTTTAATTTTTGGTATGTCAGTTTTAGATAATTGTTGCCTTACGCATATTAGCATATGTTTGGTTATGATAGGATTTGTATTGATTTTCTGAGTGTCCGACGAAAACACTATTCGTTATGGGAACTTCCCATTCCTTTTTGTCCGAAGGACGTGTATCGTTCATCAAAGTTTTTTCTTCGATGGAAAGAGTCAAATCGAGAGTACTGCTGCCTAATAGGTACTCTTTTCACCCGAATAGAGCCTGTTGTTTGAAGTTACGGTTAGGGAGTCAGGATTTTTGATGTGCAAGCATCGCTACTGCTGCCTGTAGAGTTCGATGTAATCTTTGAAATGATTGGCTCTTGGAGCAGCGTGCATACATCAATTTCAAACGTAAGGTGGTCAGTTTGGTACTAGCTATGGTGGTGAGTTATCGGAACTGAAGTATTACTTCAAGAGCTGGTAGAACAGGGTTATGTGCGTCCAAGTTTATTGCCTTGGAGCACATCGGTCCTCTTGTTAAAAAGAGGATGGAAGCTTACAACTCTATAATGGTTGCTAGAAGTTGATTAAGTTAACGGGAAAATATTAAGTATCCAACCCAAGGAGCGATAATCTGTTCGATCAACTCAATGGGTCAAGTATGTACTCAAGTTGAATCAGAAATCCGGATAGTATTATTCGTCGCTAAAGGAAAGTGATATTCCCAAAATGGCGTTCAGCACACGATATGGGCATTATGAGTTCATCATTATGCCGCTTGTGCTGACAAATGTGCTGTCCGTGTTATGGATTTGAGGTATAGGGCGTTCAGTGAGTACCTGAACCAGTTCGTGATAACCTTTATCGACGACTTACTTGTATACTTTCGGCATGAGGGTGATCATTCCAAACATCTTGATTCGGTATTGGATATGTTAAGGAGAAATCAGTTGTATGCCAAATTCTCCAAGTGCGAGCTTTGGTTACCCTCTGTAGCGTTTCTTGATCACGTCTTGAGCGGAGAAAGTATCGTCGTGGACCTGTTAAAGATATCTGCGATACGTGAGTTGCTTGTGTTATCTACGTTGAAGAAAAGTCCGAAGTTTGTAGGACTGGCCGGCTAGTACAGACGCTTCATAGAGAACCTCTAGCGGATAACATTACCCCTCACGACTTTGGTGAAGAAAGAACAAAAGTTTGTGTGGTTGCTGGAGTGCGCGCAAGCTTTCGAAGAGCTGAAAAGTCGGTTGATTGTGGGAGGTTTGAAGAAGTTGTTCTGATGGCCCGGACTAAAAAAGGATGATCCAGTGGAAAAGTTAGCCAAACGCTACATAGATAACATTGTTCGGTTGTATGGTGCACGCCGCAGTATTGTAAGTGACTGAGATGAACGCTTCACGTCTAACGATACCAGGCTGGTGCATAAATTGTTGGGAACTAAGCTAATCTTCAGTATAGTCATCCATTCGCAGACGGGTGTGCAGACCGAATGGGCCAGCAAACGATGGAGGACATACTTCACATGTGCATCTTGGATTATTGAAGACAGTGGGAAGATCACATGTACATGGTGGAGTTTGCGTATAACAACTGCTACTAGGCGAGTAAACAAATGGCTCCTGTCGAGACCTTGTATGGGAGAAAAAGGTCGTACGCCGTCGTCGTGGTTGGAGGCGGGTGAGTTGATGCTGTACAAACGTCATACAGTGGAAAACGCCACTTCAACGGTACATACAGTTCAGGAATGGTTGCAGATCGATCACGACAGACAGGCAGAATACTATAACACCAAGGTATAGGAACGCGGAGTTCGCTGTTGCCGATTGAGCATAGTTGAAAATCAAGCCGTTCAATGGTGTCTCGCGAGCTCGACTCTTGAGGAGGCTAAGTCTGAGGTATATTGGACGGTTTGAGCTCATGGAGCGGATTGGTGAAGCAGGGTATTGACTGAAGTTGTCAGTGAACTTGAGTGGGCTACATGATGTGTTCCACATATCAGGGTTGCGGAAGGCGGTGCTAGAGCACTCGCATGTAGTTGCAGTCGGTCCGGTGCCGTTTGATTGTGGGATGATGATGAAGGTCAAGCCCGTATGTATTGAAGACTTTGAAGTCACACGACGCCGCAATAAGAAGTTTCCGTATGGTTAAAGTCTATTGAAATAATTGCGGTCATGAATATTTTTCATGGGATCGATTGTAGATTATGTTGGAGGAATACCCCGAGTTATTTTGTCTGGGTAAATCTTTGGTTGTGTTTCTTTACATAATTTCGTGGATGAAATTCTTTAAGGGGGGGGGGAGATTTGTAACGCCCCGAAAATTATAAACGAGCCGGTCATGTCCTAAGTAATTTTTGGTGCCTTTATAGGGCTACATGCCCTGGGACACGGGCGTGTCTATGGACATGTCCTTCTGTGTTGGCTGGGCTGTGTCCAGGAAAGGATAAGGCAGGAAACACGGTTTTGAACAGTAGTGACACGGGCATATCAGGGGTGACACGGGCGTGTCCTTACCCGTGTCACCACAAGTGTTCTTCTCGAGTTGAAACCTTGGTTGTGTTGTTAGGAGTGCACGACCAGGTTATACGAGCATGTACTGTCTGATACGGGCATGTTAGATTTGGCACGGGTGTGTGGCCACCCGTGTCCAGCAAGGGACGTGATAGTTGGCGTGGCGGTTATGCGTGACACGCCCCTAGTCACGGGCGTGTCGAGGACCCGACACTGGCGTGTTAGGTTGGGACACGCGCGTGTCCTAACCCATATCCTTTTCTGGATCGATGACTTCGTGTGAAAGCAGGGCACACGGACGTGTGCAAAGCCATTTTCGGCTTATTTTAGTGACTTTTTGGCTGGATCCGAGCCGTTCATTTTCTTTAAATCAGATCTGACGGCTTAGGATTAATCCTCCTTCCTTAAGGCTGGGAGTGGGGGTTAAAATCCTAATTTTCTTTTTGCCTTTCTCTTTCTTAAGTCTTAGAGAGAGGAGAAAACAAGGAATAAGGAGGAGGAGGATCCCAGCCACCGGCGGAGATCGGAGCACCGAATTGAAAACCGAGGCCGGATCCGCGGAGGCATTCTCGTTACGAAGCTTTCCATCTGGCTAGTTTCTCATGGCGCCAAAACGGACTTCAAGGGTAACGATTCTCAACTTGGACATGTGAAGTCCTCTTCCTTTCTGCATGGGAAACCCGCCCCCGTAAGTGTGCGGTGAGTGCGCGGTGTTCATTGGGGTAGATATGTGAAGTTCCCCCTGTTTAGAGTCCAGAATCGAAGTACGGGCATATGCATTGTGTGTGAAGCCTACCCGAACGGGTTTGTCTGGATCGGTGATGTTGCATTGTGCATTGATTGTTGGAGAAGACTACGTATTGTGTTGTTTTTCGGTTTTCCTACATGGTATATTGCAACAGGGAGCCTTGGGGATAAACTCTAAGGTGCACACGGAAAACTGTGCGGAAACGCATTCCTGCCAACTAGGTGGCTTGGGGCCAACCTTGTATAATTGGGATTGTATGTGCGATGCCTGTCTCCAGGAGACATGTAGGGTCTTTCTTTGGAAAACGGTGAGCCCATGGGGTTCAAAATTATTAGTCCAGGGAGCCGAACGGGAAAGGCAAAACCGACCCGCGCCCTGCAGGTTTGGCCATGAGTACTACGGTATTCGGAGATGGTAGGGCGACTTGAGCAATGGGAAATGGTGGAGCTGTACCTGCATTATGTGGACTATGACATGAGAGTAGCGGAAATTTGATGGCGTGCCCCCTCCTCCACCATTTGAAGACGATGCTGACGATGTTGATGATGATTCGGTTGATAAGGCAATACAACTCAAGGACGTGAGGCGGCACGATAACGCTAACAGAAGGCTACGCTACAACTTCTGCCCGCGGCGTGCTACATCCACTGCAAAGAATTAGCCTTATTTATTTTATTTTCTTGAACTTTATTTTATATTTGGAATATAAAATTATCCTATGTTTAAGTGATAATTTTATATTCATTGCATGTTTTGTTATTTTTAATTTTGAACAATTTAATGTTTGTGTGCATTTAGCCATTCGGATGGATGAGATTACATCTCCATCATGAATGGTTAAGGCTTGTTTGTAACTCCTATATAAGGAGGCTTTTTTATGAGATAATTAGACAAGAAATTAACCTAATATATCCTTGAGAAATTTCGGCCAAGAGGAGATCTCTCCAAGCCCCCCCTTGTTTGTGGTGTGAAGCCGCCACCCCCTTGCTCCCTCCATCCGTTCAGTGCGACTCCGGCGCGGCTTACTTCGGTGTGACTCCTTGGAAGAAGGTTGCAAACCCTTCGGTGTGACACGGGTGGATCCGTGGAGAGAGTGATTCTCCCACAGTTATCTTGTGTGAAAGCTTTCCGGTTGGGTAATCTCTTCCCCCTCCCTTGTGTGATTCTCTTCTTTAGTTGTGGTGGTTTCACACTCGTTTTCTCTGGATATTTTATTTAATCGCTACAAGTTTTGGATTGAAATCGCCGTTGCTAGGGTTTTTAATTCCGAATCAGGTGGATCCTATTTGCCTGAGCGGATCTTGTCCTATAGCCTTGGTCTTGATCTCAAAAGGAGTGGCAACCTTTGTGTTTTTCTTGGGGAATATTCCGACTCAAATTTACGATCATTGTTTTCGAGTCAACCATTCCTCCTTTGTTATTTATGCTACGTTCTTGAGACGAGAAACTATTGTGGGTGATAGGTGCTATGTAGGTGCGGTAGATCTACGACGTGTAGTGCGTAGATAGAGCATTAGCTTCGTGGAGATCTCCGATTCCGGATGCCCCCTACATCAAAATTGGCTCTCTTCGGTGGCATAATGAGAGTCTCAGGCCAGGGGCCGTAAAGACTGAAATGCTCAAAGTAATCCGTCAAGTCAAGGACCTCTGAACAGAGGTGGTATCCGAGAAGTCCGGTGCACCGTCAATGTGCCCTGAGTGCACGACGTGGGCGGTCGTGCGAGCCTCCACCTATGGTGAACTGTGTTAGGTTGTACTTTCACGAGGATTTTTGGTTGGTAGTGAAGCCACGGAATTGACCGGATTCACTAAGAATGTGCCCCGAGTGCACGGGGTGTTTGGTCGAGCGAGCCTACACCTGTGGAGAAATATACTTATGCACTTTATTGTTTAACTGGGCTAATGAAATGCAGGGAAGAAGCAACGTCGTCCCGAATAAGGGGCAGGGTCTTTATAATTTGGTCAGCTTTAGCTGACCGTTGCTTTGTTTGCCAAAGTACGGTCGAATGTTTCTTGCAGGTGCGGCGGAACCAAGTACCAAATAGCGGGTTGAAGCCCAAGCTGTTGTGCTGGCCCTCGAAGGCCAAAGTGAACTATTGTTTTATTTCTCTCATGTGTGGCCGGCCTGCGAGCTGATGTCTGTAAAACACTATGTTGTTAAGTGAACATTTTTATGGCCATAAGGCCAAGTATTTTTATGTATTCTGGTATTTCTTTCCTAATTTTGTTAGTGGACATTTATGATAAATGTTATATGTTATTGGGTTCTTTCAACTGTTTAAAAGCTTCCGCTAGTCGCTCTGTGTAGGACGTTTTCTGTGGAAGAATGGTTTCATTCTGTAACCCTACAGTCTGTCTGTAGTATATGGCGTCGGGCCCCGGCCGGACCTACTGCTATATACCATACGACGAATAAGGGTGTTACAGGTTTGCCCCATCTGCCAGAAGAAGAGGAGTGTGGCTGACAAGAAGAAGGGGCCCATCCAAGAGGAAGTATAAAAACTCCTCAAGGCCGGTTTTGTGTCAGAGATCGAATTTTTGGGCTGGTCTCTAATGTTGTAATGGAAAAGAAGGGGAATGGAAAGTGGAGGATGTTTGTAGACTTCTACTTGTTGAATAAAGCATGCCCCAAGGATTGTTATCTCTTGCATCGAATTGACGTGCTGGTTGATTTAGCCATCAATTTTCCTGTAATGAGTTTTTTGGATGCTTTTTCAGGTAATCACCAAATCAGGATGCACGCCCCAGATGTGAAGGATGTGTCCTTCATCACGAGCCGCAGATGCTACAGTTATAACATGATACCTATCGATCTAAGGAATGCAGGGGAAACCTATCAAAGGATGATGGATAGGGTCTTTCGGGGGCAAAGGGGCGGAACCTTGAAATGTATGTGGATGATCTACTGGTGAAGAGCAAGGATGTGAGCTCTCACCTTCGGGACTTGGAGGAAATCTTCTCCACGCTGTGAACATTCCAGATGAGGCTAAATCTTCAAAAGTGTGTTTTCGAGGCAGGCCGGGGGAAGTTCCTGGGACACCTCCTGACCCCTGCTAGAGTACAACCCAACTCGAACAAGGTAAAAGCAATCATAGAGTTGGGACCACTAAGGAACGCTAAGGAAGTCCAATGCCTAACTGGAAAGCTTACGGGTCTAAGCGGTTCCTTTCTCGGGAAAGGGAGAAGTGTTCGCCTTTCTTCAGGATATTACGAGGGAATCAGAAGTGTGAATTGTATAAGGAGTGTGAGGAGGCCTTCCAGTCCCTGAAGGACCAACTCACCAATACCCCTCTACTACAGGGATTGTTGGAACCCCTAGGTGATTTGAGTTAGGTTCTCTTCTTAGGTTGTGACCCATGTTGTATAGAAGGGTCAAATGTCATGTGTTTTTAGAGTCTAGGCCATGTTCTTAAAGTCAACAGTAGAAAGGACCAGCCTCCAACGCTGTCAGATACTAAAGACTTAGAAAGTTCAAGACTCAATAAAAAGGAGATCTGCATTTCGTCAAACTCCGGTCGACGATCGTCGTGCTCAACTCGACTAACCCAGAGACAATTCTCTGAGCTGAGCTCGACGAACTTAGATCTCAACTCGACGATCTCTGACATAGTGATAACTCCTCTGTCAAACTTCAGTTGACGAACTAAGAACATCAGGTCGATGAACTCTGTCCTCAGGTCAACTAACACTTCAGCTCTCAGAGCCAAAGATCTCTCAGCGCAAAAATTGACTCAACGCCACAGTTCACTCAAAGCCAAAGTTTACTCAAAGCCAAAGTTTGCTCAGAGACAAAGTTCACTCAACGCTCTCAACGCTATCAATGACTCAACACTCTTAAACGACACAACTCTAGAATGGTGATCTAACACTCAAAGCCTGAGGACATTTCACTCAATGCCAGATCAATACTTCAATACTTAACATCAGAAAATATTCTAAGTCCAGACTGCAAACTCAGCTCGATGATCTTAGATATCAGCTCGACGAACAGCCATTCTCAGGTCGACGAACTTATTGCACAGAACCAGTCCTCATGCAGTGCAATTGTTCGCAGAGCTCTGGTCGACGAAAGCTGATCAGAGGTCGACGAAATCACAGGTCGATAAAAGTCATTCTAAGGTCGACAAAAACAATAAGGCATATTATCATTTATTCTTTCCTTTTCTGTCTCCCTATTTTATATTATTATAGGCCGTTAATTCTATGGATAATCAATGCTCTTATATCCTTTGAATTGAGCCGTTACTGGCAGCATTGATTACAAATATCCTTCAAGGAATTAACTACTTATATCTCGGGACATACATAGAATAGAATATATAACAACATACTTGCCGTTTTCATTTCCGAGATTCGACAAAGCATTTATTGCAGATTTTTGAATTCGACCAAGTTGCAGTTATCATTGGAGGATCTCTCAGAAAAGATTACACAGAGAGCTAAGAAAAACACAGAGAAGAAAAGGTGATACACAGAAACGTGTGTGCCATCAACAAGCAAGATACGGGAAAAAGCATACAGAAGAAAATTGCAGTAAAAACAGCTCTCAGAAAATCTACTACTCTCAAGAGAAGAAGAAGGAACAACAATCACCATCAAGAGTCCTTCTTCCTTTCTCTCTTTGTTCTCAGGGACTTCAAGTTACAAGTTATTCAAATCAGTCAAGGATCTCTGAAAAGTAAAAAGGCCTACTCACCCTTTTGTAAAGCTTCCACTCCTGAACCAGTCAAGATCTTAGGGGAAGCTTTGACAACAACACAAATCCACTAGTCTTCTCTCAGTTGTATTTGAGAAAGAGAAGAACACCATCACTCTCTCATCCCCACCTCTGTACATGGTTTTAATTCCCTTCAAAATTATTTTTGGTTGCAAGTCTCCTAACCAAAAGACTTGAGGATTGGTTTTTGAGCACCTGATCAAAAGCTCATTGGTGACAGTCACCTGATCAAAACCTATAGTGGATTCCTACCTAGGGTGGTAAAAGAGTGGATGTACCCAAGTTTTGGGACCCACTATAAAATTCTTGTGTTGTCTGTGTGGCTGTGTTGTTTTTCCTTTGTTCTTGTGCTGTGATATATTCTTATTGTGTAGCTTAGTTTATCTGCTGCATTTGTGCACCTATACACTTATACTATAGTAACCTATTTTATAAAAGATCTTTTATTTCAGTAAAAATCAAGGGATTTCAATAACTCTATTCACCCCCCCCCCCCCTCTAGAGTTTTTCAGAGCTTACCCTAACTTTCAATTGGTATCAGAGGGTGGTTAATCACATCATACATGCTCACACTTGGATTAATCAAGATCCTCAGGATAAACTCTGAATAAGCTTTAGTAGTCTCTCTGATTATATTTTATTTTCTGATATCATGGCACAAAACAAGGATTATGCCAGTACTAGACCTCCAGTTTACAACTTACAAAAGTTTGGAATCTGGAAGGCAAGAATCAAGCTGTACACGAACTCTATTGATGAGGACATTTTTAATTCCATCTTAATAGGGCCTCCAACTCCAGTGGCCTCTACTTTAACCACAGTAAATCTTAGTGCAGTGCCTCCTCCAAATCAAGCTGATGCACATAAAAAGGCAAAGATTGCTGATGCCAAAGCTATGAATATACTGGCCCAAACTATGTCAGATGACATATTTCAGAAGGTTGCTGAATATACATCTTCCAAAGCCATTTGGGATTCCCTCAACCAAATGGTAGCAGGCTCTGCTTATGAGAGGAAGGACAGAAGATCAAACCTCATATCCCAATATGAGAACTTTAGGAAAGATGAAGCATAATCAATAGAAGTAACGTACAACAGGCTGAGCTCCATCATCAGTGAGCTCAGAACATTGGACAAAGAAATCACTCTGACTGAGGTCAATGACAAGATCCTCATGTACTTCCCTAGCACATGGGACTCCATGATCTGGCCCATCAAAGAAGCTAGAAGCATGGCTGAAATCTCAACAGAATCTTTACTTGGAAAGCACAAATCCTATGAGCAACTGATCAAGTCAAGAGAAGCTATAGTTGAACCAAAAGCTTCAACACCTACCAGGAAGGAACAAAACTTAGCACTCAAAGCTGCAGAAGAATCTTCCAGCTTATCAGCCAATGAAGAACTTATGAGTCTCTTTGCTAAGAGATTCTATAAAATGGCAAGGAAGAAATTCAGGAGAAAGCCTTCAAGGAATGAAGATAAACCCAGGTATGACAAGACCCCTTCTAAAGAAGTTGTCTGTTTTGGATGCAGGAAACCTGGACATTTCATCTCAAAATGTCCAGAAGTTCAAAAGAAAGACAAAAGGCAAGAAAAGGAGTCAAGAAGACATCAGCACAGCAAGGCCTCCTCCAGCAAGTACAAAAAGAAGAAGAAGGGCTTTATAGCTGAAACCTGGAGTGATACTGAAGATGAAACATTCTCATCCAGCTCCAGTGAAGATGATGAAGAAGAAAAGAAGTCAAGAGAAATGTGTCTTATGGCAATTGATGCTAGAAGCAGCAGATCAGATTCAGAAGAATCAAGTGATGAAGAATTCCTCTCTGAAGAGGATCAGGTAATTGCTTCATATGATTTTCAGTCTAAAGAATTTCAATCTGAGTTTAAACTCTTATGTTTAGACCTAATAGGATCTGAGAAGGAAATCAAACTTCTCAGGGAAAAACTGTTAAAACAAGAAAAATTCATTGCTGAAAATGAAAAATTAACTGCAGAATTAAATCTGGCTAATCAACAAAAAGCATTTCTAAAAGTTGAATTAAGTAAGACTAAGGAATTAGAAGAAACCTTAAATGGCAGAAGTTTACAACTGATAGATAGTAACAAAAGATCTAACAATAACAAACTAGGATTAGGAACCTAATCTAGTGAATCAATCCTAATTCAGAAAAATCAACTATCAAAACCTATTAACTTCATTTCTGAAAGTGGAAAGAAAAACACTGAACAAGTAGAGAAAGTTAATGAAGTTCTTAAACAATTAGAAAGTAAGAAAACCAATCAGAAGAAGAAAAACAAACAACATGACTATGTTCAATAAATTTCGTAGAACTCAGAACGACGAAATGGGTATGGTTTGTTGAACTCAGAACGACGAACTCTGAATGCAAATAATAATGTAATTTATTCTTCGAACCGGGATCGACGAAACCAGTATGGTTCGTCGACCAGAGATCGATGTTTTTGGGGCTCTGAGAATGGATATCTCCATTCTTCGAGCAGAGATCGACGAACTCAATCCCGATCGTCGAGCTCAGGTCGATGAACATACTCGAATTTGTCCAATTCAGTTCATAACCAGAGTAACCTAAAAATTGATAAACCTTTTAATCCCTTCAATCAGTGGGTCATACCTCCTAGAATGTATTATCCTTTAGGTTATAAGGATCAACCTGAATGTTCATTCATTTCAAGCTTTAGTTATGTCAAACAACAAGGACCCAAGGTAACCTGGGTCAAAAACTGCTAATCCTCCTTGCAGGTAAAAGAGAACCCTATCACTCAGAACAAATGGTACCTGGACAGTGGTTGCTCTAAACATATGATAGGTTGCAAAGAATGTCTAATCAACTACAAAGCCAAGATTTGACCTAAAGTAATCTTTGGGGACTCAGGCCTTGGGCTGACAGAAGGCTATGGTGACTTCAAATGTGGAGCTGTTACATTCAAGAAAGTGACTTATGTAAATGGCCTTAAGCATAACCTGATATCAATAAGCCAACTATGTGATACAGGTTATCAAGTAAGCTTTACTAACTTCTTATGTATTATCTCTTTAGACAACACAACTGTTTTAACTAGAATTAGACAAGGCAAAATCTACATAGTAAATTTTGAATCAGCTAAATCTGAAATATGCTTATTCAATTCTGTTAACATTCAAACTAACTTATGGAACAAAAGACTAGGACATGTAAACCATAAAAATATAGCTAGGTTATCTAAAGACAATCTTGTTAGAGGTTTACCTTGTGGTCCCTACAAGAAGGAAGGCCTCTGTAGGGCTTGTCAGCTAGGAAAGCAAACTAAATCTAGTTTTAAATTCATTAATAAGAGTGATTTACCTAGAATCTTGTACTTGCTCCATATGGACCTTTTTGGCCCTATTACAGTACAAAGTCTAGGAGGAAAGTCTTATACATTAGTTATTGTTGATGACTTCTCCAGATTCACCTGGGTTTTCTTCTTGAGAACTAAGTCAGATACTTTTAAAGTTCTCATAGATTTTCTCAAGAACATACATATTGAGTACTCTACTCAATTTGCATTGATCAGAAGTGATCATGGCACTGAGTTTGACTCTCTTCTTATGCTAGAGTTCTGTGAGAAGGAAGGTATCAGACATTGTTTCTCAGCTCCAAGAACTCCTCAACAAAATGGGGGAGTTGAAAGGAAGAATAGAACACTCATTGAAGCTGCAGGTACTTTGCTTGCAGATGCTTACATGCCTCTTTCCTACTGGGCAGAAGCAGTAAGCACAGTAAACTATGTCCTGAATAGAAGTTTAATACATAAACTAAAGCTTAAGACTCCCTATGAACTACTCAAAGGGAAGAAACCTATAATAACCTATTTTAAAGTATTTGGGTGTATATGTTATATTCACAATAATGACAAGAAACATCTTAAAAAATTTGAAGCTAAGGCTACAATGGGAATTTTTCTAGGATATTCCCAAGTCAGTAAGGCATATAGGGTGTTTAATAAATCAACACTAAAATTGAAGAATCTATGCATGTGACATTTGATGAATCTAACATGTTTTACAAGGAGAGAGATATCTCTACCAACAACAATCTGCATGTACAGAATTTGTGTGAGAGCTTAGATGATCTAAACCTTACCAAAAAGGTTGAATCACATCCCTCTCCACAAGCTATATCAGAAGCTGAAAGTGAAGAAGAGACCGTGGAAGCAGTTCAACTTCATCCAACAGTTGATACAATTCCACAAGAGGAAATAAATCAAATAACTGTTGCTGAACTAACTTCTCCTAATAATCTTGTCATAATTAGGGATCACCCTAGATCTCAAGTAATTGAATATATATCATCAGGAGTGCAGACAAGACATCAAATCAACCCTGATGTGATGCTTGCCTGATTTCTCTCTCAAAGTGAGCCTCAATCCATATCTGATGCAGAGCAAGATCAAAACTGGATCACTGCATTGCAGGAGGAACTCAACCAGTTTGAGAGGTGTAAAGTTTGGGACCTAGTTCCAAGGCCTAAAGGCTATCCAGTAATTGGGACTAAGTGGGTATTCAGAAACAAACTTGATGCCTAAGGTGTGATAGTGAGGAACAAGGCAAGGCTTGTTGCTCAAGGATACAGGCATGAGGAGGGAATTGATTATGATCAAACCTTTGCTCCAGTTGCAAGACTTGAAGCTATAAGGATCTTCTTAGCCTATGTAGCATTAAAGAAGTTTAAAGTCTACCAGATGGATGTAAAAATGCATTTTTAAATGGAGAACTCAAAGAAGAGGTGTATATTGAACAACCACTAGGTTTTATCTCTCCAACTCATCCCTCTTATGTCTTTAAATTGCATAAGGCTCTCTATGGTTTAAAGCAAGCTCCTAGAGCTTGGTATGAGACCCTAGCCAGCTTTCTTTTTGAGCATGGTTTTTCAAGAGGCATGGTTGATAGAACCCTTTTTACAAAATTGCATCATGATAAAATTCTATTAGTACAAATATATTTAGATGACATAATCTTTGGTTCTACTGATCCAAATCTGTGCAAAAGATTTTCTAATCTAATGCACTCAAGGTTTGAGATGAGTAGCATGGGTGAGTTATCATATTTCCTTGGTCTCCAAGTGAAACAAACCCCTGAAGGAATCTTCATCTCTCAGTCTAAATATACTAAATAGCTTATTAAGAAGTTTGGGATGAATGATGTATATGTCATGAAAACTCCCATGGCTGCCAATGCTATTGTAAATGCTGATGAATCTGGAAAACCAGTTGATTAGACCAAGTATAGGGTAATTGTTGGATCCCTACTGTACTTAACAGCAAGCAGACCAGACATTATGTTTGCCACATGTCTTTGTGCTAGGTTCCAGGTGAACCCTAAAGAATCTCACCTTATTTTCTTAAAAAGGATTTTGAGATATATAAAAGGTTGTCCAGATTTAGGCCTCTGGTATCCAATAGAATCAGCATTTGTGTTAAATGGATTCTCTGATGCTGATTATGCTGGATGTAGAGTACACAGGAAAAGTACCTCTTGAACTTGTCAGTTTCTTGGTGATAGACTTGTATCTTGGTTCTGTAGAAAGCAAACATCTGTTTCAACATCCACTGCTGAAGCTGAGTATATGGCTGCAGACAGTTGCTGTTCACAGATTTTGTGGATACAAAACCAACTAATGGATTATGGTGTCAACTTAAATAATTCACTTATACTGTGTGATAATACAAGTGCTATTTCCATTACACAAAATCCAGTATTGCATTCTAGAACTAAGCATATAGACATTAGACATCATTTCATTAGAGATTGTTTTGACAAACAAAAGATTAAACTTGAATTTATCTCTACTGATTTGCAAAGAGCAGATATATTCACTAAGCCATTGGACTCATCCAAGCATCTGTTCTTTGTCAATCAGCTTGGTATGATAAATGGTCAGGATTAAATCTAATGCTCTGTCTATAGTCAAAGAATTGTCTCTATTCGTCGACCTGAGATCGACGAACTGATAACTGTTCTTGAGAACTTTCATCGACCTAAGATCGACAAAATCTCCTAATATAGCTCATTCGTCGACCAAATATCGACGAATTCTTCTCAGAGATTTTTTCTGAGAACGACGAAAACTTTCCCCTCTCTTCGTCCTTAGATCGACGAACTTTTTCCCTTATGAAGTTTTCGTCGACCTGAGATCGAAGAATCTTATGTTTCCGTCAGATTGAGATTGGCGATTCAAATTCCGAAAACCTTTATAAAGGCTTTCTTCTTTGACCTCAATCCCGCGCTCTCAGAATTTTCCCTCCTGCACTTGATCTTGTGATTTCTCTTGCAGGTGCTCAGTCTCTCTCATTCGATCTCAACTTCGCAAATGGCCTCTACTGGATCAACCGGCATGAAGTTCGATCATGGTTTTGATATCGACTTCGACTCATTTCAACAGTCCGATCAAGTTTTCCTAGATATTCTAAAACTATTCGAGGAACAAAAACTGAAGCAGTTTATGACTGAAAGGATCAGAATACCTATAACTGAAATCAACGAATGGTTTAGTTCTTCATCCTCAACTGATACTAAAATGATTGGGACTATCAGTAGAAATCAGGTGATTCTTACTCCCACCATTCTCTCTGAACTTTTTAATCTGAATACTGGAGAAGATGATCTTGAAATAGATGATAAGGAATATGAGGACATGCTGACTGTTATGCGTCACTTCGGCGAAAACCCTAGCAAATTGCTTAAGAAAAATTTCTTCCCGACATATAGATTTCTTGCAGATGTCGTTGGGAAGGTGCTGTTTTCTAAGCATACAACACATGATTACATATCCAGGCAACAGTTCTGGTTATGGCTGCTTTGGTCATTAAGAAAAATATGAACTGGGCACAGATCCTGTTTGACTTAATCAGGAAAAAGAATAGCAAAAAGGAGGTTTGTTATGGAAGAATCTTGGGCTTGTTCCTGAAAGCCAAGGCTAATGAACTGCTGGTATCTCAAACCACATTCATTAATGCCTCTAAGAGGCTCTCATCTGCCCTCTTTGGCAGATGGGAGTGGACTATCACAAAGCCATCTAAGGGCAAGTCCTCCTCTAAAACTTCGGAAAATACAGGGGCTGCACCAGCCTCTCCCCACCCACTAAAGGGCCTATCTCTACCCATCCTGCCCCTCAAGTTCCATCCCAACCTCAAGTTCCATCCCAACCTCAAGACCAACTAACTCCACCCTCCACTACAATTCTAATACATACCCCAACACCTCCAGCATCTCCAATTCATTCTACACATATACCATCAAATCCTTCTTCCCCTCAGCATGACACATCAATACCAACACCTCCCCAATCCCCACTTCCATCTCATCTTGCTGTTCTCCCATCATTCAATCTGTTATCATCCCCCCTAAACACTCCTTCTCCTCAACATAACTCCCCTCCAGACACTTCAATTCCACTTACTCCACCAACACCTACCATCACCACAACTATCCACATTCCATCATCTTCTGCCAATACCTCTGTCTCAACAACTTTGGATCCCTCAATCATCCAACCACTATTTGAACTCCTTAAACCCCTCCTCCAAACCATCATAGCAGAGGAAATTTCCCCTCTTGCTGCCTCCATCTCATCTCTTTCTACTCAAATCTCTGCCCTCACCTCTACCCTCTCTTCATCTGGGGGCCTGACTTCAGTATCTACTAAAACCAGGCATGGGGAGATATTTGATGATGAAGCAGCAAAAGCAGTAGATCCAATAAATGTATCAGAAACAGCAGAACCAGCAGCAGCAGGAACAGACATTGACATGGAAACAAACTACTTGAATTTTCTTGAACATGATATGGAAACAAATGATGCAGAGATACCTGACTCAGTAGCAGATGTATATAATCAATGTACAGATATTGTAGTATCCAATGCTCAAGAGACCATCTTGCCAGAAGTTCTTCCTGGAAGGGTCTACTTTATCAAATCTAAAGTGACTCTAGCTACTTTGCTGAAAATCTTTGGATCTTACATTCATTTCTGCCTCTCCTTCCCCACTCCATCATCAAGAGAAATAGTATGCTACACTTCCCCTATAAGCTCAGAAGTATTAGATACTGTGAAGAAAAGTTTGATAGTTCCTCCAGAAGTATTGTATGAACAGAGATCTAGCTCTCCTGGCCCATCCTATATCATGGATGATAGCCCCTCCTTAATCTGGATGATCTAATAAATCAGGATATTGCTATGGAAGCTGAAGCAGCTCATACTGAAGTTGTTCCCACTCCAACAAGTATAGAAATTCCCAAGGATTTACTAAAAGAGATCGATGACTTGTATAACAATCCTCAAGGACAGTCTGATGATGATGAGGATGATGATGACTCTGATGAGGAATCCAAGAAAAAGAAAGTCTCAAAGAAAAGGAAAGCTCCACCTCCTCCTACTCCAAAAATAAATCCAACAAATGACACTCCCTATTAGATTCTGCACAATGTAACTCCTCATAAGGGTATGCCAGCCTGGATGTGGCTATCCAAAAATGAGCAAAAGAATAGAAAGAAAATCAGAAGGTATTCTCCTCCACCACAGAAATTCAAAAGGGATCAACCTCCTCCTCCAGCTGTATGTGCCTCAGGAACCATATCTCAAAGCTCAGGTGTTTCTTCCAAGCCTACTCTAACCAAATCCTATCAGAGGCAAAGAAGACAATCTCAATCTTCTAGAGGTAGTCAGCATCAACATAAACATCAGTCATCTTCCAGAAGTTCATTCAAAGCTCAGCAGTCTGCTCCCCAGCCAACATTCTCTCCTCCTCCATCTCCTGGCAAAGCTAACAGCCCAGAAGGACCCCCAATTCAAGAATATGATCCTGAAACTAGTCCAACCACCAGAATGGCTAGATTCAAAGAATCTGTGGCTTTATCTCAGATCAGGCAAGCTAGAGAGAAAGGTCAAGATTCCTCTCAGTTCTCAACTATGTCAAGCAACAGGAAGAAAGAGTTTGAAAGATATCAAGTGGGAAAACTGTTCAATGCTGATGAATACATGAATCTACATCCTGAAGCTATGGTTCCAAGAACCACCTCTCAAAAGACACTTAGGGATGCTGACATGACCATGTCTATGAGACAAGCTCAAGATCCAAACAGGACAATCATATTTGCTAAGTCTTCTGACTCTCACAAGAACATTTAGATTGTTTATTTTTGTTGTTTCTATGTTTATTATGAACAATTTGAGTGCATAGCTTTATAAAGGTACTGATAGCTTATTTATTCTATCACTATCTCAATTTTATGCTATGTTTACTTCATTTTATATTGTGGTCTCTACATGGTTTTGTTTGAAGTAACCTCACCCAAATAGGGGGAGATTGTTGGAACACATAGGTGATTTGGGCTAGGTTCTCTTCTTAGGTTGTGACCCAAGTTGTATAGAAGGGTCAAATGTCATGTATTTTTAGAGTCTGGGCCATGTTCTTAAAGTCAACAGTAGAAAGGACCAGCCTCCAACACTGCCAGAGACTCAAGACTTAGAAAGTTCAAGACTCAATAAAAAGGAGATCTACATTTCATCGAACTCCGGTCGACTATCGTAGTGCTCAGCTCGACTAACCCAGAGACAATTCTCTGAGCCGAGCTCGACGAACTTAGATCTCAACTCGACGATCTCTGAACATAGTGATAACTCCTCTGTCAAACTTCAGTCGACGAACTAAGAACATCAGGTCGATGAAATCTGTCCTCAGGTCAGCTAACACTTCAGCTCTCAGAGCCAAAGATCTCTCAGTGCCAAAATTGACTCAGCGCCACAGTTCACTCAAAGCCAAAGTTTACTCAAAGCCAAAGTTTACTCAGAGCCAAAGTTCACTCAACGCTCTCAACGCTATTGATGACTCAACACTCTTAAACGACACAAATCCAGAATGGTGATCTAACACTCAAAGCCAGAGGACATTTCACTCAACGCCAGATCTATACTTCAATACTTAATATCAGAAAATATTCTAAGTCCAGACTGCAGACTCGGCTCGACGATCTTGGATCTCAGCTCGACAAACAGCCATTCTCAGGTCGACGAACTTAGTACACAGAATCAGTCAAGTCATACAGTGCAGATGTTCGCAGAGCTCTGGTCGACAAAAGCTGATCAGAGGTCGACGAAATCACAGGTCGACGAAAGTCATTCTCAGGTCGACGAAAACTGTAAGGCATATTGTCATTTATTCTTTCCTTTTCTGTCTCCCTATTTTATATTATTATAGGCCGTTAATTCTCTGGATAATCAATGCTCTTATATCTTTTGAATCGAGCCGTTACTGGCAGCATTGATTACAAATATCCTTCATGGAATTAACTACTTATATCTCGGGACAGACATAGAATAGAATATATGACAGCATACTTGCCGTTTTCATTTCCGAGATTCGGCTAAGCATTTTTTGCAGATTTTTGAATTCGACCAAGCTGTAGTTATCATTGGAGGATCTCTCAGAAAAGATTACACAGAGAGCTAAGAAAAACATAAAGAAGAAAAGGTGATACACAGAAATGTGTGTGCCATCAACAAGCAAGACACGAGAAAAAGCATACAGAAGAAAAGTGTAGTAAAAATAGCTCTTAAAAAATCTACTGCTCTCAAGAGAAGAAGAAGGAACAACCATCACCATCAAGAGTCCTTCTTCCTTTTTTTCTTTGTTCTCAGGGACTTCAAGTGACAAGTTATTCAAATCAGTCAAGGATCTCTGAAGAGTAAAAAGGCCTACTCACCCTTTTGTAAAGCTTCCACTCCTGAACCAGTCAAGATCTCAGGGGGAGCTTTGACAACAACACAAATCCACTAGTCTTCTCTCAATTGTATTTGAGAAAGAGAAGAACACCATCACTCTCTCATCCCCACCTCTATACAGGATTTTAATTCCCTTCAAAATTATTCCTGGTTGCAAGTCTCCTAACCAAAAGACTTGAGGATTGGTTTTTGAGCACCTGATCAAAAGCTCATTGGTGGCAGTCACCTGATCAAAAACTATAGTGGATTCCTACCTAGGGTGGTAGAAGAGTGGATGTACCCAAGTTTGGGGAAAACACTATAAAATTCTTGTGTTGTCTGTGTGGCTGTGTTGTTTTTCCTTTGTGCTTGTGCTGTGATATATTCTTATTGTGTAGCTTAGTTTATCTGTTTCATTTGTGTACCTATACACTTATACTATAGTAACCTATTTTATAAAAGATCTTTTATTTCAGTAAAAATCAAGAGATTTCAATAACTCTATTCACCCCCCCCCCCCTCTAGAGTTTTTCAGAGCTTACCCTAACTTTCAGGGACCTAGGGAACGAGAAGACCTGACCTTGTACCTCGAAGCAGGGACAGTGGTCGTAAGCTCCATTTTGGTTCGAGAGGAGGGGAAGAAGTAGTTGCCGATTTACTATATGAATTGAGTCTTAAAGAAGGTGGAGCTCAAGTATCCAATCCTGGAGAAGCTTGCCTTTGCCTTAGTCCTCTTAGCTCAAAAACCCCGACCCTACTTTTAGGCCCACTCAATCTGTGTGGTGACTAACCATCCCCTCCACAACATCTTTGAGGGGGTGGAGAATTCGGGGAGGCTGGAGAAATGGTCGGTGGAATTGTGTGAGTTTGACATCTCTTTCGCCCGACACCATTTCGTTAAAGCACAGGCAGTGGCAGACTTCTTGGCAGACTGTGTTGTTGAGACAGGGTCGAACCGGGCCACCTAATCGCTTGGAAGATACTGGTAGATGGAGCTTCAGGAAAGAACTCCTTGGGAGCTCGGGTGGTGTTGGAGAACCCCCATGGAACGAAGATTAAACCAGCCATAATGATATGCTTCACAGGGATGTAGCTTGCTAAGTAGTTGGGGGTGTAAGATGTGGAGGTATTGACAGATTCAATGGTAGTATCCTCACAAGTTTGGGGGAAGTTTGAGGCAAGGGAGATAACCCTGCAATAATACTTGGACAAGGTGATGGGACTAGTTGGGGGGTTCCAAACATTGTCCATCTGATACGTGCAGAGGGGGGAGAGTGTCGCTGTAGATCGGCTGACCAAGCTTGGTCCGAGGACAGGGGAATCATGACAAACTTTTTATTGACCGTTTATAATGGAGGAAGAGCGGATGGAGATAGATCAACCCCCCTCATGGAAGGATCCATTCATTATATTCCTAACCACCGGATAATTCCCGGGGGAAGTCCTGGAAAAAAAGAGCTTTAGACATTAGTCGGCATACTATCTATTACGTGAAGGAGAGCTGTTCCGAAAAACCCTTTAAGGACTTCTGGCCAGATGTGTGGCTGAGGAGGAAGTTCCAAAAATCTTAGATGAGATCTATTCAGGAGAGTGTGGAAGTCACTCTTGGAGCGGGACCCTGGAGGGTAGGATAATTTAGCAAGGGTACTTCTGGCGAACCCAAAGTAGAGACGTAGAAGAATTTTTAAGGAAATGCCATAAATGATAGTTGTTCGCACCACTCCAATTACAGCCTTCCCAGAGACTCGGGAGTATCATGATCCCATGGCCATTTGCAATTTGGGTGTTAGACCTTGCAGGGCTTTTTCCACAGGCCAGCGGGCAGAAAAGGTTCCTTTTAGTCATGATCAACTATTTCTGAAAGTCTTTAGTTTGAAGGATAGCTAAATCGCATAGAGGGGGGTGAATAGGTTATTGGTCTCTATATTAGTTCTTTTCTTTTCTTTTAGTTTGCTGCTTGAGTGGTAGGTTAATTTTTGCTTTCAAGATGATTTACCCTGCAAAAAGAAAATAATACAGCAAAGCACACAGATATTTATAGTGGTTCCCCAATTGGGTACATCCACTTTCCCTCCCACCTATCCAACTGTCTTGTTGAACTAGGCACTTCTCCAAAATTCTCCAAGGATCTTACACCTGAGGCCCTCAGCCTTACACTCAGGTTCTCTTCAAAACCCTACCTCAGAACCACAAAGGTTCCTATCTTAGAGCCCTGTAGTGCTCCTACAGCTCAGTGGTCCTCAAACTACCTACCTCAGCCTTATCTCTAAGGCCTACAACTCAGGCTTTTCAGCCCTACAATTTCAGGCACTAGGCCCTACTCTCAGAGTGCTGCAGAACTCCTACAGCTAAGATCCAGAAGGATCCTATAGGAAGGAAATGGGTTGATGTGGTTCTTGATTAATCACAAGAGGAATTTCTCTGTGACAATCAGTCTTGGGTGAGTCAGACTTAGCCCCCCCACTATGACACCAGGAGAGTTTTCTTGTGTCAACTTAACTAGACTAAGAGCACCTCAGTCCCAACTACTTCACAACAAGTTTAAGCACTTGAGCTGGAAGAAACTTGCAGAATAATATTTTGCCTCTTTCTGAACTGAACCAAAGATTCAGATCTCTCTTCTTCATAGTAACAATTATATAGAAGCTTTGGCTTATGCTGGAAGCAACTAGTAGATCTATTTCTCTACTCCCTTCTGAACTGAGCTGACTGCTCAGCTTCAACTTCTCCTTCACAGCTCCTCAAGTGTGAGTTCTTTTAGAAAGTATTGGCTGGAGCTGTGAAGCTCCTCCAGGAAGGGTTGGCTCTTGCTGCTACCTCTTTCTCAGAGAATCACCCTGAGCTTCCTTGTTGGTGCAGATTAAGATGGCACCAGGAAACTTACCATTGAAGATGTTGATCTGAACAGCTAAGTTTCTCTTTTTCTTTCTAACTTGAGCTTCATATTCTTTAGCTCCACAACAATGCCGGAGGTGAGAGAATAACTATCACTTCCTTTTATTTATTGAGACCCAACGACTCTTTTAGCAGTGGGTCCCACACTTTTAATGTTGGCTACAATTTTGCTTTAACGCTAACTGTCGTACAGTAGGTCTGCGGTAACCTTTGTCGCGTACTGTAGCCATCACGCCACTTATTTGAAATATGTTGACTTGTTGACTTGCTGATGTCACCAGCTGTGGACTTAGCCACAAATTAAGCAACATTAGAATAGGCGTTGAGTAAGTAAGCATCACTCAATGCCAAAACACTTAGACAGATTTACTATCTCTTGGCATTGAGTGAGTAACCTTCACTCAACGCCAAACTACTTAGAATATAAATCTATTTCGAGGCATTGAGAGCGTTGAGTGAACAACCCTCACTCAATGCCATCTACCTTAGCCAAATATCTGCTTCTTCAGCAACTGAAGCATTGAGAGTGTTGAGTGAGCATGCCTCACTCAATGCTATTTGTTTTTAACTCATTTTTGCATAAAGGCGTTGAGAGCATGGAGAGCGTTGAGTGAGCATGCCTCACTCAACGCTTTTTGCCTTAGCCAATTTTCTGTGTTTAAAACCACTGGGCTTGGACTGTCTTACTTTGAACTGAGTTCGACGAATGGTGAACTGAGCTCGACGAACTTTGAACTCAGTTCGATGAAATCTCAACTGAGCTCGACAAACTCAGAAACACAAGCTCTGAACTTAGCTCGACGAAAGGTGAGCTGAGCTCGACGAACTCTGAACTGAGCTCGACGAACTCAAAACTCAAGCACTGAACTTAGTTCAACCAGTTCAACTTTCAACTTTTTGCTGAATGACGTTGAGTGTGTCTTCATCACTCAATGCCAAAACACTTAGCCAACTTTCTCTTTTAGTAGCATGACATTGAGTGAGTTGACTTCACTCAATGCATGTTGACTTGGCCACATTTCAGCTCATTCCAACTTTAGGCATTTACTGCTTTAGCCTATCTCACAGCTTTTGCTATATGGCGTTGAGTGAGTTGACTTCACTCAATGCCTGTGGACTTGGCCATTTTCTGAGCTTGCCATTGCCTTGGCTTTGACTGTATAGGCTTCACTCAGCGCTATAAGTCATCTAACGTTGAGTGACTGATCTTCACTCAATGCCTGTGGACTCAGAATGTTATCTGTCTTTCAACCACTTAGGTAAGAACTTACCTGTCTTAGCCACTAAGGCTACCTATCCCATCATAGCTTATCAGGACAAACTGCAATCATTCACATTAGACACAAGTTAGATCACAACATGTATATACATTATTTTGTTGGTCCTTCTTCAAATTCAGGACATTGGGATCACTAGACCTAACAATCTCCCCCTATTTGAAGAAGTCAAAACTTAAGCCAACGTATACACTAACATACTTATGTTATAAATATTTAAAACATATCATCACAGCATAATTCAGATAAATCATAAACATATCAAATGATGTAGTAGATAAGTCAAAGACATAGTTAATGATGAGTTAGACAAATCATTATTATAACAAAAGGTTGTTCTATTTAATCATATAGGGAATAAATGTTTGAGTAATATAATCACTGTGTTTCATCCCTAGCCCTGTAAGCAGAACCTAAAATATTTTAAGTTCCAGGTTCCTTTATCATAATCCCACTCCCTCTAAATCTCTTTGATGGCTTGTCTTCAGCTCCAGCTATCTTCTTTCCTTTCTTATCGGCTTCATCAACATCCTTAGCCTTAGTAGTTCCAGCTTCAGCTTTATCCTTTTATCTCTCAAAATAATTGAATGGCTTGGGGAAGTATTTAGATGGTTCCACAGTATTAGGAGTGATAAGATTTGCCTTTTTATTCCTCCAGAAGATCCTTCTCTCTGTGTCTCTCTTTTCCATCTTATCTCATTCAGCCTTGCTGTACCATTTACCTCTGTCTGATCTCTTATTCTTGACCTGGTCCCAAGTAAGCAAAATAATAGATCTGGACTCTGGGCTCCACTGCTCGAAATTAGGACTCTGTTCCATTTCTTCTCTATATCTATTTTTCCTTAGCTTGGCCTCCTCTTCAGCACCATCAGTGATTAGTTCTTTGACCTGTAGTGACCGGTCTACTGTGGGGCTGAAGGAAGGATTCTGAGCACCAGTAGTCTCCTCTCCCCACTGAGCATTAACACTGTCATCTTCTTCAGTGTACTGAACATATTCTTGATTGTCTTGAACTTGGGCTTCAATGTTATACATCTTGTTTAAAGCATCTTATAACATTGGGATGTTATTATATTATAGTGGCTCCATTCCCAATGAGCCTCTCATAGCATTTGTGGCCCAAAACATATTCTTAGTATTTATTCTGATGACATTTCTCTCCCCCTTTTTGAATTCTTCAATTACTTGAGTAGTCTGGAAGGTGCTAGCTTTGCTTCTTTCCCCTTTTAGGTAGTTAACTCCAGCAATTACTTGATTTTTAACTTCTAACATGTGGTCATCAAGCATCTTGGTGCAGGCATCCATCTTAGTGAAGATTTCAGTGTTCTGTTCTTTTCTCGGAATTTTATCATTCTCATGAATTGTCACAGAGTTCTTAGACTGAATGTTTTTATTATCAACGATAATAGCAATATTATGGCTTGACACATCCAGTACATCCATGGTGTAATCTATAACAGGAGCAGCTCTTGTAAAGAATTTTACTATTTCTCCTTCAAGTAAATTCAATTCAAACCTTATAGATTTGATCTCAATTACAAGATCATTTCTAACAACTTTGAGGGCTTCATCCACATAGTTTTCCAATGCCCTTCTTTGCTCATCTAGCAAACCTTTTAGCTGGGCCATGAAGGTAGGTGGCAGCTGATCAAATCTGGCAGATGTGCCCTCATCCAGGGCTTCGGTTTCTCCTTGTACAAGCTTACTCCCTGTTCCTTGAGTTGTGCCACTCTTGTGTTGTTCGGTTTCTGGATGTGGTGAGGAGTGTGCTTTCTCATCACTGTCTTCCTCTTCCTTAGATTCTGATGACACTAGATTATGTATCTCATGACCAGGGAGATCAGATGGTTTCTGCCCCTCAACCACTGCCATGCTTTTGTTTGCATGCAGGTCAGTAGTAGCAGTATCCTTTATTGGAGGAACCTCCAGTTGCTCCCCTACAAATAAAGCATCATGTATTATCTCTTGTATTAGTTGCTCCCCCTCAATTTGAGCAATCCTTCCCTTAGCACTAGGAGTTTCCAAGACTTTATCCTGTAGTTCCTCATCTTCAGACATAGGTATATTCTTATCTGCATCTTCCAATCTAGAGGCATCATCCCCTATTTATGCAGATATTTTGTTAACAATTTCCTCAGCTATTTGCCCAGCATCCCTGGCTGGAGGCAAATCATCTCCTTCCTCTTTAGCAGATCTAGCTAACCCGGCAGAGATCTCATCCACTTTAGGAATAAAGTCTGACTCTAGTCTGCTCACACGACTAAGCGGGGTAAGATCAGACGAGGCAGATATCTGGATATTCATGTCCCCCTGGACACTTCAGTAGATGAAGATAGATCAGGATCATGAGGCTCTTCGTCCTCAAATGAGCTGCTAGAGGAGTTGGGCTCAGTAGTAGCAATTCTCTTCCCTTTTCTCTCCACAGCTTCTAGATCATGGGGCAGAAGGACCCTGTCCCATCTCTCAAGCATCCTGATGTCCATCCTTCTTATGTGGTGTATTCTTGCACCAAGTTTCAGATTCAAAATTTCTGGAGCAGTTTCTCGCAGAAATAGTGAAAGGATTCTCCCCAAATTGGATTCAGCCATGCATTCCACTACACTTTCAAACACCACTCTTCCCCAATTAGTTCTCTTGGGCAGTATGACCCTAGCCATTAGTTCAAACATCCTTTTTGAGATTTCGTCATGGGATCCTGTTTTGCATATCAGAGCTTTCCCAATGACATCGGCTAGGAACTTGCCTCTCAGGTTGAGTTCTTTCCTTTGAATTGATCTGGTTGTGTGCTTGGAAAGTCCACACCATTTCATTTCCGATTTTGCATTGTCCAGCAATAGCTCTTCTTCATCCTCAATTGTAGAAATATTTGGCAGCTGCAGAGCCTTGGTTAGCCTTCTGGGCAATATCTTGATCTTCTTTTCGCTTACTATGGTCTTCACTTTACTAGCCAAAGCATCTGCTTTGGCGTTAGCAAACAACTTCAGTACTTCCCTCTTCCACAGAAGACAGTGTTCCATCAGGACGAAAGCTAAGTTAGATTTTTGCAAAAGATTAAGCACATACAAAACTTCTTCCGGAGCATCAATGAATCCATTTCGAACCACCGCTGCTCCTTCGAAGAGGAAATCCGATCCTTTGGGCGTCATTTCTCTGGAGAATTTGAGAATGCTAGCAAAAGCAGCTTCCCATCGATTTAGGGAATGCGTGCGGAAGAGGGTAAGGAATAGTGACTTGGCGTATTGCACAAGCCCTTCTATTTATAGGTATTGCTAAAAGGAAGGAGGAAAGTCACTAATCCATCTTTGTTGTTTAATTTTGATCATTGGCCAGGATTGAATCCCGACACATATCTGATGTCCGTCTTTTCTCCAATATTTGTTAAGTGGGCTTAATTAGCTTAACATCAGTTTTCTTTAGTAATTAAATTTTCGATTAGCCCCTAACTATGTTGTCCTAACTTACATGGGTAATATAAACCTGCAGTACACATTCTAAAATGTATTTTATTGGGGTGCAATTAGATAAAATTTCAATAACCTTATATTAATTTCAACTGAGAGAGTATTAGCCCCCAACCTCAATTTACTCAACCAAATTTTGATACTAACCTAGCTTAGTATTCCATATGCAATATGTCTTTAGATATGTTGAGACAAGTTACATTTTGGGGCATGGTGATCATGTAAGCCACTAACACATGTATTAAGAAGAGTTGTTGTTTTTACATCTTCTTAGTCATTTATTTCAATTGCCCTTCTTATACATGAGTAATCAATTTTGAAATTAAGTGGTAGAATAAAAGAAAGGTGAATTCTACTTATCTTTGCTTTGTAGACTTGAAGTCCATGCTGGATTCACAGTTTCTGAGCATACCAGTAACCTTGCTTCTGATCTTTAGCCTTTGAAGTTCATCTGACTTTCCTTTGTAAACCCCCCCCCCCCCTTAACAATTACACTTGTCATTTACATTTAGTGCATGTTGATAAGTTAAATCATTTCTTATATCCAGAGTTGGGTCTGGTAGAATACTGTCCAAGGACCATAAATGGTTATGGCCACTTGTACTATCCTATAAGACAAAATTACCTTCCCTTAGGAACCCAAGCTGACTTGGGTCCTAGGTTCTTGTTAGCTTGAAAAAGCAAATGTCTACCAACAGGAGCCCTGTCAGGAAGACTTTCTCTTACCCTTGGCACACTAGGGTTGTGCCAACAATCTATGGTAAAGTGGCCAACTTTTCCACATCATCAACACTCATGAATATTGTATCTTCTTTTTTTAGCAGGTCTGACAGCATGGTTGACAGCAGTCTGAACAGAAGAAGAAGCAGCTTCCTTATTCCAAATTCTCTTATCCACAGTCTGACTGAGAGTAGGTCTGACATGATAAGAGCTTGGATTTTCACAAGGTCTATCAGCAGCAGTTCTCCTTATAGAGGACATGTTGTTGGTGTCCTTGGAAGACTCCAAGTCTTGCATCCTAGCAGATTTACCCTTAGTCAGAGTGTGAGCAGAGATATTTTGAGAAAAGGCCATGCCTTGCTCAAGAGAGATGGAGCTGGTGCATTAAATACAAAAGGTCCAGGATAGGCCTTTTGCACTTCTTTATGGAGAGCCATCTGAGCACTCAGACCCATGTCCTTTCTTCTTCCATTGTAAGAGATATTTGTAGTCGTACAAGGAAGATTCCTATTCCTCCAGTGACCATCCCTGGGGTCTTGGTCATACCTATTGGAAGGGAGAATTACCATGTGAAAGGTAGGCTGAGGCCTAACAGGAACTTGGCCTCTTTTCTGAGATTGGATTACTTTAGAAATCCACTCAGATTCAGGTCTTCTCTTGATAAAATCTATCTTAGAGAAGTTAGCCACAATTCTCCTCTTCCTATCAAGTTTCTCCTCAAGATTCTTGATAATAGAGTCCTTGTATTTTAATGACTCAACATGGTTATCTACCATGATTTTCAGATGAAGCATCATCCAGCTGGGAAGCAGTCTTCTATAGGGAGGCTATTTCCTCTTCTTATTTCTTAACAAGCAGCTTGCTTTCCTTGAAAGCATTCAGAAGGGAAGCATGATTGTCAATCAATTGATTGATATCATCATCTATCAAAGGACCCTCATCATCACTAGATGAGGAGACATCAGAGTCTGTACATGATTCATATCCAGACTCTGAGGATGAGCTAGATGGGGAATATACCTTATTTTTACCAGGCTGATCCTGGCAAGATTCTACTTCTGGGGTAGCTATTTATCCATTACATCTGCATTCCCCTTCTTTAGCTTCATTCACTTCTGTGTCACTCTTTGAATGTGACAGAGGGGCCCTGATTCTTGCTCGTGCGTCTGGAAGGACTTTGGCATCACAAAGAGCAGCCAATAGCCCAATGCTGATCTTGTCCTCTCTATAAATTTGATGCTTCATATAATTCCTCATCTTATGGTTCATCCTTGAACACATAAGTTTAACCTTTTATCTATCCTTGGAGGTCAACTCAGACTATTAGGTCCTTTTTGAGTAACCTCCCTCAGATACCACTTGAAAGTCTTTAATTTCAAGGATAGCTAAATCACCTAGAGGGGGGTGAATAGGTTATTGGTCTCTTTATTTGTTCTTTTCTTTTCTTTTAGTTTGCTGCTTGAGTGGTAGGTTAATTTCTGCTTTCAAGATGATTTACCCTGCACAAAGAAAACAACACAGCAAAGCACATTGATATTTATAGTGGTTCCCCAACTGGGTACATCCACTTTCCCTCCCACCTATCCAACTCTCTTGTTGGACTAGGCACTTATCAAAAATGCTCCAAGGAGCTTACACCTCAGGCCCTAAACCTTACACTCAGGTTCTCTTCAAAACCCTACCTCAAAATCACAAAGGTTCCTACCTCAGAGCCATGTAGTGCTCCTACAGCTCAGTGGTCCTCAAACCACCTACCTCAGTCTTATCTCTAAGGCCTACAACTCAGGCTTTTCAGCCTTACAATTTCAGGCACTAGGCCCTACTCTCAGATTTCTGCAGCACTCCTACAACTCAAATCAAGAAGGATCCTACAGGAAGAAAATGGGTTTATGTGGTTCTTGATTGATCACAAGAGGAATTTCTCTGTGACAATCAGTCTTGGGTGAGTAAGACTCAACCCCCCAAAATGTCCCCAATATTGCAATATAAGTATGCGGAACGAGAAAAAGTTAAATGCAATATGTACAGAAATAAAAAAGGGAGGGTAGAAAACATCCCTGAAACATGCTCGGGGAGGCCCGTTTAGAAACCCTGCAAAAGAGCAAAAAGATAAACATGGGGTGCCTCCCAGGAGCGCTTTAGTTATAATCGTGTAGCTTGACTATTTAGGTGGAGTAATATTTTGAGGCGGAGTTATATTTTGAGGAAGAGTTATATACGGAGGAGGGGTATGAGAGTAAGGAAATAATTTTATTGGCGGCTATATATAATTAAGTTTTTGGTTTTTTTGAAATAATTTTTTTTGAAATTTTTTTTAATTTTAGATTTTTTGAAATATAAAAGAAAAGGAAAAAAGCAGGCGGCCGACCTTTATTTTTAAAATATATATACTATATATTAAAAAAAAATTTGAAATAGAAATAAAAAATATTAAGACAAAGGGGGAAGAATTTTTTTGGATTTTTAAGAAGTTTTTAAGTAATAATTTTTTTTGTTTTATAAAAAGTGGTAAAAGCCTTTTTAAGTAGTTTTCTGTTTTTAAAGTTTATTAGAACCCTTTTTTTTGTTTTTAAATAGTTTTTATGTTATAAGTACCCTTTTTTTAGTTTTTTTTTTGATAATAAGGTAAGAGTAATAGTCTTCCAAAGTTCGAAATAACAACACAAAAATGACCCCGACAATGACGCCAAAAACTTGATGGTTGAAACTCGCGGCTTATTTATTTTGGTTTGTGGTTTATTTAGTTTGAATGGCGGTGCACGCTGATTTTATTAGATATAAAAGTTGAAACCGAGTTTTAACGAAAGAAGACAAGTGCATATATCGCGTGTAGTACATGATATTTCGGTGGGGAGTATCGGGGTCGTATTATTCTCGGGGACGGGTTGATTATTTTTACTCTTCCCTGGAGGGACTATTATTTTACCAAAGATAACTTTAGGTTATATATAAGCAGAAAATAAAAGCTGAAAAAGCCGATGAAGAAATAGTTCTTCGGCACCGAATCGATAAGAACTAAAATAACTTTTAAGAACTAGAGATCCTAAATTTCAAAATAATTAAAGGGTGACTTGGATGTGGGGGTTCCAAAAGAATTAGCTCACCTAGATCTAGGAATATTGCTCACCTGAACATTAAGACTATTCGACCGAACTCTCGTCCGACGAAGGATTCCTCTTAATGCCCGCATTACGCAAAGAACCCTGTTATTGGGTGGGGCACCCAATCCGGGAGAATTACGCTTCTCCTCTCTCGAGGTTATGCACGCAATTCTCTTTACCCAAGAGTGATCGGTCCATATGCACGACCTCTCGGCTAGCTAGTGTATGGACAACGGAAATAGAGCCCACACATCGATATGTGGTCCTACGCGTCGTAAACCCGGGGCAAACCTTAAGTGCTTTAATTAACGAGAAAAAGAATACCTTTAATTATTTAAAGCGATTTTATCTATCCCAATGCTCTTCGATACTAAAGGATAAGAACGATTAGCCACTCATCGGAACGGGGACGGCTATTGAAAAGAAAATTCATAATTGAAATTGCGAGTCCTACTCAAGCGAGTAGGCAGAAAATTAAAACAGTATAGAAAGTAGTAAAGTGCGAGTCCTACTCAAATGAGTCGGCGGGAAATGAAAGCATTAAAATGACAAGTCCTACTCAAACGAGTAGGCGGGAAATTACGAGTCCTACTCAAACGAGTAGGCGGGAAATAAATGCACACTACATAATTTGAAGAAAGCAGTAAATAAAGCATTAAAAGAAAGCAGAAAATGAAAGTAGGAAAAGCTATCTCATAGACACATGCACTCTACAAAAATTGAAGAAAGCGATAAAAGGCTAACACCTACACGCACGCACTCTACAAAAATAAGAAAGAATAAAGTGCTCGAAACATAAAAATAACAACCTTTTCATCCTTATAACTTTATAAAAGTGCATAAAAAGTGGAAATAAAAATTAACAGAACCAGAAGTTTTACAGACTAAAAAAAATTAAGTTAAAGAAAAATCACAACCCACTTTTAAAACACCTTTATAAATTCATAAAAATGAAATGGAAAATGGTTCAAAAAGATAAAAACAAACGCACACACACATTTTTAAAATGAAAAACAAAAGACAAAATATCACTCAAGGAGGGACACCCAGATGCATTCTAATAAAATATAAGGAGAGAAAATCTACAAATTTTATTAAGCTAAAAAGAAGTTACAAAGAAATCTAAAACAAACACTAAAGAGAGGGGGAGAAAATTCACTTACATAGCATGGAAAACACCTAAGCAGCACCTACCCTAAGCAAAATGGTTCAAAAAAGGGAACATTTGATCTTATAGAGAAGATCTATTTATAAGCAAAAAATTACAGGAGGTGGCACTCTTGGTGTGTAGGAGAAGCTAAAATTCTGCTAACTTACCTGGTTCTAGGAGCAGCGGGAGCGGGCTTTATCTGGTAAAGGTATTGAGTGGTTGCTGGAAGTAAAGCATCGAGTGGAGGCAATTTTGTCGAGCTCTGGAACTAGCATAAATTCGTCGAGCTCTGCTCGACGAACATCGAACTTTGGTCGACGAACGTCGAACTGGCGTTGGGAGAATTATCTTCAAGCGCTGTGAGCATTTTGAATCGTCGTGCTTCGTTCGACGAATGTCGAGCTGAGATCGATAAAAGTCGATCTGGCGTTGATTGTTGATCGAAAAGTCAGCTGGCAAAGCGTCGATCATTGAGATTGTTTTCAAATCGTCGACCTGGTTCTGGATTCAATTCGTCGAGCAGAGCTCGATGAAATTCGAGCGGAGAAGTGTTGGAAGAATTTCGTCGAGCCCAGAAGGCAAACAGTTTCGTCGGGCTCAGAAGGCATTTTCCATATGTTGAATTTTTCCCACCGGGTAAAGAGTCAAATCATCAAGCTCAGCTCGACGAAATTCGAGCTTAGTTCGACGAAATTTTTGACAAGCGCTTTTTTGCAGAATGCAGATTGTTGCTGAAATAAAAAATAAAATAAGTTAGAAAATAAAAATAAAAAAGGAGCATATTATTTAATAAAAATAACAAAAAGACTATAAAATACCCTAAAATTACTTATTTAAAGTACAAAAAAAAAGAATATTTACAACTTATCAGAAGCCCTCAAGTCAAGGGTTATCACCTCCAAAATGTAGAAGGGATAACCGTCAGTCATACATGGAGTGGTGATGACTTGAAGCGCTTTTACCCCTGAGTGCGAATAAAGAAGGTGTTAATTTTCTCTAACACTTTTCTTTCTTAGCATGCTCTTCCCCCCTTCTCCTTCTTCCTTCCCTCGTCGGACGTCTTGAATGAAAGTGGAAAATAATCCCCGAGGTGATCCTGCTGTTAGGCTCTCACCGATCTGGTAGGTCTGGAAGGTCCTCGGTGGATATTGTGAAGTATCTTTGAAATAATTCCCGAGGTTATCCAGCTGTCAGGCTCTCACCTAGCTGGCATGTCAGGAAGGCCCTCGGTTGACATTGTGAAGTATCTTGGAAGTAATCCCCGAGGTGATCCCGATGTCAGGCTCTCACCTAGCTGGCAGGTCTGGAAGGCCCTCGATGGACATTATGAAGTATCTTGGAACTAAGTCCTAAGGTTACCCTACTGTCAGGCTCTCACCTAGTTAGCAATTCTTGAAGTCCCTTGGTGGACGTTGTGATATATCTTAGAACAACGTCCCAAGGTTATCATGATATCAGGCTCTTACCTATCTGGCAGGTCTAGAAGGCCCTCGGTGGACATTGTGAAGTATCTTGGAACTAAGTCTCGAAGTGATCCCTCTGTCAGGCTCTCACCTAGCTGGTAGGTCTGGAAGGTCCTCATTGGACGTTGGGAAGTATCTTGGAACTAAGTCCCGAGGTGATCCCGCTGCCAGGCTCTCACCTAGCTGGCAGGTCTAGAGGGCCCTCAGTGGATGTTGGGAAATATCTTGTAAATAAGTCCCGAGGTGACCCCGCTGTCAGGCTCTCACCTAGATGGTAGGTCTAGAAGGCCTTCAGTGGACATTGTGAAGTATCTTGGAACTAAGTCCCAATGTGATCCCAATGTCAAGCTCTCACCTATCTGGAAGGTCTGGAAGGCCCTCGGTGGATGTTGTGAAGTATCTTGGAAATAAGTCCTGAGTTGATCCCGTTGTCAGGCTCTTACCTAGCTGGCAGGTCTAGAATTCCCTCAGTGGACGGAAGTATCTTGGAACTAAGTCCCGAGGTGATCGCGCTGTCAAGCTCTCACCTAACCGACAGGTTTGGAAGTCCCTCAGTGGACATTGGGAAGTATCTTGGAAATAAATCTCGAGGTGATTCCGCTATAAGGCTCTCGCCGACCTGGTAGGTCTGGAAGGCCCTCCGTGGATGTTGGGAAGTATCTTGGAACTAAGTACTTAGGTGACCCCACTATATAACGTCATGATTTGTGCTAGACCCCTCGCACGTGTTTTTTTGTCAAGTGAGTTGACTCAAGCTCGGTGTGCACTGGTGGTTAGGCTTGCGCCTAAGCCGAGGAAGTGCTAGCTCAATGCTGGATGTAAGATTGCTACCGCATGGTGGTAGCAAGCGTCGAGTTTGTCGACTGGATTCGACGAGTGTCAAGTACACTCAACGATCATCTAGATAATACCGCATGGCGAAAGTGAGATACCGCGCGGTGGTAGTCTTCATCGAGTGTGTCGAGTGGATTCGGTGCGCGACGAGTGCACTCGTCGATCGTCAAGTTACTACCGTGTGGCGGTAGTGGGATACCGCACAGTGATAGTCGAGACAAGTTAACGCAAAGCTCTCTGTGAGCAACCGTGCGGCGGTAGCGATACCGCAGGCGGTAATATTTTGGAATAGTTCTCTAATAGCTACCGCACAGCAGTAGAACTTATCGTGCAGCGGTAGTGTGTCGAGTGGCATTTCCTGGATGGTGGGTTTGGAGGTACCGCGCGACTGTATCTCTCGGATCTGAAAAACCCTTAGTCTATTTGGCTGCTCCTTTATATACATTGTCCAAGTCTTAGCCTCCAGTCTTCTTCTCTCGGTGAAGAACTTCATTACAGGATACAAGGTTGATGTCGTCAAGCCGCAAAGGAGGAGGACGCAATCCATGGCCGAAAATGAGGTGAGCTTACTACCCTCTCCCTTGGTGCTAGATCTTTTGATCTAAAATGTAGGAGATACATCAGATAAAGGGAGCTTTATTTGGGAGTTTAATGGAGATTTCCTAGGAAGGGACCACGTTAGAACTTCATTCTAGGGCGTCGATTGCCGTATGATAATCTTCAATCATCTCCTCTCTTCATTATGAGGATGGTGGACTTGATCTCGTCAAGAATCGTGGTCAAATGAGTGAGAAAAGGGTAGAGAGATGTTGGTTGTGTTTATGCGATGGTTGGAGGAAAAAGATGAATCGATGGCATTCATCCTTCTTTACAATGTGTGCAAAGTGCTGTACAGAAATCATTTTCTGTGTGCAACAGATTTCACGGTCGTTTTAGGGTATGATCCGATCGTATGTAGGTCTTGGGCTCAACATGAAATTGGTAGACCTCGAAAATCCCTTTTCAACTGATGGTTACCAGTTTTCATAGGATCTCTGTAGATCTATGAATGTTCAATCAAAGTTTCCACACTATAATAACTTATGTGTAGGCTGCGTTCTGTCTAAGTGTACACGACGGGATCAAAATCCGATTTTCGGGTGTGATGGATTTGGATTTAGACCCCAGGCTGAATGCGGAAGTTGTCTCCCTTGAAGATACCTTTCTGATTTGGGGTTTCGCATAATTATCAATGGATTGTAGCTTCTTGAAATCCAATTTTAATAAATTGTGACGTGTACACGCGATGACTTAATAATTGATGATTACCTTATCTTTATGAGTTGATTAATCGGGAGTTTGGATGGAAAATAATTGATGATATTGTGATTACATCTTTGCATGATTGATAAATTCGGGAGCAATATATGTCGTGATGAATTGCAGGTTTATGAAATGAGCTCTGTTGGAGATGACTGAAACGGTATTATTAACGTGCATATGTTTAATTCTAAAGAAAGAGTTGAAAGAGGTATACCCCATGGCCATGAGATGAGTTGAACCTTGATCTCAATATTGAATGGATGATTGATGTAGTCCACTTCTTTGAGTTGCGTCTCCCTACGGGTAGCAGTGCGGGACTAGTGTAGATATAAGGTGGTTAGCCACATGTGTAAAATGTGAACCTTGCGTGCTTGGTGCGCGTAGATGTTGTTATTAAGGGACTCAGTGTGGAGCCCTTGATTGCTTATGAGCACGGGATTGGAATGATGAGAAGGGAATAGGTTGAAGCACTTGGATGTTTGATAGCCTGGCCAAGTGTATTTACATGTGGTGTGTGTTGACACGTGGTGTCATAATCCTAGGTTAAGGATTATGTGGATGGTCTATGGGCTCACCAGACGTCACACCGACGGGAGTTGACAGATAGACCTTGGGTGGTTGAGCTTAGTCCTCGATGCTCATTCCCATGGCTCCTTCCGTGCTAGTGGACAGTTGGGCTTTGTCCTTTGGTGATACGCTCCCAAAGGCTCCTTCCATGCTAGTTATAGGGTTGTTGGGTTTTGTTCTTTGTGCACATCTACTCGAGACCCCTTCTGAGCCGTAGTATGCAGGGGCTTCGATGTTGTGTTCTTAGCATTGAGGCATATAGAGGAATAGGCTTCGTAGTGTGGATGTCAGCCTAATAGTGGAGACGCCTACTCTACTGTCACCGTTTGGCCACAACGGATGACGCCTGAGAGGTTAGCTACCTACTCGAAAAGTGAGTTTATACTTATATGAACTGCTATTCCTTATGATTAATGTGATGCTAGAGTAGACTGCCAATTATTCATTGTTGATTACTGTTGATACTTTCTCAGTATAAATGTGCTAATATATATATATATATATGAACTGCTATACAATAATGCTCTTGCCACTTGAATGTTGATATACAATACTGCTATATTGAGCTCCTCCTTCTCTTTCTCCTCCCGGTGCCTAAGAGTTACTGGGGTGAGAGGATGTGATAGCAACTTAGTCTTTATGATTAATGGTTTCTACGTCTACCATTTTTGGAGGATACCATACCGATGGAGAAGTAGCAGCGCCAGGTATAGGAGGACAGCCAGGTTAGGGAGATAGGGCTTGATCCGACGTTACCCTCACTTCCTTTGGTGATTGATGTGAGTTTGAGCATTATGGTATAGCCTTCATTCAATGTTTTGTGTACTCTGCTATTAAAGAAGATGAATAGCTTCTTATTTATTGATGTACTATTTTGGAAATTTACTTATGTGATATTATGACTTCTGTGCTCTTCTTTTTGGTTGGGTTGGCATTGTGATATCGGATTGGCCGACAGGATAGGCAGCTTATGGTACAGATTATCCTGTGTGTTGATGCTACCACAAGGTGGCTATTTTGGGCATAAGACTCCCCTCAGTCGTGTCGTGTGTTACAGTAGGGGGTCTTACAAATGGTATCAGCTTGCATCGATCCTATGATTAAGAAGTCTTTGAACATGGTGTCACCCCCGCTCGATTATTCGGTTTGCGGACAAATCAGATTAGCGGAAGCAGTGGTATGCCCATTCGTGACTCACACTAAGTATGTCCACTCGTTACCCTACATTTAGCCAACTTGACCCAAAATCCATGTTTTGTATTTAGATTCCGCTACATACAGATCTAATGATGGGCATTCCTATCCCTCCAATCCCTACTCCATTCCAAAAATCGGAGTTGGGGCAGACCCCAACTACAATCTTGGATGCCTTCATGTCTCAGTAGGATCCGGTGTAGCAATAGGCTCCGGGATCTAATTAATTGAGTACCTTCTGAGATCTTTCTCCACCCGTCTAACACAGGACTGAATCTGTCATTTTCATAGAGGAATGGCTAGATGTAATACAAGAACTGATGGTTGGAATTAGATGCCCATTTAGTATGGTTGTTAGCTTAGCTATGTCCATCCTAGAGTCACACGCAATAAGGTGGTGGAAGTCCCTTATGGGATCCACTTTTCAAGGACGTGTATACACCAACATCAGCTGGAATGAATTTGAAAGTATCTAGAGTCTACCTAAATCACATAGAGGGGGTGAATATGTGATGTTTCTGTCTTTTCGCGGAATAAAAATAACTTAAAAATCAAGCACACAAACACCGAGATTTATAGTGGTTCCCCGAGTTGGGTACGTACACTTTCCCGCCTCGTCTATCTACCACGAAGGACTAGATTCAGATACTTCACCAATCTCAAATTTTCTTCAAATATTACACATTGGAGCCATAACTCCTACAAATCGAAGACGATGCTCCTACCACTCGATCCACAACCGGATTTGTGACTCGATCCACAAACAAATCTACACCTCGATCCATAAAATGGATCTACAACTCGATCCACAAACCGGATCTACAACTCGGAGAAAATCTCCTACAAAATTAAACGAATATTTTAAAATAATATTACAATCACAAAGATAAGAATTAAGATCTTCAATCCGTCGTTCTTCTAGAATGGTAGATCTTTAAATTGCTTGGAGAATACGGAATATGTAGACTTGGAAGATCTTGAATTTCGACTTTAATCATTAAACGCCTTTATCTTGATGAGTATAGATCTGTAAAGAGAAAGCAATCCAGTTGTATATGTCGAAGAAGATGAATCGCACTAAACGTCATCGACCGATCGTAGAAATCGCGAAACTACCGTGTGTCGACGGCGGACGGGCGGAAATCCGATTTTGCAAATTCTTCTAGGTTTGAAATGAGATCAATAACACGATTAGATTGAGAGGAAATATCCCCTAGGTATTTATAGAGATATACTTTCCAATGCTTACAAGAAAATTTCCAAAAACGAAACCGAAAATGTACTGTAAAACCCGAATCAGAGCTTTGAAAATTTCGAAAAAATGCCCTAAATCAAATTCGTCGAGTATCGCCGAGTATCACTAGTATTGTTGGGTCCATTGCCCACCATGTTCCCTAGAGTTGATTTGAAGAGGCATCACAATTAATACAAATAGCATAGTTGGATTTTATGTGTGCTTAAGTACATGCATACAGGTTGTCCTTGATTGGATAGATGAACAAAAAGAGTAACTTGGAAGTCAGATAATTTGACTAAGGAATAAATGTCAAGACAGTTGAGACAGCTGAGAAGAATGTCTCCGCATAACTGCTGAGATGAACAAAAAGAGTAAGCTCGAAGTCAGCTAATTTTACTAAGGTAAAAACGTCGAGACAACTAAGACAGCTGAGAAGAATGTCTTAGCATAACCGCTAAGATAGCTGAGAAAGAATTCGTCGAGCTCAGTTCATAATTCGTCGAACTGAGTTAAGAGTTCGTCGAGCTCAACTCACCATTCGTCGAGCTAAATTCAGAGCTTGATATTTTGAGTTCATCGAGCTCAGTTGAGAATTCATCAAATTGAGTTCAGAGTTCGTCGAGCTCAGTTCACCATTCATCGAACTCAATTCAGTATTCGTCGAACTAAGTTCAGGATTTTGTCTAAGACAAAAACCGCTAAGAAAAGTGTTAGTCTCAACATAACCACTGAGACAAGTGTTAGTCTCAGTATAACCACTGAGATAAGTGTCTGTCTCAGCAGAGAACAAGAAAGCGCTGAGACAGTTAAGCAGGAAAATGGCTAAGGCAGAAAGCGTTGAGTGAGGCGTGCTCACTCAACGCTCCCAACGCCTAAGAGACTACAAAGGAAGAAATATGGTTAAGGCAAAAAAACGTTGAGTGGAGGTTGCTCACTCAACGCTATCAACGCCTAGTAGAGACATAATTTTGTCTAAGGAGTTTGGCGTTGAGTGATGCTCACTCACTAAACACTATACAACAGAAGGCTGATAAAGAAATTTGACGTTGAGTGAAGCTGAATAACTCAATTCCTAGTAACAGAATTATATTCTAAGTAGTTTGGCGTTGAGTGAAGGTTACTCACTCAACGCCAAGAGATAGTAAATCTTTTTAAGTGTTTTGGTATTGAGTGATGCTTACTCACTCAACGCTTATGCTAATGTTGTTTGATTTTTGGCTAAGTCCACATCTGATGACATCAGCAAGTCAACAAGTCAACATATTTCAAATAAGTGGCGGGATGGCTACAGTATGCGACAAATGTTGCCGCAGACCTACTGTACGACAGTTGGCGTTAAAGCAAAGTTGTTGCTGGCCATTAATGATGTGGGGCCCACTGCTCAAGAGTCATTGGGTCAAATTAAATAAAAGGAAAAAGGCCTTTATAGAGAAATAGAGCTTTTGAAGAAAGCAACAAGGAATTTATTCTTCTCCACCATTATTGTTGAGCAAAAGAATAGGAAGCTCAAGTATATAAGATAGAGAGCAAGTTAGGGATTGGAAAAACATCTTCAACAGCAAGATAGCTGGTGTGATCTTCATCTGCACAAGCAAGTTAGCTCAGAAGGATTCTATGAGAAAAAGGAAGTAGCTTGGTCCGACCATTGCTGCGGGTGCTTCACAGGCTCAGCCAACAAACCTAAAGAACATTCTATTAGGGAGTTGTGAAGAAGGAGATAGGGATGAGCAGTTGGCTCAGTTCAGAAAGGGGCAGAGAAGCTGATCTGCAAGTTACTTCCAGCTCAGGCCAAAGAGATATGCATCCTTGTTGCTGTGAAGAAAGGAGTTGGGCTGGGATTCTTCCAGCTTAGGTGGCAGCAAGATCTGCTACAGTTACTTCTCTAGCTCCAGCTGGATAAAATCCCTGGTACTGAGAAGAGGAAGTTATGTCTAAGTATTTACTTCATCCAAATAAGTAGACTCAGGAAATATATTTCCTGGAGTCAAGGTAGGGCTGAGTGTATCTCAGTCCAAGTAGAATGGCACAGTGAAATTTCACTTGTAGCCAATCATCACACCAACCCACATCCATCCTGTAGGATCCAAGTATGGATCTGAGCTATAGGGCTTAATTGCCCTAGGTAGGAGAGTACTGCTCTCTGAGGTAGGATCTAAGTGTGGATCTGAGTGTAGGGCCTTTTGGCCTGAGGTAGGTAACAAGCTTGTCACCTAGCTGTAGGTTCCTGGAAGGGCACTGAGGTAAGTACCTGTTGGGTACTGAGCTATAGGAATGATGCAGCACTCTGAGAGTAGAGCCTAGTGCCTGAAGTTGTAGTGCTGAAAAGCCTTAGCTGTAGGCCTTAGATATAAGGCTGAGGTAGGTGGCTTGCGGGATACTGAGTGTAGGAGCACTGAAGAGCTCTGAGGTAGGATTCTTTGTGGATCTAAGGTAGGGCTATCCTCACATCTTGAGTGTAGGGCTTAATAGCCTGAGGTAGGTAGTTTGCTGACCACTGATTTGTAGGCCCTTATGGCTGAGTAGTAAGTCTTGGAGGAGACTTAAAGATCTGAGGGATCTGAGGTGTAAGCTCTTTGGAGCAAGTTTTGGAGAAGTGCCTAGTCCAACAAGATAGTTGGATGGGTGGAAGGGAAAGTGGATGTACCCAATTGGGGAACCACTATAAATATCTGTGTGCTTTGTTGTGTTGTTTGTTCTTCTTTATATTGCAGGTACTAAGGACAAGCTCTAGATCACTTAGTAAGAAAAACAGCAAAAAGACTTAAAAATTTTCAAAAACCTATTCACCCCCCCCTAGGTGATTTAGCTATCCTTGAATTAAAGACTTTCAAGTGGTATCAGAGAGAGGTTGCTCAAAATAGACTTAACAGTCTGAGTAGACCTCAAAGAATAGCTAAAAGGTTAGCATTGGTAGGTTCAAAAGAGAACCATAAGGAGTGGAGCTCAATGGAGCTTCAAGTCTTCAGTAAGGAGAACCTTGGGACATGGAAAGAAAGGATCAGGCAGATCATGGAAGCCAGTGGTCCTAGATTCTTGGCTTCAATTTAAGAAGGACCCTTCATTACCATGAGGGTCTCTACATCAGATGCAAGCATCCAGACCCCAAAGAGTTATGCAAAGATGTCTAAAGATGAAATCAACTTGGCATCTATGGACAAGAGGGCACAACACATCATGGTAAGTGCCATAGATGACTCCGCCTTCCAGATGCTTGTCCACTGCAAGACATCCAAAGATATGTGGGATTCTCTCACTGGCTACATGGAAGGGACAGAGAAAATCAGTCTTTCTGACAGTAGTTCAGAGTCTAAAGAAGAAGCCTTCATTGGGCTACTTGCTGTTATTGTAGATGAAGTTAAAGACCATCCAGATACAAGGATAGAGATCAGGGCCCTCTATCACACTCAGAAAGTGATACTGAGGTGGATGAAGATATCAGTGGCTGATGTGAGGGTATAGCTTTGATAGAAGAAGTATCCTTCCAGGATCAGCCTGGTCAAGATCAGGTACAATCTATGTCTAGTAGCTCAGGTCATGAGAACAGTCAAGATTTTGATGCATCCTCATCTAGTGATAAAGATAGATCTGAATCTGAGGTAGATGTAAATCAATTGATTGACAATTATGGTCAAATTTTGGATGCCTTGAGAAAAAGCAAGATGTTGGCCAAGATGCAGGCTGAGGAGATTATCTCTCTTCAGCTAGCTGCTGCTCATCAATTTGAGACAGCATCCTTGCTGGATCAGAAAGTGAGGGAAGTCCGCCAACTGAAGGCCATCTCAATCATCCAAATTAAGACCATAAACCAGAAGGACAAGATCATTTTGGAACTTGAAGAGAAACTCTTAAAGGAGAGAAGGGTTGTGGCTGAATTCAGCACACCTAAAGCTGTGTTGCCCTTAATAAATTCCTTCTCCTCCCAAAAGGGTAAGAAGGAGTTAGCAGTCAAGGTAAGTAAAAGTTAGGGTTAGATCTGATATACTCTAGAGGGGGGGGGGTGAATAGAGTATGTATGTATATTTAAAACTTTTCCTGAACTATAAGGATTGTACCTAAGCTTAGATACTATATCACAGCATGCAAAATTAAAATAAATGAAATTACAGAAAAGCTAAATAACACAGCCACAACAAGAATAAGAAGAAAAGGGCAACCAGACAACACAAGAATTTATAGTGATTCCCTAACTTGGGTACATCCACTCTTCTACCACCCTGGTAGGAATCCACTCAGGTTTTTGATTAGGTGGCTGCCACCAATGAGCTTTTGATCAGGTGCTCAAAAACCAAACCTCAAGTCTTTTGGTTAGGAGACCTAAAACTAGGAATCACTTTTGAAGGGAGTAGAGAACCCTTTTTACAGAGGGGGTGAGAGAGTGATGGTGTCTTCTCTTTCTCAAATACAACTGAGAAGACTAGTGGAATTGATGTTAACAAAAATCTCCCCCTAAAATATTGAGTTTGTTCAGGGAGGAATGGAACTTTTTCTTCAGGGTGATAGGCCTTCAAGCTTTCAGCTTTAACCCGGAGAACTTCAGGAACTTCTTGACAGATGTATTGTTGTCCTACTAAAGGTTCCTGAGAGTATGACAGAAGAATATTCCTGATTTGGATGGTTATTCTTCTTCAGAAAGATTGTTCTTCTTCAGGTCTAGCAGTTGTTGATTTCTTGACTGATCGATTATCTATGTCTCAAGAAATCTGTATATCTCTCAGATTGTGTCTCTGTGTATGGAAGAAAGAGAACTTCATGCTTTTATCTTTTCCATGTGGAAGTTCTTTTGAATTTTGAAATTCTTCCTATAATTAATGCTGATGGCCTTGGAATAATTTGGCATTGATTTGTTTCCCCAATTGTCCCTTAGAGAAACGGCAGGCAATAATCCTAATGAAGACCGTAATTAATGCTCTTGTCTAACCGTAATATTCAGAGAATATTAGAGCATTAATTATTCAGGAATCATTGCCACATAATAAGGACAAAAGAGGAAAACAGCCAAGATTGGATTCGTCGACTTGAGTCCACAGTTTGTCGAGCTGAGAATGGTTGTTCATCGAGCTGAGATCCAAGATCGTCGACCTATGAATGCTGCTTAATAACTTTCTTCTTCTGTGCATCAAGTTTGTCGAGCTGAGATTCAAAATCGTTGAGCTGAGCTCAGAGATTTGTCTCTAAGTTAGTCGAGCTGAGCACGACTTTCGTCGACCGGAGATTGACGAACATAGAACTCCTTTTTCTATGTCATGAATTCTCTTAGTCGTGAGTCTCTGACTTTGTTGAAGGCTGATCCCTGGCATTGTTGACTCTAAGGACTTGACCTAGACTCTAGGATACAACCATGACCCTGGTCTATACATATTTGGGTGAGGTCACTGATTACAGACTCAATAAAAGAAAATATACAAAGTAAGAACATAATATATATCTGGCATAGAATTAAACAATAAGTATGCAGCAGATATATTTACACTGTTAGCTTTGTAACAAAAGACATAGTTTTTCAAAAATGTACCACAAACATATAGCAGTTCAGGTTTTAGTTTTTCTGTTTCTTCTCCTTTGCTTCTTTGTCCTTATCACCAGGCTGAGTAAAAATAATTTCCCTGTTTGTATTGGCAGCTTCTCTTTTTGACATATATATATCTGTTGCACCAATCATTGTCTGGGTGGAAGTTCTGGGAACTACAGCCTCTGGGTTTCTATCCATATAGTATGCAGAATTAAATACCTTCTTACTTACATGAAGTCTTTCAAGTTCTTTCTCTCTATATGAGGAAATGTTAGTGAACTTGGTTGGATCTTCTCCTTCTTCTCTGGCCTTCTTTATTTGTGACAGACCTATCAATTCTTGAAGCCTAGCCATCCTGAAATTAGGATCAACATCCTGACTGATAGGTGATTGATCATCTTGGGAGGGTAGCAAAGTAGCAGGCCTGAATTGAGTAGACTGTATTTGAAAGCTTGTTTCTTTCTGGCTTTCACCACTCTGAGTGTATAGTGACTTTGGAGGTGCAGTTTCACTATATTTTCCTTTAGGTTTGTGTGACTCTGAATGCCTTCTTTATTCAGCATGTTGTTGGGGAGGAGAGAACTCTGGATTCTGATAGACTACTTCCTTTATCTGCTCTGTACAACCAATATTTCTTTGTTGGCTGCTTCCATGAGATTGATGTCTAGGTGGCCTTTCCTGCCTCTGATAAGTTCTGGTGAGTGTAGGCTTGGAAGGTGCATCTGACCTTTGAGAAGTGGTTCCTAAAGCACCAGCAACTGGAGGAGGAGTAGGGTCCTTCCTGTATCTATGAGGAGGGGGAGGGGAGTATCTTCTGCTTTTTTTTCTAGCCTTTTGTTCATTTTTTGATGGCCACATCCAAGCTGGCATCCCTTTGTATGGAGTAATGTTTTGCAGAATATAGTATGGAGTGTCATGTGTATTTCCTGACTTAGTAGCAGGAGGAGTAGGAGCCTTCCTTTTCTTAGAGATTTTCTTCCTCTTTGGGTCCTCATCATCATCATCATCTGATTCTTGTGGATTGTCATATAATTCATCAATTTGTCTTATTGTATTTTTTGAAATTTCATTACTTATTGGAGTAAGGATAACTTCAGCATGGACTGCTTCAGTTTTCATAACAATGTCTTGAGCTATAATATCATCAAGATTGGGGAGAGGGCTATCATCTATAACATAGGATGGCCCAGGAGAAACAGATGTCTAATCATCAGACTTATTCGCTGGAGTAGCTGTCAAACTTGTCTTTATAGTGTCTAACATCTCTGAGCTGGCAGGAGAGGTATAGCACATTATGGCTTTAGATGATAGAATGGGGAAGGTAAGAAAGAAATAAATATATGACCAAAATACTTTCAGCAAAGCTACTAGACTCACTTTAGGATTAATAAAATGAATCATTCCGGGCAGAATCTTTGGCAGACTGACCTCTTGAGTATTTGACACTATAATATCTATACAATCAATGTTACTTACATCCGCTACTGAGGATTTTGTTTCTTCAACATCTGTTTCCATATCAAATTCAAGAAAATTCATGAAATCTATTTCCATATCAACACTTGTTCCTGCTGCTGGTACTGCTGTTGGTTCTGCTGGTGCAACTGCTGGTGTGTCTATATCCTATTCAACTGGTTCATCTGCAACTGCTGCTACTTCTTCATGGTTATCTCCCCCTGCCTGGTTTCAGTAGATACTGAAGCCAGGCCCCCAAATGAAGAGGGAGCAGTAGTGAGGGCAGAGATCTGGGAAGCAAGAGAGGATATTGAGACAGCTAGAGGAGAAATGGCCTCTACTATAAGAGATTTGAGTAGGGGTGTGAGGAGAGTAATAAGTGGGATGACAAGAGATGGATCCAGGTTTGGAGAAGTGGATGGTGGGGCAATAGTTGGTTGAGTGGAGATTATAGTTGCTGAGGGGGTGATAGGTGGAGGTAAAATGGGAGTGTCTAGGGGAGTCATGTTGAAGAGAGGGAGTGTGTAGTGGAGATAATAATAGGATGAAGGATTGGAATGAGGAGAGGTTGATATGGGGGATATAAGCAAGATGAGAGGGAAGAGGGGATTGGGGTGGTGTAGGTATGGATGTATTAGGCTGAGGTGAAGGAGAATGAGATGATATATGTATAGGGGAAGAGGGAATTGGAGATGACGGTGGTGTTGGGGTATGGATTAGAGTGGTAGTGAAGGGTGGAGTTGGTTGGACTTATGATTGGGATGGAACTTGAGGAGCAGGAGGTGGTAGAGGGGTGGAGAGGATCCCTTCAGTGGGGTGGGGAGAGGCTGGTGCAGCCCTTGTACTCTCAGAAGTTCTTGTGGAGGAGGAGGTAGCCTTAGTTGGCTTTGTGATAGTCCTCTCCCACTTGCTAAAAAGAGCACAAGTGAGTCTCTTAGAATCATTGATGGATATGGTCGAGGAGACAAGGGATCCTGCAGCCTTTTCCTTGAGGAAGATCCCAAGGATCCTTCCAAAACACACCTCTTTCTTATTGTTCTTCTTTTTAATCAAGTCGAACAGAGTTTTAGCCCAGTTCACAGCTTTCTTATTTACTATGGCACACATAACCAGGAACTGATGCCTGGTGATATAGTCGTGTGCTGTGTGCTTTCCTAGCAGCACTTTCCCAGTGATATCTGCAAGAAACTTATACTTGGCAGACAAAAGTTTCTTAAGTAATTTGTTTGGGGTGTCTCCAGAATAACCCATGGTACTCAGCATCAAATCAAATTCTTCAGAGTCTATTTCTAATTCATCCGCACCATTTTTCAATCCAAAAATCTCAGTTAAAATATCGGGGGTAAGAGAAATAGCGTTACCCGCGATGGTTCCAGTCATTGTATTCCTGTTTGTAGTTGCTGTATTGACCCACTCCCTGATCTCTGTTGCAGATATCTTGATGCGAGTGGTAAGCAGAGTCTTTAGTAGTTGATCTTCAAGGAGTTGTAGAATGTTCAGGAATATTTGATTGGAGTACTGAAAAGAATCAAAGTCCAAATCAAAACAGAGTCAAACTTTATAGCAGCAAGAGATCCTGCGAAAGTCGCCATGAGAGCACCTGCAAAGGAAAACGAAGATCAAGTGCAAAGGAACTAAAAGCGCGGGACAGAGGTCGAAGAAAACCTAGATATAGTGTTTTCTTGAATATGAATCGACAGACTCCGTTCCACAAAAAAATGAAAAGATCTTCAATCTGAGGTCGACGAAAATCTCAAGAACTTTTCCTTGTTCGTCGAGCTTCGTTCGACGAACTCTGGAAATAGAATAAATTAACCCTTCTCCATTTATCATTCTAAGCTGATTTACAAAGAACAAGTGATTTCTTTCATCCAGGGGTTTGGTGAAAATATAAGCTCTTTGTAAATTAGTGTAGATATAGACAAGATTAATTTTATTTTTGTCTACACACTCTCTAATGAAATGATATCTTATGTCTACATGTTTAGTTCTGCTATGATGGACTGGATTCTGTGCTATAGCTATAGCACTTGTGTTTTCACAAAGTAAAGTTGAATTATGTAAGTTTAACCCATAGTCCAGGAGTTGGTTCTGAATCCACAACATCTGGGAACAACAACTGCCAGCTGCAATGTATTCTGCTTCAACACTTGATGTGGACACAGATGATTATTTCTTGCAGAACCAGGACACAAACCTCACACCAAGGAACTGGCAGGTTCCTTAGGTACTCTTTCTATCCACTCTGCATCCAGTAAAGTCAGCATCTGAGTATCCAGTTAACTCAAACTCTGACTCAGTAGGATACCAGAGACCTTGACTAGGACAACCCTTTATATATCTTAAAATCCTTTTTAGAAAAACTAGATGGGATTCTTTGGGGTTCACTTGGAACCTAGCACAAAGGCATATAGCAAACATGATATCAGGTCTGCTTGCTGTAAGGTATAGTAGAGACCCAACAATGCCCCTATATAATTTCTGATCTACAGGTTTCTCATGCACATCAGAATCTATTACAGCATTTATAGCCATGGGTGTTTTCTTTGCTGAGGCATCAGCCATCCCAAACTTTTAATAAGCTCTTTAGCATATTTAGCCTGGGAAATGAAGATGCCATCAGGAAGTTGCTTCACTTGGAGACCAAGGAAGTAGGAGAGCTCACCCATGCTACTCATCACAAATTTTAAATGCATTAGATCAGAAAATCTTTTGCATAATTTGGGATCAGTAGAACCAAATATTATGTCATCTTCATATATTTGTACTAACAGTATTTTATCATGATGCATTTTGTTAAATAAAGTCCTATCTACTATGCCTCTTGAAAAACCATGCTCTAAGAGAAAGCTAGCTAAGGTCTCATACCAAGCTCTTGGAGCTTGCTTTAAACCATAGAGAGCTTTATGCAATTTAAACATATAAGAGGGATGAGTTGGAGAAACAAAACCTAGAGGTTGTTCAACATAAACCTCTTCTTTAAGTTCCCCATTTAAGAAATCACTCTTCACATCCATTTGATAAACTTTGAACTTTTTGAATGCAGCATAAGCTAGAAATATCCTTATAGCTTCTAGCCTGACAACTGGAGCAAAGGTTTGATCATAGTCAATCCCTTCCTCTTGCCTATACCCTTGAGCAACAAGCCTAGCCTTGTTCCTTACAATTACTCCTTGGGCATCAAGCTTATTTCTGAATACCCATTTGGTTCTAATGACTGGGTAGTCTTTTGGTCTTGGAACCAAAACCCAAACTTTGCATTTCTCAAACTGATTAAGCTCTTCTTGCATTGCAATGATCCAGTGGGGATCTTGTTCTACATCAGCTATAGATTGAGGCTCAATTTGAGAGAGGAAACATGCATGCATCAAATCTTGGTTGAGTTAATGCCTTATCTGTACACCTACTGTTATGTCTCCAATCACTTGGGATTTGGGGTGATCCCTCAGTGTGACAAAATCAGTGGGTGGAGTTGGTTCTGCAATATCACTTGGAGAGTGATCTTCTTGTGGAGTAGCTTCTGTTGTTGTAGGGGGGTCAACTTCTCCCATAGTTTCTTCATCACTTTCTTCATTGACTTGTTGAGAAGGATGAGGCACATCTTTTGGGGTAAGGTTTAAGTCATTCAATTTATCACACAAGTTGTGTACCTACAAGGAGTCTTTGGTAGAAATTTCTTTCTAATTATAAAACATGTTAGCCTCATCAAATGTAACATGCATAGATTCCTTAGATTTATTAAATACCCTATAAGCTTTGTTGACTTGGGAATATCATAGAAAAATTCTCACTGCAGCCTTTGCTTCAAACTTTCTAATGTGCTTTTTGTCATTGTTATGAATATAACATACACAACCAAAAACTTTAAAATAGTTGATTATTGGTTTCTTCCCTTTGAGCAATTCATAGGGAGGCTTATGTTTTAGTTTGTGTATCAAGCTTCTATTCAGGACATAATTTGTTGTGCTCACTACCTCTGCCCAATAGGATAGAGGCATGTAAGCATCTGCAAGTAATGTGCCTGCAGCTTCTGGCTTCTCTGATGGGCCAGGTTCTTGAGTCCCATGTGTTGGGAAAGCATATAAGGATTTTGTTATTCACTTCAGTCAAAGTGATTTCTTTATCTAGAGTCCTTAGCTCACTGATGATGGAGCTGAGTCTATTGTACATTACTTCAACTATTTCTACTTCATCCTTCTTGAAGTTTTCATACCGAGTGATGAGGTTTAATCTTCTATCTTTTCTCTCATCTATTGATCTAGCCACCATTTGGTTAAAAGAGTCCCAATTTTCCTTGGCTAATTGACACTCAGCAACCTTTTGTAATATTTCATCAGACATAGTTTGAGCCAGTATGTTCATGGCTCTAGCATCAGCTATCTTAGCCTTTTTCTGTGCATTTGTCCATCCAGGGGGTGGAATTGCACTAAAGTCAGTTAATGCAGTTGAGGTTGAATCCACTGGAGCTGGTGGTCCTGTTAATATAGAGTTAAATATATCTTCATCAATAGAGTTCATGTAAAGTCTAATTCTTGCCTTTCAGATTGTGAACTTGGACAAGTTGCACACTGGAGGTCTGGTGCTTGCATATTCTTTGTTCTGTGCCATGTTGTATATATAAATCTAGTAAAGATAAAGAATAGATCTAACTTAGGATCTTTGGTTCAAGGTTTTAACTTGTACAATCAAAAGAACCTCCTCTGATACCAATTGAAAGTTAGGGTTAGATCTGATATACTCTAGAGGGGGGGGGGGTGAATAGAGTATGTATGTATATTTAAAACTTTTCCTGAACTATAAGGATTGTACCTAAGCATAGATACTTTATCACAGCATGCCAAATTAAAATAAATGAAATTACAGAAAAGCTAAATAACACAGCCACATCAAGAATAAGAAGAAAAGGGCAACAAGACAACACAAGAATTTGTAGTGGTTCGCCAACCTGGGTACATCCACTCTTCTACCACCCTGGTAGGAATCCACTCAGGTTTTTGATCAGGTGACTGCCACCAATGAGCTTTTGATCAGGTTCTCAAAAACCAAACCTCAAGTCTTTTGGTTAGGAGACTTGCAACCAAGAATCACTTTTGAAGGGAGTAGAGAACCATTTTTATAGAGGGGGTGAGAAAGTGATGGTGTCTTCTCTTTCTCAAATACAACTGAGAAGACTAGTGGAATTGATGTTAACAAAAAGCTCCTCCTGAAATATTGAGTTTGTTCAGGGAGGAATGGAACTTTTTCTTCAGGGTGATAGGCCTTCAAGCTTTTAGCTTTAACCCGAAGAACTTCAGGAACTTCTTGACAGATGTAGTATTGTTGTCCTACTGAAGGTTCCTGAGAGTATGACAGAAGAAGATTCTTGATTTGGATGGTTGTTCTTCTTCAGAAAGATTATTCTTCTTCAGGTCTAGTAATTGTTGATTTCTTGACTGATCGATTATCTATGTCTCAAGAAATCTGTATATCTCTCAGATTGTGTCTCTGTGTATGGAAGAAAGAGAACTTCACGTTTTTATCATTTCCATGTGGAAGTTCTTTTGAATTTTGAAATTCTTACTATAATTAATGCTGACGGCCTTAGAATAATTTGGCATTGATTTGTTTCCCCAACTGTCCCTTAGAGAAACGACAGGCAATAATCCTGATGAAGACCGTAATTAATGTTCTTGTATAACGGTAATATTTAGAGAATATTAGAGCATTAATTATTCAGGAATCATTGCAACATAATAAGGACAAAAGAGGAAAACAGCCAAGACTGGATTCGTCGACCTGAGTCCACAGTTCGTCGAGCTGAGAATGGCTGTTCGTCGAGCTGAGATCTAAGATCGTCGACCTCTGAATACTGCTTGATAACTTTCTTCTTCTATGCATCAAGTTCGTCGAGCTGAGATCCAAGATCGTCGAGCTGAGCTCAGAGATTTGTCTCTAAGTTAGTCGAGCTAAGCACGACTTTCGTCGACTGGAGATCGACGAACGTAGAACTCCTTTTTCTAAGTCTTGAATTCTCTAAGTCTTGGGTCTCTGACTTTGTTGAAGGCTGATCCCTGACATTTTTGACTCTAAGGACTTGACCTAGACTTTGGTACACAACCATGACCCTGGTCTATACATGTTGGGTCATATTTTAACTTAGTGAACCTAGCCCAAATCCAACTAGGGATCCAACAGGAAGCACAAGAGTTGACCTTTCCAAAGAGAAAGGCAAAGCCCCTGTAGTGCCATAGTAAATCTTTCATAGGGTAACCCTCCCTTCTCATAGGTATGACCCAGACTGCATGTATGGTCACTATAAGAATGGGAATTCTTCTTGTAAGAATACAAGTGTATCTTATAATGGAAGAAGAAAGGGTAGGGGAATGAGTGCCTTTAAGTCTCCCCATGAAAAAGTACAAATGGCCCATACTGGACCATTTATATTTGGTGCCTCAGCCCCAAGTCATAAGGGAATGGCAGTGGCTTTCACGCAAGCCAATCCAGCATGGACTCAGACCAAGGGTCAGTCTACTGGTAAGACTAACTTGGCTAGCTCTGATGATATAAACAGCTTGTCTTCTATAAAGAAGATAGCTATAAATACCATTCAGGGCAAGCCAAGGAAGCCTGCTTGAAGAATAACCTTCAGTCGGATCCTTGCTGAAATGAACCTGAAGTAAGTTGCTGCTCCTCTTCCTTAAGTTCAGTTAGTAGTTAACCACACCACAAGACCTGCTCAGAATATAAGATATAATATTCATGAGTGTTGGTGCTTTGGTAAGGTGGGTCATTTTGCCCTAGATTGCTGGCACAATCCTTCTGTGTCTAGAGCAAGAGTTAGCCTACCTGTCAGAAATTTTGCAGGTAGGCAAGTTAGGTTTCAGTCTAATCAGAACCTAGGACCCAATACCTATTGGGGTCCTAAGGTAAGATAATCCTATTTTGCAGGTTAGTCTAAGTGTCCATCCCCCATGTGGCACTTGGATAGAAGATGTTCCGGAATTTGGACTAGAATAAGGAAGTTATCCTATGGTTCACACCCCAAGGATAAGAATATTGTATGCATTTCTAAAGAAAGATAAATTGCACATGTATTTGGCTAAGACCAGTTGGATCCAGCCAGCAGAAATGTCTGGTTGGACAAAGTCTTGCTGCCACACCAGCAAATCTGGAAAGGATAAGTAGGTTGTACTCATCTTTAAGGAAACACAAGTAGCTCCTCTGTGAGCAGTAAGGAAAAGGCACATTGTGCTCAGCTGATAAAACTCACTATACAGAAGGGACAAACAGTCAAGTAGTATCATCAGCTGAAATGATGACTGACAGTCATAAGGACAGGATCTGTGCAAATGCTGATGGGGAACATGTTCAGTCAAGATTACTGGACAAGCCTGATTCTTACCCAAAGTTACCCAATAGAATAGATTAGCATTACTGCTGAGGATCTGCTTGCCCCCCATGGACATTGCAGAAGCTGAGAGGGAAACTACCCAAGTGATGACACCTGCTGGAAGAAGGCAAGCCAATCAGTTTACTAGAACAGCTGGATTGCTCCAACTATTGTTAATACAAGTCATATCATTCCTATTGGAATAAAAGTATAACGAAAGACTTGGTATCAGGATGAAAGGATGGCTCATGGAAAGATCATTCAAGGTTCAAGTGGTCTTAAAGCCCAGCAGATGCAGGAGAACATTCAGCCTCATGAGAAGAGAAAGTTGGCAGTTGTACCATTAGAATCAGTTGCAATCAACAAGGGGGAGAAAATAATCAAAACAGACCAGTTCCTCCCTATCAATTCAGAAACCAAGAAGGGATTGATCAAGTGGTGATCATGTGTGTAGATCAATGGAATGATCAAGATAGTACTCAGTGGGCTGAACACTCTTGTGTTGCTAACCAGAGAGCTGAAGCCAAAGGCAAGTCTATTGTTAAAGAAGGGGAGACGATCTGGCACAGTAAAAAGAGACTGTGCAAGGTGCAAGGGAGTTGTTAAGCATCAACATGAATGGAGCTCGATGAAATAACCTTCATTCGTCAAACGGAGCTCGACGAAATCACCTTTATTCGTCGAACAGAGCTCGATGAAATCAGAAGAATTTGTCAAATGGAGCTCGACAAAATCTGAATAATTCGTCGAACTCAAGATTATCAAACATAAATCTTATGGCATCAGAACCATAACCTTTAAGCAGATAAGTCCTTGATGTTGAATCAAGACTATAAAGACCATCAAGTGGTATCTAGACTGGCATAGACTAGAATGTCTACCAGGAATCTGACAAAGGATGCCTCAGTTGAGGGGGAGCAGACAGCTGCTGTAGTAGATTAGCTGTCACAACTGCTGATCAGTTTGTCTTAAGGACAATGAACAAACTAAGGGGGAGATCATGAGAAGAGAGACAGCCACTAGCAAGCTCAAGTGGATCCATGGATCACTCAAGTGCTAAGGGGCTGCAGTGATGTGGTGTATCAATGATATCACCATATGTGGAAGCTGATTCTGTAGATACTACATCAGCAAGTGGAACTATGTGTGTAGCAAGCTCAAATGCTGCAGTGTTGTGTTGTATCAATGTATCAACACAGAAGGTATGACTCCTAATCAAGTAAATTGATCACTAGGACGATTTCCTTAGTAGTATCAACATAGGACTTTGACTAGTAACAAGAGATAATCTCTCCCATGATATTTTCTACCTCCTCAATAGATATGCCTATTGAAGAAGATAGAAATGGGGAGATATGTGTGGCAATACATAAGAGGGAGATATAGAAGCAATATTTGGCATGACTAGGTCATATTGAGTAGGTTCATATTACTGGAAAAGATTCTAGTAGTATGAGAAATGCAATGACTGACCACATGTTGAGTCATGGTAATGTCAGTGCATTCTTTGACGTAAGTGCTTTTAGTGGTGCTCCATTTAAATATTAAGTGGTATAAAGGAAAGTTCATATTACTTGAGCAATTGCTCAAGTAGTATGAGGATGCATTTACTTAGCTTATTAAGTCAATACAATTAATTAGAGCACATTGTATTAATATAACATAAGATAGCAGGTGTGTAGAAATGTCTACAGCTGCATGAAATTATTCTGCCTATCATGATAATGCTCTTAGTATTATTGGGTATTCTGCCTTCTTCAAATAGGGGGAAATGGTTGGGTCCATTGCCCACAATGTTCCCTATAGTGGATTTGAAGAGGAATCGCCATTAATACTAAGAGCATAGTTGTATTTGATGTGTGCTTAAGTTCATGCATGCAGGTTGTCCTTGATTAGACAGGTGAACAAAAAGAGTAAGCTGGAAGTCAGATAATTTGACTAAGGCAAAAACGTCGAGACATCTGAGATAGCTGAGAAGAATGTCTCAGCATAACTGCTAAGATGAACAAAAAGAGTAAGCTAGAAGTCAGCTAATTTAACTAAGGTAAAAACATCGAGATAGCTGAGATAGCTGAGAAGAATGTCTCAGCATAACCGCTAAGATAGCTGAGAAAGAATTCGTCGAGCTCAGTTCAGAATTCGTCGAACTAAGTTCAGAGTTCGTCGAGCTCAACTCACCATTCGTCGAGCTAAAGTTAGAGATTGAGATTTTGAGTTTGTCAAGCTCAGTTGAGAATTTGTCGAACTGAATTCAGAGTTCGTCGAGATCAGTTCACCATTCGTCGAACTTAGTTCAGTATTCGTCGAACTAAGTTCAGGATTTTGTCTAAGGAAAAAACCACTGAGATAAGTGTTAGTCTCAGTATAACCGCTGTGACAAGTGTTAGTCTCAGCATAACCGCTGAGATAAGTGTTAGTCTCAGTATTACTGCTGAGACAAGTGTTTGTCTCAGCAGAGAATAAGAAAGCGATGAGACAGTTAAGCAGTAAAATGGTTAAGGCAGAAAGCGTTGAGTGAGGCATGCTCACTCAATGCTCTCAACGCTTGAGAGGTTGCAGAGGCAGAAATATGGTTAAGGCAAAAAGCATTGAGTGGAGGTTGCTCACTCAACGCTATCAACCCCTAGAGGAGACAGAATTTCTTCTAAGGAGTTTGGCATTGAGTGATGCTCACTCACTCAACACCAAGCAGTAGAAAGCTAATAAAGCAAGTTGGCGTTGAGTGAAGCTAAATCACTCAACGCATAGTAACAAAATTATATTCTAAGTAGTTTGGCGTTGAGTGAAGGTTATTCACTCAATGCCAAGAGACAGTAAATCTTTCTAAGTGTTTTGGCGTTGAGTGATGCTTACTCACTCAACGCTTATGCTAATGTTGTTTGATTTTTGCCTAAATCCACAGCTGATGATGTCAGCAAGTCAATAAGTCAACATATTTCAAATAAGTGGTGGGATAGCTACAGTACGTAACAAATGTTATCACAGACCTACTGTATGACAGTTGGCACTAAAGCAAGCTATTGCTGGCCATTAATGATGTGGGGCCCACTGCTCAAGAGCCGTTGGGTCAAATTAAATAAAAGGAAAAAGGCCATTACAGATAAAGAGAGCTTTTGAAGAAAGCAACAAGGCAGTTCTTCTTCTCCGCCATTATTGTGGAGCAAAAGAATAGGAAGCTCAAGTATATAAGATAGAGAGCAAGTTAGCGGTTGGAAAAACATCTTCAACAGCAAGATAGCTGGTGTGATCTTCATCTGCACAAGCAAGTTAGCTCAGAAGGATTCTATGAGAAAAAAGAAGTAGCTTGGGCCAACCCTTGCTGCAGGTGCTTCACAGGCTCAGCTAACAAACCTAAAGAACATTCTCTTAGGGAGATGTGAAAAAGAATATAGGGCTGAGTAGTTAGCTCAGTTCAGAAAGGGAAAGAGAAACTGATCTGCATGTTACTTCCAGCTCAGGCCAAAGAGATATGCATCCTTGTTGCTGTGAAGAAAGGAGTTGGGCTGGGATTCTTCCAACTCAGGTGGCAGCAAGATCTGCTGCAATTACTTCTCTAGCTCTAGCTGGATAAAATCCCTGGTACTGAGAAGAGGAAGTTAGGTCTAAGTATTTACTTAGTCCAGATAAGTAGACTCGGGAAATATATTTCCTGTAGTCAAGGTAGGGCTGAGTGTATCTCAGTCCAAGTAGATTGGCACAATGAACTTTCACTTGTAGCCAATCATCACACCAACCCACATCCATCCTATAGGATCCAAGTGTGGATCTGAGCTATAGGGCTTAATTGCCCTAGTTAGGAGAGTGTTGTTCTCTGAGGTAGGATCCAAGTGTGGATCTGAGTGTAGGGCCTTTTGGCCTCAGGTAGGTGACAAGCTTGTCACTGAGATATAGGTGCCTAGAAGAGCACTGAGGTAGGTACCTGTTGGGTACTGAGCTGTAGGAGTACTGCAGTACTTGAGAGTAGGGCCTAGTTCCTGAAGTTACAGGGATGAAAAGCCTGAGCTGTAGGCCTTAGAGATAAGGCTAAGGTAGGTGGTTTGCGGGTCACATAGTATAGGGGCACTATAGATCTCTGAGGTAGGATCCTTTATGGATTTGAGGTAGGGATGTCCTCCCAGCCTGAGTGTAGGGCTTGACATCCTGAGGTAGGTGGTCTGCTAACAACTGAGTTATAGGCCCTTGTGGCTGAGAAGTAAGTTTTGGAGGAGACTTAAAGATCTGAGGGATTTGAGGTGTATGCTCTTTGGAGCAAGTTATGGAGAAGTGCCTAGTCCAACAAGATAGTTGGATATGTGGGAGGTAAAGTGGATGTACCCAATTGGGGAACCACTATAAATATTTGTGTGCTTTGCTGTGTTGTTTGTTCTTCTTTATATTGCAAGTACTAAGGACAAGCTCTAAATCACTTAGTAAGAAAAATAGCAAAAATACTTAAGAAATTTCAAAAAACTATTCACCCCCCACCCTCTAGGTGATTTAGCTATCCTTGAATTAAATACTTACAAGTATACTCATCGAATGTTCTATGATATACGATGAATCAGACTTAGACAAATCAGCTCAGGCCAGCCACTCACTCAATGCCAAAGCGGAGAATCATAC